>JAYESA010000015.1:30670625-31369895 GCA_036927795.1 Iris macrosiphon | reverse complement strand
AGTACTGACCCACGTTTGTGGGCAATTATCCAGGTGCTGGGAGCGAGAGTTTGGCAAGCATCCTGAACCTGAATCAGCGTGTGCGCACCCTTCCTTAGGACTGTGTTCGTGCTGCTTCCTCTGCTGCTTACCTCTCCAGTGGGCTACTCTTCTTCTGCTAGATGTTTTGGTTATTTTGGTCCTACTACAAGGGCATAATGTAATGGGCGTTGTGGCTAGTTTTGGGAATGTAAAAAGAGTTGTAAGCCTCTTAAGGCATATTTTGTAACTCAGCCAAGCAAGCATTTTGTAATCCAAATCTTCAGTATTCAATAAAATGAAAGTATTTTGTGTGCTATCAAATGTGTTCAACTTTGGTTCTCTGCATTTTTACTCTGTGCCAATATATATGTATATTTTCGTCTAAATTGTGTCTTGTGCAGGTACGTGCCTGGTGCAAGCGCAACTTAGGCTTGCACGGCATCGCGCCCAAGCGAGGACGAACGGTTCCGTAGGGACCAAGCAAGGACGAACGGTTCCGTAGGGACCAAGCGAGGACGATCGACCCTACGGGATCCAGCCCCTACGGGATTGGGGCGCGACAAGTATATCGGTCCCTTTGATGCTTATTATTGAGAGAAAGGGATACGACACCAGAATACACCACCGAAGATACCGCAGCTCAACGGTGTAGCAGAGCGGATGAACGGGACACTAATGGAGAGGATGCGGTGTTTGCTGTCAGAAGCAAACTTGCCAGGCAGATATTGGGGTGAGGCACTTTAAACAGCTGCTTATGTTATTAATTTATCTCCTAGTGCTCCTTTGCAGGGTGATGTGCCTGACAAAGTATGGTACGAGAAAGAGCCGTCATACAATCACCTGCGAGTGTTTGGTTGTAGGAAGGCATTTACTGATTCGAGATTTAGCTCCCGTTGAAAAATCCAGGGAAGATAAGCATCCATTCTTCTTCGATAGCAATGCCCATGGCAAATAACTCGGACTAAGTCATTCTTAGATACGAAAGGCGCATAGTGGTCACTGCAACTGGACAGCTAGCAACAACAGGAACCCGCACGATTCTGGGGCATCTGGGCTACGCTAAACCTGAAACCGAGAGATCCAAACTTGAGCCAAAGACGAGGCGGTGCGTCTTTGTCGGTTACGGTCGAGATGAGTTTGGCTATAGACTCTACGATCCAGTGGAAAGAAATTTCTACAGAAGCAGGGACGTGGTATTCGTCGAGGATCAGACCATGACCAACACTCAGGATTCTGAGATGCCTTCTGAGGCCAAGGAATTGCCTGAGTTAGACTCATTTTGCTTCGAGCAGTTTTCAGAGGATATCGTAGATGATTCAGTTATGGAAAAGCCAGTACATGGAGTTGCTTCCAACCTTGATCATTAGCATGCTGATGGTGGTCAGGGTCACCCGCAGGAGGATGAGCATACCGAGGAGGCAGTTCATAGAGGGGAGGAGACTACAGATATACAGTCAGCACCAGTGGTTCCGTTAAGGATGAGCGACAGAGAGCGTCGACCATCTACGAGATACTCACTGGGTGAGTATGTGCTACTGACTGACGGGGAAGAACCCAAAAGATTTGCAGAGGCTATGGAAGACGAACACAGACAGGAGTGGATGGAGGCCATGCAGGAGGAGATGAGTTCCTTGGAGGCCAACTCTACTTATGATCTGGTACGGTTGCTAAAGGGCAAGAAGGCCTTGAAGAATTGATGGGTGTTCAGAGTAAAAAAGACAGATAATGCTACTCGCCCTCGATACAAAGCGAGACTGATAGTTAAAGGCTACAGTCAGCGAAAAGGCATAGATTAAGATGAGATCTTTTCATCAGTCGTCAAGCAGTCGTCTACATGGGTAGTGCTAGCATTGACAGCCAGTTTTGACTTGGAGGTCGAGCAAATGGACGTGGAGACGACATTCCTCCTCGGTGATCTTGAGGAGGAGTTGTACATGGAGCAGCCAGAGGAATTATGTGAGAAGGACAAGTCATATTTGGTCTGCCGGTTGAGGAAGAGCTTGTATGGTCTGAAACAAGCTCCAAGGCAATGGTACAGGTAGTTTGAGTCATTTATGGGGGAGCATGGCTATGCACGAACGACGTTGGATCATTATATTTTTGTGAGGTACTTCGCCGAGGATAATTTTATCATTTTGTTGCTTTATGTTGATGACATGCTGTTGGTGGGTCGGAATGCCACTAGGATAGCAGAGTTGAAGCGCCAACTGGGCGCGGCCTTCTCTATGAAGGATTTGGATGCAGCGAAGACTATTCTTAGGATAGAGATCAGCCGAGAGAGAGTCCAAGCTGCTACACTTATCCCAAAAGAAGTATATTTACCAGGTACTTCAGCGTTTCAGGATGGACGGGTCGAAGAAAGTGAGTAACCCCCTTGTGGCTCACTTTAAGTTCACTGAGGAGTAGTGTCCATCTACCGAGGACGAGAAGGAATATATGGAGCGAGTTCCATATGCCTCAGCCGTGGGGAGTCTTATGTATGTTATGGTATGTACGAGGCCAGACATTGCTCATGCAGTCAGCACAGTTAGCAGTGACACTTCTAATCCAGGAAGGGTACATTAGAGTGGGGTCAATTGGCTTCTACGATATCTTCAGGGTACTACCGATTGGAGACTTTATTTGGTGGTGACGAGCCGAAGCTGGTTGGATATACTGACGTTGATATGGCTGGAGATATAGAGACTAGGCGATCGACTTCAGACTATGTGATGATGTTTGCTGGTGGAGCAGTATTGTGTCAGTCGCGTTTACAGAAGAGTGTTGTCTTATCGATGACAGAGGCAGAATACATTGCGGCGATGGAGGCTTGCAAAGAGTTGTTGTGGATAGCCAGAGTGCTATTCACCTTGTAAAGAACAAGATATTTCATAGCTGGTCTAAGCACATTGATACCCGGTATCATTAGATACGAGATATGATTGACAAGCGGCGCTTGAGAAGGTTCATACAGATGACAATGGAGTCGATATGTTCACAAAGGTCTACCAAGGAAAACGTTTGAGTACTGTAGGCGGATCGTCGGGATGATGACCCCCTCCACATAGTTGTGAAGGGAAAGATTTTTTGGAGTGGATGAGGTTCCCAACCTATGTGAAAAATACTCCGGAGTAGGATTGAGTATTTCTACATATAATAGGAATACCTCAATTTATTTGGATTTGATATTCCTAAATATAATAGGAATATCTCAATGGATTTGGATTGGATATTCCTACATATAATAGGAATATGTTAATGGATTTGGATTTGGATTTGGATTGGATATTCCTATCTATAATAGAAATGCTAGTTGTGGATTGGAGGCTATATATAGGTGTCTCCTGGCCCTAAAATATATATCTCTCTCTCTAAAAAAAATAGCAACAAGGAGAGAAAATGAGTCAAGAGTGCCATTGCAACATTGGAGAGGAGAAAGAATAATTGGAGGCTATTTCGAAGAAGGAGATCAGTTTCGGGTATTTCTCGTTGTCGTTCTTCTTCGTGGTTATTATCTATTTTCTGTTCCAAAAGAGTTGTGGTGATCTATTTCGATCGGTGAGGAGTTTGTAAGGAGTCGCTGTATTTCTTATTCCATTAGTGGACGCTTTTCAGGGTTGGACTCCGATCGTCCCATAATTTTTTCCGCAAGGGTTTTCCACGTCAAAAATCTTTGTGTCTGCGATTTGTGTTTGGCGTTTTTGGTTTGTGCGTTTTGCTTGGTTCTCTCGCAGGTACTCTCTAGTTTGGGGAACGGTTTTCGCACTTTCATTCCCAACATTTCTCAGGCCGCATAGTTGCCGATTTTCTCTATATATATAGGAGCTTCTCTTTCATTTGAGTGGTTGAAAAAACCCGAGAGCACCAGTGCATTTGCGGCCCATAGAGCTCCCCTCCATAATAGTGATTTCTGAGTGATCCAAATGTGACTTAGAGCGTTACAGAAGTTCTCGTGTGAATTTGCTAGATCCTGGGGGCAGATCGTCGTGTAGGACGAATTTTGCCTTAAGTTCCGGTAGTTTTGATCACCCCAGCAAGGAGTTCATTTATTTATATTTCTCTTCTTGCATCCGTTCTTTCTCATTGAAGCATCTGTGAACGTAAAAAGAAGAACGTTTTTTCCTTTGTTGTTGTATTTTTATTTTCTTGTTCAGTCAGTTTGTAACTTGTTCCTGGTGCTGTGTTTCTTGGGGGTTGTGTCACTGTAGAAAAATTCTTGTATGAATCTCAGTGCATCAATTTTTTTCTTTTAAAGATAGTATAGACGAATTTTTATATCCGTCTCTACTTTGTGAACCGTTTTTTCTCTAATTGTACTTCTGAACTAACATACACAATGAGTACTTCTCCCCTCACAGAAAAGTTGTTAGGTCAATGTCTACATTGTCTAAGCGATGCTAGGTTTCACCAACTTGGTACTAAAATATAAATTTCAATCCTTACTCTTAAAATATGATTAGTGGACATGGGGGTCATGGTGGTGGCTGACATGTCGTTTCGCCAAAATCTATGTACGACGATACAAATGTATAGTGTCTGCGTACGAAGGATCTTGGACTCTTGGTAAGTCAAAATTCGGAGAAAATTGAAATGGTAGAATAATAGTTTATATTTACAAGATACTGGTGTTTGATTCGTTGTTTTCTTTGTTTAGAAAAAAAAATTATGTTCACTTCTTGGTCCCACATTAATTAGAATATTTCATCCACTTATCTACAGGTTAATTTTTCTATTTGATCATTTGTGAGTTTTTGCGGACTAGACTTGTGAGCCACATGCACATATTGTCGTTGTTGTCCAGTCTAGTTTGGCTCGGCTCAGTTTGTTTAGTTTGGTGTCCACATCTGTGGATATCGAATGCCAATCTTATATCGGATATGGGTTGAGAAGACCCAATTTTTTTACACGTCTTTGCTGACCGTTTCAGTTTTAATTCTTATAACCTATTAAATATGTGGGTTGAGTGTTGCCTTCGTCTCTCTCAAAACCTCCGTTTCTCCTTTCTACTACAACATTTTTTTTGGAATAGTTCAATCTATTTTTTTTTTTTGGACAAAGTTAAGTTTGGTCATTCTTCAAAAAATATGTGCAGTGACGAAAAAGTTGGTAGAATAAAAAAATTACCTCAAGGAGAATTTGAAAAAAATTTACACACAGACTTCAAATAAATTTTTAGTACAGTGTTTCGTATAATACGACTAATTTTGTAGACCGATAACACTAATTTTTTTCCTTATTTTGTTAATCTGATACTAGAAAGTAAAAGGAATTTTACATGGATGTATTCAAGTAAGTAACAAACACAGATGAAATGCAGAAGAGGCACTGAATTCTTTCTGGTGTCTAAAAATCAATCAAGAGCAAAGGAGAGAGAGAGAGAGAGTGCGCGAGCGAGCGAGCGAGCTGTTGTTCCTACCGATACTCGGAAAAATCAGATCAAGCTTTCTGTACGGACAATCTGTCGGTAGACCATTCACAATTCTTAGAATGTTGTTTGTCTGGTACAGTACAGCGTGTCAGACGGTAGAGACAACACAAGTGATTTTGACATTCAAATTTTAGAAGATTTGGTCGGTCAGCACATATGCGGTCTGAAATTTCCTCAGGCCGCATATGTGTTGTTTTCCTCTATATATAGAGGACTTCCTCTTTGGTTTGAGAAGAGAAAAAAAACAGATGGAAAAACCGAGAACACCAGATCATATACGGTCCAAAGTGTCTTCCTTTCACATGGTATTTTTCGAATATTTTTCGAATGTGACATTGAACATTCCAGAAATTCTTTTTTGAACTTGCTGGTTCCTGCGGACTGATCGTCTGTACGGCGAATCTAACTTTGAACAACGGTGGTTTTGACCACCCGGCAACGATCTTTTTTTCAACATTTTCTTTTATTTCGTTATTTATCATTGTATCGTCTGCAAACGTAAAGAGAAGAACGTTTTACTTGTTGTTTGTTGTAAATTTTTTTTTCTTCGAAGACAGTTTGCAACATGTTCGTGTTTCGTTGGAATCGAAAAATATCAGATGATGAACTCTTATGTGAATCTCTAATCTCGACGACAATTTAAATTTCAGTAGAAAGCGGACCTTCAAATCTCGCTAATAGTTCTGCTATAACCCGCGTTCTACCATCTCCGTCTCTGGACTAACATATGACAATATCCAAATGTTGAAGAAGATGGTAAAAGTAACTCAAAATAATTACTCTAATCCAAATTTGCAATGTTTCATTGTTCATTGTCTTAGTGATGCTAGCTATAGATTAACCAACTTGATAGTAGGAACGGAAATTGAAATCCTTGTACTACTGCTTAGAGTACATTATTAATCCACGACAAGTGGACATGGACAATTGGGTTGCCTACTTTGACATGCAATGGCATTATCGGTGTCTGACATGACACATTCGACATCTCCCAAGAACCAACATATGATAACAGAAGTGTTGGGTATAAATTGTCGTTAATATTTATAATATATATACATTCGACATCTCCCAAGAACCAACATATGATAACAGAAGTGTTGGGTATAAATTGTTGTTAATATTTATAATATATATATATATATATATATATATATATATATATATATATATATATATATATATTTCAGAGATTGATAAGAAAACAAAGAAACAAAAAAAATTATTACCGGCCTCCGGAAAAGTCGTGCACGAAGCACTGTCCTAAGAGTTGATCCGAGGTCTACGTGCAGACGTTTCTCGGAAGCTCCTAGTGGTAAAACCCTCTGACTACCGAGTTCTCTTCGTTGCACACAACTCGGAGAGAGAGACCGAACTTAGCTCTGTCCAAAGTAAGGATTTAAAGAACAGAATGTGGTTTGAGAGAGAAAGGTTTCACGTAGGAGAATTTTCTATAAAAAATGAAGGAGGAGACTAGAATATATAGGCAGTCCCAAGACACAGCCACATGACAGGACAGTAAATGGCTCATAAACAGGCCATTAAGGAGCAATTACAAAAGGAAAGAAACGTGGAGGAAAGCTGTCAAAAGAGTTGTTACAGAAGCTGTCACAAGATTCAATGAACTTGGACATAGAGCCTCAACGTTCAAAATTTGAATGAGTCAAATGGTTCAAAAATAAAGAGGAGCAAAATTTTTTTTCGATCCCAGCCCGAACCCGAAGAGAAAATAGGATCGACATTCGGCGCTCGCAGGTGTGGGCACGTACCCGCACCCGTTACGCGCGCTGAACTGAACCGAGCCGAGCCAGGTCGGGGGGCAGCGGCGGCGCGCGCGTGTGGCCCAAGGGGTTCCCCACACAACATCTTTAAGAGAGCAATGAAGAAGAACTAATATATACATACAAGAGAGGGGTGGTCCAACCGATGTGGGACTAAAGGAAAAAGGGAAGTTGAGCTTTTGCTCAAGCATAGCTAACAATCCCCCCCCCCAAAAAAAATGGTCAAGTTCCGAAATAGAAGTGACAAAGAAATTAAAAGAAAGAGTTTCTGGGTAGGTATATACTATGCATAGATGAGATAAACTACAGCTTTGAATCTCACTTAGTGACTATTGTCTTTGTCTGAAGAAGTACTTGATGGACTATGCCTTGAATCAGACTTCTTTTACCAGATTCAGAAAAATAGCACACATAGTACGCTAGAGATTCTGGGTATAACGGGTGGCACTTTTGGTTGGCCATGCGCACTAATCCCAAATTCATGAGAGTTGTCTGGGATCGCCCTGTCCCATAGTCGCGGCCTTCACGACCTCTCATATAGGTAAGTCCTTAAGGGTTGGTGATAGGTTTCAACCCCGCATATCAGTTTGGACCTATTAAGAGTTTTAAAACTCATCCTAACCATATCACTCAAGAACACTGTCACCATAGGGATGGGGAATCATTGTACGCATGTACAACCACTTGGGCATTATAGAATAAGATTTTAATCTCGGGTCAGTGTTCCATAAAAGTCACCTAAGTCCAGTTTGCTCCTACCCATTGAACCGGCTTCTTGGGATCTCCAGTTAGACTCGGTTGGGTTGCCACTGATGGTGACTTTACTTATGGGCTTAACCCCATCCCCCTCGATGATTCTAGGATCAAAGTCCTAGACAGACCCTTCGTCAAGTGGTCTGCAAGGTTTTTTTCCGACTTTATATAGTCAAGAACAACATATTTGCCCAATAGGCTCTTTATAGACTTGAAGCACAGCTGTAGGTGCCTGTTCATCTTAGTATTCACATAATCATGCTTTAGTAGTTGAATAACAGATTTATTATCACAGTTTATAGAAATTGCAGGAACATGACTAATAGAAACAGGTATATGCATAATAAGGTTTCTTAGTCATTCGGTTTCTGTGCATGTAGTGTCCAAGGCTATCATTTCGGAGTCCATTGTACTCTTAGCTATGATAGTTTTTTTGCATGAGCCCCAGGAGATTGCAGCTCCTCCTAGAGAGAAAATATATCCAGTAGTGAATTTTACATCATGTGAGTCAGTGATCCAGTTTGCATCTGAATAACCTTCTGTGATATCAGGGTGTCTAGTATAGTGCAACATATAATTTAGAGTACCCCTAAGATATCTAAATACTCTTTCTAATGTTGTCCAATGTAACTAATTTGGGTTACTAGTATATCTACTTAGTCTCCCAATAGCAAATGCAATATCAGGTCTAGTCCTGTTTGATATATACATGAGAGAACCTATCATCTGAGAATATCTGTGTTGCTCCATGGGAGAACCCTCATTCTTCTTTAGAACAACACTACTGTCCGAAGGAGTAAGGGCAGGGTTTTTTTATCAAAATAATCAAATTTTTTTAGCATTTTCTCGATAGAGTGTGCTAAGGATAGAGTATAGCCCTCCTTGTATTTGGATAGTTGCATGCCTAGAAGCAAGTTGGCTTCACCTAGATCTTTCATATCAAACTAGCTGGATAAATAGTCCTTGGTATTAGTAATCAATTCTAGTGATGATCCAAAAATAAGGATGTCATCTACATACAAACATAAGATGACACAGCTTCCATCTAAAATTTTGGAGTATATACATTTGTCATTCTCATTTGGCACGAAACCATATTCTGAGATGACTATGTCAAATTTGTTGTGCCATTGCTTGGGAGCTTGCTTTAGACCGTAAAGAGATTTAACTAATCTGCAAACTTTCTTTTCTTGGCCTTTAGTAATGAAACCTTCAGGTTGCTCGATGTATATTTCTTCCTCTAGGTCCCCATTTAGAAATATTGTCTTTACATCCATTTGATGGATTAACATATTATGAATGGATGCTAAGGCTAGAAGGGTTCTAATAGAGGTGATCCTAACTACAGGAGAGTATGTATCAAAATAATCTAGCCCCTTTTTTTGGTTAAAACTTTTGGCTACTAATCTAGCCTTGTATTTCTCTATGGTACCATCGGCTCTAAGTTTCTTTTTGAATATCCACTTACAACCTATGGGTTTACTACCTAAAGGTAGGTCTGCTAGAAACCAAGTGTTGTTCTTCATGATGGAGTTATACTCACTGTTAATGGCTTCTTTCCAGAAAGGGGCATCAGGAGAAGATATTGCTTCTTCATAAGTTGAGGGATCACCCTCTATCAAAAAAGTGAAGAAACCTTCTCCTAAGTTCTTTTTAATTCTTTCTCTTTTACTCCTTCTAGGTTCTATATTTTGTTCGGGTTGTGAACTAGATATTTGAACATGAGAGTTAGTGGACGGAGCAAGAAAGGAGTTGGGGGGAGAGGAAGAAATCCTATCTTTGAAAGGATATATATTCTCAAAGTAAACAACATCTCCTGCTTCTATAATAGTATTGTTAGAGATTTCATTTACTTCTGATGAGTAACAAGAAATCTATTGGCATTGCTATCTGGGACATATCCTATGAATACAATATCTTCAGTCTTAGGTCCAATCTTCCTCTTTTTAGGTTCATGAATTCCTACTTTAGCCAGACATCCCCAAATTTTGAGATAATGGATCCTAGGAGCTCTACCTTTCCATAATTCATAGGGAGTCTTATCATTAGACTTACTAGGAATCCTATTAAGGATGTAACAGGCCGATAATAGTGCTTCTCCCCACAAATTATCGGGAGCACTTGAGCTGAGGAGCATGGCATTCACCATGTCTAACAGAGTGTGATTCTTCCTTTCAGCAACTCCGTTGGACTGTGGTAAATATGGAGCAGTTACCTCATGGATTATTTCGTGTTCTTCACAGAAATTGGTCATATCATTTGATGTATACTCTCCACCACAATCTGATTTAAGAATCTTAATCTTTCTCTCTAACTGGTTCTCAGCTTCAGAATTATAGACCTTAAATCTGTCTAAACTTCATCTTTGGTTTTGAGAAGATATGTATAACAATACTTTGAATGATCATCTATAAAGTAACAAAGTATTTTCTACCGCCTCGGGTCAAAACCCTATTTGAGTCACACACATCACTATGAACTTGCTCTCGAAGGTCAGAGTTCCTTTCTACAGATTTGAAAGGTTGCCTAGTGTGTTTGGCTTGAACACGGATCTCACACTTGTGTTTATCATCTATTGGAGTTTTAGGAATAAGATCTAAGTTCATCATCCTTCTTAGGAAACCTAGATTCACATAACCTAATCTACTGTGCCACACATTTGAAGATTCTACATTGAAAACAACAAAGGAAGGATCTGAAATTTTATTCACAGTACTCAAAATAAAAAGACCATCTCTTACAAATTATTTTCCAATAAAAGAGTCATTCTTAGAAAATACTACTTTATTTGCCTCTATAACAATATTGTACCCTGAAGCTACAAGAAGAGACACACTAACTAAATTTCTTCTGATAGACGACACATGTAACACATCATAAAGAGTCAGAGTTTTTTCTGATGTCATCTTTAGATCTATTCTTCCTCTTCCTATAATCTGTGCCGCTGAGCCATCTCCTAGAGTTACACCTCCTCCACCTGATTTCTGATAGTTTAAAAAACAGGAGCGATCAAAGAAAACATGAACATTAGCTCCAGAATCCAACCACCAATCGTCAGAATGGTAAAAAATATTGACTAAGGGTTGATAGCTTACAGACCTGAAGGAACTAGAAGAGCCGTTGAGAAGCATGTTTGCTTCTGGTTTGGCTAGACGTTTCCCTTTGTAAGAAGTCTGGACAACTTTCTTCTTCCTATAAAAATAGTTGGTGGCTATATGGTTTATTTTACCACACATAAAACAAAATCTCTTCTGATCCTGAGTTTGACCGAAGTTTCTTGGTTTATAGTGATGATGGTTTTGGTAGTGAGGCTGAGGGTTATGCTTCTTCTTGAAGAGGTTCCTTTTGGGTTTGTGGTAATGATGAGGCTTGGGTTTGCCTTGGGATTCTACTAGGTTTACCTTAGCTTTAGACTCAAACTTAAGGTTAGACCTTAGCCTAATTTGTTCTTCCATTCTAATTTTCTTTAGGACTTAAGCAAAGGTAAGGTCACTGTCACACCCCAGTCCCAAAATACGTAGGACTAGGACACGTAAGCATGCCAGCCGCCTGTATATATGACAACTCCAATATATGGAAACCATAATACAAGCGTACGTTGTATAATGAACAATCAAGTGGTAAAACTAACAAGTCACAGGGTATAATCTAAATCTCATCCACAGAAATCAAATATGAATAACCAAATAACTATATAACTAGATCTCAATAATAAGTATCTAAAGAATGACAGTCGGATGGAAACAAATCCACTGCCGAAATAGAATATAAAATGAACCAGATACATACCATATAAGAACAGCATCTGACAATCACGAGGCTCAAAGAGAAGACCTCTTCAGAAAATACGTAACATGTCCGGATCTGCGCTCCTGCGAATAATCATGAACATCTACACCTGAAAAGGGACCAGGTCCTAAGAGGGAAATAACAAGATACAGAAAAATAACATGCCATGTATGTAAATACTGAATAAATAGGGTGTGCTAACCATCTAAGTGAATGCAATGACCTGGTAGTACGCATGGGAATGTGTAAGCTTGACATATGCTGACGTAATTCACCAATCGTCATGACCGGCTAGTATATATGTCATATGCCCCCGGACACACGGGTAGCTCTGCAATCGACCATCTCCGAAGAGCATGGTACGAAGGATAAAAGACTCAAGGAGGAGGTATCCCATACGTCTACTAGTATCTTTCCCGTCCAATATAGATGTACAAGTCGTAAAAACGACGTGGACACCTCCTACTATGATGCAAGTCTCAATAAAATAAACAACTAAGCTACATACCGTTACACGTGTTGCTCATACTGATGGCCAGTCGCGCATGAGGCATGCGTCCCTACATGAACTCACTCTGTGACGTGTAATGATACGTGTCAAAGCCTGGGAAGTCATACCAATAACTCTACAACTTTAGGTGGGTCTACTAGACACTAGGTCAGATACAAATCCTAACGTCAACGCCTTCGTTGACTGCACCCGAGTTTTCTCGGACGCACACATTTATATATTTTTTAAATAAATAAACATGTAACTACAATAACTAAATTTAAACAGTACAATAAGACAAGATATACTTGCCTGACAAGAGAGCTGCAAAATACAACGTCCAGATGTCAAATGCTAAAAGCCAAAAACTATTGCCTCAGAAGGAAAGTCTCCGGATGCTGAAATAGACATCACTAACAGTCTCAGAAAATATCAAATAGTTAGAAACACCTGTCCTTAAGTCCAATTTGGACACAGGGGCAAAAATGACAGTTTTCGATCAAAGCGGGGTCCACATGTGGGCCACTTTGCACCGAAAAATGTGTCAGGGTCAAAGGTCTCCAAATTCGCCAAACTTAGTGTCAACAAGTCCAAAACGTCGATACGAACCCAACAGAATATCCAGAAATGGATTCCGATGAGCCGGTCACAAAATCGTCCGTCAAGTGGAGCCTGTAGGGCCCACGATACGGGATTTTGTCAACGTTCTCAGAATTGAACCAAACTTGGATCACAGGACCAGCATATTGCTACGAGTCCGATGGCGCAAGTTTTGTTTCTATCCGACGTATGTACACAAAGTTATAGCGTGTTCCAGAACAGGCGGATACATGACGTTGTCGGCGGATACGCGTTGATTCCGGTGTGCACGCACATCCGAATCAACTTCTGCGAAATCCTGCACATCCGTATCAATGGCGCACACGTTTCGGTGAAGACCGCTTGTGACCAAGTCGTCCCGTTTGGCGGGGCGTACTCAGTTCCGGGTTAAACAGGGTATTGTTTTTCCTGTTTTTGGATCGCGGTTCGCGATCGCCACAGGACGCGATGCACCGAGCGGGTCGCACGGGCATCGAGAGGGTTACATAGCCTACGTGTCACAACTGACGAAATTAAAAATGGAACTACGAGGAGATAGAACGGATTACCTGAACAGGGCTCCGTGGAAACTAAATTTCCCGTGTCCGGTCATTGTGTTGTGTCCTGGTTGCTGTGTCCGGGCTGTGTCCAGCTGCTGTGTCTGGTCTGAGTCCAGTGGAGACTCGCCGGGGCTTTGCCGGAGGCGCTCAGGCGAAGCTCGTTGGTCAGCGGGACGGCCGGGCAGGGCACGGCGAGGCGGCTGGGAGTCGACGAGGGCTAGGAGAGAGATCCGGTCTCTGGCCATGGGGGGGAGGAGGAGGAGGAGTCTCTGGCCACGGGTGGGGGGGGTGGTTCACGGTGATGAGGAGGAGGAAGAGGAGTCTCTGGCCACGGGGGGGGGGGGGGGTTCATGGTGAGGAGGAGGTGGCGTCGGAGTGGTCTCCGGCCATGGGGGAGAGAACCACGGTGAGGAGAAGGAGGAATTCAGGCCAAGGACGGCGGCTCGGGGCTGCTCTGGCGGGTCAGGTGGTCGGGCTCCGTCAGGGGAAGAGGGCTGGGAGAGGGGAGAGGTCAGGCGGAGGGCGGCTGGGCGCTGGCCGGACGGGGAATGGCCGAGTGGGGGTGGTGGTGAAGATGGTGGCGGTGGGGTTGGCTGTGATGGGGGTGGCGGTGGTGGCGGAGGGGAAAGAGGGCTCGGGGGAGAGGGTGGTGGAGGAACCGGGGGGATGGCGGTGGTGGCGAGTGTCGGAGGAGGTGGAGGTCGAGGTGGAGGAGTTGGCTGGGCGAGGCCGGCGGGGGTCGGCTCCGGCCATGGGAGGATGGAGGAGAAGAGGGAAGAGGGGCTAGGGGCTGGGAGAGGGCGGTGGAGCTCAGCGGCGGGGGGGGGGGGGGGTTGGCTTCGTCGCGGGGGGGGGGGGGGGAGGCGGAGTGGCTCCTGTGAGGGGGCTCGCCGCTCCGGCGGGGGGGGGGGGGGGGGTTCGGCTGCGGGCTGGGTAGAGTTAGGGATTTGGGTTTTTATTTTCTTTTAATTTATAGAAATTTAAATAGATATTTTAAGTAAAATATCTAAAGATATTTTACAGGATATTTACAGGATATTTTCGGGTGGGTCCCGCTTCCAAATGGACGTTGCAGGTTCACCGACCAATAGGAGGCTGACACCTCACAAGAAAATTTATAGAAAAGTCCCTGTAATTTCATAAATTACATAATGGTCCTATTTTGGAAAATTGTGCAATTTACGAAATTGTCTGGGAAAAACACCCGATTCCTGAAAATTCTAAAATTCACAGAATTGAAGGAAAAAGCTGTGTGAGGGTCCTGAGGGGGTGGGGGTGAGCCTGGGCAGGGGTAGGGCCTGGTTTCTGGGTGATACGAGCCATCGTATTAATTAATTAATAAATACTGTGCACGGTGTTCTCTAATTATTTAGAGGCAGGTAGGGCCATAATTTTAATGCGGGGTCAATACACTAAATGTAGTATACTTAGTGTAGAATATTATCATATTTTTGTTTGGGTAAAACAGGTGCATGTTGGGCCTCTAATGTCTGTTGGAACAGAGATGGGTACAGGTCTGAGAATTTAAATACGTACGTTTGTAACGATATTTGTACGTCTCAAACGAGGCTCAAAGTAAAGTATCTGGGTGTTGCACAAAGAGCAGGAAAATAGACTAGCATGTCTAGGAGAGGTATGGGAACTTTGTTCGGGGATAACAGTCAAGGTAAAGCTCCAAATAATTCGGTGATGGACAGGTGCTCAAATCAATAGGATATGTAAGCAAAATAAATTAAAATATTGTCATAAATCCTAAATTGTTAAAAAAAGTCCCAAAATGCTGGAATCTGGTCGAGGGGGGTTTACAGTCACCTTGAGTATGAATAAGGTCTTTTTTGATATCTGACCAAGAAGGAGGAAGCTTATCTATTAAGCATGCTATTTTATATTCAGTAGAGAAGAAAGTGCCTTTGGCTTGAATATGCCTAAGGTATTCTTGAAATTCATGTATTTGGTCATTTATAGGTTTATTATCTACCATAAAGTATCTGTTGAATGAGGAGGAATTGAATCTTTCAATTCTAGCATCATCACAGTTATATTCATCTTCCAGGGCATCCCATAGTTCTTTAACACTTTTGTATTCAAAGAATATGTCATATAGTGAAAGCGCTTAGAATTCTATGGAAGCAATGATAGTCTATTTCCTTAGGGGTCTTGGGTCTAGTGGGGCCAGAGGACTTGGAAACACCTATGTCAGACTCAGTGTCATCAGAATCATTTATGATTGGTGTGGAACCATCAATTGCTGACAGTACTAGAATAAGCGGGTTTAGCGACATTTTTTAGCGACGACAAATAAAACATCACTAATTTAGCGACTCCATTAAAAACCGTCGCTAGACGTCGCTAATTGGCGACATTTAGCGACGTTTATTAAGTTTTTACAAGATTAGTCGCTATAAGTTCAATTTAGGTCGCTAAACGTCGCTAAAATATTTTATTTAGCGACATTTAGCGACGTATTTTGCGACGTATGTCTTTTGGACATTTAGCGACGTCATTAGCGACGTCAATTTAGGTCGCAAACGTCGCTAAGTTAGTGACGTCATTAGTGACGTCGCTAAAACGTCGCTAAATTTGTTTCAATTAGGGCTGCTTCCCCCCATTTCTTTCGATCTCTCGCTCTCGCTCTCCCTCTCCCTCTCCCAAGTTCAAAACCTGCGACACCCTCCTCCCTCCCGGCGACCCCCCTATGGTAGCGTCCTCTCCCCCCTTCCTCCTCCTCCTCTAGGTACCCGCTCTCTCTCTCTCTCTCTCTCTCACAGACACTGACACGACACACACATGTTACAGACTGACACAAACATGACACACACACTGATACGACACACACATGTGACCTAGGATTAAGGTTAGGGTTAAGGTTTTTTACCTGGGGTTAGGGTTAGGGGTTTTGACCTAGGGTTCGGGTTAGGGTTTTTGATCCGGGGTTAGGGTTTTTGAGCTGGGGTTAGGGTTAGGATTTTTGACCTGGGATTAGGGTTAGGGTTAGGGTTTTTGTGACATCTTGTTGAGATAAAACGTGCTAAAAATGGTCACGTGTGTAAATGACAAGGGTAAATTGTTCCAACTTTCTTAATACATGTCGAAATCAGATGAAACTTGTTCCTATAGCTAGCTTAGATCATTTATGAACTTACTCATATGATACAATGTTGATTTTAGATAAAAGCATCCTAAAAATGGCGAGGAATCCCGAGCCCTAGAATCAGTATTATAGCGTATAGCTTCTTCTTACTGTTTTACACACGATAGAATGCTTCGTTCACAATCTAAAATTGTATAGTGCTTACATTTACTTGTTGTCATATTTACCCGCTAATTTCTCGTATCATAGTTATTGATTATCTCATTATCGTCTTGTATTCATCGTTGTGGTGATTGGATCTAGTCTGAAATTGATTGTTGGATAGTAATTGATTGTCATGGAACGACTGTTAGAGATGATTGAGAATTGGTACATTTTGGCCTTAGTGAGCACCAACCTGGATATACTGCCAAAATGGCATACCACAGGTATACTGGTTCTGGAAGTATGAATTAGTTTAATAGGCTCAGGAGTTTATTTGATTTCACGATTGACTTGGTACTTAACCGAATGATTGTTAAAGTTTTATTTCATGCATTTTCATCATGCCAGTGTATCCCGTAATGTGTAGCTTGTAGTGCCTCAAATCCCGATCCGACCGGGATGTGCACTACGTAATTGGGCTTGTGGCTAGTCTGTTTGAGTCGTAGCTTAGATCTTCGGCATCTTCTTGCTACGGACGAAATGCGATGATCCTTTCCAACTCATGGAAAGGCCTCTATTGAAACGAGTCCAATAGTTTTCGTGTTTGGTTGCTTGGTTTTCTTGATTGCCGCTTTGGGATTTTGATTTGGTGTTGCTTTTGATTTGCTGGGTTTTCGCTGCTGGTTTTATCGTTTGGAGCTTTGATTCTTGGGGAGTTCGGCAAGGAAGGATAGGCAAGATTCTAATTGGTGCTCGTGCTGTGCAGGGCCGCGTAACTGACGTTTGATCGTCGCTAGGCGGGAATCTTTGTTTCAGCTACCTTTTCCTTAACCAGTGAGTGGTTTGGACCCTTCTTTCCTACTTCTTCACGCCAACATCTTTAATGTTTCAAACGTTCACTCGATGATGCCCGGTTGGACGCCTAGGAAATTCTTTGCCACAATGCATGCCAGCCACTAAGAAAGGAACAGGGGATTTGTAGACTAATATTTCTATATGCTTGCACACCTTATAACTGAGTTTGTTTATAATGGGGATTGGTTGTTGGTGGCGGCCTAGTACCTCGGACGGAGTTTGGACCTATGGGATATCAAAATCGGAACACCGCGTTGAGAAAATATGAACTGTTGCATGAGATATATATTGCTGCTTAACTTCTTTTGTTTCAATCGATGCATTGTATGATATATGAATTGTTCATGCATTTGCATGGTCTGGGACAACTTGTGCACAAGGTTTGGCATTTCCTCGAAACGGCTTTCCGGGGCACTGGAACCGTATCGATCCGGAGGGAAATATTTGATTCGTGCTCGTCACGATGCATTGCGGGACCTCCAGCAGGGCTTGCTACCCGGGCTGATAGGGCGCACCGCTAATGCTTGAAATATGTCCCTAAGGTGTCGATCACACCAATGACCGCATAGAATAGAACACATGCTAATTTATTTTCTTGTGCAGATGGTAAGTATACTTGTGTTTCGTTGCAGGGAAGGCGTGCATCGGTTGAGTAAGCAATCGATGCACTGGGTTGATTCAATGCTATTTTCATTCCTATCAAAACATGCAACTGATATGAATTGAATTCACTTGCTTCTTTATAGAAGTCATCTTAATGCATGCTCGCCCCTAATAAGCTAGTGTCAATTTAGTCGAGTGGGTTCATCCCGCTCACCAGTACAAGTTGAGTACTGACCCACGTTGTGGGCAACTATTTCAGGCACTCAGGCGGTGCAACGCTAGTGGATAGACGAGAGGCGTTAGGAGCACCTCTATTTTGAAGTATAGTTGGAGTCAGATCATTTTGGAGGCTTGGACTTTCAACTTATACAAGGGCGTAATGTATGAACGACGTGGACTATCTGATGGAGCGCGCCCTGCCTTTTGAGTTATCTTTTTGTAATGCAAATCAAGTAGCCGAGAGGCGCATCAATGTAAACTCTATGTAAATTACTCTGAATTATCAATGAAAAAGCATGTTTCTTCCTGCACTGTGTTCAAATCTCTGTGAATGTGTTTTATAAAGTGTGTTTCAAAATGGGTTCCTATAACTGCAAGTTCTTGCCTTGTACGAGCGCAACTCCAGGCTCGTACGGCATCACGCCCCAAAGCGAGGACGAATCGGTTCCGTAAAGGATCAAGCGAGGACGACCGACCCTTTCGGGATCGGGCGTGACATATTGGTATCAGAGCTTAGGCTTTACTTCCACGGGATTTCAAAAGATTATAAAGGAGTTTGATGCGCCTCTCAATTGAGTTGCGTTCGGCGTCCGCTGCATGGGAAGAGTCGCTTATACAATGAGCCCATAGATATAAAATCTATCATTTTTGGAGTGTTAACAAGCTACTCTCTTTTGTAGCCATGGCTAAGAAGAACACTGCAACTGCCAGCAGTGCTCAACCCATTCAGAGCGATCCAGAAAGCTCTGGAGAATCCGGAGGAGCGGGTTCAACCGGAATGGCGGAACGGCTTATGCACCTCATGGAGGCGCAGCAACAACAAGCTGTTACCCAACAAGCTAACATACAAGCGCAGTTTGCTTCTCAACAGAAGCAAATGGATACAATGATGCAACTGATTGCATCCCTGGTACTAAGCAACGGGACATCCGCAGCGACGCCTGTCACGCCGTCGGCCGTGGCGGTAGAAGACGAGTCAGAAGAGACTCAGCCTACAGCAAGGAACTCCTGCCGTGCAACAGAGTTCACAAAAATGCATCCCCCTACGTTCAACGGACGAGCGGAGCCGGTCGTGGTGTTGGGATGGATTGCTAAGCTGGAAGGACTCTTCAACCTGGTTGGCATCAGGGGATCCAAGCGAGTGGCTTGTGCATCGGTTCAGCTGGAACTGCGTGCGCATGATTGGTGGGAAGCCACGAAGCAAGGGATTTATGATGCCAATCCCAACTGTAAAATTACTTGGGAAATGTTCAAATCTGCTTTCATTGAACAATATATTCCCCGAGCCGTGCGTCAACAAAAGGAAGACGACTTCAGTAATCTGGTGCAAGGAAGTTTGTCTGTTGACGATTACGACTCAGTATTCGCTAAACTGGCTAAGTTTGCAGGGCACTTCTTGCCTAATCAGCAGGCGTGGTGCTATCGATTTCAGAAGGGTTTGAATGACGATTTGCGTAGGGACGTCATCAACCAAAAATGCCAAACATACAGGGAATGTTACGAAGCGGCTCTGAACAGTGAACGGGTGTTTGGACGCCCTCTCCCAAAGGCCGAGGTGCAAACCCCCCGTACCAATAATAATAAACGTCCTCATGAAACGGGAGGGTCTGGAGCACACAAGCGTTCGCATACGTCTGATAATAGGGGCCAATCCCAATCACTGAACTGCAGCCGGTGTGGCAAATTAGGGCATAAAGTGAATGAATGTCGGGTTCAAGGATGTTTCAAATATGGTCGCCTGGGTCACAAACAGTTTAACTGCCGAGAGGGCAAGCCGAATCAGAATAATGGAAATCAAAACAAAGGGCCTCCAGCAAGTGATGCCAATGCTGTTCCAGTGAATCCACAACGCCAGGGTGCTCAGGGCCGAGTCTATGCATTGACTCGGGATGAGGCATCTGTATCCGACACTGTTGTAACAGGTACTCTACTATACCGAGAATTACCCGCTAGAGTGTTATTCGATTCAGGTGCTACGCATAGTTTCATATCTGCTGATTTTACTGTTGAGCATAAATTAGCTTCTACTGCTTTAAATATGAACCTCTGCGTAAGTACCCCTTCGGGAGTCGATATGCCCGCCCATGCGTTCTGTAGGGATGGTTACATTTGCATCGGAGGAAGGAAGCTTTCCTTAGATGTCATTGTACTAGACATCAAGGATTATGATATTATTCTCGGTATGGACTGGTTGGGTGCTTGCCATGCAACAATCGAGTGCACGGAGAAGCGAGTCGTATTCCGTCTACCCGGCGAGGCAGACTTCTACTATTCGTGCAGCGCTGCACCGAAGACGGCAATGGTGATATCAGCAATTTCGGCTAGGCGTATGTTGCATTCGGGCTGTGAAGGGTACTTAGCTTCTGTTCGAGACACCCGGCGAGAATGTGTAGATGCAGCTCAGGCTGAAGTCATTGCAGATTTCCTCGACGTGTTCCCAGACGAGCTGCCTGGAATGCCTCCTGATCGTGAGATCGAATTCAGCATTGACACTTTTCCGGATTCGCGACCGATATCAAAGGCACCTTATCGCATGGCCCCAGCAGAGCTTAAGGAACTTAAAGTTCAGTTGCAAGATCTGTTGGACCGAGGATACATTCGTCCAAGCGTTTCTCCGTGGGGCGCTCCGGTGCTGTTCGTGAAAAAGAAGGATGGATCCATGCGGCTGTGTATTGACTACCGAGAGCTGAATAAAGCGACCGTGCGGAATCAGTACCCATTGCCAAGAATAGATGACATGTTTGATCAGTTGCAAGGTGCAAGAGTTTTCTCTAAAGTTGATCTCAGGTCAGGGTATCACCAGTTGAAAATCAAATCAGAGGATATTCAAAAATCTGCTTTCAGAACCCGTTACGGACACTATGAGTTCCTCGTGATGTCGTTCGGCTTGACGAACGCCCCTACAGCTTTTATGGATCTGATGAACCGCGTATTTCGACCGTTTGTGGATAAGTTTGTAGTCGTGTTCATAGACGATATACTAATCTATTCCAAGAACGAGGCGGAGCACAAGGAACACCTGAAGATCATGCTGCAGACATTACGAGAACATAAGTTGTTCGCTAAGCTCAGCAAGTGTGAGTTCTGGTTGAACAGCGTGGCGTTCCTTGGTCATGTCATCTCGGTCGAAGGCGTCGCCGTAGACCCGAAGAAAATAGAAGCGGTGGTGGACTGGAAGCAACCTACGTCAGCCAGCGAAGTTCGAAGCTTTCTGGGCCTTGCGGGATACTACCGTAGGTTCGTGAAGGATTTCTCTAAACTGGCCTCGCCTATGACTCGCCTTACTCAGAAAGGGATTGCATACGAATGGGGTGATGACTGCGAAGCCAGCTTTCGAGAACTTAAGCGGCGTCTTGTTTCAGCTCCGATTCTTGCACTTCCAGATGGGGTAGAAGAGTTTCAGATATACAGCGATGCTTCAGGACTCGGCTTAGGGTGTGTGCTCATGCAGAGGGATAAGGTAATATCGTACGCCTCCAGGCAACTGAAGCCGCACGAGAAAAACTACCCGACGCATGATCTGGAATTGGCGGCAATTGTGTTTGCACTGAAGTTATGGAGGCACTATCTTTATGGTGTTGCTTGCAAAATCTTTACCGATCACAAGAGCCTCAAGTACCTATTCACCCAGCGGGAATTGAACCTCCGACAGCGCCGTTGGCTAGAACTGATTAAGGACTATGACCTAACGATCGCGTATACACCGGGCAAGGGAAACGTCGTTGCTGATGCTCTGAGTCAGAAGCACGTGGGCTCGTTATCTATAGACAACCGTTTACTTCGAGATCTTGAGGCGATGGGCATCGAATTTCGAGTTCGGCATCAAGGAGTGCAGCTGGCACCACTCCATCTTGAACTGGGTTTACGTGGTAGAATCAAATCAGCTCAGGAGGGCGATCAGTTCTTAGCGAAGGTGCGCGGATTGATCTCGGCGGGGAAGACTTCTGACTTTGTGGCAGGCGAAGATGGGGCCTTACAGATGAAAGGAAGGCTATGTGTTCCTAGCGACCCAGAACTCCGAAGGGAAATTATGGCGGAAGCACACTACCCGAAGTATTCTTTACATCCGGGGAGCACTAAGATGTACAAGGACTTGCGCGGGACCTTCTGGTGGCACGGTATGAAGCGGGATGTGGCGACCTTGTGTCACAGTGCATGGCCTGTCAACAGGTTAAAGCTGAACATCAGAGGCCCAGCGGGGAGCTTCAGAACCTCGCTATTCCCGAGTGAAAATGGGACAACATCACTATGGATTTTATTGTGGGATTTCGAAGACGCCACGGGGGCATGATGCGATTTGGGTCATAGTTGATCGTTTGACCAAATCAGCCCACTTTCTTCCCATAAAAGTTACTTGAAGCGTCGATCGGTTAGCACAAATTTACATAGATGAGATTGTCCGATTACATGGAGTACCTGCCTCAATCGTCTCTGACCGTGACGGACGCTTCTTATCTCATTTCTGGACTAGTCTACAAGCTGCTTTGGGGACCAAGCTACAGTTCAGTACCGCATATCACCCGCAGACTGACGGACAGACAGAGAGGACAAATCAGATACTCGAAGATATGTTACGGCTGTGTGCTATTGATTTAAGGACTAGTTGGGACACGCATCTTCCATTGGCAGAGTTTGCGTACAACAACAGCTACCAATCAAGCATCCAGATGGCACCGTACGAAGCACTATATGGGCGAAGGTGTCGATCTCCAATCTGTTGGGACGAAGTCGGCGAGCGGCAGGTACTCGGGCCAGAGCTGGTAGAGCAGGCAGTTGAGAAATTTTGCTTGATTCGGGAAAGACTCCGCACAGCACAGAGCCGACAAAAAAGTTATGCTGATGCTCATAGAAGGCCTTTGGAATTCATGGTCGGGGATCATGTCTTCTTGAAAGTGACGCCGATGCGTGGTGTGATGCGTTTCGGCGTGAAGGGCAAACTGAGTCCCCGGTTTGTCGGCCCCTTCGAGATACTAGAATGAGTGGCAGCTGTGGCGTACCGGATTGCATTACCTCCCGCCTTGGCAGAAGTGCATGACGTATTCCACGTTTCCCATCCCGGAAGTATGTGCATGACCCTAGTCATGTGGTTAGCTTCGAACAATTGGAATTGCGCACGGATTTGTCATACTCAGAGGAGCCGGTGCAGATTCTGGATCGTAAGGAAAAAGTACTTCGCAACCGTACGATGTCCTTGGTTCGCGTGCTGTGGCGGAACCATTCTGTTGGAGAATCAACGTGGGAGTTAGAATCGGAGATGAAGGAGAAGTATCCTTCATTGTTCATTCAGTCGGAGGTAGGGCCTTGTTCTTACGTTTCGGGTCGGCCTTGTTCTTAAGTTTCGGGTCGAAACTTTTTCTTAGTGGTATATTATGTAGTGCCTCAAATCCCGATCCGACCGGGATGTGCACTACGTAATTGGGCTTGTGGCTAGTCTGTCTGAGTCGTAGCTTAGATCTTCGGCATCTTCTTGCCACGGACGAAATGCGATGATCCTTTCCAACTCATGGAAAGGCCTCTATTGAAACGAGTCCAATAGTTTTCGTGTTTGGTTGCTTGGTTTTCTTGATTGCCGCTTTGGGATTTTGATTTGGTGTTGCTTTCGATTTGCTTGGTTTTCGCTGCTGGTTTTATCGTTTGGAGCTTTGATTCTTGGGGAGTTCGGCAAGGAAGGATAGGCAAGATTCTAATTGGTGCTCGTGCTGTGCAGGTCAGCGTAACTGACGTTTGATCGTCGCTAGGCAGGAATCTTTGTTTCAGCTACATTTTCCTTAACCAGTGATTGATTTGGACCCTTCTTTCCTACTTTTTCACGCCAACATCTTTAATGTTTCAAACGTTCACTCGATGATGCCCGGTTGGACGCCTAGGAAACCCTTTGCCACAATGCATGCCAGCCACTAAGAAAGGAACAGGGGATTTGTAGACTAATATTTCTATATGCTTGCACACCTTATAACTGAGTTTGTTTATAATGGGGATTGGTTGTTGGTGGCGGCCTAGTACCTCGGACGGAGTTTGGACCTATGGGATATCAAAATCGGAACACCGCGTTGAGAAAATATGAACTGTTGCATGAGATATATATTGCTGCTTAACTTCTTTTGTTTCAATCGATGCATTGTATGATATATGAATTGTTCATGCATTTGCATGGTCTGGGACAACTTGTGCACAAGGTTTGGCATTTCCTCGAAACGGCTTTCTGGGGCACTGGAACCGTATCGATCCGGAGGGAAATATTTGATTCGTGCTCGTCACGATGCATTGCGGGACCTCCAGCAGGGCTTGCTACCCGGGCTGATAGGGCGCACCGCTAATGCTTGAAATATGTCCCTAAGGTGTCGATCACACCAATGACCGCATAGAATAGAACACATGCTAATTTATTGTCTTGTGCAGATGGTAAGTATACTTGTGTTTTGTTGCAGGGAAGGCGTGCATCGGTTGAGTAAGCAATCGATGCACTGGGTTGATTCAATGCTATTTTTATTCCTATCAAAACATGCAACTGATATGAATTGAATTCACTTGCTTCTTTATAGAAGTCATCTTAATGCATGCTCGTCCCTAATAAGCTAGTGTCGATTTAGTCGAGTGGGTTCATCCCGCTCACCAGTACAAGTTGAGTACTGACCCACGTTGTGGGCAACTATTTCAGGCACTCAGGCGGTGCAACGCTAGTGGATAGACGAGAGGCGTTAGGAGCACCTCTATTTTGAAGTATAGTTGGAGTCAGATCATTTTGGAGGCTTGGACTTTCAACTTATACAAGGGCGTAATGTATGAACGACGTGGACTATCTGATGGAGCGCGCCCTGCCTTTTGAGTTATCTTTTTGTAATGCAAATCAAGTAGCCGAGAGGCGCATCAATATAAACTCTATGTAAATTACTCTGAATTATCAATGAAAAAGCATGTTTCTTCCTGCACTGTGTTCAAATCTCTGTGAATGTGTTTTATAAAGTGTGTTTCAAAATGGGTTCCTATAACTGCAAGTTCTTGCCTTGTACGAGCGCAACTCCAGGCTCGTACGGCATCATGCCCCAAAGCGAGGACGAATCGGTTCCGTAAAGGATCAAGCGAGGACGACCGACCCTTTCGGGATCGGGGCGTGACATAGCTGACCTTGTTACTCCTTCGGTATTGTAGTATGGCATCGGTTGTACGCATAAGACACAAGCATACATCCATGTATAAGCATAACAAATTCTCTATGGGTTTAGGCCATATTTCTATTGTAGGCGCCCTGATAAGTCAAACGATCACATTGACCATATTGATCTGATCAGTTATTGGAGTTGATTGTCTCCGGTTTATGTATGATCGCTTCACCTATTTGGGGCAAGAAGGAAAGGTCGATTATGGATATGGGGCTCAGTTTCCACATATAAGTAGGGACAGAGCTACATTAGGGCCGTAGGACTATTCTTGACGGTGATGCACAATTATAATCATATATATCCTACTTTGCTTCTTCTATGTGACTTTAAATATAGATTACCTAACAAACTAATTGTCAGCTTCTTCTTTAGAGAACCATATTGTATATAATAATTTATATGATACATACTGTCATTTTTGCAGAAGTATCTAGAAATGGATATAAATTACTATCTGCGTCATCGTTCGTGGATGTACAACCGTCATCCTGATGACATGTGCAGTGTGCAGGATGAATTTGTTGAGGGTGTACAGCAGTTCCTGCAGTTCGCCAAGGCGTTCCCTCAGTACATGGACGGTACCAAAATTAAGTGTCCGTGTGTGAGATGTCGCAACAGGAAATATCATCCAGAAGTGGAAGTCACATATCATTTATACTCGAAGGGCTTCACGTCGAATTACTATCAGTGGACCGCGTACGAAGAACTTGTATCTCTAGCATTAGAGTTGGAGCATTATGTGAAGCCGTATATGGATGTCCACGACCACGATGCTTACAACGACGGGTGGGTGAACATGGTTTATGATGCGGCGGGGCCTAGTTTCAATCTAGACAATTATGATGCGACGGGACCTAGTTGCAATCCGGACAATTATGATGCAGGTGAGGAGGCACCGAATGCCGATGCTGCAAAGTTTATGGAGTTGCTGGAGAATGCAAGGACTCCACTATATCCTGGTTGTGAGGATCATTCACCGTTGGAGGTCGTTACAAGATTATTGAGCATCAAGTCCGATTTTAACATGTCACAAGAATGCTAATCGACTGATCGATTTGATTATAGAGATCTTGTCCGAGGGTACAAAGTTGCCTAAAGACTTCTATCGATCTAGGAGGATGGTGAGATCGCTTTGGATGTGATACGAGAAAATTGATGCATGTCGCAACGGGTGCATGTTGTACTACAAAGACAACAAGGATGAAGATGCGTGCAGATTCTGTGGTGCTGATCGCTACAAGGCCACTGTTAGAGGAAAGTCAGTCGGTGCAAGGAAGCCTACCGATTTGATGCACTACTTGCCTTTGACGCTGCAGTTGCAGCGGTTCTTTATGGTTAAGGAGACTGCAGAAAATATGAGTTGGCACAGGCAAAAATAGATCGAAGGAGTATTGGATCATCCATCCGATGGAGAAGCATGGAAGCACTTTGATCGAGAGTATCCATATTTTGCCGAAGATCCGCGTAATGTCAGATTGGGGCTCTCCTCTGACGGTTTTACCCCATTCAAACTTTCGGGTTTCCAGTATTCGTGTTGGCCTATGATCGTCACTCCATACAATCTACCACCTTGGATGTGCATGAAGACTCCATATATGTTCCTAACCGTTATTATCCCAGGTCCGAACAATCCGAAGAGGAACATCGATGTGTATTTACAGCCTTTGATAGATAAGTTGAATCAGCTGTGGGAAGTAGGTGCCAACACGTACAATATTTCTATAAAGCAGAATTTTCAGATGAGGGCAGCACTTATATGGACCATCAACGACTTTTTGACCTATGGAATATTATCGGGATGGAGCACCCATGGTCGTCTCTCATGTCCGTATTGCATGGACCGTACTAAGGCTTTCCGTTTAAAATACGGAGGCAAACCGTGCTTCTTCGATTGTCATCGACAATTTCTGCCGAAGGATCATCCGTACCGGAGGAACCAGAATGCTTTTCGTGCGGGAGTTGTGGAGAAGGCCAATCCATCGCCAAGGTGGTCCGGATACATGATATGGGAAGAGGTAAAAGATTTACCAAGTTCTATCGAAGAGCCTGCTAAGGGGTACAAGTGTGACGGATTTGGTCGCACCCATAACTGGACGAAGAGGAGTATATTCTGGGATCTGCCATATTGGAACACCAATCTGATCAGACATAACCTTGATTTCATGCATATCAAGAAGAATATGTTTGATAACATAATTAATACTGTAATGGACGTAAAGGGGAAGACGAAAGATAATCCGAAGGCCAGGTTGGACTTATAAGAAATTTGTAGAAGTCATGCATTGCATTTGATAGAGGAGGGGAATGAAAAGTTAAAGCAACCTAAGTCAGTTTTCTCACTAGAAAAAGAGGATAAATGGAGACTTTGTTGGTGGATTCAGGGTCTAAAGTTTCCAGATGGGTACGTGTTAAACTTGAGAAGATGCGTCGACCTCAAGGAGAACAAACTAGCGGGTATGAAGAGCCACGATTGTCACGTATTCATGAAGAGGTTAATTCCGATTGTATTTTGGGAATTCTTACCGCAGGTCGTTTGGGATCCATTGACAGAGCTGAGCATATTCTTCAGAGATCTTTGTTGTACTAAGTTGCTCGTCGATCGTTTAGAAAAGCAAGAGAAGGATATTGCGGTAACAGACGAAGAAGTAGAACAAGAAATGAGATGCCATTTTCCTTCTTGGTTGAGCGTATATGTAAGATGCTTGGTAATTACTTTTTATTTTTGCACTTGCAAAACAAATAACTTACTATCGCTACTTTGGTATTTAGGTCGATCGTCTAATAACACCTGAAACTGAATCTATTAGAACTCTAGCCAAGGGACCAATTTCTGCCGTTAAAATATGGCTAAGTTTCTGTGTGAATGGGTTCAGGTTCAAGTCAACAAATGCTCCTATCAGAGACAGCTTTCTGGATCTTGATTCCACCAAAAATAATTGTTTATGTATTAAATCTTCGAACTACAAAGACGTCGATCCAGGAAATAATTTCTTTGGCATCTTACGAGAGATTGTCGAGTTGACATATAATTATGGCACAGAACCTGATAATATCGTGCTATTCAAGTGTGAATGGTTCGATCCGATTCAAGATCAAGGTTGGAAAATTGACAAGCATGGCCTTGTGGATATAAACTACAAGCGTAGATATCAAGGCTACGAACTATTTGTCCTATCAAGTCAGGCTCAGCTCGTGTACTTCACAACTTATCCTAGAGGGGGACAGTGATGTAAATACCCTGATTTTTTAGAATAATTTTAATATAAATTCCTCGGATTTTTGGTATTTTTTTCTGGATGAAGAAGCAAGGTAATTATGAGTTAGGGATTTTTAAATATAGTTTATTGGTGTTAAAATATTATGGAAATAATATATTGTGATACAAAATGGAAAACCGGACATGGGATATTTTTCGGTGAATTTATTGGACTCCGGAGACGCGTTTGAAGCCTTGAAAACTATTGGATGACTGAACCAAACCAGCATATTGGGTCGGGTTGGGTCGGATCTGACCCGAAACCTATTGGGAAACCCTACCCGCTGGAGTATTGTAGCAGTATAAGAATTCCCGTTCTTGGCGTGCGTGCCAGCCGCAACTCTCGAATTCACCGCCGCCGACCCCTGAGATCGACTTCACCACCCTCGCCGTCGATCTCCACTACCGGCTCCACCTACTCCTCTTCCTTCCTCCCAGCGCTGCAACGCCCCATCGACGAGCCACTTTTCCCCGAGCGAGTTCGACTTTCCCCTGCCGACCGACTCTTCCCTGACTCGCGCGGCCGCCGTCCCCTGTTCGCCTCCCATCCCGAACGACGCCGACCCCATCCTCTGTCCTAGACCGCCGCTCGAACCCCGCCTACCGATCCCCTCTGCGGAGTCCCCGACCGGTCGACCTTTTCCACCGCTCAGGCCGACGAGCCGACTCTGCTCCGCCCCGTCCACGAGCCTCCCTCGGAGACCGGAGCAGTTGTTGTCCGATAGTTCTCCGGCAACTCCCTTGTAACACCCTGTTCCGCTCAAGCGGACTGCCGTCTCAATCGGCAATCGTGCAGCTGTCCCGACCCGCTTTGCCTCGATCAAGAAGCAAAGGATATCCAGACTTGCCCCTACAGGAATCCGGCTTGGACTTTCAGAGGCTCGCTCAGACGTATCGCTCTACCGAGGCGAATCATCGCTAAGGTGGGTGGCTACGGTGAACTTGCCTTTGCTTAGCCAGCACACATAAAATCTGGAATATTTATGCTAGTCGCTAGGTGATTCACCCCTGCATGCTAATAAATCCAACGCACCTAGCTAAAGGAATAATCCCAACCTGTATTGCTATGCTAGAACATGGAAAATAAAATACTGCTTATATATGTTCAGACCCTCGCATGCTAAGTCCCTTAACGGTTTCATCTCTCGGACTACCTTTGGGCCCAAGCAAAATATGCTGATTATGTTCCTTAGAACGCATGCTTGTCTGCTTGATTGTTACCGTGTTTTCATCCAAACCCCGGGAGACTACTACGTAGTCGTTCCGTGCCTGAATGAACCCGCAAGTATTCGGGACCGTTAGGTCACCAAGGCAGTTCCCGATCCAGGGGACTGTATCATGCCAAGTAAAAGAATCATGTTCCTGTGGCAAGACTCATTCAGGTATTTGGATCTCCCTGCAAGTCTCCCTCGTGTGCGGGCTTACAGCAGCCCAGGAGACTGTGCATATCCAATAGCTAAATGAATCTCGTGTGCTTGTGTGTAAATTAACAATCGTGTTCGATCATGGACAACTTGTGCACAAGGATATAAGTTCTGCGGACGGTGCTGGGGCACTGGCACCGATCCGATCCGGGCAGACTTCGTGTTTATAGTCAATCGTGTGCGGACTGGGTAACTTGCAACGTATCGTGTTTTATGAGCTCCTCGTATTTTCTCGTTGCATGTTATTCACGTCCTTGACTAGTCCATTATGGCATCAGCCAGTGATCATCGTGTGTATATGCTTGCAATGCCTCGTGTAATTATCGTGTGAATATGGCTTGCAATGCATCGTGTATTTATCGTGTGTATTTAACCTGTGGCATGCTTGCTTGAATTAACAATGCTTGCCTTGGACAGGGAAGGACAAAAGGTAAGTTGGTAAGTCTCGCCGTGTTTCCTCAAACATCGCACGGCGCACTGCCCGACACGATAAGCTATTCAATGTTTGCATGAAACTGTTCCTAAGGCAACTAGAAAGACAACTTAATAGTTGTGCACGGAACCTGTATTACGTGTTTGGATTTGTCGAGCGGGCGAGTAGCTTCCCCACCAGTGCATTCAATGTACTGATAATCCACCAGTTTGATATGCAGGGTGCGGGAGAACCTCGTGCGGTACGGACGCCTCCTTCGTGCGTGCTAAGGCCAGGAGTTCCCTCTGAAGCCTTGCAACGGTGCGTCCGGGACTGAAGCGCTTATACAAGACATAAGTTATGAACATCGCCTGACCATCGCCTGTACATTCATTCCACAGTTGTAGCCACTTGGCACGCTTTTACTGTTTCAGAGAGAGAGGCTTGAGCGACTTGTAATCTCAGCTATACGCCGCCTGTAATACATGTTTCATATCAATAAAGAGATTACTTTACTTTTTCGATGCTTCCGCTATATTGTCGACTCAGTGAACCTGTTACCGATCGCCTATGCGTTCATGACTCCGCTGTACTCGGACAATCTGTGCGACTCTGTGGCTTAGAACTCTTGTCGCCAGCCAATAAACCATGGCCTTGCACGGGCGTGGATCACGCTCGTGCGGCATCATGCCCGGATGGGTTAAGCGATCGTTCCGCGGGAGCGCTGGCGAGGGTGATTCCCGCCTAGCGGGAATGGCCGATTGCCTGCGGGAGATCGGGGCGTGACATCCCTAAGCCCGTGATCGGACACAGCAATTCAATACAGACGCAAGTTGACCCTCGGACACGTGGAATTCAGCGTTCACGGAGCCCAGTTCAGGTACCATTAGCTCTCACCTCGTAACTCCGTTTTGGTTCCCGTCAGTTGCTACTCGTAGACTGTATAACCCTCTCGGTGCCCGTGCAATCCGCTTGGTGCATCGCGTCCTGTGGTGATCGTACACTGCGATCCAAAAACAGGAAAAATAATGCCCTGTTTTACCCCGGAACTGAGTGCGCCCCGCAAACGGGACGACTTGGTCACACGCGATCTTCACAGATACGTGCGCGTCGTTGACACGGACGTGTGAGATTTTACAGAAGCTTATTCGGATGTGCGAGCACACCGGAATCAGTGCGTATCCGCGGACAACGCCCTGTATCCAACTTTTCTGGAACATGCTGTAACTTTGTGTACACACGTCGGATCGAGACAAAACTTGTGCCATCGGACTCGTAGCAATACGCTGGTCCTGTGATCCAAGTTTGGTCCGATTCTGACAACATTGACAAAATTGCGTATCGTGGGCCCCACGGGCTCCACTTGACGGGCGATTTTGTGATCGGCTCATCGGAATCCAATTCTGGAAGTTCCGTTGGGTTCGTATCATCGTTCCTGACTTGTAGACACTGAGTTTGAGAAATTTAGAAACCTGACCCTGGCACGCTTTTCGGTGCAAAGTGGCCCACATGTGGACCCCGCTTTGGCCCGAAAATGCCCCTTTTGCCCCTGTGTCCAAATTGGACGTAAGGACAGGCATTTCTAGCAGTTTGATATCTTCTGAGATGGTTGGTGATGTTATTTACAGCTTTTGGAGGAGTACCTACAGGATTCACTAATACCGGGACGATTGTTGATATTCCAACATCAGGCAAGTGTACCTTGCCAAACTCTGCAGTATTATTACATATTTTTCTTGCATTATTATATTGTTGTGCATGCTTAACCTAGGACCGTGTGACGTACTTAGCGTCCGATTATTAGTCGGGTGCCAACACCGTACGCAGTGTTGGGTACTGTCATTTAGAGATGGACATTCGTGACACTTATTATTCTCGTACTTGTCTTATCAAGTACCATATGACCCAGGACACTTGACACTGTTCATGAGACAGAATATTCCCGAGATATTCGTGGTGATTCTGTATAGGATACAGGACTTGACAGAGATACTATATACATAGATACATATGACTTGTTGCATTAGTGATGATCCCGCTTGACATGGACATGAGACGTTATGGTCATGATATGCGTGGTTACATGGGGTGGGGAGAGACACACAGGCTACAGGCTATTTTCTATGTATATCTACTACTATTGTGAGGCCGTAGACTCTCGTAGCAGAGCTAGGCACATTACGTATTTATTATCGCTACCCGGCTCCCCGACACAGAGCTTGTAGTGGCTCAGCCCGAGTACTCGTGCTGCTCTCACTTGCATTTTCACTTAGATGGTTACTTACTTGCCCTATTTTTTCATTTATTTCTGTACTGCATTTATTTTGGCATGAGCTTTCTTGTACCTTGCTATGTCCCCTGAGGACCTGGATCCGGATTATGTCCCCAGGATTTGAGGACGAGATCTATCCCGAGGTATACGGGACCGGAGCAGGAGCTGATCCAGGAGCTGTACCGCCATCCGAGGATGAGGTGTTAGCCGAAGACTTCTCCTGAGCATCCATGTTTCTTGCTCAGTATTTATTTAATTATTTCAGTCATTTATTTCTGGTCTGTTGAACCATTGTATCAGATATTTATCGGGTTGTTTCTCCGAAGCACTTTGTTGAGACTAGCTGGTGATTTACATTCCTTATTTATTCTGTGGATCATATTTTATATCTTGTGTGGATGAGATTAGTTGTGCCATGTTGTCGTAGACTTGTTTTTACAGCTTAAGTACAACCTGATGGATCCATTAAGTTGGGTTTGTCTATCGGTGCGTACTGCTGGCCATTATCACGCGTCCGGTCCCTCGGTATTTTGGGACTGGGGCGTGACAAGTGAGGTCGGATTGGTGGGCAATATACAAGACTAAAGCTATAAATACCTTTGACATTAGCGAAATAGTTTATCAGGAGGACGATCTACCTCTTGTAACAAATATTATAGATGTGGACTCAACGAAAGTTACTCATTACACAAGTAATAATGTAGAATATGTAGAATTATCCGAAGAGGAAGACGAAGACGAAGTAGATGAAAGTGAAGACGAGGAGGAGGAGGAGGAAGAGGAAGAGGAGGATGTGGAACGCGAACAAGATGAATTTTCTGAAGATGATTGAAAATAAAATATATTGCCTGTAGAATGTAACTATATTTTGACTGTAGAATGTACTATTTTAACGAATATATGTATTATATTTTGACTTTAGAATGCTTTGAGATATGCATCACATTTTGACTGTAGAATGTACTATATATTTGTATTTTTCTATATTCATCATATGTTGTTATCAGGTATGACAGGACGACGCGGAGGATTTGGCATATCCCGAGGTAGACAGAGTGTTCCTCCGGTACTGCCTACTGTTGGTTCCGGATCATCGTCGCCCAGTACTCCAGTATATCGATCACTCATATCTCCGACTCTTGGGACGAGTAGTTCCAGGCGTGATAGTACTCCCTCGTCCAGCGTTCCTCCTGCTGACCGAACCATGGGGACAGATGAGCATGTCGAGGAGGTCGTGCCCACGTTGTCCTAGCATCAGTAAGATCCTCCATGCGCACCTCCGTAGGAGACGAGGACAGAGATTTGGGCCGACGGTACAAAGTAAGTCAATTAGATGGTTTAGCATAATATATATCGTGTATTTCTTTATTCATCGTATATTGACTTTTTTAATCAAAATAATTATCTCTGTATAGATATCGTCCATCGTTGGTTCAGAGACGCCTGGGCCAATTTCTGAGAAACAACTACGGTGGCCCTTGGATCAACTACTCTGAGGTTCCGGAGGAGAGGAAGGCATTCTGGTTTGCGCACTTCCAGGTAAAAGTATATTAAATAAATTCTCTAATTTATGCATATTATATAACTTATCCGTGATGCTCACTTACTAAATTATTTATTGTAGCAAACGTATTTCTATCCTCCGCACCGGGCCGAGTTGATCGAGCAGCTCTTTCCTACCGTTGCCGCCAAGCTTATCCGAGATGCTCTGGATGACCAAAAGGCTCTTGATCGTGCTGGAAAACTGATCCAAGGTTGGATCACGCCTGAGTAGTGGACTGTGATGAGGGCTAGATTCGACGATCCGAGCTACAAGGAAAGGTCTGAGAAGGCCAAGGCAACTAGGCGGAATGCTGCCAAGTGGTGTGGTGGTTCGATTCCGATGACGAAACATTTCCGTTGTTTGGTATGTTTTTTCTTTTAAAATATATTATTTAATGTAAGTACCATAAAATGGTAGTAGGAAAAAATATTTAAGTTTAGTACTAAATAATATATTTTTAAAAGGTACAGAGGGGTGATTATACAAACATGGTGACCGTCTTCTTGGCCACCCATCGCAAGGAAGAAAATCTCATTGATGATAGGGACTCACAGACCTATGTAAGTATTACTTTACTTTGTGTTAATTTTAATATAACGTAGGCAATTATCGAGTTTTCAAACCTTTCTAGGCCGAGTATCTTAGGCTGCGTGAGCGGGCGACTGCTACTGCACCTACACCTGGAGAGGCTGGTACTTCCTCGCAGTCCGCTCCAGCTCTGTCGACGGACGACCTGTGGGTGACCGTAGCTGGTGGTCTCCAGAGGGGTACGCACTACGGTACGGAATCTTATGGCGCCCTGGTTGCGACGCAGTCATCTAAGGCCTCCCCGACAGCTGCGCATTCTACACAGCCCTCGCAGTCGTCGGCCAGAGTCCAGGAGGCCGTTGACCGTCAGATTGCGTCTCTCCATGACGAGTTGCTACGAAGGATAGAGGAGCAGCCCCGGTCCCAACCGCAGGCGGACGATTCGACGCTCATCGTACGATTCGATATGCTCGACCGCAGCATCACGGAGCTCCTGGATTTGACAAATGATATTAGAGCCTCGACAGATCGCAACATCATGGAGCTGCAGGCATCACAGCTATCGATGGTCGAGAGGCTGACGATGATGCATGATTTAATGGTTCATAGCTGTATGAGGCTGTTATCTACCATTGATTCTTATAACCAGCGACTCGCAGACTTGGAGCGGGTATGACCTCCTGGTGCGCCTACATCGATACAGACTCCACCGACGTCACTGCCTTCTCCATCGATATCGGTGTCGATTCCACGGGACCAGTATGAGCTGTTCTTATCCTTCATGCGCGCCGGTGGTCAGCCTCCTGCAGATCCGCAGTAGTATAGCTAGTTGCTGGATATTTGTATTTTTATTATTATTTAGGATGAGATTGTATGGATATATATTTGCCGTATTCTTTACGATGAGATTTGCTGAATGCTTTCTTTTCTTCAAATTTTACTATGTTACTCATATTAAATATGTTATTTTACCGGTGTTGAGTGTTCAACCCAAGGGGATTGGCAAACCCAGAAATTCAACGAAGGGTTGCTCCGGGTCTAATTGTACATATTGTGATTTTATAAACTGTAGGAATAATAGTTTGGAAACAATTCAGTATTCTTTTTTTTATTTTTTCTGTAAAATTAGCGATGTTGTTAGCGACGTTTAGCAACGTTACTATAAGTCGCTAAATACGTCGCTAAGTTGCGACGTTACTACAAGTCGCTAATGACGTCGTTAAATACGTTGCTAAAAATGTCGCTGTACGTCGTAAATTGCTGACATGACATTATTGCCAGGACATTAAAGACATCGCTGTAACGTCGCTATATAAGTCGCTAATTAGCGACATTTAGTGACGTTAATTAACGTCGCTAATTAGTGACGCTGCGTCGCTAAACGTCGCTAATTTTAGCGACACATTTAAGTCGCTAAAAAACGTCGGCATAGCGACGTTTAGCGACATTTTTTATTTTAGCGACTTGCTTTGTTCCGACTTCTTTAAAATATCGCTAATTACGTCGCTAAATGTGATTAGCGATGTTTTTTGGTCATTTAGCGACGTTTTTAAACGTCGCTAATTTGACTTTTTCTGGTAGTGTGAGATGAATCCTAAGGTAGTGAGCCAAAATTTTATTTGACTTTGCCATCTCTTAAAGAAGGTCCCGTTGAACTTTGTAGGTTTAGCAGTGAAAGTCTCATCCTTGCCAGTCATAATTGCTATTGAGAAAAATCTGAAACTGAAAGATATGTATTTACTCAATAACAATGTCCAATGATTTAGAAAAATAGTTCAAGTGATTTTGCTAATCAATCTTAAAATCTTTAGTCTATCAAGTGTAGATTAACTTGGGTTAGTTGTAGGGGCCAGTTCCCAGCTAGCGGTGGTCCGAAGACACTTAAATACCGTGTCGCTTATGGCTATTTACATCAGGTTGACAGAAGGACCCTTTCGGCTTATTCCCAAATTTATCTCTACTTTTAGAATTAAGACTCAAAAGAATTTGCTGTTTCACTTTAACTATTTATTTGCTTCTAGAAAATAATTTCTATTGTTCTAAGATGCAGAAGAAATATGCTCAAACACTATTTTCACAAGGCAAGGTATTTAAACAACTTGATATGTAAGAAATTGTTCAATTATAATTGAAATTTAAAATTGATACAAGTTGTTACAGAATCTTATTGAAATGAAAAACTACTAAAATTATTTAATTATTTGCTAGTCACAAAATTGTTATAGAGTCTTTAAATAACTATGAACAATATAGTTGCAAACAACCAGATTAAACAACTATAAAGTTGTTATTATTCTATTGCTACAGTAGAAATAATATTATTGGTAGAAATAATATTATTGCAAACAACCAGATTAAGCAACTATGAACTTGTTATTATTCTATTGCTATAGTAGAAATAATATTATTGGTAGAAATAATTTTATTGCAAATAATCAAATTAAACAACTATGAACTTGTTATTCTACGATTAACAATTATTTTACCTAACAGGACCTCGGGTCAACTCTTAGATTGTTGTTAAAATTTATAATATATATATATATATATATATATATATATATATATATATATATATATATATTTCCAGAGATTGATAAGAGAACAAAGAAACAAAAAAAATTGTTACCGGCCTCCGGGGAAGTCGTGCACGAAGTGCTGCCCTAAGAGTTGATCCGAGGTCTATGTGCAGACGTTTCTCGGAAGCTCCTAGTGGTAAAACTCCCTGACTACCGGGTTCTCTTCGTTGCACACAACTCGGAGAGAGAGACCGAACTTACCGCTGCCCAGAGCAAGAATTTAGAGAACATAATGTGGTTTGAGAGAGAGAGAGGTTTCACGTAAGAGGATTTTCTGTAAAAAATGAATAAGGAGGAGACTACAATATATAGGCAGTCCCAAGATACAGCCACATGACAGGACAGTAAATGGCTCATAAACAGGCCATTAAGGAACAATTACAAAAGGAAAGAAACATGAAGGAAAGCTGTCAAAAGAGCTGTTACAGAAGCTGTCACAAGGTTCAATGAACCTGGACATAGAGCCTCAACGTTCAAAATTTGAATGAGTCAAATGGTTCAAAAAATAAAGAGGAGCAAAAAGATTTTGGGATCCTAGCCCGAACCCGAAGAGGAAATAGGATCGGCATTCGGCGCCCGTAGGGGTGGGCACGTACCCGCACCCGTTACGCGCGCCAAACTGAACCGAACCAAACCGAGCCAAGCCGGGATGGGCGGCGCGGCGGCGCGCGCGTGTGGCCCAAGGGCTTCCCCATACATCATCTTTAAGAGAGCAATGAAGAAGAACTAATATGTATATACAAGGGAGGAGTGGTCCAACCGATGTGGGACTAAAGAAAAAAGGGAAGTTGAGCTTTTGCTCAAGCATAGCTAACATAAATATGAGCAAATATATTGAAACATTTAGTATCTTCTAAATGGAGATGCAAAGATGTTTTTTTTCTCGTGGGTGTTTTATGACTCAAATACAGATACAGATAAACAGAACAAATTTTATTATGGACAAGTATCTTTGTATCATAGTTTGGCATGTCCCGATCTGATATTGATTGATATCTGATACTATATGATACTGACATTGAGGGTCTCTTTTTTCGGTCAATTCGGCAAAGAAAAATGAACGAAAAAGACTATTAAACAAGGGTGTAAAGACGTAATAAATTTGTAAAAGCATGTAAAAGAAAAAAATTCTTATATATCGCATGTAAACCAATCGATAAGGGTGACTATTATTCATTCAATTTTAAAACTGCTAAGATACAACATTGAAAATACTTAATATTATGCTTAAATGTATAAAATATATTTTCTAAAATGTTAATAATTTATTAATAGTTATTTGTTTTTCGATACTAAAAATTTGATACTTCGATTCGAAACCGTCAATATTGTTGATATCGTCGATCCCGATACTCATAACAATGGTCCGATACCAATATTACGAACCTTGCTTTATATGTCGTAGCTCCAAACTCATATCTAAGGCCATCCCCAATAGAAATTTCTATCTTCCATAGAAACAATTTTTTAGAAAAAAAATAAACAAATAAATTTCTTTCAACGTTCAATCTCAATTTTCATCTTAAATGGCGCTAAATAGGATAGAAAAATTTTATGAAAATTTCTACATGTAAAAACTTTAATAGATATTCTCTATTTCTCATCTCAATTAATATTTGGCCATGCTTTCAAACTAAATCATTAAATTGACTTTTTTTTATTTTTGGTCACGTAGGATACAAATTAAGAATTATTAAAGAGTATTTGTTTTTTGGTTTCAATTTCTATATAGCTAGAAACTCTGCCAACTAGAATAATACAATGCCAAGTAGGATAGAAACTCAATTTTAGAAATCTTCATTAGAGATAGCTTCAGGTTCTCAGTAAGATTAGTTGACAGAAAACTATAGTAACTATCTGCTCAACATATTTTTGTTGGGAACGCGGTGTGACCCGAACCGGAGTTGGCCTATGAGGTGGATAATGGATTGGGCCCATATGCCTTAAAAGAGAATTTACATGTAAGGCCTGAACCAATTTCAATTATCTATACCTCATGATCCCACCTCTTACCCGATGTGGACTAAATTACCAAATCCATTGTCACCACCCTTTGAGTGCTCATCCGAAAACGAGATACAATCCAACAATCTCCACCTTACCTCGTTTTCGCTTGCCGAACAACCTTAGTACACCCCGACTACCTTTTTGTTTGTTCCCGCCAGACGAGCACCTAGGAGATCCAACATATTGTTACCTGGATCTGTTCGACCACAGAACCAAGCTGACACATTCATCAACACCATCATTATGTGCCAACTACAATGTCTTGCTCCACCTTGGGTGCGTTAGACCCATCTTTGAAGCCAATTCGTATAGTTGCCTCTAAACTTAGGTCAGATCTGCCTTTAGACCATCTTATAGAGAATGCTCCTTACTCCACCTTGAGAAGAGAGCCCGCAGAATTGGTCCAATTATACGCATGAACGTTCAGCACATCTGTCTCGAACCAATTAGAGCCGCCTAAACTAGCTCCATAACCTGGCTCTGATACCACTTTGTTGGGAACGAAAGCGCGAAAACAGTTTTCCAAACTAAGAAGCCCTACGAGAGAACCGAGCAAAAGTACACAAACCAAAAATACCAAACACAAATCGCAGACACAGAGATTTTTACGTTAAAATTCCAAATAAAAAAACTACGGGACGATCGGAGTCCAACCCTGAAAAGCCTCCATTAATAGAATGAGAAATACACCGACTCCTTACAAGCTTCTCACCGATCCAAACGTATCACCACAACTCTTTAGAATAGAAAATATATCACAGACAAACGAAGAACGGAGATGACTAAAAAAGAATTATCCAAAACCAGTCTCCTCTTCGAAATAGCCTTCAATCTCTTCCTCTCTCCTTCTAATGTTGTAAAAGCACTCTTGCCTCCTTTTGCAATATTTTTGAGATATGAGATATATTTTAGGGCTATGAGACACATAATATATATATATATATATATATATATATATATATATATATATATATATATATATATATATATATATCCTCAAATCCACAACTAGTATTCCTATTATATATAGGAATACCCAATCCAAATCTAAATCCATTGACATATTCCTATTATATGTAGGAATATCCAATCCAAATATAAATCCATTGATATATTCCTATTGTATGTAGGAATACCCAATCCAAATATATTGAGATATTCCTATTATATGTAGGAATACTTAATACAACTCTGGAATATTTTTCACATAGGTTGGGAACCCCACCCACTCCAATAAATTCTTTGTTGGGAAAGAAAGCGCAAAAATCGTTCCCCAAACCAAGAAGCCCTACGAGAGAACCGATGTCACGCCCCACTCCCAAAATACATAGGACTAGGACACGTAAGCATGCCAGCCGCATGGATATGGCAACTCCAATATATGGAAACCATAACCCATACGTACGCTGTAATATGAATATCAAATCCACAAGTGGTATAAAATATATCACAAGTCACAGAGTACAATCTAAATCTCATCCACAAAAATCAAATATAAATAAATAACCAGTGTCTATGAAACTAGATCTCAATATAAGTATCTAAGGATGATAGTTGGATGGAAACAAATCCACTACCAACTCGAATGTAAAGGTACAACACAATAAACACAATATAAGAATACCAGCTAACGACCACCACTCGAAGAGAAGACATCCACGAAACATATATAACCATCCAAATCTGTGCTCCTGCAAATACTCAAGAACAGATACACCTGGAAGGGGACCAGGTCCTCAGAGGGACGTAACAAGATACAGAACAGCAAGCCAATTTGAATACAGTAAACATGCATAATATTTGAAAATAAATAAGTACGCTGTACAAGACAATCTATATGAATGCAAATGAGGACAACTTTTTGACGTATGGGCAAGGGTAGGCTACTCGATCTAAGCCTCACAACTCATACACCCGCCAGTGGACATCAGAAATCCTCATACCTCGGGGGTAGCGACCAGCGCGACTCTATAAAAATCGACATACCTCGGGGGTATCGACCAGCGTGACACACGTCCGTAATGCGAACTATATACTACGGTTTACCAGAGTGGTTAAAAACCCATATGCCTAATGATTGTCCTCTCATGATACTAAGTGCCATGTGTGTGTCAACATATCTAATATATAGTAATGACTGAAAAAAAACTACACATGCAATGAATAAATAGAAATGCAATAAATATACAGAAATATACTAAGCATGCAAAATACTGTAAGCAATTTGGCAAGGTATCTTGCCTGGTAAGAAAGCTGCAAGGTGTACTGTCCAGAAGTCCAACACACAGGATCAAAAGCTATGGCCGCAGAACAAATGTCTACGGATGCTGAAATAGAAATCACCAACGTTCCCAGAATAAGCAAAATAGCTAGAAAACACTTCCCTTTCGTCCAATTCGGACACAGGGGCAAAACGGTAATTTCAGGTCAAAGCGGGGTCCATGTGTAGCCCACTTTGCACCAAAAAATGTGCCAAGGGTAACAGTCTCTAAATGGGACAAATTATAGGTTTACTATCAATAAGAACCCAACAGTATGTCCAAATGTTGATTCCGATGGGCCGAACACAGTTTTGCCCAAGAAGTCAACCGTGGGGCCCACCAATTGGCGACTTGGTCAACTGTCTCAGAATTGCGTGAAAACTAGGTCACAGGGCCAGCGCGTTACCACGAGTCCAGTGGTGCTGGGCTGATTCCGGCGTGCACACGTGTTCGAATCAGTTTCTGCGAACTTTTATGTGTTCGGTTACGCTGTGCGCACCGTTCGGTATACTTGGTACACGATGGGGCGGTCCCGTTTGGTGGGGCGCGCTCCGTTTCACAACTTTTAAAAATCTGAAAAAGTGTGTTCGCGGGATTTTCCAACGAATATAATTCTGTCTACAGCAGTTAATAATCTAGGGTTATTTAACAGAATTTAAACTAAGTCAAGTGGTCTACGCATACCAAAAAGAATTATCGAATTCGGATCTCTGTGGTGGGAGATACGAACTCAGAAATATGGGTGGTCACCGCAGTTTTCTGCGATCCCAGAATTCGGTCTATTTCTGCCAACTTTGGCGCTATTTTTGCCTATGGTTTTGAGTTGTTCGAGGTCTACTATCACACAGATATGGAAGAGGGTTAAGGGGTGAGCATACCGGTGAAGACGGGGGTGGCGTTTGGTTGAGCGAGGCGACGGAAAATAACTCCGGAACACAGGTACCTCGCTGCAAAAATCTGCAGTGTGCGGGGTTCGCGAGATCGCGGTCGTCGGGGTCGGTTTGGACGGCCTGGCGGGGTTCTCCGGCTGCAATGGCGGCGCTCTCTAGGTATAGATGGGAAGAGGAAGAGTTTAGGGTGATCTAGGGTTAGGGTTTGGGATGAAATAATGATGAAGAGATGGTATTATATATAGCAAAAGGGAGAGAGGAAATTATGCTAACGCGGGGGGGGGGGGGGGGGGGGGGAGGGGGGGTGAATTAGAATTGGCTGCTGCTTGTTGTGAGAAAAAGTGCGGCTCACATGCACAGGCTTAAGTCTAATGGTTTGGGTAATAGTAATGGTTTATTCTTATTATTATTATTTTCTTTTCTTTTTTTATTTTTCTAATATTTTTCTTTTATATTTTCTTATATATATATATATATATATATATATATATATATATATATATATACTCACAGAAAAATCTACAATTATATTAATGCACACCATTAAGCTAGCAACTGCTCAAGGGGTCTCCTACATGAAATAAATTCGAAAAAATTCATAATTGCTCCATAAATCCCCTAAATGCACACACACACACACACACACACACATATATATATATATATATATATATATATATATATATATATATATACATAAAAAAATTCTAAAAAATATATTTGTGCACACCATTAAGCTAGCAACTGTCCAAAGGGTCTCCTACATAAAATAAATTCGGAAAAATTTCTGATGGTCCCATAAATCCCCTAAGTGGACCAACACCTAAAATAAAAATTAATAAACATCTATTTCTCCTAATTAGCCACTAATTACTATAATTAAATTAATAATTAAAAAGGGTATATATAATTTTTAGGATAGGGATTTTACATTCTATCCAACTTATAAAAATTTTGTCCTCGAAATTAAAATTAAGCCACGATAGAATGTCAAGGATGGTATAATATTTTCATTGTTTAAAATGCAAGGCCAAGTTTAAAGGGGTGGACGATGTTGTGCGTTACACATCCCAAAAAATTATGGAAAAATCCACATGAGCAAAAAAATAGGTTTCTTCATGTGTCATGTCCAATGGTGTGGACACCTAAATGCTCTTTTGCATAAAAGCGCCCAATAATTGGAAAATTTTACAAAGATAAGAATTGGATGATGGGCACGTCTAGGATAAGGGCGTGGAATTTATAGGAAGGTAGTGGCTAGTGCAGTGCTCCAATTATCGGAGCACGATAAGGTGTGCTAAGTGATATAATTATTGCAAAATTAAATAAATATCGTGTTCTATCTCTAACTGGACTCAATCTAACCTTAGTCTCACTATCTCAGCTAAGTAGGTCTAATTTTGGGTGAGGGGTTCACAATCTACCGAACTTAAAATTTATCCATCTATCACCTAAGGCTATACATCTAGGAAAACTATTCCTTAAATTATTTAATCATGTTATCCAATCCTCAAAGTTCTAACACCAAACATATCACCTATGATATGCCCTTAATCAATTATAAAAGAGAGTCACTAAGTTATGTGATTAGCTTTATGGGGTATATCTAGTACTATCAGTGTCAACTTATACCAGCACGAGTTTCATCTTTCCAAAATAAGGGAAAACGGAGAGCAATAATAAAGAATTCAAGGTAAAGGTTATAGAATACAAGTACGAGGTTCAAAGAGATTAAAGAATTCGAAAAGAGAGTTGTCAGGACAGTTGTGGATTGAAATCCTATTTTTGGTAATTTTCTATTTACATGCTCGTATCAGTACAGTTATGTAATCGATACGATATGTCAGACATGTCTAGGGGCAAGTATATTCGTCTACTACCATATATCTCAATCCACGTAAAGTAGTCATGCAAAGAGCGAACCAAGCGCACTAAGGTTAGCTAGACCTTAATACACCGATTCTGATTAGGCAATTGTATCATTGTGTGCACCCAATAATACATATGTCATGAGCAAGCTCGATAAAAGAATAAGCTTGCAAAAACTAGGCTATAATAGCAGCATAAGTCAAGGTAGTACAGCAAACATAAATACGCTGGATTATGATGAAAGAAGGTACAAAATAATCCAAGTTCACAAAAAATAAGACTCTACAATCTGTACAGTTGTCATACTAACTCCCTGTCTAAGTCGTTAGTCGACCAAATAGGGGTATGGGCTTCTAGGTTCTACAGTCTGATTAAACACTGTCGTCTTATGCTAGCATATAGGTAATGTTATTCAGTTACGCTTCAATAATAGGTCAAAAGACTATGTGATACTAGGTTGTGAGGTATACTACCCAACTTATAAAGATTGAACTAATATCATACTGTCTTAAGGATACCGTAGAACTCCCGTTAAGGTCTACAAGAAAGGGGTCTTGGTACTTATTAGGGTATCCTCTTACATTACATAGGTCATGGTTGTCTTAAGTCTTAGTCATAGTGCTTATGGAGCAAGTGTCAATAGTAAGAATGAAAAGTTACTGGCCTCAAGGGAAAAGAGGATATAACTCGTATCGAGGTGGGGGTACATGTTACGTAATTTAAAACTAAGGGATAAGCACCAGGTCTCAATCTACAAGAATAGCTTAAACCATCAAGTTCTAACTACCAATCACATAATTTCAAAATTTAATATTACAACTATAATCCTAGCAGGCTATATATCCTAATCATAGAATAAAAACACTTGGTCTATAAGCAGAGGTGTCAGGTGGCACGAGTTAAAAGATGAAAAAAAGAACATAATTTAGTCGTCGCGCAATTAACGAACGTTAAGGTCGCAGAGGAACAACATATGAAATTAAAATAGGGGCTCTAGATAGCATCATGGTTTTCTAAGGGGAAGTGGTATGCTAGTTGCTATGTTCGAGGTTTGATCAAAGAAAAAATGTTTGATTACATTCCTCTAGGCTTCCTAAGGTGTTGTCTACTAATAATAAGACAATGATCTAAGTTTATAGTTCTCCAATACTATCTAACTATAAAGGTTAGGTTCAGTCCTAATTTTAAATTTTGGTTTTCTATTGGTTCCTCAATACTAGGGTCAAACATTATGGTAAAACTTCTAACTAACTCTAGTAGCGTCTATACTACTCTCAAGTCTTCATAATGCATCAAGGGGTAATGGTAAACCAATCTATATATAAGAAATTCTAGGGTTCACTAGATATTCTAAACTTAGTGGTGTGTCTATATTCTTATTGTATTCTTAATAGGTGTGCTACATAATTATCATCCTAATAACAAGGGTTCCTATATTCTAGCAGAAGGCTATACTCAAAGAACTATTAGGGAAGTACATGAATCAAGCAGGATGTAATTATTCAGATAGAATGGATTGGAAGGAGAGCGAATTATAGTCAATTGTGGATGAGATCCTATACTCTATTCCTAGGTGCAGGCTTGTTCGGTACAATAACGTAACTGAGACAATATGCTCTCGACCTGCATGGGCCACCACAAAAATATATGTCACGTCCCAGTCCCAAAATACCTTAGGACTAGGACACGTAAGCATGCCAGCCGCATGGATATGGCAACTCCAATATATGGAAACCATAACCCATACGTACGTTGTAATATGAATATCAAATCCACAAGTGGTATAAAATATATCATAAGTCACAGGGTACAATCTAAATCTCATCCACGAAAATCAAATATAAATAAATAACCAGTGTCTATGAAACTAGATCTCAATTATAAGTATCTAAGGATGATAGTTGGATGGAAACAAATCCACTACCAACTCGAATGTAAAGGTACAACACAATAAATACAATATAAGAATACCAGCTAACGACTACCTCTCGAAGAGAAGACATCCACGAAACATATATAACCATCCAAATCTGCGCTCCTGTAAATACTCATGAACAAATACACCTGGAAGGGGACCAGGTCCTCAAAGGGACGTAACAAGATACAGAACAGCAAGCCAATTTGAATATAGTAAACATGCATAATATTTAAAATAAATAAGTACGATGTATAAGACAATCTATATGAATGCAAATAAGGATAACTTTTTAACGTATGGACAAGGGTAGGCTACTCGATCTAAGCCTCACAACTCACACACCCGCTAGTGGACATCAGAAATCGTCATACCTCGGGGGTAGCGACCAGCGCGACTCTACAGAAATTGACATACATCGGGGGTAGCGACCAGCGCGACACACGTCCGTAGTACGAACTATATACTACGGTTTACCAGAGTGGTTAAAAGCCCATACGCCTAATGATTGTCCTCTCATGATACTAAGTGCCATGTGTGTGTCAACATATCTAATATATAGTAATGACTGAAAAAACTACACATGCAATGAATAAACAAAAATGCAATAAATATACAAAAATAAACTAAGCATGCAAAATACTGTAAGCAATTTGGCAAGGTATCTTGCCTGGTAAGAAAGCTGCAAGGTGTACTGTCCAGAAGTCCAACACACAGGATCAAAAGCTATGGCCGTAGAACAAATATCTCCGGATGCTGAAATAGACATCACCAACGTTCCCAGAATAAGCAAAATAGCTAGAAAGCACTTCCCTTTCGTCCAATTCGGACACAGGGGCAAAATGGTAATTTCGGGTCAAAGCGGGGTCCACGTGTGGCCCACTTTGCACCGAAAATATGCCAAGGATAACAGTCGCTAAATGGGACAAATTATAGGTTAAACAAACTCTATATGTCAATACAAACCCAACGGTATATCCAAATATGGATTTCGATGGGCCGAACACAATTTGGTCCAAAAAGTCAACCGTGGGACCCGCCAATTGGCGACTTGGTCAACTATCTCAGAATTGCGTGAAAAATGGGTCACTGGACCAGCGCGTTACCATAAGTCCAGTGGCATAATTTTGTCGCAATCTGACGAGCGTGCATAAAATGCGCGCGGCTTCCGCAAAAGTTGCGATACGGGGTTTGTCCGCGGATACGGGCTGATTCCGGTGCGCACACGCGTCCGAATCAGTTTCCGCGAACTTTTATGTGTCTGGTTACGCTGCGCGCACCATTTGGTATACTTGGTACATGACGGAGCGGTCCCGTTTGGCGGGGCGCGCTCCGTTTCACAACTTTTAGAAATCTGGAAAAGTGTGTTCGCAGAGTTTTCCAACGAATTTAATTCTGTCTACAGCAGTTAATAATCTAGGGTTATTTAACAGAAATTAAAATAGGTCAAGTGGTCTACGTATACCAAAAAGAATCATCAAATTAGGATCTCTGTGGTGGGATATACGAACTTGGAAACATGGGTGGTCACCGCAGTTTTCTATGATCCCATAATTCGGTCTATTTCTGCCAACTTTAGCGCTGTTTTCGCCTATGGTTTCGCGTTGTTCGAGGTCTACTATCACACAGATATAGAATAGAGTTAAGGGGTAAGCATACCGGTGAAGACGGGGTGGCGTTTGGTTGAGCGCGGCGACCCAAAACAACTTCGAAACACAGGTACATCGCTGCAAAAATCTGCAGTGCGCGGGGTGCGCGGGGTCGCGGTCGTCGGGGTCGGTTTGGACGGCCTGGCGGGGTTCTGCGGCTGCGGTGGCGGCGCTCTCTAGGTCTATATGGGAAGATGAAGAGTTTAGGGTGATCTAGGGTTAGGGTTTGGGATAAAATAATGATGAAGAGATGGTATTATATATAGCAAAAGGAAGAGAGGGAATTATGCTAACGCGGGGGGGGGGGGGGGGGGTGAATTAGAATTGGCTGCTGCTTGTTGTGACAAAATGTGCGTCTCACATGCACAGGCTTAAGTCTAATGGTTTGGGTAATAGTAATGGTTTATTATTATTATTATTATTTTTTTTTTCTTTTTTTTTTTTTTTTTTTTTTAATCTTTTTCTTTTATATTTTCTTATATATATATATATATATATATATATATATATATATATATATATATACACGTATATACTCACAGAAAATTCTAAAATTATATTAATACACACCATTAAGCTAGCAACTGCTCAAGGGGTCTCCTACATGAAATAAATTCGAAAAAATTCATAATTGCTCCATAAATCTCCTAAATGCACATATATATATAAATACATAGAAAAATTTTAAAAAATATATTTTTGCACACCATTAAGCTAGCAACTGTCCAAAGGGTCTCCTACATGAAATAAATTCGAAAAAATTTCTGATGGTCCCATAAATCCCCTAAGTGCACCAACACCTAAAATAAAAATTAATAAAAATTAATTTCTCCTAATTAGCCCCTAATTACTAAAATTAAATTAATAATTAATAATTAAAAATGGTATATACGATTTCTAGGATAGGGGTTTTACAACCGAGCAAAAGCACACAAACCAAAAATGACAAACATAAATCGCAGGCAGAGATTTTTACGTGAAAAATCCAAATAAAAAAAACTGCGGGACGATCGGAGTCAAACCATAAAAAGTTTCCACTAATGGAATAAGAAATACACCAACACCTTACAAACTTCTCATTGATACAAACGGATCACCACAACTCTTTGGAATAGAAAATAGATCACAGACAAACGAAGAACGGAGATGACGAGAAAAGAATTACCCAAAACCGATCTCCTATTCAAAATAGCCTTCAATATCTTCCTCTCTCCTTCCAATGTTGTAAAAGCACTCTGGCCTTCTTTTGCAATAATTTTAAGATATAAGATATATTTTAGGACTAGTAGACACCTAATATATATATATATATATATATATATATATATATATATATATATATATATATATATATATATATATATATATATATACAAATCCACAGCTAGTATTCCTATTATATATAGGAATACCCAATCCAAATTCAAATCCATTGACATATTCTTATTATATATAGGAATATCCAATCCAAATCTAAATCCATTGACATATTCCTATTATATGTAGGAATATCTAATCCAAATATGAGATATACCTATTATATGTAGGAATACTCAATCCAACTCCGGGGTATTTTTCACATAGGTTGGGAACCCCACCCATTCCAACAAATTCTTTGTTGGGATTGAAAGCGTAAAAACTATTCCCTAAACCAAGAAGCCCTATAAGAGAACCGAGCAAAACACACAAACCAAAAAAGTCAAACACAAATCGCAGACACGAAAATTTTTACGTGAAAAATCCAAATAGAAAAAAGTACAGGAAGATCGGATTCCAACCCTAAAAAGCCTCCACTAATGGAATAAGAAATACACCGACTCCTTACAAACTTCTCACCAATCCAAACAGATCACCACAACTCTTTGGAATAAAAAATAGATCACAAACAAATGAAGAACGGAGATGACGAGAAAAGAATTACCCAAAATCGATCTCCTCTTCGAAATAGCCTTCAATCTCTTCCTCTCTCCTTCCAATGTTGTAAAAATAATCTTGCCTCCTTTTGCAATATTTTTGAGATGAGATATATTTTAGGGCTAGGATACACCTAATATATATATCCTCAAATCCACAACTAGTATTCCAATTATATATAGGAATACCCAAACTAAATCCAAATCCATTGACATATTCCTATTATATGTAGGAATATCCAATCCAAATCTAAATTCATTGACATATTCCTATTATATGTAGGAATACCCAATCCAAATATATTAAGGTATTCCTATTATATGTAGGAATACTCAATCCAACTCTGGAGTATTTTTTACATAGGTTGGGAATCCCACCCACTCCAACAAATCTTTTCTTTCACAACTATGTGGAGGGGGTCGTCATTCCGATGATCCACTTGCAGTACTCAAACTTTTTTCTTGGAAGAATTTTTGTGATCATGTCTGCTCCATTGTCATCCGTATGAACCTTCTCAAGCGCTGCTTACTTCTTTTCAACCACATCCCATATCCAATTATACCAGATATTAATTGTTAGCCCAATGATTGCATCTTATTTTCGAATATGAGAAATCGATTAAGTTTAGCCATTTAATTTCACTGACCAATCATGAAATCACTATAGCATTTATATTCTTCTTCCACCTTTAGTGATATATGCTTATTATTTTACATATTGATATGAGCTTCTATTAAAGTCATCTTAAATAGAACCGAGTTGCCATAATAAAAAAGAGGGAGATTGTTAGCCAAATGATCTAACTATATTTTTGAATATGGTTAATCTATTATATTTAACATTATGACATTAGTAATATTCATACTATCACTACTTTGAATACTTAAACTTAGCATAGTCCAAATATGCATTAAATGTTATCATACTTGCTTCTATGTATATTGCTTTGTTTGCCTAACTTGTATTTGTAGAAAAGCAATAAGCAAGATCAAACATGGACATATGCAATAAAAAAATTATGATAGGCCAAAGACGACATCATCCTACAAGATTTCTCTGAACCGCCTACGACATCTACGGAGCCATGCACTCGAAAAAAGTATTCAGATTTCATAATCTGGGTATCTCAGGACAACTGCCATCAAGAAAAAAAGCCATCATCTATCCAAGAAAGAAGCCAAGATATGCCATCATCATTTCCAGACTCTAAAGAAGCCTGCACCTGCCATAGTTTGTCAAGAGTCTGTAATAAGTCTTAGAAATTATTGTAAACACAAGTAATGGATGGCAAAATCGAAAGCTAGGGTAAAAAACAACCCAGGATCATTTTTGGCCTAAAATCTGGCCTACCGATGGTATATTGGAGTATACCGATAGTATACCGATTTTATAAATGTTGCTCTCTGTCGTTTGGACCGGCATACCGATGATATACTGGTCTATACCGACGGTATACCGGTTCATCATAGTTGGCAATCCAGTTGTCGAATTATGTGCATTAAATGATCCCAACGGTCATATTTATAGTCGTTGCTACAGCAGACCGGTATACCGATAGTATACTGTAGTATACCGGGGTATACCGTTCGCAGGCTGAACGTTGTATTTTTGCTCTTTCTTTGTGTTGGCCTATATAAAGCCTTGAACCCCTTTTTTCTAGGTCGATCTTTTGAGCCTAAAAATTTTCTATCTACCAAAGGCCATCCACAAATACTCCACCAAAGCTTTCATTTGCCTATCCAGAAATTGTGTTAGAGTATTCTTGAGTTATAAAATTTAGATCTTTATATTTGTTGTAAGAAGATCAAAACTATCTTATAAGAGGTTGAAGTGTACAAGCCTTCAGATCAAAGCTTGTGTGAAGTTAGAGAGCCTTCGGATCAAACCTCTTGTGTAAGAAGTCAACGAGCCTTCAGATCAAAGCTTATGGTATAATTATTTTGCTAATAGTAGATTCAAGCCGGACAAGAGTTTCTGGGACTGGAGTGCCTCGAGGAGGATACTAGGATACATCAGGTGTCAATATTCTTATTGTTTTAATTCTTGCACACATAATTTTTAAATTGTCTATTATTAATTATTTATTCTTAATTTATTAGCTTGACCATATTCACCCCCTCTAGGGTTACTACATCAATGAGCTTGGATCGGCTATGAAATATCTGGTTCTTTACAAGGTGAATTACACTCTGGCTATCGCAAAGCAAAGGGTACTTCTCTTATTTTAGCCCTATTTTCTGCAGCTACTTCTTCATCCACAGCAACTCCTTGCAAGCCTCCGTCGCCGTAATGTACTCTGCCTCTGTTGTTGACAAGGCAACACTCTTCTGCAACAGCGACTACCACGATAATACTCTACCAGCAAACATCATTTCATAGCCGAAAGTCGATCATCTCGTGTCAACATCTCCGGCCATATCAGCATCAGTATACCCAACCAGCTTTGGCTCGTCACCCCCAAAAGAAAGTCTCCAATCGACAGTGCCCTGAAGGTATCATAGAATCCACTTGACCGCACTCTAGTGTATCCTTCCAGGATTGGAAGTATATATGCTAACTGTGCCAATTGTGTGAGCGATGTCTGACCTCGTATATATTATAGCATACATAAGACTCCCTACAGCTGAGGCATATAGAACCCGCTCCATATATTCCTTTTCGTCCTCGGTAGATGGATACTACTCCTCAGTGAACTTAAAGTGAGCCGCAAGGGGGTTACTCATTTTCTTCAACCCGTCCATCCCGAAACGCTAAAGTACCCGATGGATGTACTAATTTTGGGACAAGTGTAGCAGCTTGGACTCTCTCTCTCTCGGTTGATCTGTATCCCAATAATAGTCTTTGTTGTGCCTAAATCCTTCATAAAGAAGGTCGCACCCAGTTGGCGCTTCAACTCTGTTATTGTAGTGGTATTCCGACCCACCAGTAGCATATCATCAACAAAGAGCAGGAAAATGATAAAATTATCCCCGACAAAGTACATTATAAATACATAGTGATCTGACGTTGTCCGTGCATAGCCATGCTCCCCCATAAATGATTCAAACTTCCTGTACCACTGCCTCAGAGCCTGCTTCAGACCAAACAAGCTCTTCCTCAACTGGCATACCAAGTATGACTTGTCCTTCTCACAGTATCCCTCTGGCTGCTCCATGTACAATTCCTCCTCAAAATCACCGGGGAGGAATGTCTTTACGTCCATCTACTCGACCTCCAAGTCAAAACTGGCTTCCAATACTAGCACCACCCGAATAGACAACTGTTTTACGACTGGCAAAAAGATCTCATCATAATCTATGTCCTTCCGTTGATCGTAGCCTTTAAATACTAGTCTCGTTTTGTATCATGGGCGAGTAGCATCATCTGTCTGCTTGTTGTCTATGGAGAAGCTCACAAAGATGTATGTGCGAAAGATAGTCAGATTGTGTGGAGTTCCTGTGAGCATAGTCTCAGATCGGGATAGTCTATTCATATTCCACTTCTGGAGGAGTTTGCAGGCTGGCTTGGACACCCAGCTCAAGTTTAGTACTGCATATCACCCTCAGACAGACGGACAGTCAGAGAGGACTATCCAGAATCTCGAGGATATGCTACGAAACTGTGTTTTGGATTTTAGAGGCTCTTGGGAGGATCATCTTCACTTGGTAGAGTTTGCTTACAACAACAGCTACCAGGCCAGTATCGATATGTCACCATTTGAGATGCTATATGGACAAAGATGTCGCACTCCGTTATTATGAGATAATATTAGTGAAAGAGCCTGATTGGCACCAGAGATGCTTGTGGATGCAGCTGAGAAGGTGAAGCTTATCAGGAAAAGACTTTGGGTGGCACAGAACAGACAACGGCATTGGGCTGATAGCCATCGGAGACCCTTGGAGTTTGAGGTATAGTTCTTGTTTTGCATTATTTGTGATTGCTTGTATTATATAGAGTGCTAAGGCTATATTTTTTGCTAGGTGGGCGATTTGGTGTTCTTAAGCATTTCTCAGACATGTGCACGATTCGCTTTGGTGGAGGCAGAAAAATTCATCTACGGTACATCGGACCCTTCGGTATTCTTGAAAGGGTCAGTGCAGTGGCCTATAGACTAGACTTGCCGCCTGCACTAGAGGGAGTGCACAACGTGTTCCACGTGTCACAGTTGAGACGGTACGTGGCAGATCCTAGATAGGTATTGGATCACTAGGAGATCAAGGTTGGTTCGACTCTCAGCTACCCAGAGCAACCTGTGGAGATTCTGGATCGCAGGGAGAAGGTGCTGTGGAACCGGACGATTTCTTTGGTACGCATCGTGTGGAGGCACCACTCTCCGGAAGAGTCTACCTAGGAGAGGAAATCGAAGATGCGCGAGCGATATCCTTATCTGTTTGAGCAGTGAGGTATAATTCTTTCTTGTTTGTTGTAATTGGTTCCTTCCTTAAATTTCGAGGACAACATTTTTCTAAGGAGGGTAGGTTTGTCACCTCCACATTTCCAAATGAGGGTATTTTGGTCATTTTGAATATCTATTTATTTTTAGTGATTGATAATTATCATAGTGCTATTTAATTTAATTGTGCTTTGTATTATTTATTTATAGTAGTGGCTAGACTTTTATTTAGACAAGACAACTAGTGAGCCCAATATTGGACGAGGCCCAATTAGACCAATTCCTTTAATTAATTAGGAGGATTAGCTTAATTTGCATTAGTGTAGAGACTTCCCAAAATAGCTCTTCTTAATTATTCCTTATATTTGCCATGTAGGGGCATAGTGGACATTTATTGTGACTTAGAGAGGAGGTAAAGGGCCGGCCATATAGGTCTCTCTATTCTCTCTCTTCTTCATTTGCACACTCAATTCTAGATCCCCAATATTGTTCTTCCCCAATTCATTCACCCCTCCATTAATCCCTCTCAATTTATTTACATTTCATCAAATTCTAATCACTCAAGGAGCATTAAAGTTTGGAATTGCAAGGAGTACTAGGAGGAGGAGCTTTGGCAAGGAGACCGTGTCCAGATCGTGTCCGTAGAAACAATTCATTGGAAATCCATCTTCCAATATGTATAGATCTGAATTTTCTTCTAATTTGAGTTCCAAATCATGCCTTTGACTCTTAGGAACACCCCAATGTCATAGGACTACCTATATGATGAAGATCTAGGCTCTATTGGTGAGAATTGACACTTCTACATAGGTTTTTATGTGCATTTTGGGAGAATTACGAGATTGACACATTAAGTGTGTGTCATGAGACTAATTTAGTCTAATGAACTTAGATCAGGGTTAGGGGACTAGCTACGTGCCCACACTTGGACACGAGTAGGCCGTATCACGATACGGTGTGATACGGGGCTCATTTTGTGTATTTTGTGCAATTCTCTTTATTTTCTTTTGTAATTAGTTCTAATATCTATTATTAGGTGTATTTGATATATGGGAATGATATTCATAGAGAATTTGGAGTTTTGGTGTTTTAATTTAGTGTGTACCATAGTGTATTAGAGATTGCACACATAGTATTTGGCATTATGGCAATTGTGTGTGTGATATAAGTGTTATATATATATATATATATATATATATATATATATATATATATATATATATATATATATATATATATATATATATATGGTGTGTATATATATTAGATGTGTGTGTTGATTATTGTGAGAGGAGTATTGTAAACTCTCAGTGACCGTGATCATAATGTGTGCAGGCAGTGCACCAAGGTGCACTGCACTGTATCAGTATTGAGGATGGTGTGTTAGTGATGAATTGGTGTTAGTTCTTTTCAGTTCAACTGAATTGTATCGCAGTTAAATGAAGTGAGGGTGTATTAGTTTGTAGAAAATGCAAGGGGGAAATAATTTTCAGTATGTTGGATGTTCAGGATATTAGTTTTAAGTTGAAACAGTAAAGGATACACTGATTGGTGTATCGTTGAATACACATAGCTGTGTCTGTGTGCTCTTTGTAATTTGAGTAAATATAACAAGGGGAGTGTATCATATGTTGAGTGATTTAGTAAAAGGGAAGTGATAAGGTGGTCTGTTATGTTCCAGACCTAGGAATCATTGTGACTTAAAGTGTATATTGTTGTGCTATGGTGGGTTATACCAGGTAGGGGGAATGTTGTGAGATCAGTGGGGAGTTTATGCAAAATTGCAGTTGGAAATAGTGCAAGAAGCAGGTGTAGGATGGAGTTGAAGCAGTAGCAGCAAGGTAAGGGGTGAGTTCATGTAATAAGTGAGATATCAAAGTAGATGTTAGTTAGTTATATATCAGTTAGTGTAATTAAGGAATTATGATATGTTAGTTCACTTCTAGTTAGTATTATTAGGGTATCAGTCATTAGTTAGTAAATGGGTTAAGTTAGAGTATCAGGTATAGTTAGTAGTGTTAAGATAGGTTGTGTACACTAGTATAACAGTTAGGGTGCTTAGTGTTATCAGAGGATATGTGATAATTTGATGGTAAATCTCAGATTGTATACATATATGTAACAGTTAGTCATATAGTTGTGAAAGTATTAACTAGTGTATTAGCTAGAAAGGATATTAATTGAGGTATCACTGATGACAAATAGTTGGTTAGTTAAGTTAGAAGTAGTGGATGGTAAGTGACAGTTAGAACAGTTAGTATGATAATATTAGTTATTGATTGTTAGCTAAAGTATGTTGATAGCAAGTTATACTAGTTAGTGTAGGTGTTAGCTAAGGTATTTTGATACCATCTCATAGTTAATGTAAGTTAGTATATAGCTAAGGTATTTACTAGAATTAACTAATATTAACTTAGTAACCTAGGTAATAACCAAGAATAGCTAAGTTTAGCTACTTTTAGCTAGTTAGTGACCAATATGAGCCTAAAACCTTAGTGTGGACCTAGTTGGACCTAGTTAGCGAGAAATTGACCTAGAAATTATATTAGTGCATTGTTTAACTCATTTATCACTCATTACACCTGCTGATGTGGTATTTCCTAAATAGGATTGTGTGACACCAGCTTGGGCATCAAGATATACCCTTTGTTCAGGACCAGAGGCAAGTATATCTCTATATTAGTTTTTTATTTTATGATAGTGTATATATCACATATTCTAGAACTGTAGACTTGATTTTGATACAGTGGTTACATGGACTGATACTATATGGATACTGTCAGGAGATGTTATCCCCTTACCGTATTCAACGGGTACTCCTTCGAATGTATTTTATCGTATGCATCGGGTATTGATTATCATGTACTTTGTGTTCACACATTGTCTCGTATACAATGTGCATATATTACTCGTGTTTGTAACGTGTCGTGATTGGATCCATAAGTATTGGTTGGGGACAAAGGAGTAGGAGTTGGTTATGTGATCAAGCCCAAGTGTATTCGTGTACATGTCGATTACATATCACACGTGTAATCGAGTTACCATATTGTATTTGTGTTCAACCCAAACCGATCACATAACGAACTTGTACTCTATGGCACATTAGCTAGTTTATCTATTTTCATTTCTCGCAGTTACTCTTATTGCATGTTCTTTCATTCCAGTACTTCACATGTTACTCTAGTTCATTTTTATTTTCTATTATAAGTTATCTTATATTCTTTTCTATTATTTGTCATATATTCTCTACCATGTATCTGGAACTGCTTTCAGAGTTTCGTACTTCGCTCTAATCCTGATTGAATATATTTTTCAGATAATTGGCGTGAGGAGCAGTGTCCCACTTACTACGGCCGCAGGACGGCGAGCCATTAGAGCATATTCCCCTGGGGCAGGAGAACCTAGTGCCAGTGACATGAGGAGGCTTAGACTTACATGTTGGACTTATTTTTGTCTTATTTTAGACTCATGGTATGTATATTATTATTTTGGAGAGTTGTATTGTGCCTAGACTCATAGTGTGGATTTATGGATGTATTATGATACTTATTTCTTCTTTCCTATTCTCTATCATGCTTTATCTTTCTTAGTTTGACATTGTTATTGAGTATTGATATCATTATCATGTCATTATATTGTTCCTTCGTTCGGAGTTGAGATAGCATGACATGTACCTTATATATTGTATGAGATGTTAGATAGTATTGTTGACCCAAACAGCGTTCTACCGTCGATACTGCAGCATAGGATGGACGTTGTTCATGTACTCGTACCCCCATTCTGGGTGCGGGTCATGACACATTTTTAGTTGTGGCCTATGCAGGTCAAAAAATTGCAAGTAGTACGATTTCGTAGTGGTGCTCAGACTTAGAGTACTGCTACGAGCCTGCTTTAGGATATAGGAAATAGGATGAGAGTATACTCAATCACAACTATGAAACACTTTGAATTATTTTCTTTTGTTATCCTTATCTATCTGAATGCTTGCTTTACTTTGAATAATTATGTCCTTCTTTGATAATATTATATCTTACTCAATATTGATCCCTTTGTCTCAATCTATCTTCAGGATGCCGCCGAAGATGCGATCCCAATGCTCAGGCGCAGTGTTAGAGAGGTCGGTCACTTCATCACCTTCGACGAGGGCAACAGCAGACCCTACTCCATCAGCTCCAGCTCAGAGGGCCGCTTCACCGGTCCAGGTGGGCATTTCTGTAGTAGATTTTGGGGGTGCTCCATCTCTAGTCCAGAGGACAGTACCCACAGCTTCAAAGAGGACGGTGCCTACAGCTTCAGAGGAGCTACTACTACCACTAGCAGCAGTTGATCTGGCATAGGTGTTTGCACTCTTTCAACAGATTATGGAGGCACAGAGGGCCCAGGTAGAGGTCCAGCAGCGCAAATCTGAGGTCATGAGGTCGGGCATTGAGAATACCCACCATCTTGCACTCACCGTCGTCAAGAGAGCTGCCTTGGCCCAGCCACAGGTAGCTCCACCTCCGCAGGCCCAGCAGCAACCGAGGCCGGGGACTATCATTGACTTCAAGAGGATGGAGCCCAAAAATTGTAAGGGCATTGAGGGGATTATTTATGCGGATGACTGGATCAAAGACGTAGAGAGAAACTTGTGGCTGGCACAGATTTCAGATAGACTACAGGTAGAGGTAGTAGGGAGCATGATGTATGATATTGCGTTAACATAGTTCAGGACTGACCCGAGGATCTCAGCACCTGGATTTACTTAGGAAGCTTTCAAGAAGAAGTTCATCCCAGATGTGGCTCTGACTTCTCTAGAGAGCCAGTTTTAGTATCTCGTCCAGGGCAGCATGATGGTGGATGAGTACGCGACAGAGTTCTGCCGATTGTGTCATTTTTTAGAGGGACATAATCCCCGAGGGAAGGCCCGAAAGTTCAAAAAGGGTCTGAACAGGGAGATCAAATCCCATACTAGGGGACATCGTACCACTATATTTGAGAAAATCATATCGCAGGTGAAGCAGACGGAGGATGATTTAGAGCTTGGCTCCAAGAGGATGAGGGATCCTTCAGGAGCTAGCAGTAGTACGGAGCCAGCAAAGTGGCCTCACTTTCAACAGCAACATCAGAGACACTTTCAGCAGCCGAGGCAACAGTTCCCCGCACCAGCTAGAGCGCCAGTACAACAGGCGTACCAGATTCAACGGCCAGCTCAGCCGTCCATTCCTTGCCCATTTTGCAAGAAGCTGGGACATGCATAGGATGTGTACAGGATGAGATTGGGCTAGTATTTGTTTCGCGGATCAGGACACGACCAGTTGAGGGCTTGTTCTAGGACTCCAGATCGTCCAGCTCAGGGCGGGGTCCTAGTACAGAGAGCACCCGCGAGACCACCAGCAGGACAGTAGAGAGGTTCGTACAGCATCAATAGCAGAGAGGTACGCAGTTGGGGCAAGCTTTTGCCTTGACCATTGATGAGGAGGAGCCAATTGGTGATGTCATCTCAAGTTTAGTCTATCTTGATTCTTTTTTAGCTCACGCTTTATTTGGTTCCGGTGCTTCACATAGTTTTATATCTGTATATTTTATTTTGAAGCACCATCTTGAGACTGAACCATTGGCGAGGACTTGAAAGATCATGACCCGGGGTGGCATTATCCTGGTCAGTGTTGTTTGCAAGGATCGAAGAGATTCTCTGGGAGGCCAAGAGTTGAGCGCGTGTCTACTCGTAATGCCACTTTCAAGCTATAAAATAGTACTCGGGATGGATTGGTTGAATATGCACATGCTAGTATTGATTATCGTGGAGGCAAAGTTTTGTTTCAGACGCCAGGAGAGCCAGAGTTTGAGTTCGTTAGAGGAATAGTAGAGAAAAATGAGGGATACTTTTGTGGAGCTTTGGTGGAAGAGCAGTAGCCACCACATTCGTTGATTGCAGAGTATATGGACATCTTTTCGAAGAAGTTATCGGGGTTGCCACCAGACAGAGATATGGAGTTCTCTATAGAATTAGTGTCAGGCGCAGAGCTGATATCACAGCACATCTATAGGGTGAACAATATCGTACTAGTAGAGTTGAAGAAGCAGGTGGATGAGTTGCAGGACAAGGACTTCATCCGCTCTAGTTTATCACCGTGGGGTGCTCCGGTATTATTTGTACCAAAGAAAGATGGGTCGGTACGCATGTGTATCGACTATAGGGTTCTTAACAATCTCATTATCAAGAATAAATACTTATTGTCACGGATTGACGATCTGTTTGAATAGCTGAGCGGAGCGAAGGTATTCTCGAAGATAGACTTGAGGTCGGGGTACCATCAGATAAAAGTGAAGAAGGAAGACATTCCGAAGACATCTTTCAGGACTTGGTATGGGCAGTTCGAGTTCTTGGTGATGCCGTTTGGGTTGACCAATACCCCGGCGATATTTATGAACCTGATGAATAAGGTGTTTCATCAGTACTTGGATCACTTTGTTGTAGTTTTTATTAATGATATATTGATATATTCGAAGACCTCAGAGGAGCATGAAAAGAACTTAAGGATAGTTCTGGAGACCCTCAGGAAGGAGAAGCTTTATGGCAAGCTTTCGAAGTATAAGTTCTTCTTTGATAAGGTTTAATTCCTCGGGCATGTGATTACAGGAGATAGAATCTCAGTAGACTCGAAGAAGATATCAGCAGTTGAGTCATGGTCTACCCCAAGTTCAGTGGCAGAGATTATGATCTTTCTTGAATTGGCAGGTTATTATCTAAGATTTATTCAGGATTTCTCCAAGATTGTAGAGCCGATGACAAGGCTGACCAGGAAGGACGTGGAGTTCGTCTGGACTGAGGATTGTCAGGCCATTTTTGAGGATCTAAAGAAGAGGTTGACTACAGCTACAGTATTGACATTGCCATCAGGGACATGAGAATTTTTCATATATAGTGATGCTTCGGGTAAGGGTTTGGGATGTGTGTTGCAGCAGAACTGGAAGGTGATTGCCTATGCTTTCACGAGAAGAATTACCTTACCCACGACTTGGAGTTGGCAGCAGTCTTTTTTCTAAAGCTGTGGAAACACTACTTGTACGGAGAGCGTATGGAGATCTTTATAGACAAAGAGATTGAAGTATATGTTTACACAGAAATAGCTTAACATGAAACATCGACGGTGGTTGGAGATGATGAAGGACTTCAACATATCTTTGTAGTATCATCCAGGGAAGGCCAACATAGTCGATGATGCCTTGAGCAAGTATCCAGTGGCTATGTACGTGATGAGAGATAGACACTTATTGGCCGATCTTGATAGCTTGGGTATTGAGGTATTAGTTTCTGGAGTTGCAACACAGGTGGGAACTTCAGGTATAGTCAGAGTTCATGGACCGGATCAGAGCCATACAGTTCGAGGATGAGTCTCTGGGGACCATCAGAGCGCAGGTCCAGATGGGATTGGTAGAGGACTTCAGTATTGCAGGGGATGGATCATTGCGGTACGATACCAGATTGTGTGTGCCGAGTGGAGCATTGGACGTGGAGGTTCTTCAGGAGACGCATCAATCTCAGTACTATGCATTCAGGTGCCAACAAGATGTATAGAGACATGAGAGAGGATGTTTGGTGGTATGGTATAAAGCTGGAGGTGGCGAGCTTCGTATCCAAATGCTTGGTATGTCAGCAGTTAAAGGTGGAGAGGCAGAGGCCAGTTGGATTACATCAGCCTTTATCCATTCCAGAGTGGAAATGGGAGCATGTGATAATGGACTTTGTATCAGTGCTTCCGCATTCTCCAGGAGGTAAAGACGTAATTTGGGTCATCATTGACAGGTTTACCAAATCGGCCCACTTCTTATCATACAAAGTGTGTACGTATACGGAGAAGCTCGTGGAGATCTATGTGCGACAGATAGTCAAATTGCATGGAGTTCCTGTGAGCATAGTCTCGGATCGGGATAGTCGCTTCACATCCCACTTATGGATGAGTTTACAGGCTAGCTTGGGTACCCAGCTTAAGTTTAGTACCGTATATCACCCTCAGACAGACGAAAAGTCAGAGAGAACTATCCAGACTCTCGAGGATATGCTACACACCTATGTTTTGGATTTCATAGACTCTTGGGAGAATCATATTCACTAGGTAAAGTTTGCTTACAACAACAGCTACCAGGCCAGTATTGAGATATCATCATTTGAAGCGATATATGGACGGAGATGTCGCACTCCATTATCATGGGATAATATTAGTGAAAGAGCGTTATTGGGAGCAGAGATGGCCATGGATACAGCTGAGAAGGTGAAGCTTATCAGGGATAGACTTTGGGAGGCGCCGAACAGACATCGGTATTGGGCCGGTAGCCATCGAAGACCCTTGGAGTTTGAGATATAGTTTTTGGTTTGCATTGTTTGTGATTGCTTGTATTAGATAGAGTTCTAAGGCCGTATTTTGTGCTAGATGGGCGATCTTGTGTTCTTGATGATTTTTACAACACGGGGCACGATTCGCTTTGGTGGAGGCGAAAAGCTTAGTCCATGGTACATCAGATTCTTCAGTATTCTTGAGAGGGTCTGTGTAGTGGCCTACATACTAGACTTATTGTCTGTACTAGAGGGAGTGCATAATGTGTTTCACGTATCATATCTGAGATGGTACGTGGCAGATTCTAGCCATGTTTTGGATCACTCCGAGATCAAGGTTGGTTTGACTCTCAGCTACCCATAGTAGCTTGTGGAGATTCTGGATCGCAGGAAGAAGGTGCTGTAGAACTAGACGATTCCTTTTATACGCGTCGTATGGTGGCATTGTGGTGCCCCGTTCCCCCTTTTCGGAGAGCGCGACTAAGAAATACTTTCGGTATCGTTCGATAGAAATAGATTAAATCAAAATTATTTCCGCTTTTTGGATTTGCTTCTTCGGAATCGATTCCCATATTCAGTGGACCATGTCCTAAGGATGGACTTAGCGGCAGAGTCAAGTGGGACCTCTCCGTTGCAAGTTTTCTTGCCTAGTTTTCGCTGTCGCCTTGTTGCTTTCGTACTTTTGAGTTGGTTTTCGGATTTGTATTTTCTTGAATGGTTTCGATAGATTTTATCACTTTCGTTCTTTGAACTACATTTTATTTCGATCTTGGAAATAGTAGAAGAGGTATTGATCATATGTTCGTGGCAATACAGGTGATCGTGCAATAGACGTCGTACGAGCGGAGTCTTGAAGTACCTATTTTATTTTTTCTCTCCAACCAAATTATGAGTGGCTATAATTTGATTTAGGTAACCCTTCTTCCAAGTCTTCACATCTAAAATCTTGCCTTCTTGATTGTTTCCATCAAACAATACCATAATAACTGAAAGATATCAAGATAAACAGGAAATAAACTTGGGTTACTTGTGCTTATCAACCAACTTGGAAACGGTTACCTTATTGCTTGCTAGTTCTTATAGAATGTTCTTTTATAGTGTTTTAATTCAAGTTATAATATATACTTGTTCTATAATTATGCTATGTATAGAACATACCTTGTTATGCAATAAACTGATCAGGAAGACTATGCAAAACAGATCATGCCATGTTACTTGTCTGGAACTCGTATTGCCTTAAACTGCATCAATTGATAACTTAGTATAGACGATGTTTGATCATGGATAACTTGTGCATAAGGTCTTAGTCCTTGCGGATGGTCGCAGGGGCACTAGCACCGATCCGATCCGGATGGAACTTTACGATAGTCTCATGTGCTGGACGGGATGGTTTGTAGCCCTCATGAATCTTCGTTGCATATCATTCTCGTCCAAGACTATAACTCATCCATTATGAAATTTCGCCAGTGATCCCCTCGTATATTTAAACTGTGCAAGCTAACTATGTCTTCGTGGCAGGAAAGGTCTTTGTGGCAGGGAAGGTCATGATAAGTATTGTTCAGGTCGTTCAGACGGGCAGGTAAAAGTCACCGAACGGTGGCATATTTATTTTAGTAAAATTCCATATCTAATGCTTTCTTGTAGAATTGAACTAAGGCAAGATAGAAAGAGCACATAATAACTTGCATGCTATATATAAATAACTTGTTGATTGGTATAGTTGGGTTAGCTCGCCTTCACCAATGTATTTTAATGTACTGACCCACGTTACAACAGGTTTCTCATACCAAGGAGATCCTGAAAGAAGCTAGAGTGACTTCCCAATCCAGTCCACCTACCAGCACGCCCTGATCGTGCCTTCGAAGAAATATTTTAAAGTTCCAGGAGCTCGTGCACATAACTTATGCAGCTCCGTGGAAAGGCGATAGCTTCGCCCGAATGTGTCTATTTCTTTTGAAGTTTTAGTAAAATAATGTAATGTACATGACGGTTATCTCATTTTGCGTCCACTTTTGTAAGCCCGTGCGGCAATTATCTGAATCATTTAAGAGTTTGTAAAAGATGTTCAATATCAATAAAAGAGAACTTTTCCATATTTTAATATTGTGTTTTAATTATCTGCGTACTTTGAATATGTGCTCGTTGTATAAAATACCTTGGCCTTGTGTATTGCACAACATAGGCACGCATGGCGTCACGCCCGGGGGACGACTATCAATTCTACGAAATCGGGGCGTGACATATTAGAATAAGAGCACAGCTTCAAGTTCTTTTGACCCTCGTGTCAGAAAAGTTTCTTTACCGATCTATTCTCCATGCGAACTCTTGAACTCATTTGGCCAAAATGAGATACGTTCCATACAGTGAGTCCATAATACATTATGAGCCTGATGCAAGTTACTTTCTTTTAAAGGAATGACTCAAGCGTAAGAATCAACACTAGCACCTGGAGAGGTACAAGCCCAGAAAAGTAGTTCCAGCACATTAGGAAGTTCCAGAAGCCAGCGAGCCATGCCCCTTGTCGACCCGATTGAGCGAATTATGTGGATGCTTGAAGCGATCCAGCAGAGAGATGAGACTCGCTATGAGCGAGTCAAAAAGCGAGCAGAAGAGCGACAGAACAAGTTCAAAAGCAATCTAGAATCCTGATTTACAGTCCAACAGAAGTAGGTAGATGTCCTACAACAAATCGTTCAGACCTTGGCCTCCAACTATTTCGCAATGACAGCAGCGGCACAGGTGGATCAACCCACATCTGAAGTCAAAATATCTTAAACTCCAAAGAAGAAGGAAGTGACTATATTCGACTTTGTCGACTTCAAGAATGTCTGAAATATGCCTTTCAAAGGGACTGAGGATCTGGTCGTGGCTCTAGATTAGCTGGTAGAGCTTGAGGATCACTTTAAATTGGAAAAGGTACCTGAGAAAAAATATGCCACGTGTGTCCAATTGCAGCTTCGTTTGAACACGCACGGTTGGTGGGATGTGCATCAAAGATCTCTCTCAGTAGGCGATGAAGAGGAGAAGATCATGTGGTCTACCTTCCATGGCGCGTTCGAAGAGGAGTTTATATCCCGTCTCATACGTTAACAAAAGGAGAACGAGTTCGTACAACTCCGCCAAGGCAATATGACAGTGAAGCAGTACTCCGCCGAATTCAATCGGCTTGACAAATATACAAGCTCATATCTACCTGATGCGGCGAGTCGTGCAAGATGCTATCCATGTGCACGTAGTCATTCCCCAATACTTGAATATGCGGGAAGTTCTCAATCATGCCATTTTCCTCGAACCAAAGTATCCTTTAGCTGCTGCCGGCGCTGTGCATACTTCCAATCACAAGCGCCCTGGCAACACAGGAGGAAACACTGCTCCAAAGCATCCAAATAACAATGGTCAGCAGAGAGAAAATTCAGGAAAACCATGTTCCTACCGTAAGAAGCCAGGGCACACGATCGACAACTGTCGCAAGAAGCACAAGTTATGCTTCATTTGACGTGATCCAAACTATGAGATTCGTGACTGCCCGCGCTACTCTGAACACTGCCCTCAACATCCAAATCCTGCCACAACGCATCAAGCCAATCGAGCTGTGCCGCAACAAGAGCATTGTCAAGCTCAAGTTTGGGTGTACACTTTGGCACAGGAAGAGGCCCTAGCATCGGACACCGTGGTGTCAGGTATATTACTATTCAATAACATAACTGTCCGTGTGCTATTTGATTCTGGTGCAACGCATAGCTTTATATCCACAGATTTTGCCGTGGAACACAAGATAGAAATGACACCATTATATCTAGACCTTAGTGTTAGCACCCCATCGGGCATGAAGATACCTGTTCGTTCAATATGTTAGGGTGGTCACGTCTGTATTGGGGGAAGAAAACTCTCGCTTGATGTGTTAGTCCTAGATTTTCAGGATTATGATATCATCTTGGGGATGGATTGGCTCGGCGCTTGCTCGACAACTATCGAATGTGTAGAGAAATGGGTCATCTTTCGTCTACCTGGAGAGGCCTAATTTTGTTACACAAGTGGTCCAGTAACAGAAGCGTCAAGGACCTACATGATAATTTCTACGATGTCAGCTCAGCGGATGCTACACTCTGGATGCGAGGGATACTTAGCATCAGTTTGGGACACGCAGCTAGATTGCGCAAATATTGAGTCTTCTTCCGATTTGGCAGAGTTTCCTGATGTATTTTCGAGCAAACTACCTGTCATGCCACCCGACCGAGAAATCGAGTTCACCATCGATACATTCCAAATAACCAACCGATTTCCAAAGCTCCGTACCGAATGGCCTCTACTGAACTAAAGGAGTTCAAGTGCCAACTGCAAGAATTGCTTGACCTTGGATATATTCGTCCGAGCGTGTCTCCTTGGGGCACGCCTGTACTTTTTGTAAAGAAGAAAGACGAGACGTTGCGACTCTACATAGACTATCGGGAGCTAATTAAGGTCACTAACCGAAACAAATATCCCCTGCCCAGGATCGACGACCTCTTTGATCAGCTGCAAGGAGCGTCGGTATTTTTGAAGTTAGACCTTCGCTCTGGCTACCACTAATTAAAGATCAAGCCAGAGGACATGCCGAAGTCAGCATTTCAGACCCGCTATGGCCATTATGAGTTTTCTGTCATGCCGTTCAGACTAATGAATGCTCCTGACACATTCAAGGATTTGATGAGTCGTGTGTTCCGACCATTCCTCGATAAGTTTGTGGTATTATTCATAGACGACATCTTAGTAAACTCGAAGAATAAAGATGAACATGCAGGATACCTGCAGATTGCGCTTCAAACTCTGTGAGACAATAATTTTTTCGTGAAGCTAAGCAAGTGTGAGTTCTGGCTGGACAACATATCTTTCCTCGGGCACATCATTTCTGCGGAGGGCATCTCAGTCGACCCAAAGAAAGTTGAAGCTAACGTAAAGTGGAAGAGACCTGAGTCGGCCAACGATATTCAGAGCATCCTTGGTCTAGTAGGCTACTATAAGAGATTCATAAAAAAAATTCAAGGATCGCTTGACCTTTGACTCATCTCACTCGGAAAAGAGTAACGTTCGCATGGTCGGGTGACTATAAAGATTCATTTATAGAATTAAAGCAACGACTCGCCTCAGCACCGATTCTTACTCTTCCGGACGGACCTGATGATTTTAAGATCTATAGCGACGCTTCGAGAAAGGGTTTGGGATGTGTCCTTATGCAGAGGGACAAAGTGATAGCCTTTGTGTTGTGGAAGTTAAAGCCTCATGAATGAAACTATCCAACGCACAACCTGAAACTTGCAACGGTGGTGTTCGCATTGAAGTTATGGCGACATTACCACTTTGGCGTACCGTGTGAAATCTTTAGGGATCACAAAAGCCTCAAGTACCTCTATACTTAAAAGGATTTGAATCTACGACAACGACGTTGACTTAAACTTCTTAGCGACTTTGAATTGACGATCAGATATACACTGGACAAGGGCAAAGTTGTAGCTGATGCACTGAGTCGAGTGTTTATTGGGAACTTAGCTATCGATGATAGGCTACAAAGGGATCTCTTAAGTTTGGGCATTACACTACGAATCAGATACAAAAAAGGGGCACACGTGGCTCAGTTGCGCCTTGAACCAAACTTGTTGGAGAAAGTTAAGTTCGCTCAGAAGGAACACATATTCCTAGAGAAGATGCAAAATCTTATCTCAGCAGGAAAGGTGATCGACTTTGCGGTGTGCATAGATGGAATAATGCGGGTGAAGGGAAGATTGTGTTCCTAACGATGCAAACCTAAGAAAAAAGATACTCACTAAAGCCCACTATGCGAGTTACACTTCACATCCAGGAAGCACGAAGATGTATCGAGATCTCCGCACGATATTTTAGTGGCACGGCATAAAAAGGGATGTAGCATTATTCGTGCCACAATACATGGCTTATCTGCGAGTGAAGGCCGAACACCAGAAGCTGGACGGAGAGATACAGAACCTTGCTATACCGGAGTGAAAATGGAAACACATAATGATGGATTTTATTCTTGGTTTGCCAAAAATGCAACGGGAAAATGATGCCGTCTGGGTCATCGTCAATCGACTCAACAAGTCAGCTCACTTTTTGCATATCAAAGTTACTTGGAGTGTCGACCGTCTGGTGCAGATCTACCTCAATGAGATCGTTCGACTCCACAGTGTGCCCGTATCCATTATCTCTGATTGAGATGGACGATTCTTATCACCCTTCTGGGAGAACCTTCAGTCAACAATAGGGACAAAGTTGAAGTTCAGATCCGCTTACCATTCTCAGACGGACGGCCAGACAGAGCGGGTAAACCAAATCCTTGAAGATATGCTACGGCTCTATGCCTTGGACTTGAAGACAAGTTGTGTCATGCCCCAGTCCCAAAATATCGAGGGACTAGCCACGTGGCAATGGCCAGCAACACACACTAATGGGTATACCCAATTTAATGGACCCATCAAGATGTACTTAAGCTATAACACAATAATAAAGTCTACTAAACACGTCACAATCTAATCTCATCCATGGAAGATAAGTATGATCAATATCAGCAAAATTAAATATAACTGTCATCAAGTTACAATAAAGTAAATCGGGGAACAACCCGATAATAAGTTTGATACACTGGTTCAACAGACCAGAAACAAAAGAGTCTAATAAAAGAAAATACTGAGTATAAATAACAGATACTCAGGAGAAATCCTCGGCCATCACCTCATCCTCGGGGATCGGTTCAGCTCCAGTGTTTGCTCCTTCTCCTGCTTCTGCTCCTGCCCCGTATACTTCGGGATAGAATTCCTCTGCTAAACCTGGGGACATAACCCGAAATCCAGGTCCTCAGGGAAATAGCAAGGTAAAAAATAACTCAAGTCAAAATAAATGCAGTGCAATAATAAATGAAACAATAGGGTAAACTATGTAACCATCTATGTGAAATACAAGTGAGAGCATCACTAGTACTCAGGCTGAGACCGCTACAAGCTCTGTGTCGGGGAGCCGGTAGCAGTAATATCACGTAATGTGCCTAGCTCTGATGTAGAGTCTACGGCCTCACAATAATAAATACATATATAAAATCAGCTTGTAGCCTATGTGTCTCTCCCCACCCAATGTAATCACACGTCTCATATCTACAACGTCTCATGTCCATGTCACGCAAGATCATAACTAATGCAGCAAGTCATATGATAGCTATGAATATAATGTCTATGTCACAAATCCTGTAACCTATACAGAATTACCATGAATATTTCAGGAAGATTTTGTCTCATGAATAGTGTTAGGTATCCTGGGTATAACATACTTGATGATGCAAGCACGAGAATGTATAGGGTCTCGATATCCATCTCTAGGTGACGTTACACAACTCCGCGTACGGTGTTAACACCCAAATATTATTCGGACGTTAAGTAATATCACACGGTCCTAGGTTGAACAGATAAAATATATAAATAAATCAAGGAATATTATGTAACAAGAACTGCCAGGTTGGCAAGGTATACTTGCCTGGGGTTTGAATACCAACAGCTGCTCCGGTATCAGCGGAATATGCAGGTACTCCTCCGAAAGCTATAATAAACATTACCATCAGGTTCAAAAGATATCAAATAGCTAGAATTGCCTGTCCTTGAGTCCAGTTTGGACACAGGGACAAAAGTGACAGTTTTTGGTAAAAGCGGGGTCCACATATGGCCTGCTTCGCACCAAAAAATGTGTCGGAGACAATATTCTCCAAATTAGTCAAACTTAGTGTCTACAAGTCCAGAACGACGATACGAACCCAACAGAATATCCAAAACTGGATTTCGATGAGCCGATCACAAAATTGCCCGACAAGTGGAGCCGTGGGGCCCACGATACGCAATTTTGTCAACGTTCTCAGAATCGAACCAAACTTGGGTCATAGGACCAGCGTATTGCTACGAGTCTGATGGCGCAAGTTTAGTTTCGATACAACGAGCATACACGAAGTTACAACGAGTTTCAAAATATGACCGATACGGGACATTGTCGACGGATACGCATTGATTCCGGTGTGCACGCACATCCAAATCAAATTTTGCAAAATCCCACACGTCCGTATTAACGGCGCGCACCTTTCGGTGAAGTTCACACACGACCAAGTCATCCCGTTTAGCGGGGTGCACCCAGTTCCGGGAAAATTAGGGTATTTATTTTCCTGATTTTGCGTCGCAGTTTGTGATCGCCACAGGACGCGATACACCGAACAAATTGCACGGGTATCGAAAGGGTCATGCAGTATATGCATCACAGCAGACGGAACGGAAAACGGGGCAGCGAGGAGAGAGAAATAGTCACCTGAACAGGGTGCCGAAGTTGACTGAATTTGCACGTTTTCGTGAGGTGGCGCGACACGGCACGACGGAGCTCGGTGGCCGGCGGGGTGCTGCGACTGCTGGGGGTTGACGGCGGCTGTGGGGAGGCATCGCCGGAGTCCTCTGGTCATGGCGAGGGTCGAGGTGGCCGGAGATCGGGGTCGATGGTGAGGCGATGGTAGTAATAGTGGCTTACGATGGTGGTGTTGGTGGTGGAGCGAAGGGGTTATCTGCTTATATAGGTGGGGGTGGGAAGACTGGCGGCCGACCAGTGGGAAAGTGAATGGGCGGCGGGAGGCGAGGCGTCGGGGAAGGTGATGGGTCCGCCGGCGGGTCGAAGCGAAGCAACGCGGCGGCTGCGGCGTTGAACAGTCGGGAGGGAACTGGCGGAGGGGTTAGGGATTAGAAATTACTGTTCACAGCGGGTTGACGGGTCGGGTTCGGGTCGAGTTTGGATCCGAATCCGACCCGCTAGGGTTGGGTCGGTTCAGAAAGGCCGGTTCGGTTCAGAAATTGGTTTAAACCAGTTGGTTCAGGTTGGTTTAATTTGGGTTTAAATAAAAACTTAGTTTTTAGGTCTTTAAAAATAGTTCCGGGGTCCAATAAATTTCAGAAAAATTATCCTATATCTAATATTTTATTTTACACTTAAAAATATTATTTTTTTAATATTTTAATATTTAATAAAAATATTTAAAATTATTTAATACCAGAATACCTTGATTTTAATTAGTTAAAATTCCAAAAAATTTCCAAAAATTTGTTTTTAAAATCCTTAAAAATCTGGGGGTTTACAATCTACCCTCTTAAGAGGATTGCGTCCTCGCAATCAAAGAATTAACTACTAAAGGAAATTAAAATATGATAACTGAAAGAAATGCTTAGTTTATACCTGCATCTTCGAACAGATGAGGATAACGCTGGCGTATGATATCCTCTCGTTCCCAGGTAGATTCGCCGGAGGAATGATATTTCCAAGCTACTCGAACCAGTCTAATCGTCTGACCTCGTAATATCTTCTCACTGATGTCGAGTATCTCAACTAGATGCTCTTCATATCTCAAGCTAGGGCCTACTGCAATCTCAGAATGATTGACTACGTAGCTTGGGTCAGTCACGTACCTCCTTAGCTGTAAGACATGGAATACATCATGCACTCCCTCTAAAGATGGAGATAATGCAAGACAATATGCCACCTCACCAATACGCTCCAGAATATCAAATGGCCCAATGTACCTTGGGCTCAGCTTGCCTCTGCTCCCAAACCGAATAGTACCTCGAGTAGGTGAGATCCTCAAGAATACGTGCTCTCCTTCTTTGAACTCCGAAGGACGTCTGTGTGTATCAGCCCAATGCTTCTGTCTGTCCTGAGCTGCACGAAGATGATTCTAAATTTGCTTCACCTTCTCAACAGTTTACATCACCAACTCTGGACCCAGTATTTGACGCTCGCCAACGTTACTCCAATATATCGATGATCTGCTCTTTCTACCGTACAAAGCCTCGAATGGTGCCATCTGGATGCTTTTCTGGTAGCTGTTATTATAAGAGAACTCCACCAAGTGCAAATGATTTTCCCAAGACCCTCCGAAGTCTAACATACATGATCGTAGCATATCCTCTAAGATCTGAATCGTGCGCTCAGATTGACCATTTGTCTGTAGATGGTAAGCAGTGCTGAACTTGAGTTGGGTGCCAAGACTTTCTTGCATGCTTCGCCAAAAATGGGATGTAAATCTTGAGTCACGATCTGACACAATACTAACCGGTACTCCATGTAATATTAAAATCGGTAGTATGTACAAGTCAGCTAGTACTTCCGTGGACTGTCCAACTCTAAACAGAAATAAATGTGCCAATTTAGTGAGTCGATCCACTATAACCCATACTGCATCTTTTCCACTGGGGCTTCTTGGAAATCCTGTAACAAAATCCATAGTGATATGTTCCCACTTCCATTCGGGTATGGGAAGCGGTTGTAACATACCAGCAGTTCTTTGATGCTCGGCCTTTACTTGTTGGCAGACCAAACATTTTGCCACAAACCGTAAAATCTTCTTCTTCATTCCATGCCACCAATAATACGGCCTCAAATCTCGGTACATCTTCGTTCCTCCCGGATGAATAGAGTACATGGAGCTATGTGCTTCAGTCATCAATTCATGTCTCAATTCCCCATTCGGTACATATAGGCAATTTTCGTACCTTAATGTTCCGTCCTCATGTATGCGAAGTCCCGTCTGTATGTCTGCTTTCGTCTTCTCTTTAAGTCTTCAAAATCTAGCATCGGTGGGAAATGCCGCCTTAATCCTCTCCACAAGTGATGACTTAACTTCAAGATTCTCCAGCAAGCCACTTTGTCTTGGTAAAACAATCTCTATCTGGAGCTCCTGTAGATCCTTTAATAGCTGGGGCTGCATCGTCAAGAAATAGGCCGTGGGCTTCCTGCTGAGTGCGTCTGCTACGACATTCGCCTTGCCCGGATGGTACTGCAGATCTATATCAAAGTCAACCATCAACTCAATCCAACGTCTCTATCTCATATTGAGATCCTTCTGAGTATATACATACTGCAGACTCTTGTGATCAGTAAAGATTTTTACCTTCTCTCCATAAAGATAGTGCCTCCATATCTTCAGTGCAAATATTACTGCAGCTAGCTCAAGATCGTGCTTTGGGTAGTTCTTCTCATGGACCTTCAGCTATCTTGATGCATAAGTGATAACTTTGCCATGTTGCATCAAAACACATCCTAGTCCACTACCTGATGCATCACTATAAACAACAAAGCCTCCCGATCCTGAAGGAAGAGTCAAGACCAGTGCTGTTGTTAATCGCCTCTTCAATTCTTCAAAGGCCTTCTGACAATCTTCTGTCCATGCAAACTCCTGGTCCTTACGCGTCAACCGTGTCATAGGCTCCGCAATCCTTGAGAAATTTTCTACGAACCTCCGGTAATATCCAGCAAGTCCGAGAAAACTTCTCACTTCTGCAACTGATGTAGGTGTAGGCCAAGTTTCTATTGCAACAATCTTCTCTAGATTAACTGAAAGTCCTTCTCCTGAGATGATATATCCCAAGAAAGGCACCTTATCCATACAAAACTCACATTTACTGAGTTTGGCATACAGCTTCTCCTGCCTCAGCGTCTCTAGCACGATTCTGAGATGCTCTTCGTGCTCTTCGTGGCTCTTAGAATATACTAAGATATCATCAATAAACACAACCACGAACTTGTCCAAGTACTGATGAAAAACTCTGTTAATCAAATTCATGAACACAACTGGCGCGTTGGTTAAACCAAACGGCATAACTAAGAACTCATAGTGTCCATACTTGGTCCTGGAGGCTATCTTCGGTATATCCTCCTTCCTCACTCTAATCTGGTGATAACCGGATCTAAGGTCAATATTCGAGAATACCCTAGCACCACTCAATTGATCATATAGGTCATCAATGCGTGGCAAGGGATACCGGTTCTTAATGGTTACAACGTTCAGTGCCCTGTAGTCAATACACAGGCGTATTGTCCTATCCTTCTTCGGCACAAATAATATGGGTGCTCCCCAAGGTGAAACACTGGGCCGAATAAAACCCTTCTCCAGAAGATCATCAACTTGCTCCTTCAATTCCACCAACTTCTTAGGTGCTTGCCAGTACAGTGATGAAGTGATAGGCTCTACTCCTGGAGTCAAGTCTATTATGAATTATATTTCCTGATCAGGTGGTAAACCTGGAAGATCATCAGGAAATACATCCACAAATTCTGATATAACTCTTGGGTAACTTGACTCCCCTTTTACAGATAGTACCCTAAGAGTAGGCTGAACACCTGACTCTATAGCTCCCCGAATAAACTCAAATTCTGGATGACCAGGCGGTCTAAATATAACCCGTCCAAGTCGGCAATCTAGGGTCGCATGGTACTGACTTAAAAATCTATACCAAGTACAATATCATAATCCGGCATAGAAAAGATCAGAAATTGGGCTCGCATCTCTCTTTCACAGACTACTACCGAACAAGATCTACAGATGTCACTAACTGGGATAATTCTACCTCCCGTAAGAATTCTCTTAGTCTTCGGAAGTGGTGTAGTAGCTACTCTATGTGTGGCTACGAAACTAGCAGCTATGAATGAATGCGATGCTCCAGAATCAAATAAAGCTACAGTAGGAAATGAAACTACTAATATAGTATCTGCTATAACCTCTCCTGCAGTAGCTTCCTCCTCAACAGCCAATGCAAATGCTTGTCCTCGTCCCTGAGCTGGACCTCTCTGCTGACGAGCCTGCTGGAATAGTGCTACCTGTGGTGCCAATGGTGGTCTCTGCTGATACCCTCCTGGAGCTGGTGGTCTGACTCCTCCAACTCCCGTCTGTGGTGCTCCCAATGCTGGATAAGCTGACCTTGGTGCTGGTAAAGCTGGTCGATTTACCGTTGGTTCTCCCTCTCGGCGCTCAGAGCAGTCCTTGGCTAGATGCTGGTTGGGTCCGCAAATCAGGCATAGTCCCAACTTGCGTCTACAATCCCTCTCGATATGGCCTACCTTGCCACAGTACTGACAAGTAGGAAGGGATATGGCTCTTGGTGTTACTCTTTGAGGTAGGTTCCTCTGGGATCACTTTGCAGACTCCCCCTCTGATGCTCATGGTGCTGATGTGAATAGCCGCTTCAGACTTGACTCCCTCCTAGTGACGCGCTCCATGCATCGTCCTGCAGCAAGGACGTCTGTGTATGATGTAGGTGCGACAGATCCGATCAACCTCTGGAGCTTAAACCTGAGTTCGTCGAAGAACTTCTCTGCCTTCTCTTCTTCTGTAGAAATTAGAGAAGGGGCAAAGTGACTCAGTCGAATGAACTCAGCATTATATTCTTTCTCCGACATATTGCCTTGAATAAGGCGGTTGAACTTGTCTCGAAGTTCCGACCGAGCAATAGCTGGGATATACATCTCCTGGAAGAGTCTGGAGAACTCTTCCCAAGTGACTCGGTCATGTCCGAGCCTCCTCTCTTCAGATAGCCACCAATGGTGCGCATTGTCAGCCAACTGCATCCTGACGGCAGTCATCCATCTCTCCCTCGAAAGTTCAGCTGCTTCCAACTGGTGTTGTGTGTTCGTGAGCCACTCGTGAACTTCAGTTGGCCCCTCCTTGCCAGAAAAGGTATGGGGCTTCAGCTGACAAAAATCAGTGATAGATCTCGCCGTTGGTCGCCTAGCTGGTGAGTTCGCCTGCTCCAATGTGGTTACTAGGTTGGTTCTCAAGTACTCCGTCTCATGACGCTAAGCCTCTTGTTGAACCTGCTGTTGGGCTTGCATCATGGCATAAAATATTTGAAACATCTGCTGCCCGTCCATGGCTTGCCCTGGTGGAAAAACAGGCATCGGTGGAGTGAACTGTGGCGGAGGTGGGATGTCATCACGCCGGAACCTTGAATTATGCTGGCCAGCTTGATCGCTTTGAGAGGATTGTCCTCTATTTTCTGGTGTCACTCCATCATCATAGGTAACCAAAGCATCGTGTGGTATACCTAAGGGATTCTCGTCACCGATTCTCGGATACATTACTCTGTATTAAAAATAAACTATGAGAACATACAGAGGAAACAAAACATGATGCAAATCAAGCAATTAATTTGAATCCGATATAGAGATCAAAAATGATTCAAATCAATGGATGAGATCCTATAACTTATCCTATTCTAATTGCAGGCTTGCTCGGTCACTCAGTTAAAACCGAAGCAATTTAGTCGTTTGACCTGTATGGGCCACCACAAAAACCATGTCATGCCCCAGTCCCAAAATATTGAGGGACTAGCCACGTGGCAATGGCCAGCAGCACACTATAATGGGAAAACCCAATTTAATAGACCCATCAAGATGTACTTAAGTTGTAACACAATAATAAAGTCTACTAAACACGTCACAATCTAATCTCATCCATGGAAGATAAGTATGATCAATATCAGCAAAATTAAATATAACTGTCATCAAGTCATAATAAAGTAAATCGGGGAATAACCCAATAATAAGTTTGATACACTGGTTCAACAGACCAGAAACAAAAGAGTCTAGTAAAAGAAAATACTGAGTATAGATAACAGATACCCAGGAGAAAGCCTCGGCCATCACCTCGTCCTCGGGGATCGGTTCAGCTCCAGTATCTGCTCCTGTTACTGCTTCTGCTCCTACCCCGTATACTTCGGGATAGAATTCCTCTGCTAAACCTGGGGACATAACCCAGAATCCAGGTCCTCACTGGACATAGCAAGGTACAAAATAACTCAAGTCAAAATAAATGCAGTACAATAATAAATGAAATAATAGTGTAAACTATGTAACCATCTATGTAAAATGCAAGTGAGAGCATCACTAGTACTCAGGCTGAGACCGCTACAAGCTTTGTGTCGGGGAGCCGGTAGCAGTAATATCACGTAATGTGCCTATCTATGATGTAGAGTCTACGGCCTCACAATAATAAATACATATATAAAATCAGCCTGTAGCCTGTGAGTCTCTCCCCACCCAATGTAATCCCACGTCTCATATCTACAACGTCTCATGTCCATGTCACGTAAGATCATAACTAATGCAGCAAGTCACATGATAGCTATGAATATAATGTCTATGTCACAAATCCTGTAACCTATACAGAATCACCATGAATATCTCAGGAAGATTTTGTCTCATGACTAGTGTCAGGTGTCCTGGGTATGACGTACTTGATGATGCAAGCACGAGAATGTATAGGGTCTCGATATCCATCTCTAGGTGACGTTACACAACTCCGTGTATGGTGTTGACACCCGAATATTATTCGGACGTTAAGTAATATCACACGGTCCTAGGTTGAACAGATACAACATATAAATAAATCAAGGAATATTATGTAACAAGAACTGCCAGGTTGGCAAGGTACACTTGCTTGGGGTTTGAATACCAACAGCTGCTCCGGTATCAGCGGAATCTGTAGGTACTCCTCCGAAAGCTATAATAAATATTACCATCAGGTTCAGAAGATATCAAATAGATAGAATTTCCTGTCCTTGAGTCCAATTTGGACACAGGGGCAAAAGTGACAGTTTCTGGTAAAAGTGGGGTCCACATGTGGCCCGCTTTGCACCAAAAAATGTGTCAGAGATAATGTTCTCCAAATTCGTCAAACTTAGTGTCTACAAGTCTAGAACGTCGATACGAACCCAACGGAATATCCAGAACTGGATTCTGATGAGCCGATCATAAAATCGCCCGTCAAGTGGAGCCGTGGGGCCCACGATACACGATTTTGTCAACGTTCTCAGAATCGAACCAAACTTGGGTCACAGGACCAGCGTATTGTTACGAGTCCGATGGCGCAAGTTTAGTTTTGATATGACAAGCGTACACGAAGTTACAATGTGTTCCAGATCATGGCCGATACGGGACATTGTCGATGGATACGCGTTGATTTCGGTGTGCACGCACATCCAAATCAACTTTTGCGAAATCCCACATGTCTGTATTAACGACGCGCACCTTTTGGTGAATTCCACACATGACCAAGCCGTCCCGCTTAGCGGGGCGCAGCCAGTTCCAAAAAAATCAGGGTATTTATTTTCCTGATTTTGCGTCGCAGTTTGCAATCGCCACAGGACGTGATACACCGAACAAATTATCCGGGTATCGAAAGGGTCATGCATTCTACGCGTCACAGAAGATGGAACGGGAAACGGGATAGTAAGTGTAAAACCCCTATTTTTCAAAAATAAAATAAAATAAATCATATTTATTATTATATTAGTTAATAATTTAATTATAGTAATTATGTGCTAATTAGGAGAAATAGATTTTTATTAATTTTTATTTTAGGTGTTGGGGCACTTAGAGGATTTATGGGACCATCAGAAATTTTTTGGAATTTATTTCTTGTAGGAGACCCTTTGGACAGTTGCTAGCTTAATGGTGTGCACAAATATATATTTTTAGAATTTTTCTATGTATTTATATATATATGTGCATTTAGGGAATTTATGGAGCAATTATAAATTTTTTCGAATTTATTTCATGTAGGAGACCCCTTGAGCAGTTGCTAGCCTAACGGTGTGCATTATTCTAATCTATAAATTTTCTTATGTGAATATATATATATATACAAATATATATATGTACATATATATTTAAAAAGAAAGGAAAAGGAAAGGAAAAGAAAAGAAAAGAAAAGAAAGTATAAAGAAATAATTAATAATATAATAATAACTAATAATAATAATAATAAACTACTAATAAGTTAAAGCAAACCAAGTAGCCAAGCACAGCCAACCATCCACTTTAGCAAAAGTTAGCAAAACTAGCAAACTTGCTAGCATTCTTAAAGCAACTAGCAATGCAACTTAGCCAAATTTCCTTCCCACAAAAAGCACAGCAATCCCATTCCCACGACCAAGCACAGCGCCCCCCCCCTCGCGGACCCGCCTCCACATCTCTTCCCTATCCTATATATATATATATATATATATATATATATATATATATATATATATATATATATATATATATATATATATATTATTTCATAAAACCCTAACCTAAAATCTCCAGACCCTCCTCTTCTCATCTAGAGCCGCCACCGCAGCCAGAGAACCCCGCCAGGCCATCCAAACCATCCCGACGACCCTGACCTCGCGCACTGCAGATTCCCACACGAGGTGCTTTCGCTCCGGAGTTGTTTTCCGTCGACTCGCTCAACCAAACGTCGTTCCGTCTTCACCGGTATGCTCACCCCTTAACCCTCTTCCATATTTGTATAATAGCAGACCTCGAACAACGTGTACCCATAGGCGAAAATAGCGCCCAAGTTGGCACGAGCAGACCGAATTCTGGGATCGCAGAAAACTGCGGTGACCACCCATGTTGCCGAGTTCGTATCTCCCACCACAGAGATCCGAATTCGGTGATTCTTTTTGATATGCGTAGAACACATGACCTAGTTTATTTTCTGTTAAATAACCCTAGATTATTAACTGTTGTGGACAGAATTAAATTCGTCACAAAACCCCGCGAACCACTTTTTCCAGATTTCCAAAAGTTGGAAAACGGAGCGCGCCCCGCCAAACGGGACCGCCCCGCCGTGTACTATGTGTACCGAACGGTGCACACAGCGTAACCGGACAAGTAAAAAATTGTGGGAACTGATTCGGACGCGTGTGTGTGCCGAAATCAGGCTGTATGCGCGGACACACCCCGTGTCGCAAATTTTGTGGAACTCGCTCGTATTTTGTGCACGCTTGTCAGATTGCGACAAAACTTACGCCACTGGACTCGTGGTAACGCGCTGGTCCTGTGACCCAATTTTTACTCAATTCTGAGATGGTTGACCAAATCGCCAATTGGCGAGCTCCATAGTTGACCTTTTGGACAAAATTGTATTCGGCTCATCGGAATCTACATTTGGACAAACTGTTGGGTTCGTATTGACATCTAGAGTTGTTTGACCTATAATTTGTCCCATTTAGAGACTGTTATCCTTGGCACGCTTTTCGGTGCAAAGTGGGCCACCCGTGGACCCCACTTTTACCCGAAATTACCGTTTTGCCCCTGTATCCAAATTGGACGAAAGGGAAGTACTTTTTAGCTATTTTGCTTATTCTGGGAACGTTGGTGATGTTTATTTCTGCATCCGGGGACATTGTTCTGCGGCCATAGCTTTTGATCCTGTGCGTTTGACTTCTGGACAGTACACCTTGCAGCTTTCTTACCAGGCAAGATACCTTGCCAAATTGCTTACAATATTTTGCATGCTTAGTATATTTCTGTATATTTATTTTAGTTCTATTTATTTATTGCATGTGTAGTTCCTTTCAGTCATTACTATATATTAGATATGTTGACACACACTTGACACTTAGTATCATAGAGGACAATTATTAGGCGTATGGGCTTTTAACCACTCTGGTAACACTGTAGTCACTAGCACGCACTATGGTGGGTCATGTCCGATGGTCGCTACCCGAGAGGTATGTCGATTGATGGAGTCCGAGGGTCGCAACCCCAGAGGTATGTCGGCTGATGATGTCCACTGACGAGCGTGAGGTTGTGAGGATTAGATCGAGTAGCCTACCCTTGCCCATACGTCAAAAAGTTATCCTCATTTGCATTCATATAGATGGTCTTGTACAGCGTACTTATTTATTTTCAAATTATAAGCATGTTTACTGTATTCAAATTGGCTCGTATTTTCTGTATCTTGTTACGTCCCTCTGAGGACCTGGTCCTCTGCCAGGTGTATCTGCTCTTGAGTATTTGTAAGAGTACGGGCCTGGACCTGACGCATTATTTTTTGTCGCGGAGGTCTTACCTTCTGAGCATCGTTGATTATCTAGCGATGGATTCTTTTAGCTGATACACTTCTGTCTTCACATTATTTTATATTGGAGACTTTATACTCCTCTCTCATTTTAGTTTTGGATATAGTCATTGGTAGTGGATTTGTCTCCACCCGACTATTATTTTGGATATTTCAGACTCCTTATTCTAGTTTAGTATTTCTTTTCTATGACTTGTTGTGTGGATGAGATTAGCATATCTGTGACTTGTGACATTATATATACCACATGTGAGTTTATATTCATATTACAGCGTACGTATGGGTTATGGTTTCCATATATTGGAGTTGTCATATCTATGCGGCTGGCATGCTTACATGTTCTAGTCCTACGTATTATTGGGACTGGGGCATGACAGTAAGGAGAGAGAAATAGTCACCTGAACAAGGCGCCGAAGTTGACTGAATTTACACATTTTTGCGAGGTGGCGCGACACGGCACGGCTGAGCTCGGTGGCTGGCGGGGTGCTGCGACTGCTGGGGCTTGACGGTGGCTGCGGGAAGGCATCGCCGGAGTCCCCTGGTCACGGCGAGGGTCGAGGTGGCCGGAGATCGGGCTCGATGGTGAGGCGGTGGTGGTGACAGTGGATTACGGTGGTGGTGTTGGTGGTGGAGCGAAGGGAGTGTCTGCTTATATAGGCGGGGATGGGAAGTCGGGCGGCAGGCCAGTGGGGAAGTGAACGGGCGGCGGGAGGCGAGGCGTCGGGGAAGGTGATGGGTTCGCCGGCGGGTCGAAGCGAAGCAACGCGGCGGCTGCGGCGTTGAACAGTCGGGAGGGGAACCAGCGGAGGGGTTAGGGATTAGGAACTACTGTTCACAGCGGGTTGACGGGTCGGGTTCGGATCCGAATCCGGCCCGCTAGGGTTGGGTCGGTTCAGAAAGGCCGGTTTGGTTCAGAAATTGGTTTAAACCGGTTGGTTCAGGTTGGTTTAATTTGGGTTTAAATAAAAACTTAGTTTTTAGGTCTTTAAAAATAGTTTCGGGGTCCAATAAATTCCAAAAAAATTACCCTATGTCTAATATTTTATTTTACACCCAAAAATATTATTTTTATAATATTTTAATATTTAATAAAAATATTTAAAATTATTTAGTACCAGAATACCTTGATTTTAATTAGTTAAAATTCCAGAAAAATTCTGAAAATTTATTTTTTAAAATCCTGAAAATCTGGGGGTTTACAAGTTGGGACACGCATCTTCCGTTAGCCAAATTTGTATACAATAATAGCTATCAATCCAGCATTCATATGGCATTATATGAGGCATTGTATGGGCAAAAATATAGATTCCCTATCTGTTGGGATGAAGTTGGTGAACGACAAATTCTTGGCCCGAATATCGTTGAACAAACTGTCCAAAAGATCCATTTGATCCGCGAACGGTTGAAGGTAGCACAAAGCCATCAAAAGAGTTACTCAGACGCGCACCGTCAACCACTTGAGTTCCTAGAAGGCGATCGGATTTTTCTTAAAGTCTTACCCATGCGAGGAGTTACCGGATTTGGAGCAAAATGGAAGCTAAGTCCAAGATTCGTCGGCCCGTTCGAAATGCTTAAACGAGTCGCCCAAGTCGCATATCAGATTGTCCTACCACCGTCACTATCTGAAGTGCACGATATCTTCCACGTTTCATAGATTAGGAAGTACGTGTATGCCCCGAGTCATGTGGTGGATCTTGATCAACTGGACTTGAAGGCGGACTTGACGTATGTTGAACATCCCATGTGGATCTTGGATTACAAGGAGAAGCTTCGAAGTTATTCGGTTCTGCTCATGCGCGTGCTTTAGAGAAATCATTCGGTCGAAGAATTGACCTGGAAACTTGAGTCTGAGATGAAGGAAAAGCTTTCTTTATTATTTCATAGTAGTAGGTTCTATTCCTATGTTTCATGGACGAAACTTCCTATTAGTTAGGATGTGGTTTCCCGTTCCCCCTTTCGGGGAGCGCGGCTAATAAATACTTTCGGTAACGTTCGATCGGGATAGATTGAATCAAGATCTTTTTCTCGTTATTGATTTGCTTCTTCGGAATGATTTCCATATTCAGTGGACCATGCCCCAAGGATGGACTTAGCGGCAGAATCAAAAGGGACTTCTCCGCTGCAAGTTTTTTGTCTAGTTTTCACTGTCGCCTTGTTGCTTTCGTACTTTTGAGTTAGTTTTCGTATTTGTGTTTTTTTGAACGATTTTGATGGATTTTATTACTTTTTTTGTTGAACTATATTTTATTTCGATCTTGGAAAGAGTAGAAGAAGTATTGATCATCTGTTCATGGCAATGCAGGTGATCGTGCAGTAGACATCGTGCGAGCAGAGTCTTGAAGCACCTCTTTCCTTTCCTCTCTCCAACCAACTTGTGAATAGCTATAATTCAATTTAGTTGACCCTTCTTCCAAGTCTTCATATATAAAATCTTGCCTTCTTGATTGTTCCGATCAAATGATACCATAATAACTAAAAGAGGTCAATATAAAAAGGAAATAGACTTGGATTACTTGTGCTTGTCAACCAACTTGAAAATGGATACCTTGTTGTATGCTAGTTCGCTTAGAATGTTCTTTTATAGTGTTCTAATTCAAGTTAGAATATATATATTTCTTCTATAATTGTGCTATGTATAGAACACATCTTGCTATACAATAAACTGATTAGGAAGACTATGCAAAATAAATTATGCCATGTTACTTGTCTCGAACTCGTATTGCCTTAAACTGCATCAATTGATAACTTAGTATAGACGTCATTTGATCATGAAAAACTTGTGCATAAGGTCTTAATTCCTGCAGACGATCGCTGGGGCACTGGCATCGATCCGATCCGGACGGAACTTCACGATAGTCTCATGTGTTGGACGGAATGGTTTGCGGTCCCTTATGAATCTTCGTTCATACCATTCTCGTCCAAGACTATAAATCTTCCATTATGGTATCTCGCCAGTTATCCCCTCGTATATTTAAACTGTGCAAGCTAATTATATCTTCGTGGCAGGGAAGGTCATGGTAAGCATTGTGCAGGTGGTTCAGACGAGCAAGTAAAAGTCACCGAACGGTAGCATATTTATTTCAGTAAAATTCCATATCTAATGCTTGCTTGTAGAATTGAAGAAAGGCAAGATAGAAAGTGTCACTACCCAATTATAGAAAATAGGGTTTTTTTTTTGATAAATAGTGGATTGTATTTAATTAATTATATTTATATTTATTTGGTGCTTGTCTTATTTTTTTAATGATTATTTTAGGGTTTTGGCTAGCCTGGACCCATGTCCGACCCTAGTGGACCCATGTCCGACCCAGCCCACACCCTTGTGAGAATTATTTTGAGACTTATATTTATTATTTTATTTTTAGGAGGTTAGTGGGAGAAATTTGGAGCTAGTTTGAGTATTTTTGGAACCCGAAACCCAAAACCAATTTATTGGAGGGTATTTTGGGCATTTGGAGCTTGGAGAACCCTTTTTTTATACATAACCGGCCCCTACCTACCCCCATTCCCGAATTCCAGCAGCAGCCCCCCCCTCTTTGTATTCTTCTTCATTTTCCATTTCTTCTTCATTTCTTCTTCTCCATTTCTTCTTCCTTCTTCCTTCTTCTCCATGGTGAGTTCTTTCTTCCATTTTTCTTCTTTCTTCTTCCATCCCTTCTCCTTATGCTAGCCCTAACCTTGCTTTTTCCCTAACCTAGGTGTGAGGAGCTTAGATCTAGTGTGAAAGCTAGATTTGGTGGCTTGGAGCTTGAGGGAGGTGATTTCTAGGGGTTGTGAGACTTTGGCCTTGGGATTTCAACTCCCAAGAGGTAAAACCTAACTTTTCTCTTTCTAATTATTTTTGTGAAGTGTAATTAGTGTTGTAGAACCTTCCTAGACCCTAAGCCTACCCGTAGGAGGAAGTTGAAACTAGTTTGGTTGAGTTTAGAGACTTTGACATTAGGTTTTGTGTCGAATTCGGATGGAATCCGAATTTGGCCCAATTTTGGGTGATGCCCTAGGGTAGACTGACCTAGGTAGACGTTGTCGGGTATCTTGAGGGTGAGTGCGTGTCTCCGTTCGGACACGGGAAGCCGCGTCGCAGAGAAACGGGCGTTTCGGGCAAATTTGGGGCTTTTCATCGTTGCCGATTCTAAGTGCGTGCGCGTTTCTGCCACGGACTTAGAATCGATGCGGGACTACTTTTTCTAGGATCTAGACATCGTGTAGAGCGCGTGGGTAAATTTTGGGCCGATTCCGAGTTCGTTTGGTGTACGTTTCAGGAGGTTTTCCGAGCCGCGCACCACGTGTTCGTCGAAATGACCGAACGGCCATTTTGACTTGGTTTCCTCGTTTCGGGCTTGTGCGCGCGTTGGGTTAGTATCAGGGAGTGTGTGCTAGAGTTTTCGAGTTATATTTTATATATTTTAGGGGGTTGGTGAGTGTCGGGGTCGTTGGGCGTGAGTGGGGCGTGTTGTTGTGTGTTGTGGTTGAGTGGTGTTGTGTCTCTTTATATATATATTTATATGTGTCTATTTATATATATTTGTATGTGTGTTTATGTATATATATATATTTATATATATATATATGTGTGTATTTAGATCTATGTGCTTGTGTGTGTATATGTCTATGTGTATATATATATATGTATGTGTAAGTGTGCTTGTGTGTGCATATGTATATATATATTTGAATGTGTATGTGTATATATATGTATCTTAGAGTGTGTGTGTATTGATATATATATATATATATATATATATATATATATATATATATATATATATATATATTTGTATATGTGTATATATATATATTAATATGTGTGTTTATATATATTTGTAGCTATGTATATATTTGTGTGTGAGTGTGTGTTTTAGTGTGTGTGTGAGTGTGTTAGTGTGTGTTAGTATATAGATATATAGGTGTGTATATATATGTATCTAGTTATATATATATAGTTATATATGTGTATGTATATATATGTATAGGGGGTGATATATATATGTGTATATGGGAGTGTGTGTGTGTGTATGTGAGAGGAATGGGGGGGCAAAGCCACTGCAGCAACAGCAGCTGCTGCTGCACTGCAGCAGCAGTACAGCAGCAGCAAACCAGGAGCAATAGCAGCACAAGGAGCAGCAGCATCGCAGCAATAACAGCGAGCAGCAGCAGCATTTTGAGCATAGGCAGCAGCAGCAGCAGCTAGCTTTCGCGCGAGGGTATTGGCGACGGTTAGGTGATAGAGGGATTGATATATATATATATATATATATATATATATATATATATATATATATATATATATATATATATATATATATATATATGTTGATAGATAATAGATAGATAGTTAGATGTTTAAATAGTTACTTGGATAGATGGATAGATACCTAAATAGGTAGATAAGATAAATAGATAGTTAGATGGCTAGATAATAGATAGATAGTTAGGTATTTAGATAGATAGATACTAGATAGGTAGATAGCTAGATACTTAGATATATCTATCTAAGATATAGATATCTATATACCTATAAGTTACATATATATATATATAGGTGTATAGGTAAGGTAATGGGTATTTGGGTATATGTGTGTGGATATCTATATACATAGGTATATACCTACTTAGATATATATAAATATGGTAGATATCTATATATTACCTAGCCTAGATTAATAACTAGGTGCATAATTAGTAGCTAGATAGCTCGCTAGAGGGGTTTTAGAGCGAAACCTCAATACCTTGAGATACCGAGGTATCTCGATACCTTCAGATATTCAAGGTATTGAGTTTCGAGCGGGGTATTTGAGCATTAGCCTAGGAAATACTTTAGAGTGATTTTTGTATGTTTATATATATATATAATTACGCGTGCTAGCCTAGGTTTTAGTGGATTTAGGAGGGGTGCGTGGCCTAGGGCGAGGTATCGGATACCGAGGGTATCCCGGTATCTCGATTAGGCGAGTTTGTGAGTTTAGTAGCTTAATGAGCTCGGTTTGGCCTAGAATTTCAGGGGCACCCTAGTTTGACCTATCTTTGACCATAATTGTCCCCGTTGACCGTAAAAGTCAACGTTTGACCTAGTTTTGACCTAGAGTTGACTTTTTGGACCCCGGGTTGACTTTTTTATCCGAATTTCACCGGTTTGACCCGTTCGACCTAGAATAGCCCTAGAAGCCTGTCTTTAATTATTTTATATCAGTTTAAATGCTTAGAACCCTATTTAATTCTGCTTTTCGCATTAGGTCCTTGCGACACCGGTCCGGATCTCGATCCTCATCAGTTACTCAGGACATCAGTCGAGTATCTACCTCTGATAGTTTCTATTTCATGATAGCGTTTATATCACCTGTTCTAGAACTGTAATACTTGATTCTGACACATTATTACATGAGCTGGTACTAGTGGATCCCGTCATGAGATGCTATCCCCCTTACCGTGTTCAGCGGGTACTCTATCACGTGTATTTCATCATGTGCTTCGGGTATTAATTCTCATGTGCTATCATGTGCTTCTTGTACTCTCGCCTTCGTGTGCGCGAGCTATTATCATGTACGTAGCGTATTGTGGTTGGATCCAATGGTATTAGTGGGGAGGGGAGTAGGAGTTGGTTATGTGATCAAAGCCAAACAGTATTCATGTGTATGTCGATTATGCAACTCACGCATAACGGAGTTATCGTAGTATTTTTCATGTGCAACCTAAGCCGATCACATAACGAACTTGTGCTCAAGGCACTTAGCTAGTATTCATGTTTCTCACCTGCAGTTACTTTTCCAGTACTTGTATTGTTCTCCAGTTTATATTGCAGCTACTTATTGTGCTCCAGCATATATTTATTTCCTGTGCATCTTGATTACTTTTCTATTGCTCGTCATATACACCTTATCATGTATTTGGAGTTGCTTTCAGAGTTATGTACTTTGCTCCAGTCCTGACTGGGCATATTTTTTTTCCAGAGGATCCTGAGGACTATTGCCCGACGTTCTACGGGCCGGGTATTGACGACTGTTGTGACCCCGTGATCGAGGAGGAGTGCGCCGAGGAGACGCCGATAGCACCCTAGTTAGCTAGGTGGGTTTCTTGGGTTGGTCCCAATATTTTATTTTGGATGATTGTACTTATTCTTTTGATGCTGTGATGTTGTAGCTATTATGGCCTTGGACTGTATTATTTTGGATTGTCTTGCTCTCTTGGTTCTGTTTCTTTGTTTATATCATATCGTGCTTATATTCTTCCTCTAGATTTTGTGATTGAGATTATTGATATATATATATTGCGTGGTTGCCCTCCTTTTGGAGAGGATTTTGATATATATATTGCGTGGTTGCCCTCCTTTTGGAGAGGTCATGCCGAATTTTTCTGTGAGATATAGATAGATATGGTTGACCTAGAACGGACCTTTACAGCGTTCTACCGCCGATTCTGCGGCGTAGGCTGGACGTACCCACGGCTCATGCCCAATTTTCGGGTGCGGGTCGTGACACGTTTTTGGTGGTGGCCCATGCAGGTCTAGTTTTTAGGTTACCTGCAATAGGATATAGGAGATAGGCTGAGAGAGAGTGTGCTCAATCACAACTAGGACCCTTCCTGCTTTCTTTTGCTATCTTTAAATTTTTCTGAAATTGTTTTCTTTTGCAATATTACTGTCCTTCATTGATGTTATCGTTTCTTGCACTATATTGACTTCTTTTGATCTGTGTTCAGGATGCCTCCGAAGACCAGATCTCAGCGCACCGCCCCAGCAGCTGCCAACGAGAGGTCTGCCACCTCTCGACCTGCTCGACTTCCGGCAGCCGCTACCGCTCCACTCGCCACTCCTGCGGTTGAGGGAGTGTCAGTTTCTCTCGGAGATCCCCTTACTCCCATTGATCCGAGAGCCACCCCAGTTGTTCCGGTAGTACCTCCTCCACCATCGCCTGTGCCAGTGGATGCTACGCAGTTGTTCGCATTCTTTCGAGAGATGATGGATGCGCAGCACCGCCAGGCAGATGTTATGAGGATGGGCATTGAGAATGCTCATCAGGTGGCTATGACAGCGGTCGACAGAGTGGCTCAGATCCAGCCACAGCCAGAGCAGGCTCAGTATCCTAGGCCGGGTACTATCATCGATTTTCAGAGGATGCGGCCTAAGGAGTTTCGCGGCACAGAGGGGATCCTGTACGCCGACGACTGGATCGAGCATATAGAGGGCATTTTTAGGCTGGCGGTGATCCCAGCTAGCATGCAGATAGAGGCAGCGGGCAGCCAGATGTTCGACCTTGCCCTCACTTGGTTCCGCACGGATACGCGGATAGCAGTTCCGGGATTGACTTAGGAGGCTTTCAAGAAGCTTTTCAAGGAGAAGTTCTTCTCGGACGTGGCTCTCAGTGCATTGGAGAGTCAGTTCGAGGCGCTCGTCCAGGGGAGTATGCTAGTGGATGAGTATGCAGCGGAGTTATGCCATCTGGGCAGATTTGTTGAGGGATTGTCTGAGGCAGCGAAGGCGCGAAAGTTCCGCAAGGGCTTGGTCATGACGGTCAAGTCCTTGACCAGGAGCGACCGTGAGGCAACCTTCGAGCAGATTGTCAGCGACGCACAGAGAGCCGAGGATGACCTAGAGCTGAAGACGAAGAGGGGCAGAGATGCTTCAGGAGCAGGTAGCAGTACAGGCCCAGCCAAGAGGCCATTCCAGCAGACCTAGCAGCACCAGGGTCAGGGTCGTGCGCCATTCCGGCAGGCGCCCCAGCAGCAGAGGCTGGGTCAGCAGCAGGGCTAGAGGCAGCCCATCGTTTGCCCTTTCTCTAAGAAGCCAGGGCACGGATGGGACATATGCAGAAAGAGGCTGGGCAGATGTTTATTGTGTGGCACCGCAGATCACCAGCTGAAGGATTGTCCTTCAGCGCTTGTCCGTCCAGCTCAGGACGGAGGAGCCGCTCAGAGGGCACCAGCCAGAGCACCTGCAACGCAACAGAGAGGTCAGCCTTTGCAGACTCAGCAGCAGAGGTTCGCCCAGCACCAGCAGCAACACCGAGGAGGACAGCAGGGGCGAGCTTTTGCCCTGACAGTAGACGAGGCCGAGCCAGTTGGTGACGTTATCTCACGTTCTATTCTTCTTGATTCCATTCCAGCTCTTGCTTTATTTGATTCTGGTGCTTCCCATAGCTTTGTGTCTGTATCTTTTGCTGTTAGACACCATCTTGTTGCTGAACCTTTAGCTAGACTCTGCAAGATCACGATCGGGGGTGGTATCATCCTAGTCCGTGATGTCTGCAGAGACCGGAGAGTTACTTTGGGAGGCCGGGAGTTGAGTGTGTGCCTACTCGTAATGCCACTTCCGAGCTACGATGTTGTACTCGGGATGGATTGGTTGAGTACGCATTGTGCTAGTATAGATTGTCGTGGAGGCAGAGTTTTGTTCAGTCCGCCGGGTGAGCCAGAGTTTCAGTTTGCTAGAGGAGCAGCGGAGCAGACCGAGGGAGTCTTCTGCGGAGCCCTGATGGTAGAGCCGAGGTCGCTACATCCACTGATAGAGGAGTATATGGATGTCTTTTCGGAGGAGTTGCCAGGGTTACCTCCGGACAGAGATGTGGAGTTCTCTATAGACTTGGTGCCAGGCGCGGAGCCGATATCCCAGTACGTCTATAGAGTCAGCAACAGTGAGCTGATAGAGTTGAAGAAGCAGGTGGATGAGCTTCAAGACAAGGGATTTATCAGATCTAGTTCTTCTCCGTGGGGTGCTCCGGTACTTTTTGTGCCAAAGAAGGATGGGTCGATACGGATGTGTATCGACTACAGGGCTCTGAACAACCTCACAATCAAGAATAAGTATCCGCTGCCGCGTATTGATGATCTTTTTGACCAGTTGAGCGGAGCGAGGGTGTTTTCCAGGATTGATCTGAGGACAGGCTACCACCAGGTAAAGGTCAGGAAGGAGGACATTCCGAAGACAGCTTTTCGGACCAGATATGGACAGTATGAGTTCTTGGTGATGCCGTTTGGGTTGACTAATGCCCCGGCAGTATTCATGAATCTGATGAACAAGGTGTTCCATCAGCATCTGGACAGGTTTGTGGTGGTGTTTATAGATGACATCTTGGTGTATTCGAAGACCCCAAAGGAGCACGAGGAGCATCTGAGGATAGTGCTGGAGACTCTCAGGAAGGAGAAGCTTTATGGAAAGCTCTCGAAGTGTGAGTTCTTCCTTGACAAGGTAGAATTCCTTGGTCATGTGGTGACTGGAGAGGGTATCTCGGTGGATCCGAGAAAGATTATGGCAGTTGAGGCATGGAGTGCTCCGAGTTCAGTAGCCGAGGTCAGGAGTTTCCTGGGGCTGGCAGGCTACTACAGGAGATTTGTTCATGATTTTTCCCGGATTGCTGAGCCGTTGTCCAGGCTGACTCGGAAGGACGTGGAGTTTGTTTGGTCAGAGGAGTGTCAGATCGCCTTTGATGAGCTGAAGAGGAGGTTGATGACTGCTCCAGTGTTGACGTTGCCATCAGGTTCTGGAGGTTTCACTATCTATAGTGATGCATCGAGGAAGGGACTGGGTTGTGTGTTACAGCAGAATAGGAGGGTGATTGCCTATGCTTCCAGGCAATTACGTCCTCATGAGAAGAACTACCCTACCCACGATTTGGAGTTGGAAGCGGTCATCTTTGCTCTGAAGTTATAAAAACACTATTTATACGGAGAGCGTGTGGAGATCTTCACAGACCACAAGAGCTTGAAGTATGTGTTTACCCAAAAAGAGCTGAACATGAGGCAGAGGAGATGGTTGGAGTTGATGAAAGACTTCGACATATCGTTGCAGTATCATCCAGGGAAGGCGAACGTAGTTGCGGATGCGTTGAGCAGGTATCCGATAGCTATGTGCCTGACTACAGATCGTTATCTTCTGGCAGATCTAGAGAGCTTGGGCATTGAGGTGATAGTGCCTGGAGTTGAGATACAGATGTGGGGACTGCAGATTCAGTCAGAGTTGGTAGACCGGATCAGGGCTACACAGTTTGAGGATGAGTCTCTGAGGAGCATCAAGGCGCAGGTTCAGATGAGATTATCAGATGACTTCACCATTGCTGATGATGGTTCTTTGCGGCACGGTACTAGGTTGTGTGTGCCGAGTGGGTCGTTGCGCGAGAAGGTTCTCCAGGAGGCGCACCGATCCCAGTATTCTATGCATCCAGGTGCCAACAAGATGTATAGAGATCTGAGATAGCATGTATGGTGGTACGGGATGAAGCGGGAGGTAGCACGCTTCGTATCCTGATGCTTAGTGTGCCAGCAGGTGAAGGCGGAGAGGCAGAGGCCAGGAGGATTGCTCCAGCCGTTACCCATTCCGGAGTAGAAATGGGAGCATGTGACCATGGATTTTGTTTCTGGACTTCCCCGTTCTCCAGGCGGGAAGGATGCGATTTGGGTCATCGTGGACAGGTTGACCAAATCGGCCCACTTTCTACCATTCAAAGTGGGTACGTCTACAGAGAGGCTAACAGAGATGTATGTGCGCCAGATAGTCAGACTGCATGGAGTTCCAGTGAGTATAGTATCAGATCGGGACAGTCGCTTCACTTCGTATTTTTGGAGGAGCCTGCAGGCTAGCTTGGGCACCCAGCTCAAGTTTAGTAGTGCGTATCACCCGCAGACAGATGGTCAGTCAGAGAGGACCATTCAGACACTTGAGGACATGCTTCGGACTTGTGTTTTGGATTTCAGAGGCTCTTGGGAGGATCACTTGCACTTGGTAGAGTTTGCTTACAACAACAGCTACCAAGCCAGTATCGAGATGTCACCTTTCGAGGCGTTGTATGGACGGAGGTGTCGTACTCCGTTGTCATAGGATGATGTAGGTGAGAGAGCTTTGCTTGGCCCGGAGATGGTGGTTGATGCGGCAGAGAAGGTCAAGCTCATTAGAGATAGACTTCGGGTGGCGCAGGACAGGCAGCGGCATTGGGCCGATAGCCACCGGAGACCTTTGGAGTTCGAGGTATAGCTTAGAATCTAGATTTTGTTCTTGTGTTTGCGTGTGATTGCTTGTTTTAGACTAAGTGCTGAGACCTTGTTTGTGCTAGGTTGGAGATCTGGTGTTCCTGAGGATTTCTCCGACGCGGGGCACTATTCGCTTCGGTGGAGGCGGGAAGCTTAGCCCACGTTTCGTCGGACCCTTCCGTATCCTTGAGAGGGTCGGCGCCGTGGCGTATAGGCTTGAGTTGCCGCCCACGCTGGAGGGAGTTCATGATGTGTTCTATGTGTCGCAGTTGAGACTGTACGTGGCGGATCCCAGTCACATATTGGATCACTCGGAGATCGCAGTGGGCCCGACTCTTAGCTATCCAGAGCAGCCGGTAGAGATTCTGGATCGGTAGAAGAAGGTGTTGAGGAACCAGACTATTCCCTTGGTTCGCGTCGCGTGGAGGCATCACTCTCCAGGTGAGTCGACCTGGGAGAGGGAGGATGAAATGCGCGAGCGATACCCCTATCTCTTCGAGCCCTGAGGTATGGTTCTTTTCTTGCATTCCTGTCCTAGTTTCGTCTTTTAATTTCGAGGACGAAATTATTTTAAGGAGGGTAGACTTGTCACTACCCAATTCTAGAAAATAGGGTATTTTTTTATTTTTTTTGATAAATAGTGGATTGTATTTAATTAATTATATTTATATTTATTTGGTGCTTGTCTTATTTTTTTAATGATTGTTTTAGGGTTTTGGCTAGCCTGGACCCATGTCCGACCCTAGTGGACCCATGTTCGACCCAGCCCACACCCTTGTGAGAATTATTTTGGGGCTTAGATTTATTATTTTATTTTTAGGAGGTTAGTGGGAGAGATTTGGAGCTAGTTTGAGTGTTTTTGGAACCCGAAACCCAAAACCAATTTAAGGGAGGGTATTTTGGGCATTTGGAGCTTGGAGAACCCTTTTTTTATACATAGCCGGCCCCTACCTACCCCCCATTCCCGAATTCCAGCAGCAGCCCCCCCCTCTTTGTATTCTTCTTTATTTCTTCTTCTCCATTTCTTCTTCCTTCTTCCTTCTTCTCCAAGGTGAGTTCTTTCTTCCATTTTTCTTCTTTCTTCTTCCATTCCTTCTTCTTATGCTAGCCCTAACCTTGCTTTTTCCCTAACCTAGGTGTGAGGAGCTTAGATCTAGTGTGGAAGCTAGATTTGGTGGCTTGGAGCTTGAGGGAGGTGATTTCTAGGGGTTGTGAGACTTTGGCCTTGGGATTTCAACTCTCAAGAGGTAAAACCTAACTTTCCCTTCCTAATTATTTTTGTGTAGTGTAATTAGTGTTATAGAACCTTCCTAGACCCTAAGCCTACCCGTAGGAGGAAGTTGAAACTAGTTTGGTTGAGTTTAGAGACTTTGACATTAGGTTTTGTGTCGAATTCGGGTGAAATCCGAATTTGGCCCAATTTTGGGTGATGACCTAGGGTAGAAGGACCTAGGTAGACGTTGTCGGGTGTCTTGAGGGTGAGTGCGTGTCTCCGTTCGGACACGGGAAGCCGCGTCGCGGAGAAACGGGCGTTTCAGACGAATTTGGGGCTTTTCGTCGTCGCCGATTCTAAGTGCGTGCGCGTTTCTGCCACGGACCTAGAATCGATGCGGGACTGCTTTTTCTAGGATCTAGACATCGTGTAGAGCGTGTGGGTAAATTTTGGGCCGATTCTGAGTTCGTTTGGTGTGCGTTTCAGAAGGTTTTTCGAGCCGCGCACCACGTGTTCGTCGAAATGACCGAACGGCCATTTCGACTTGGTTTCCTCGTTTCGGGCTTGTGCGCGCGTTGGGTTAGTATCGGGGAGTGTGTGCTAGAGTTTTCGAGTTATATTTTATATATTTTAGGGGGTTAGTGAGTGTCGGGGTCGTTGGGCGTGAGTGGGACGTGTTGTTGTGTGTTGTGGTTGAGTGGTGTTGTGTCTCTTTATATATATATTTATATGTGTCTATTTATATATATTTGTATGTGTGTTTATGTATATATATATATATTTTTATATATGTGTGTATTTAGATCTATGTGCTTGTGTGTGTATATGTCGATGTGTATATATATATATATGTATGTGTAAGTGTGCTTGTGTGTGCATATGTATATATATATTTGAATGTGTATGTGTATATATATGTATCTTAGAGTGTGTGTGTATATATATATATATATATATATATATATATATATATATATATATATATTTGTATATGTGTATATATATATTAATATGTGTGTTTATATATATTTGTAGCTATGTATATATTTGTGTGTGAGTGTGTGTTTTAGTGTGTGTATGAGTGTGTTAGTGTGTGTTAGTATATAGATATATAGGTGTATATATATGTATCTAGTTATATATAAATAGTTATATATGTGTATGTATATATATGTATAGGGGGTGATATATATATGTGTATATGGGAGTGTGTGTGTGTGTATGTGAGAGGAAGGGGGGGCAAAGCCACTGCAGCAACAGCAGCTGCTGCTGCACTGTAGCAGCAGCACAGCAGCAGCAAACCAGCAGCAATAGCAGCACAAGGAGCAGCAGCAGCGCAGTAATAACAGCGAGCAGCAGCAGCATTTTGAGCATAGGCAGCAGCAGCAGCTAGCTTTCGCGCAAGGGTGTTGGCGAGGGTTAGGTGATAGAGGGATTGATATATATATATATATATATATATATATATATATATATATATATATATATATATATATATATATGTTGATAGATAATAGATAGATAGTTAGATGTTTAAATAGTTACTTGGATAGATGGATAGATACCTAAATAGGTAGATAAGATAAATAGATAGTTAGATGGCTAGATAATAGATAGATAGTTAGGTATTTAGATAGATAGATACTAGATAGGTAGATAGCTAGATACTTAGATATGACTATCTAAGATATAGATATCTATATACCTATAAGTTATATATATATATATATATATATATATATATATATATATATATATATATATATATATATATATATATATATATATATATATAGGTGTATAGGTAAGGTAATGGGTATTTGGGTATATGTGTGTGGATATCTATATACATAGGTATATACCTACTTAGATATATATAAATATGGTAGATATCTATATATTACCTAGCCTAGATTAATAACTAGGTGCATAATTAGTAGCTAGATAGCTAGCTAGAGGGGTTTTAGAGCAATACCTTGAGATACCGAGGTATCTCGATACCTTGAGATATTCAAGGTATTGAGTTTCGAGCGGGATTTTTGAGCATTAGCCTAGGAAATACTTTGGAGTGATTTTTGTATGTTTATATATATATAATTACGCGTGCTAGCCTAGGTTTTAGCGGGTTTAGGCGGGGTGCGTGGCCTAGGGCGAGGTATCGGATACCGAGGGTATCCCGGTATCTCGATTAGGCGAGTTTGTGAGTTTAGTAGCTTAATGAGCTCGGTTTGGCCTAGAATTTCAGGGGCACCCTAGTTTGACCTAGCTTTGACCATAATTATTCCCGTTGACCGTAAAAGTCAATGTTTGACCTAGTTTTGACCTAGAGTTGACTTTTTGGATCCGGGTTGACTTTTTTATCCGAATTTCACCGGTTTGACCCGTTCGACCTAGAATAGCCCTAGAAGCCTGTTTTTAATTATTTTATATCAGTTTAAATGCTTAGAACCCTGTTTAATTCTGCTTTTCGCATTAGGTCCTTGCGATACCGGTCCGGATCTCGATCCTCATCAGTTGCTCAGGACATCAGGCGAGTATCTACCTCTGATAGTTTCCATTTCATGATAGCGTTTATATCACCTGTTCTAGAACTGTAATACTTGATTCTGACACATTATTACACGAGCTGGTACTAGTGGATCCCGTCATGAGATGCTATCCCCCTTACCGTGTTCAGCGGGTACTCTATCACGTGTATTTCATCATGTGCTTCGGGTATTAATTCTCATGTGCTATCATGTGCTTCTTGTACTCTCGCCTTCGTGTGCGCGAGCTATTATCATGTACGTAGCGTGTTGTGGTTGGATCCAATGGTATTAGTGGGGAGGGGAGTAGGAGTTGGTTATGTGATCAAAGCCAAACAGTATTCATGTCTATGTCGATTATGCAACTCACGCATAACGGAGTTATCGTAGTATTTTTCATGTGCAACCTAAGCCGATCACATAACGAACTTGTGCTCAAGGCACTTAGCTAGTATTCATGTTTCTCACCTGCAGTTACTTTTCCAGTACTTGTATTGTTCTCCAGTTTATATTGCAGCTACTTATTGTGCTCCAGCATATATTTATTTCCTGTGCATCTTGATTACTTTTCTATTGCTCGTCATATACACCTTACCATGTATTTGGAGTTGCTTTCAGAGTTATGTACTTTGCTCCAGTCCTGACTGGGCATATTTTTTTTCCAGAGGATCCTGAGGACTATTGCCCGACGTTCTACGGGCCGGGTATTGACGACTGTTGTGACCCCGTGATCGAGGAGGAGTGCGCCGAGGAGACGCCGATAGCACCCTAGTTAGCTAGGTGGGTTTCTTGGGTTGGTCCCAGTATTTTATTTTGGATGATTGTACTTATTCTTTTGATGCTGTGATGTTGTAGCTATTATGGCCTTGGACTGTATTATTTTGGATTGTCTTGCTCTCTTGGTTCTGTTTCTTTGTTTATATCATATCGTGCTTATATTCTTCCTCTAGATTTTGTGATTGAGATTATTGATATATATATATTGCGTGGTTGGCCTCCTTTTGGAGAGGATTTTGATATATATATTGCGTGGTTGCCCTCCTTTTGGAGAGGATTTTGATATATATATTGCGTGGTTGCCCTCCTTTTGGAGAGGTCATGCCGGATTTTTCTGTGAGATATAGATAGATATGGTTGACCTAGAACGGACCTTTACAGCGTTCTACCGCCGATTCTGCGGCGTAGGCTGGACGTACCCACGGCTCATGCCCGATTTTTGGGTGCGGGTCATGACAGAAAGACCACATAATAACATGCATGCTACATATAAATAAATTGTTGATTGGTATAACTGGGTTAGCTCGCCTTCACCAGTGTATTTCGATGTACTAACCCTCGTTGCAACAGGTTCCCCGCGCCAAGGAGATCCTGAAAGAAGCTAGAGTGACTTCCAAATCAAGTCCACCTACCGGCACGCCCTGATCGTGCCTTCGAAGAAACATTTTAAAGTTCCAGGAGCTCGTGCATATAACTTATGCAGCTCCATGGAAAGGCGATAGCTTCGCCCGAAGGTATCTATTTCTTTTGAAGTTTTAGTAAAAGGTTGTAATGTACATGACAATTATCTCATTTTGCGTCCACTTTTGTAAGCCCGTGCAAAAATTATCCGACTCATTCAAGAGTTTGTAAAAAATATTCAATATCAATAAAAGAGAACTTTTCCATGTTTCAACATTGTGTTTCAATTATCTGCGTTCTCCGAATATGTGCTCGTTGTATGTAATACATTGGCCTTGTGTGTTGCACAACCTAGGAACATACGACGTCACGCTCGGAGAACGACTATCGATTCTACAGAACGGGGCGTGACAGGCATCACTCTCCGGGAGAGTCTACCTTGTTGTAGTTAGTTCCTTACTAAAATTTTGAGGAGAAATTTTTCTGGGGGGGGTAGGTTTGTCACCCCCACTTTTTCAAATGAGGGTATTTTGGTCATTTTGAATATCTATTTATTTATAGTGATTAAAAATTATCATAGTGCTCTTTAATTTAATTGTGCTTTATATTATTTATTTATAGTAGTGGTCTAGCCTATTATTTAGACATGACAACTAGTGAGCCCAATATTGTACTAGGCCCAATTAGACCCATTCCTTAATTAATTAGGAGGATTAGCTTAATTTGCATTAATGTAAAGACTTCCCAAAATAGCCCTTATTAATTATTTCTCATATTTGGCATGTAGTGACATAGTGGAATTTGTTGTAACTTTGAGAGGAGGGAAAGGGAGCCGGGCCATATAGGTCTCTCCATTCTCTCTCTTCTTTATTTGTATTGTGTTCTTCCCCAATTCATTCATCCCTCCATCAATACCTCTCAATTCATTCACATTCCCTCTCATTCTCATTACTCAAAGAGCATTGGAGTTTGGAATTGCAAGGAGCACTAGGAGGAGGAGCTTTGGCAAGGAGATCGTAGCTAGATCGTGTCCGTAGAAATAATTTATTAGAAATTCATCTCACAATAGGTATAGATCTGAATTTTCTTCTAATTTGAATTCCAAATCATTCATTTGACTCTTAGAAATACCCCAATGGCATAGGACTAGCTATAAGATGAAGATTTAGGCTCTATTGGTGATAATTTACACTTCTATATAGGATTTTATGTGCATTTTGGGAGAATTACGAGATTGGCACATCAAGTGTGTGTCATGAGACTAATTTAGTCTAATTGGACTTAGATCGGGATTGAGGGACTAGCTATGTATCCACACTTGGACACGAGTAGGCCGTATCACGATACGGTATGATACCGGGCTCATTTTGTGTGATTTTGTGCAATTCTCTTTATTTTCAATTGTAACTAGTTCTAATAGCTATTATTAAGTATATTTGATATGTAGGAATGCTATTCATAGAGAATTGAGAGTTTTGGTGTTTCAATTTAGTGTGTACCATAGTGTATTAGAGATTGCACACATAGTGTTTGGCATTATGGCAATTGTGTGTGTGTGATATATATATATATATATATATATATATATATATATATATATATATATAGTGTATATGGTGTGTATGATTATATATTAGTTGTATGTGTTGATTATTGTGAGAGGAGTGTTGTGAACTCTCTGTGACCGTGATCACACTGTGTGTGCAGGCACACTGCACTGTATCCGTATTAAGTATGGTGTGTTAGTGATAAATTGGTTTTATTTCTTTTCAGTTCGACTGAATTGCATGGCAATTAAATGAAGTGAGGGTATATTAGTTTGTAGCAAATGCAAGGGGGAACTAATGTTCAGTATGTTGGATGTTCAGGATATTGGTTTTAAGTTAAAACAGTGGAGGCTACACTGATTGGTGTATCAGTGAATACACATAGCTGTGTCTGTGTGTTCTTTGTAATTTGAGTAAATATAATAAGGGGAGTGTGTCATATGTTAAGTGATCTGGTAAGAAGGGAAGTGATACGGTGGTCTGTTCTGTTCCAGGCCTGGAAATTATTATGACTTAAAGTGTATGTTGTTGTGCTATGGTGGGTTATACCAGGTAGGTGGAATATTGTGAGATCGGTGGGGAATTTCTACAAAATTGCAGTTGGGAACACTGCAAGAAGTAGGTGTAGGATGGAGTTGAAGCAGTAGTATCAAGGCAAGGGATGAGTTCATATAATAAGTAAGATATCAAAGTAGATGTTAGTTATATATCAGTTAGTGTAATTAAGGAATTGTGATATGTTAGTTCACTTCTAGTTAGTATTTGTAGGGTATCAGTCATTAGTTAGTAAATGGGTTAAGTTAGAGTATCAGGTATAGTTAGTAGTGTTAAGATAGGTTGTGTACACTAGTATAGCAGTTAGAGTGCTTAGCGTTATCAGAGGATATGCGATGATTTGATGGTATATCTCATATTGTATACATATATGTAACGGTTAATTAGATAGTTGTGAAAGTATTAACTAGTGTATCAGCTAGAAAGGATATCACTGATGACAGATCGTTGGTTAGTTAAGCTAGAAGTAGTGGATGGTAAGTGACAGTTAGAATAGTTGTATGATAATATTAGTTATTGATTGTTAGCTAAAGTATGTTGATACCAAGTTATACTAGTTAGTATAGGTGTTAGGTAAGATATTTTGATACAAGCTCATAGTTAATGTAAGTTAGTATATAGCTAAGGTATTTTCTAGAATTAACTAGTATTAACTTAGTAACCTAGGTAATAACCTAGTATAGCTAAGTTTAGCTAGTTTTAGCTAGTTAGTGACCAATATGAGCCTAAAACCTTAGTGTAGATCTAGTTGGACCTAGTTAGCAAGAAATTGACCTAGAAATTATATTAGTACATTGTTTAACTCATTTATCACTCATTACACCTGCTGATATGGTATTTCCTAAATAGAATTGTGTGACACCAGCTTGGGCATCGAGATACACCCATTATTCAGGACTAAAGTCAAGTACATCTCTCTGTTAGTTTTTATTTTATGATAGTATATATATCATATATTCTAAAACTGTATACTTGATTCCGATACAGTGTTACACGGACTGGTATTATATAGATCCTGTCAGGAGATGGTATCCCTTTAACGTGTTTAGCGTGTACTCCTTCACATGTATTTTATCGTGTATATCGAGTATTGATTATCATGTACATCGTGTTCACACACTGTCTCGTGTACAGTGTTTCTATATTACGCGTGTTCGTAACGTGTCGTGATTGGATCCATGAATATTGGTTGGGGACGGGGGAGTAGGAGTTGGTTATGTGATCAAGCCCAAGTGTTTTCGTGTACATATCGATTACATATCACACGTTTAATCGAGTTACCATATTGTATTCGTGTTCAACCCAAACCGATCACATAATGAACTTGTACTCTATGGCACATTATTTAGTTTATCTATTTTTATTTCTCGCAGTTACTATTATTGCATGTTTTTTTTATTCCAGTACTTTACATGTTACTCTAGTTCATTTTTATTTCCTATTGCTAGTTATTTTGTATTCTTTTCTATTATTTATCATATATGCTCTACCGTGTATCTGGAACTGCTTTAAGAGTTTCGTACTTCGCTCCAATCCTGAATGGGTATATTTTTCAGATGATTGGCATGAGGAGTAGTGTCCCACTTACTTCGGGCCGCAGGACTGCGAGCCATTAGAGGATACTCCCCTAGAGTAGTAGAACCTAGTCCCAGTGACTAAGGAGGCTTAGACTTACACGTTGGACTTGTTTTAGTCATATTTTAGACTCATGGCATGTATATTATTATTTTGGAGAGTTGTATTATGCCTAGACTCATAGTGTGCATTTGTGGATGTATTGTGATACGTATTTCTTCTTTTCTATTCCATATCGTGCTTTATCTTCCTTAGTTTGACATTGTAATTGAGTATTGATATCATTATCATGTTATTATATTGTTCATTTGTTCGGAGTTGAGATAGCATGACAGGTACCTTATATATTTTATGAGATGTTAGATAGTATTTTGGAGAGTTGTATTGTTCCTCCATACTCGTACCCCCATTCTGGGTGCGGGTCGTGACAATAGTCGCCAGTTGTGTAAGTAGCAAATAGTGTTCTGTTGTGAGATACGTGAGCTGAAGCACCTGAGTCCACCAGCCATGAGTTATTATCATATGCGAGGTTCATAACTACCTCATCACCTACAATGATCATGTCGCCTCCATGTGTTGAGGTCGTCGCTGTAGTGTTCTCACTTTGCTTTCCCTTATTGCCCTTCTTCTCCCTTTTCCAAGCGAAATAGTTTCGCTTGATGTGGCCATTCTTGCCACAATGGTAACACTCTGAGTCCTCGTACCGACCCTTGGACTTGACCCTGCTCTTGTCTCTACCACCACATGGACCCCTGCTCTTGCTCCTTCCGCATCTCTCTGCCTTTGAGTGGGATATGGATGAAGTACCCTGAGAACGTCTTCGCATCTCTTCATTCAGTATCCCGCTCTTGGCAAACTCCAGACTGACCACGCCTTCCGGAGCAGAAGCGATCATAGACACTCGTACAATTTTCCACGAGTCTGACAATGTACACAGCAACCATAGTCCCTTAATCTCGTCGTCGAATTTGACTCCCATCAAGGATAGCTGGTCAACCACGCCGTGGAACTCACTCAAGTGATCTGTAATAGACGCACAATCTTTGTACTGCAGATCCATCATCGTTCGGATCAGGAACATCTTGTTTACCCCGGTCTTCTTCGCATACAAAGATTCCAACTTATCCTGCAGCGTCTTCGTGAGCTCAATATTGGCAACGTGATTGTACACGTTCTCGTCAACGAACTGCCTGATATATCCACACACCTGTATATGCTCGAACTTCTAGTCCTCTTCGAATTTTTCACTGGGCTTCTCGAACGCAAATACTGGAAGATACAGCTTCTTGACGAATAGCAAATCATTCATCTTGTTCCGCCAATAATGATAGTTGGTACCGTTCATGTTTACCATGCTCACCGGCTTCACGTCCGTCTCTCCTCCTTGGTTTCCTGTCAACTCCTGACCTCTTTGAACTCCAGAACCTGGTTCTGATATCAATTTGTTAGAAACGCGGTATGACCCGAACCAGAGTTGGCCCATGATATGCGATAATGTATTGGGCTCATATGTCTTAAAAGGGAATTCTCACGTAAGATATGAACCAATCCCAATTATCTACATCTCATGATCCCACCTCTTATTCGATGTGGGACTAAATTACCAACTTCATTATCATCACCCTTTGAACGCTCAGAGGAAACGAGATACAATTCAACAATTTTATAAAGCAACATATTGTTCCTTCTGTCGATCTATTTGTTCTCAATGACATCCAACTCATTTCATATAAGCTCAGCAAGGACTTTGATGCTAGAAAGGACAAACATAGAGTCCATTTTGCAAGGACATAACGTATATACTTCTCTTGGACTTTGATTGCTAAATAAACCCCAATTGTCAAGCATACAGATATGTACTATCATCTAATTGATGAGACACATAAGGACATAAAAATTAGGTTTGAAGGTTTGTCAATGACTGAAGAAATCCGTATCAGTAGGTTGTTGGGCAAAATCTAACAATAGACACATGTATATATTGACTAATATTTTGTATTCTTTCGAGCCTTCGAAATGATTTTTTTGGTCAACTAAGAACATGATGGTGTAACATCATTTACGTTCTCACAAGCCCATGTCTGGATAGGATAAGGGACTACTTTGACAGCCAAATAGTTCTGGCTCTGTCCCTTCACTTTGTTAGCCAACCTCTCAAGAAGTAGAAGAAGAAGAAGAAGAAGAAATATACAGACTAGGAAGGTTCCATTAATCAAATTCAGACAAGATCCAGCAGACTAGCATAGTAGTCAAGTCGACCATCAATAATAGCTATGGGTGGAGCTCTTAATGTTTTCCAAAAACTTTCACAAATTTTAATGGAAAGAACAACTCATTATGGTTGCACAACTTATAAGAGATCAAAAGTGCAAGTCTCGAGCTTAGACGAACTTTTATGTTCATTGATGAACCTTCATGTTCATTCTTGTACACTATAAATAGGTGGCTTCCTGTTCATTTGAGCACACACAAAAATTATCAACTACAAGCAATATTCTCTTCAAGTGTTAGGCAGAAAATTGAGAGTAAAATTTTCAGAGTTACTGCATGAATCGAGAAGTGTTGTGAGTTGTGAGTGTTTGTAAACACTGTAATTTTTCTCCTTATAGTGAAAGTCCTGCAGCAGCCCGTTGAAGTAGCCAGTGTTGGGTGAACCACGTAAATATTGTATCTTTTATTTTTGCTCTATTTGTTAATCTGCTTGCAGGTATTTCCTAACAACTGGTATAAGAGTCCAGGAATCGACATATTCTGGGGCAGCCAGATTTGAGTGAAGAAATGGCACTGACAGACGAAGGGAAGATGAAACTTGAGAAGTTCGATGGTTCAGACTTTGGCTTCTGGAAAATGCAAATAGAGGACTATTTCTATCAGAAAAATTCATATCTACCTCTCGAAGAAACGAAACCAGAATCTATGAAGGATGAGGAGTGGAAGCTCATGGATGTCACGCCCCGATCTCCCGCAGAAATCGGCCGTCCCGGCTGGACACGAATCACCGCGCAAGTGCTCCCGCGGGACGATCGTGTCCATCGGGACGTGATATCGTGCGAGCCTGGGGTTGCGCTCGCACAAGCCAACATCGTTAAAGTTGTGGCTATCATCGAACCGATCGAGTACAAAATGGAGAGACAGTGTTGCAAACAATAATCCATCTGAGTAAACGGGACAAAGCTTAAGGTATGAGGTTCTCTGAATACAATGACATCGTTCCATACATTATGTCCCTCTATACAAAAGCAGCTCAAAATATCTCGATATGGCTCAAGGCATCGAAATCAGATTTCTGGGTCCTGGGGATGAGGCACGGCTATCGCTTCCTCGGACGGTCCAGCACCTGCAAACAAGCAAACTGTTGGTGGATCAACATTTTGTAGAAAGTACTGGTGAATATAAAATCAACGAACAGAAGCAACATTCACTAAAACTAACACTAAGTAATTACGTTATAAAATATTACATTACTAGTGATCTTTCAAGTTTTACCTAGGTTCATTACATGCAGTACATGAATGGAGTCATATTACTTCTTTTTGAAAACATCTTTGAAATCAGAGTTCACGTTCGATAGCATTCAAGCACACAAGACAAGCCTTTTATTCTACTATCAGGGTGTACGCAGCGTGTCTCGTGAGCTATACTTAAAGACTCTAGGGACAATGCACCATGAACTATCCTTTTATCAAGCAAACAAGGTGAACTATCTATATGATTTTTGTCTCCGAGAAACTCAAGATCAGTAGCGGCAATCCAGCTAACCAATGACTCTTTTATTTGATGCTATTAGCAGCAGTGACTTATGGTTACTCTTCACTAAAATACGCTCTAAATAGCAGCCGGGACCAAGGTTCAGCTCTGCACTAATAGCCATTGTCCGACCAATGCAAATGCATGAAACACTATCAGATAAACTCTATGATGCACATGATCATGAACAAGCAGGCTATATATATACTCTTCGTGATTCTTACCCCTTGCCGAACGGTTATCCCTTTAACAAACATACAATTAGCAACATATGCATATATAAATAAGGTTCTCTTTCCCTGTCCGTCTTTGCATCAAATAATTAGGTATGCAAGAAGGCTAGCCTAGCATGCGCCCTAACTACCTGAATGCAGTTATCTCCATGAACAAGCTAACTTCTCAAACTCAAACTCTTCCCAATAGAAGCACCGCCTCCCATCTAATATCCACGTCCCCTAGATCCCATAGGACTGAAATATCAGGACGCACTATTAGTCTCATCCCATCAATCTTCATCTAGCATTCTAATAGCCACGCCTCCTAAATCCTGTAGGACCGAAACATCGGGATGCACTATTAGTCTCCAAACTTGTCATTTAGCCTCCATTTCCCGCAAGTTGTCACGTCCCAGTCCCAAAATACGTAGGACTAGGAACACATAAGCATGCCAGCCGTATGTATATGACAACTCTAATATATGGATACCATATGTCACGCCCCAGTCCCAAAATACCGAGGGACTGGATGCGTGAATATGGTCAGCAGCATGCACCGATGGACAAACCCAATTTAATGGATCCATCGGGCATACTTAAGCTGTATTACATCAGTCAGGGTTTTACTATTCTCATCCACAGAATAAAGATAACAACATCAGCAAAAATAAACCACAACATCCAGTTACAAGTATTGAAAAAAAAATCGGGAAACCACCCGATAATAAGTCTGTTTACACAAGTTCAATTAACAAAAAAATAAAGAGTTTAATGAAACAGGAAATAAGTCTAATTGCCATAAGACTGATCATGGCGCAGCAATTGTTCAGGAGAAGTCCTCAGCGATCACCTCGTCGTCAGGTTCAGGTACTGCTCCGAGTAGTGCCCCTGTTCCGTACACCTCAGGGTAGATCTCGTCTGCTATAACTGAAGAACAAAATCAGGTCCTCAGAGGGACGTAACAAGGTACAGAAGAATACGAGTCATAATACAGTGAATGAACATGCAAGTCAACCAAGATATTAAACTCAAGAGTAGCATCAGAAATTAATAAGTCTAAGACAGTGGCATGCCGATGTTGCTATCAAACAAATCTGGATAAATAATTAAACTAGCTAAGTGATCATGCAAGTTGAGAGTTATTAATCATACTTCAGGCTGAGACTACTACAGGATCAGTGACAAGAAACCATAGCCGTGTTTTTCTCGAAGGGCCAGTACAGGTGCCAAAGCTCTGTGTCAGAGACTAGGACACTTCCAGATAACCAGATATATATAATATAATCAGCCTTGATATGGTAATACTCTCCCCACCCAATGAAATCTCACATCACAGTTCTCAATGTTCATGTTTACGCAAGATTAAACTAATGCAATCAGTCCTTTATTAAGATCTAAGAAATAAAGCTCAAGTTATGAAATCTATATCCTATACAGATCCTTCTTGAATAATCAAAAAGATTCTATATCATGCTTTGTGTCAAGTGTCCTGGGTATAAAGTACTGGATAGGGCAAGTACAACAGTCACAAAATTTAAGGCAAGAGAATCAAAATGAATCAATAACTGCATTTATGGCAAGGTACACTTGCCTGGATTTCCGTCTCCAAGTGTAGCTCTGGCTTCAGCAGGGTTTGCAGGTAGTACTCCGGCTGCTGAAACAAATATCACCATCAGATTCAGAAAATGTCAAACAGCTAGATTCGCCTGTCCTTGAGTCCAATTTGGAGACAAGGGCAAAAACGTTATTTTCGGGTCAAGGCGGGGTCCAGATGTGGGCCGCTTTGCACCGAAAAACGCGTCAGGGTCAAAGGTCTCAAAAACAGTCCAACTTAGTGTCAACAGGTCAGGAACGATGATACGAACCCAACGGAACTTCCAGAATTGGATTCCGATGAGCCGTTCTCAAAATCGCCCGTCGGATGGAGCTTGTGGGGCCCACGACACACGATTTTGTCAACGTTCTCAGAATCGACCCAAACTTGGCTCACAGGACCAGCGTATTGCTACGAGTCCAATGGCGTAAGTTTCGTCTCGATCTGACTTGTGTACACTAAGTTACAACGAGAAACAGAAAGTACGGATACGGGGCGGTGTCCGCGGATACGCACTGATTCCGGTGTGCACGCACATCCGAATCAGTTTCTGCGAAAGTTCGCACGTCCGTATCAACGATGCTGACGTATCGGTGAAGACCGCACGTGACCAAGTCGTCCCGTTTGGCGGGGCGTACTCGGTTTCGGGGTAAAACAGGGTCTGGATTTCCTGTTTTGGATCGCGGTGTGCGATCACCACAGGACGCGATGCCCCGAGCGGTTTGTCCGGGCACCGAGAGGGTCATACAGGCTACGCGATACAATTTACGGAATCGAATTCCGAGCTACGAAAAGAAAGTTACGGGTACCTGAAGTGTTCCGAAAAACCAAGTTTCCTCGTGTCTATCTCGTGTCCGACACGATACACTGTGTCCTGATCGGTTTTAGGGTTAGGGTTTCTGTGCAGTTGGCCGGAGCTCAGGCGGCCAAGCTCCGCCGGAGGGAGGCTGGGGTCGGCACTGTGACGGGGAGGCCGGAGCTCTGCGACAGAGGACGGCACGGCGAGGAGACGCTGCGGCTCTGGCGGCCGGAGGCGGGCCGGGCTGCTTCAGCTGCGGGGTCGGGAAGTCACCGGAGGAGGAGGAAGGGAAGAAGGGAACCGGCGCTGGGCGCTGCGGGTGACTGGACACGGCGAGGAGCGGCGGCGCCGAGGTGCTGCGGGAGGGTGATGCTGCGAGTATCGGCGTCGGCGGAGGACTGGAGGCGGAGGGGAAATAAGGTCGGCGGCGGTTTATATAGGGGAGAGAGGAGGCTGAGGGACGTCCGGTGAGGGGAGGCGAAGCGAGGCGGTCGGGGAAGACGAACGGCGGGAAGGCGGAGGGTCGCCGGCGCCGAAAACGGCCGGAGGGAGATGAGGAGTCGGGCGGTCAGGGAAGAAAGAGTTAACGGGTCGGGCGGGTTTGCGGGTTGGCGGGTTGGGCTGACCCGGCCCGACCCGCTAGGCGGTTCGGCCGGTGCTGGTTCAGCTGGACCGGGTTCAGGCCGGTTCAGGCCGGTTTGAACCCGGTTCAGTCCGGTTTATTTAAATTTTAAAAAAAAAAAAAAATAGTTGTCGAGCTTTTTAAAATTTATCCGGGGTCCAATAAATTCCCAGAAAAATACCCTATGTCTACTTTTCTATTTTACACCATAAAATATTATTTTCATAATATTTTAATATTAATTATTAACATTTAAAAATCCTTTAATAATTAAAGAACATGAATTTAATTCCAGAAAAATCCAAGAAAATTCCAGAAAATTTAGAAAAATCCAATTTAAAATTCTTTGAAAATCAGGGGGATTACAATATACCCCCCCTTAAGAGGATTGCGTCCTCGCAATCAAAGATTAACCGGTCAACAAAGATGACACGGTTGTAACCATTGTTCGAAGCACATCAAAATTAAGAAGCACCTAGGAAAAATTATTTTCCTAAGCATTAAAAGTTATACAATTTCCCAAGTGTGGGAAATCTAGAAAATTACAGTTTTAGAAAAAACAGGTTATCTTTCAAAACTTATTAAGTTAACAATTCTAGGTTATTATCAAGTTCAAAACTAGGTTATCAATTATTAACAGGTTAAAGTTATCAGGTTAAGTCTAGGGTCACGAACCAGCAGGCACAAACTACAGAAATGCTAGAAACGGAACAACTCAAACTTACTCGCATTAGCTACGCCATGGTTCTGTGCGTCTCCCACAGTCATCGCGAAAACTTGGCCGCGTCCTTGAGGTGGTGCTCTCTGATGTTGTTGGGTTTGCTGGTAGGGTGCTGCTTGATGTGCCAAGGGTGGCCTTGGTTGATGTCCTCCTGGTGCTGGTAGAGCTTGTTGGTTCGCTCTTGGTGCTTCTCTACGCTCAGGGCAGTCCTTCACTGTATGCTGTCTGGATCCGCAACCTAAGCACAGTCCATGTTTACGTTTACACTCCTTCTCAACATGGCCTATCTTGCCGCAGTAATAACAAGTAGGAAGAGTCAGGGTTTTGGATGCAGATCCCTGTGGTTCTTGATGCAAATGAGGTTTCTTAGCAGCTTCTCCATTGTTTGCTCTGGCTGGTACTGATGTGGAAGGCCTCTTCAGACTGTTTTCTCTCCTGGTGACGCGCTCCATGCGTCTAGCTGCAGCAAGGACGTCCGTGTACGAAGTTGGTGCGACAGATCCAATCAGTTTCTGCAGCTCAATGTTCAGTCCGTCGAAGAATTTCTCGGCCTTCTCTTCCTCAGTCGGGATCAGGGTGGGGGCGAAGCGACTCAGACGGATGAATTCTGTATTGTACTCTTCCACCGTCATGGAGTCCTGAGTGAGGCGGTTGAATTTGTCCCGCAGTTCTGATCGAGCGATGGCAGGAATGTACCGAAAAACGTTATTTTCGGGTCAAGGCGGGGTCCAGATGTGGGCCGCTTTGCACCGAAAAACGCGTCAGGGTCAAAGGTCTCAAAAACAGTCCAACTTAGTGTCAACAGGTCAGGAACGATGATACGAACCCAACGGAACTTCCAGAATTGGATTCCGATGAGCCGTTCTCAAAATCGCCCGTCGGATGGAGCTTGTGGGGCCCACGACACACGATTTTGTCAACGTTCTCAGAATCGACCCAAACTTGGCTCACAGGACCAGCGTATTGCTACGAGTCCAATGGCGCAAGTTTCGTCTCGATCTGACTTGTGTACACTAAGTTACAGCGAGAAACAGAAAGTACGGATACGGGGCGGTGTCCGCGGATACGCACTGATTCCGGTGTGCACGCACATCCGAATCAGTTTCTGCGAAAGCCCGCACATCCGTATCAACGACGCTGACGTATCGGTGAAGACCGCACGTGACCAAGTCGTCCCGTTTGGCGGGGCGTACTCGGTTTCGGGGTGAAACAGGGTCTGGATTTCCTGTTTTGGATCGCGGTGTGCGATCACCACAGGACGCGATGCCCCGAGCGGTTTGTCCGGGCACCGAGAGGGTCATACAGGCTACGCGATACAATTTACGGAATCGAATTCCGAGCTACGAAAAGAAAGTTACGGGTACCTGAAGTGTTCCGAAAAACCAAGTTTCCTCGTGTCTATCTCGTGTCCGACACGATACACTGTGTCCTGATCGGTTTTAGGGTTAGGGTTTCTGTGCAGTTGGCCGGAGCTCAGGCGGCCAAGCTCCGCCGGAGGGAGGCTGGGGTCGGCACTGTGACGGGGAGGCCGGAGCTCTGCGACAGAGGACGGCACGGCGAGGAGACGCTGCGGCTCTGGCGGCCGGAGGCGGGCCGGGCTGCTTCAGCTGCGGGGTCGGGAAATCACCTGAGGAGGAGGAAGGGAAGAAGGGAACCGGCGCTGGGCGCTGCGGGTGACTGGACACGGCGAGGAGCGGCGGCGCCGAGGTGCTGCGGGAGGGTGATGCTGCGAGTATCGGCGTCGGCGGAGGACTGGAGGCGGAGGGGAAATAAGGTCGGCGGCGGTTTATATAGGGGAGAGAGGAGGCTGAGGAACGTCCGGTGAGGGGAGGCGAAGCGAGGCGGTCGGGGAAGACGAACGGCGGGAAGGCGGAGGGTCGCCGGCGCCGGAAACGGCCGGAGGGAGATGAGGAGTCGGGCGGTCAGGGAAGAAAGAGTTAACGGGTCGGGCGGGTTTGCGGGTTGGCGGGTTGGGCTGACCCGGCCCGACCCGCTAGGCGGTTCGGCCGGTGCTGGTTCAGCTGGACCGGGTTCAGGCCGGTTCAGGCCGGTTTGAACCCGGTTCAGTCCGGTTTATTTAAATTTTTTTTAAAAAAAAAAATAGTTTTCGAGCTTTTTAAAATTTATCCGGGGTCCAATAAATTCCCAGAAAAATACCCTATGTCTACTTTTCTATTTTACACCATAAAATATTATTTTCATAATATTTTAATATTAATTATTAACATTTAAAAATCCTTTAATAATTAAAGAACATGAATTTAATTCCAGAAAAATCCAAGAAAATTCCAGAAAATTTAGAAAAATCCAATTTAAAATTCTTTGAAAATCAGGGGGATTACAATATACCCCCCCTTAAGAGGATTGCGTCCTCGCAATCAAAGATTAACCGGTCAACAAAGATGACACGGTTGTAACCATTGTTCGAAGCACATCAAAATTAAGAAGCACCTAGAAAAAATTATTTTCCTAAGCATTAAAAGTTATACAATTTCCCAAGTGTGGAAAATCTAAAAAATTACAGTTTTAGAAAAAATAGGTTATCTTTCAAAACTTATTAAGTTAACAATTCTAGGTTATTATCAAGTTCAAAACTAGGTTATCAATTATTAACAGGTTAAAGTTATCAGGTTAAGTCTAGGGTCACGAACCAGCAGGCACAAACTACAGAAATGCTAGAAACGGAACAACTCAAACTTACTCGCATTAGCTACGCCATGGTTCTGTGCGTCTCCCACAGTCATCGCGAAAACTTGGCCGCGTCCTTGAGGTGGTGCTCTCTGATGTTGTTGGGTTTGCTGGTAGGGTGCTGCTTGATGTGCCAAGGGTGGCCTTGGTTGATGTCCTCCTGGTGCTGGTAGAGCTTGTTGGTTCGCTCTTGGTGCTTCTCTACGCTCAGGGCAGTCCTTCACTGTATGCTGTCTGGATCTGCAACCTAAGCACAGTCCATGTTTACGTTTACACTCCTTCTCAACATGGCCTATCTTGCCGCAGTAATAACAAGTAGGAAGAGTCAGGGTTTTGGATGCAGATCCCTGTGGTTCTTGATGCAAATGAGGTTTCTTAGCAGCTTCTCCATTGTTTGCTCTGGCTGGTACTGATGTGGAAGGCCTCTTCAGACTGTTTTCTCTCCTGGTGACGCGCTCCATGCGTCTAGCTGCAGCAAGGACGTCCGTGTACGAAGTTGGTACGACAGATCCAATCAGTTTCTGTAGCTCAATGTTCAGTCCGTCGAAGAATTTCTCGGCCTTCTCTTCCTCAGTCGGGATCAGGGTGGGGGCGAAGCGACTCAGACGGATGAATTCTGCATTGTACTCTTCCACCGTCATGGAGTCCTGAGTGAGGCGGTTGAATTTGTCCCGCAGTTCTGATCGAGCGATGGCAGGAATGTACATCTTTTGGAAGAGTCTGGAGAACTCCTCCCAAGTGACTCGGTCTGGTCCGAGTCGCGTCTCCTCGGATAGCCACCAGTGATGGGCATTGTCTGTCAATTGCATTCGGACGGCGGTCATCCAGCGTTCTCGGGGAAGCTCAGCTGCTTCAAGTTGATGCCGAATGTTGGTGAGCCACTCGTGAACTTCTGTGGGCTCCTCTTTTCCAGAAAAAGTGCGGGGCTTCAGTTGGCGGAAGTCAGTGATTGAGCCTGTAGTTGGCCGTCGAGCTGGTAGGTTGGCCTGCCCCAGTGCAGTTACAAGACAATCTATATGAATATAAATAAGGACAACTTTTCAACGTATGGGCAAGGGTAGGCTACTCGATCAAAATCTCATAACACACACACGTCAGTGGACATCAAAAATTGACATTCCGCGGGGGTAGCGACCAGCGTGTGACTCCAGAAATTGACATACTGCGGGGGTAGCGACCAGCGCGACACACTACCGCAGTGTGAGCTAGATACTACGGTTTACCAGAGTGGTTAAAGCCTATACGCCTAATGATTGTTCTCTCATGATACTAAGTGTCAAGTGTGTGTCAACATATCTAATATATAGTAATGACTAAAAAAAACTACACATGCAATAAATATACAGAAATCAATAAATATACAGAAATATAAATAGCATGCAAAAGTACAGTAAATAATTTGGTAAGGTATCTTGCCTGGTAAGAAAGCTGTAAAGTGTAACGTCTAGGAGTCAAGCACACAGGATCATAAACTACGGCCTCAGAATGAACGTCTCCGGATGCTGAAATAAATATTACCAACGTTCCCAGAATAAATGAGATAGCTAGAAAACACTACCCTTTCGTCCAATTTGGACACAGGGGCAAAACGATAATTTTGGGTCAAAGCGGGGTCCACATGTGGCCCACTTTACACCGAAAAGCATGTCAGGGGTAAAGGTCTATAAATGGGGGAAATTATAGGTCAAAATAATTCTAAACGTCAATACGAACTCAACGGTACGTCCAATTTTGGATTTCGATGAGTCGTACACAAATTCGCCCAAAAAGTCAACCGTAGTGCCCGCCAATAGGCGACTTGGTCAACTATCTCAGAATTGCGTAAAAATTGGTCACAGGATCAGCGCGATACCACGAGTCCAGTGGTGCATGTTTTGTCGCATTCTGACGAGCGTGCACTAAATGGCGCGAGGTTTTGCAAAAGTTGCGATAGGAGAATTTTTTGCGGATACGGGGTGATTCCAATGCGCACACGTGTCCAAATCAGTTTCCGCGAAAGCCCACACTTCTGGGTATACCGTGCGCACCTTTTTGTACACTTGGTACACGACGGGGCGGTCCCGTTTGGCGGAGTGCGCTCCATATCACAAATTTTTAATATTTTAAAAGTCAAGTTTTTGGTCGATTTGGAAGTTGAATAATTTTACACATAGAACGAATTAACATAAACTAAAAGAACAGAAAAATTCTCGATTATATGGAGAAGAAAAACCCTTTAATTAGTTTTTGAAAATAATGAACAGGTTGGCGACAAATTTTGGTGTAAACATAGGGTTATGGATTCAAAATTCTGAATTGTTTTGGTCAGTTTTTCGGTCATTTTTTGGTCAATTTTTCGATCAATCCGGGGCACGAAAACTCGTGCTGCTTGAACGAAAATCCTAGAGGGTCACGTTGCGAGCGTATACGAACAAACCACACGTAAAGAGAAAGAGAGAGGAGAGAGTTACATCACCGTGAAGTAGGGGTGTTGCTATGCACTTCACTCGTGCGCGCGCGGGGCTGTGGACGGCGGCGGACGGTGCTGGCGGCTGCGGCGGCGGTCCGGCACGGGGCGGCGGCAGTCCGACGGGGGGGGGGGGGGGGGAATTCTGTTGCAAGCGGGGGGGGGGGGGGGGGAGGTTTTAGAATAAGGATTAGGGATTAGGGTTAATGGTTTTTAGTTTTCTTTTTCTTTTTCTTATTTCTTTTTCTTTTTCTTTTTCTTTTCTATTTCTTTTCTTTTTTATTTCTTTTCTTTCTTTTTTTGTTTTGTTTTATTAATCTTTTTATTACTATTAATACAAAATTATTATTAGTATAACTTATTATTATTATTATTATTATTATTATTATTATTATTATTTATTAACTATATATCATTACGTATATAATTGAGGTATATAAAAATCCAGAAAAATACATTTGTATCCCAAAATTAAATTCTAAAATATCTATCTCTTCCACAATGATCCCTAAAATAAAATAGTAGTTTTTGTACAATAATCCTTATTGATTAATTATCTAGATAATTGAATCAATAAATTGTATTTTCTAATTAACTAAAATAATATAAATAAATTTAGTGATTAATAAAATAAATACAATATTTAAGAATATGGGGTTTTACATTCTACCCAACTTATAAAAATTTCGTCCTCGAAATTGACACTAACCAATATTCATAATAATCATTATAGCTATTACACTACATTGCTATCTAGCAGTGCTTCCTAAAAGTTATGGTTTATCATTCTAACACATCCTCATTTATTGTCCATACACTATTCTATTATCCTCTAAATCGTCTATACTACCCAACTTATAAGAATTCTACTAGTAGTGAAGTCTTTTTAGGCTATTGTCTAGGTTGTAAGACGGATATATTTATTGGATCAAGAATCTTGGGATACTTATCTTGAATCAAACAACCATGATTTTTCTTTGTAACCGTCAAGTATCATAGTCTAATACTGTCATGCCACCTGACCAATATGTCTGCAAATACTTCGACTACTCTACTACAACGGTCTAGCTGCAGCTGTCGCTACTTTGCCAGCAATTTGTCATAGTTGTCAGTTCGTAACAAGTGCCTTCAACTCTTTCCTAGGCATAGTCTAAGTTTTAGGGCAACACTTTAGGTCTTGACTAAAAACTATTTGGAGTATGATTTTAACTAACAAAATAAGGGTGAGGTTGAAGTAATTCAAACAGTTCATAATGACGCGAAAAGATACGACTATGATAGGAAGAGTTAAGCACGAGATACAGAATGGATAGAGAAGAGAAGATGAGCCACCCAAGAGGGCGAGATGGTGATAGGAAGAGAATACTACTACTGTCACGCGTGACATCTATTGGCATTGCGTGTATGCCATATGGGTAGAATATCAATACATCCTCATATCTGCTAAACTACCTTATATATAATTTTACGTCTATTTGTACATCTAAGATCTTGTGTCACAATGGGGTCATGAGTATGAAATAACACATATAACTAAGGTCGTACCTATATCTACGACTTCCTGTGCCTGCGCTCTCTTGTTTATCATCATGAGTGCTTGTGTAAACTTCCTCACCCAAAATAGGTATTTGTGTATATTTTATATTATTATATTTATTATAGATGTTGAATTTATTTAGAGTATTCTCTTAGTTAATTAGAAAATAATTTTTTTAGTATATTTACTTATATAAATATTCATTTAGAATTATTTTAGGTTATTTTAGATTTTTGGAGATTTTTCTAGAATTTTTGGTAATTAAAACTTAGAAAACATAAATTTTTAGGACTTCTATGATTTACTATACGACCATACTTGCATGTCGTTCCTACCAAATATTTATTTTAGTTTAAAATATTTAATTATATTTTTTTGTAATTTATTTAGAATTTTAAGAAATTTATTTAGATTTTTTAAAATTATTTAGGATTTATTTGGATATATATAGTCTTAATATTAGATAGATTCTAATTTAGTGTTAATAGATATTAATAAGATTTTATAAATTATTTGTATTATCTTTAATTATATTTAATATTATAAATTATTGAGATAAATTCAAACTCTATTTTAAATTAATTCAAATCCTGAACCTACTAGGAAATCAACTTCATGCATATCCTATTCTTATTTAAATTCATCATAATCCTATCCAAATTAACCAATCCTAGTCGTATTTAATTAAGTAGTGTCCACCATTATAAATACCTCATCCTTCATATTTTTCTTCCCCAAATTCCTCTCTTTTTCGTCCAAAAATAGTCAAAATTCGTCATAAATTCAGACTCATTTTCTACTAGTTATGACGAATTAAAAAGACGATATCTCCTAGATCCGGACTCCAAACGTGCTCAAATTTTTTTTGTTAGAATGATAATGAGGTTAGCTTTCTGATTATATAAATTGTTTTTCTAAATTATTAGTATTAAACTCTGGAAAATTCGTAGAGCACAGCATGTCCGAAAATAGACGTGTTTTGATGTATTCGTGATTCCGGGAGAACCAGGAATCAGAATCACGAACCGTTTAAAGTTTCGGAAAGCTAATGTCGAGATAATCGACATATATTTTTCCCAAAATTTATTTCGAAGTATTTACATGCTGTTAATTCTGTAGAACTTCTAGGTTAGAATTTAACCATCGGTGCACAATACAAAATTTGTATGTGCCATAATTCCCAAACGAATTTGAATTCGGACGAGCCGTAAATTCCAGCATATTTTTGACGCTGAAATCTATAGGAAATCATGCATGAAAGTTGAGTTTATGTCGGTTGACTTTTTGGTCAACAGATCGCCTCGATTTGCGTGCCATGAGTCTCGAGTTGATAAAATTCAATTTTTTTTTGGACAAAATTTAGGAATTAACATAAAAATCAGAATAATAAGATTAAAATAGGATTTTAGAGTAATTATTCTAGAATTAAATAAATTAAAATAAATTATCTTTTGACGTGATAAATTTGTAATACATAGGCTATTTGGACTGTGACTTGGACTCTGATTCATACTAGCAGCAGGACCCCAGGCAAGATACCTTGCCAAATTGTTTACAGTACTTTGCATGCTATTTATATTTCTGTTTATTTATTACATTCTGTATATTTCTTGCATGTGTAGTTTTCTTTCAGTCATTACTATATATTAGATATGTTGACACACACATGGCACTTAGTATCATAGAGGATAATTATTAGGCGTATGGGCTTTTAACCACTCTGGTAAACCATAGTCACTAGCACGCACTATGGTGGTCGTGTCCGATGGTCGCTACCCCAGAGGTATGTCGATTGATGGAGTCCGAGGGTCGCTACCCCAGAGGTATGTCGGCTGATGATGTCCACTGACGAGCGTGAGGTTGTGAGGATTAGATCGAGTAGCCTACCCTTGCCCATACGTCGAAAAGTTGTCCTCATTTACATTCATATAGATGGTCTTGTACAGCGTACTTATTTATTTTCAAATTATATGCATGTTTACTGTATTCAAATTGGCTCATATTTTTTGTATCTTGTTACGTCCCTCTGAGGACCTGGTCCGCTGCCAGGTGTATCTTTTCTTGAGTATTTGTAGGAGCGTAGATTTGGATGGTTAAATGTTATCCGAGGATGTCTTCTCTTCGAGCTGTGATGGATAGCTGGTATTCTTATATTGTGTTGTGGTGTTGTACTTATATTGTATTTACCTCTCCATTCGAGTTGGTAGTGGATTTGTCTCCATCCAACTATCATCCTTAGATACTTCTTATTGAGATCTAGTTTCATAGATACTGGTTATTTATTTCTATATGATTTTGGTGGATGAGATTTAGATTTTACCCTGTGACTTGTATTATATTTTATACCACTTGTGGATTTTATATTCATATTACAGCGTACGTATGGATTTGGTTTCCATATATTGGAGTTGCCATATCCATGCGGCTGGCATGCTTACGTGTCCTAGTCCTACATATTTTTGGGACTGGGGCGTGACAGCTTGGCCTATGGAGTATATCTGGTACTATCCGTGTATCAACTTATACTAAGCACGAACGTTCGTCTTTCTGAAATAGGGGAAGACGAAAAAGAACAATAAAGAGTTCAAGGAGGAGGTAATAGAATACGAGTACGGGATTCAAAGGGATTAGAGAATTCAAAAGGGAGTTGCCAAGGCAGTTGTGGATTGAAACCTTATTTTGGTAAATTCTTATTTGTATGTTCACATCAGAACAGTTATGTACCTGACATGATATGTTCTGACCAGTCTAGAGGGCAAGTATATTTGTCTAACAAGTTGAGTCACCTATATCTCAATCCACATAAAGTAGTGATACAAAGAGCGAACCAAGCGCACTAAGGTTGATCAGACCATAATATACCGATTCTGATTTAGAAAATATATTAGTGTGGGCCCCCAATAATACATATGTCATGAACAAGCTCAATAAAAGAATAAGCTTGCAAAACTAGGCTATAATAGCAGCATAAGTCGAGGTAGTAAAATATAAGTACGCTTGATTATGATGGAAAAAGGTACAGAATAATCTAAGTTCACCAAGAAGATCGGTGTTGTGCCTCTACATTTTTCATAATTACTCCTTGTCAAGGTCTCTAGTCGACCAAATGGGTGTATGACCTCTAAGCTCTACAGTCTGGATAAACACTATCTTTTTATGCAAGTCTATAGTTGGTGTCATTCATTTATACTTCATTAATGAGTCAACAGGACTATGTGTTACTAGGTTATGAGGCATAATATCCAACTTACAATAATTTAACTAATAGTGTTATTGAATACTAGAGTGTATATACCTGGTACAAGGCACCTTCCTAACCCCTATCAAGCACGAAGGAAAAGATAAGATTGACGTTGTGAAAGGATCAAGCAAGATATATTGCAAGCAATCAAATGAGAATGCGAAATAAAATCAAAGACGGTGATAATTAAGTGGATGAGATCATATATTCTAATACTATGTGCAAGCTTGCTCGGTACAGTGACGTAACCGAGACAATATGCTCTCGACCTGCATGGGCCACCACAAAAATATGTCACGTCCCAATCCCAAAATACGTAGGACTAGGAACACGTAAGCATGCCAGCCGCATGTATATGACAACTCCAATATATGGATACCATAATACACACGTACGCTATAATATGAATATAACCTCACATGTGGTAAATATATATGGTCACAAGTCACAGATATACTAATCTCATCCACACAACAAGTCACAGAAAAGAAATAACTAAACTAGAATGATGAGTCTGAATATCCAAAATAAAGTCGGGTGGAGACAAATCCACTACCAATGACTATATCAATACTAAAATGAGGGAGAAGGGTAAATCTCCAATATATATAAGATAATGATATAAAGGTATCAGCAAAGCGATCCATCGCTAGAGATAATCAAAGATGCTTCGAAGGTAAGACCTCCTCGAAAGAGATAAGTAGTAAGTCCTGATCCGTGCTCCTGCGAATAGTCATGAACATCTACACCTAGAAAGGGACCAGGTCCTCAGAGGGACGTAACAAGATACATAGAAGCATGCCAATTTGAATACAGTAAACATGCAATATAGACGAAAAATATATAAGTACACTATACAAGACAATCTATATGAATGCAAATGAGGACAACTTTTCAACGTATGGGCAAGGGTAGACTACTCGATCTAAATCTCACATCTCACACACACGTCAGTGGACATCAAAAATCGACATACTACGGGGGTAGCGACCAGCGAGTGACTCCAGAAATCAACATACCACGGAGGTAGCGACCAGCACGACACACTACCGTAGTATGAGCTAGATACTACGGTTTACCAGAGTGGTTAAAGTCCATACGCCTAATGATTGTTCTCTCATGATACTAAGTGTCAAGTGTGTGTCAACATATCTAATATATAGTAATGACTGAAAGAAACTACACATGCAATAAATATACAAAAATACAATAAATATACAGAAATATAAATAGCATGCAAAAGTACTATAAATAATTTGGCAAAGTATCTTGCCTGGTAAGAAAGCTGCAAAGTGTAACGTCCAGGAGTCAAGCACAAAGGATCAGAAACGACGGCCTCAGAATAAACGTCTTCGGATGCTGAAATAAACACCACCAACGTTCCTAGAATAAGCGATATAGCTAGAAATGACTACCCTTTCGTCCAATTTGGATACAGGGGCAAAACGATAATTTAGGATCAAAGTGGGGTCCACTTGTGGCCCACTTTGCACCGAAAAGGGTGCCAGGGGTAAAGGCCTCTAAATGGAACAAATTATAGGTCAAAATAATTTTAACGTCAATACGAACTCAACGGTACGTCCAATTTCGGATTCTGGTGAGTCGTACACAAATTTGCCCAAAAATTCAACTATAGGGCCCATCAAAAGGCGACTTGGTCAACTATCTCAGAATTATATGAAAATTGGATCATAGGACCAGCGCGATACCACGAGTCCAGTGGCACAAGTTTTGTCGTATTCTGACTAGGGTGCACTAAATGGCGCAGGATTTTGCAAAAGTTGCGATACGGAGAATTTTTTGCGGATACTAGGTGATTTGACGCGCACACGTGTCCAAATCATTTTCGCGAAAGCTCACACGTCTGGGTATACCATACGCACCTTTCGGTACACTTGGTATACGATGAGGTAGTCCCGTTTGGCAGGATGCGCTCCGTATCATAAATTTTTAATATTTTAAAAGTCAAGTTTTTGGTCAATTTGGAGGTTGAATAATTTTACACATAGAACGAATTAACAAAAACTAAAATAACAAAAAAATTCTCGATTATATGGAGAAGAAAAACCCTTTAATTAGTTTTCAAAAATAATGAACAGGTTGATGGCAAATTGGGTGTAAACATGGGGTTTTGGATTCAAAATTCTGAATTATTTTGGTCAGTTTTTCGGTCATTTTTCGGTCGATTTTTTGACCAATCCGGAGCACGAAAACTCGTGTCGCTTGAACGAAAATCCTAGAGGGTCACATTGCGAGCGTATATGAACAAATTGCGCATAAAAAGGAAGAGAGATGAGAGAGTTACATCACCGTGAAGTAGGGGTGTTGCTATGCACTTCGAGCGTGCGCGCGCGGGGCTGTGGACGGCGGCGGACGGTGCTGGCGGCTGCGGCGGCGGTCTGACACGGGGCGACGGCGACGGCAGTCCGGCGCGGGGCGGTGGCGCCGGCGCCGAAGGCCGGGGGTTTCATTTAGGGTTTGCGTTACTGTTTGGGTTGTTACTGTGTGTGTGTGTATATATATATATATATATATATATATATATATATATATATATATATATATATATATATATATATATATATATATATATATATATGAAGAGAATGAGAGAGTTGGGTCGCAGGCATTTACACGCGAGGGGGGGGGAATTCTGTTGCCAGCGGGGGGGGGGGGGAGGTTTTAGAATTAGGATTAGGGATTAGGGTTAATGGTTTTTAGTTTTTTTTCTTTTTTCTTATTTCTTTTTCTTTTCTATTTCTTTTCTTTTTCGTTTCTTTTCTTTCTTTTTTTGTTTTGTTTTATTAATCTTATTATTACTATTAATATTATAATTATTATTATTTAATAACTATTATTTATTAACTATATATCATTACGTATATAATTGAGGTATTTAAAAATCCAGAAAAATACATTTGTATCCCAAAATTAAATTCTAAAAAATCTATCTCTTCCACAATGATCCCTAAAATAAAATAGTAGTTTTTGTACAATAATCCTTATTGATTAATTATTTAGATAATTGAATCAATCAATCGTATTTTCTAATTAACTAAAATAATATAAATAAATTCAGTGATTAATTAAATAAATATAATATTTAAAAATATGGGGTTTTACACAAGCTTTGTAGCGCCCCGTTCCTCCTATTCGAGGAGCGCGGCTAAGAAACACAAGATGATATCGTTCGATCGGGATAGATTGAATTAAAAACTCGTCCTCCTTATGGATTTGTTTCTTCGGAATCGATTCCCATATTCAGTGGACCGTGCCCCAAGGATCGGCTTAGCGGCAGAGTCAGGAGGGACCTCTCCGCTGCTATCTTTTATTGCCTCGGTTTTCGATGTCGCTTGTTGCTTTCGTGCTTTGAGTTGGTTTTGGGATTTGCTTGTTTTCCTTGAACGGTTTTGATGGTTTTCATTATTTTCGTTCATTGAACTGCACTTCAATTCCGAGATTAGAAAGAGAGGAAGAAGTATTAATCGAGTTGTTCGTGTGCAGGTGAACGAGCAGTAGGCGGCTTACGAGCAGAGTCGTGAAGCGCCTCTTTCCTTCTCCTTTTCTTCCAACCAAGTGAGTGGCTACCAACCCGATTAGCTAGCCCTGCTTCCAAGCTTCACACCCTAAAATCCTGTATTCTTCTTTGCCCCGATCAAACGATACCAAGTAATAATAGAAGAGATCAAGATAAAAAGGGAATAGACTTGGAATATTGCTTGTCAACTAAACTTATAAACGGTTACTCATCTGCATGCTTGTTCGTTTAGGAATGTTCTATACATGCTTCAATTTTAGTTAGAATTTATCTTCTTCTATAATTGAATTAAGCACCTTGTATGCGCATAACTGTTCAGGGAGGCTCTGCTAAATGAATCAAGCAATACTGCTTGTCTGTACTCGTGTTGCCTCAAGTGCATGAATTGAAAGAAACCTAAATAGACTCTGTTAGATCACGGATAACTTGTGCACAAGGTTTCTGGTTCCTGCGGACGGTCGCCGGGGCACTGGGACCGATCCGATCCGGACGGAACGTCTGTATAGTCGTCTGTATCGTCGGAACGAGGCGTGCACCATATTGCACACTCTTCCGTATTGAGACTATAAATTATCCTTCGTGGCATCTAGCCAGTGATCCATATCGTATATTTAAACCTGTTGCAAACTAACTTGTATCTTCGTGGCAGGGAAGGCATGGTAAGTATTGTACAGGTGATTCAGACAGTCAGGTAAAATCCACCGAACGGTGGCACGTTCATTTCAGTAAATTATATATGCTGCTTACTTATAAATGAACTAAGGCAAGATAGAAACCCACAAATATGCATGCTTTATTAAAACAACGTGTTGATTGGTATAGTTCGGTTAGCTCGCCTTCACTAGTATGTTTCGACATGCTGACCCTCGTTGAAACAGGTTCTCCGCACTAAGACGAACTAAGCGAGGAGCCGAAGTCGTCTTCCCGATCCAGTCCAGCTGTTGGCGCATCTTCATCGTGCCCCTCTGAAGCATTTTGAAGCAGGAGCCTGCAACTCTTCATACACAAATGCAGCTCCGTGGCAAAGCTGTCCTCCAGCCTGGAGGTCTATATCTTTTAAAGTTTAGTAAAGGGATATAATGTATAGGACTGCTATCTCATTTTGAGTCAACACTTTTGTAAGCCCGTGCGGCATATTAGCTGACTCGTTCAAGAGTTTGTAATAGATGTTCATTATCAATAAAGAGAACTTTTCCATGTTTCAAATTTGTTTTTCAATTTATCTGCGTACTCTGAATATGTGCTTGCTATGCAAATCATTAAAGCCTTGTGCGGACGCAACCCCAGGCCCGTACGGCGGTCACAATTCGGGGGACGCCGCAACGATTCTACAGAATCGGGTCGTGACAAGCTTCTCGATAACAAGCATATCACAAGCATAACACAACATGATAATACAAGCTTTCAATCCATCTATCTCTTATCTAATAGTCCTACCCCCTAGATCCCGTAGGACCGGAACATCAGGGCGGGCTACTAGTCTCTTCTCTAACAAGACAAGACATTTACTCTTTATAACAAAACAAGCATACATTCAATCAAGCTTTTGCATCCAAGATAAGAAATTGTATACACGATGATAAGCAAACATATGAACGAGCTTTAATCTAAGCTAGCATGGCACGGATCTATTTATCTCTTCAAGTTAGCAAGCAGTTCTACTCTTTCTTTAGCATGGCAAGGTTCGTTCGATAGCGGTGTCAGTGTAACTAGCATGCAACATTTTTTTCTATACTTAGCATGACAATGGTTATATCTCTTTTTAGGCAAGCAGGTTCTCGTTCTATCATTCATGCAAATATTATCTTATTAAGCAAACAAGCATTGCAAAAACTCAGATTTATTATTAAGATGTACAAGAATCAGAGAATAAAGTTTTGCCCACTCACCTAGATCAATCATATTCTGGTTCAACAAGGAGCCCTTCAAGAAAGTTTCTTTTTTAAGTCAACAAACCGATATTTCTTGTACATAGTGCCAATGCGGAGCAGAGAACTACATACTTACCCACCAAGAAAGAGTTTTATCCTTGAAACTTCAAAGAGAAATATTCAATTTCCAAAGCAGCGATAGTCCTCATCCCTCACCATCCTCAATCGAAAACTCTAGCAAACCACAAGTACGAAAGCACAACTCTAAGAAATAAATCAAATCCACAAAACTTTTGCCGACAACTTTGAGAATATCTATGAACTTATTATATAGAACACCCAACTCAACAACGATATCAATGCACAAAGAATCGTCATCTAAGAACAGCAGCGAAATAGACTTAAGGCCAGAGGATCTAGTTGCTCTAATACCATTTTGTCATGCTCCGATCTCCCGCAGAAATCTGTCGTCCCTGCTGGGCATGAATCACCGCGCCAGCGCTCCCGCAGGACTATCATTTTTATCAGGACGTGATGCCGTGCGAACCTGGGGTTGCACCCACACAAGGAAACATCGTTAAAGTTGTGGCTATCATCGAACCGATCGAGTAAGCAGTGGAGGAACATTGTTGCAAACAATAATCCATCTGAGTAAATGGGACAAAGCTCAAGGCACGAGGTTATCTGAATACAATGGCATCGTTCCATACATTATGTCCCTCTATACAAAAGTAGATCAAAATATCTCGATATGGCTCAAGGCATCGAAACCAAATTTCTGGGTCCTGGGGAAGAGGCACGGCTATCGCTTCCTTGGACGGTCCAGCACTTGCAAATAAGCAACTGTTGTTGGGTCAGCACTTTGAAGAAAATACTGGTGAGTATAAAATCAACGAACAGAAGCAACATTCACTAAAACCAATACTAAGTAATTATGTTATAAAATATTACATTACTAGTGATCTTTCTAGTTTTATCTAGGTTCGTTACATGCAGTATAGGAACAGAGTCATATTACTTCTTTTTGGAAACTTCTTTGAAATCAGAGTTCATATTCGATAGCATTCAAGTACACAAGACAAGTCGATTATTCTACTATCAGGATATACGCAACGTGTCTCGTGAGCTATACTCAAAGACTCTAGGGACAATGCACCATCTAGGAACTATCCTTCTATCAAGTAAACAAGGTGGACTATCTATATGATTTCGATCTCCGAGAAACTCAGGATCAGTAGCGGTAATCCAGCTAACCAATGACTCTTTTATCTGATGCTATTAGCAGCTGTGACTCATGGTTGCTCTTCACTAAAATATGCTCAAAATAGCAGTTGGGACCAAGGATCATCTCTACACTAATAGCCATTGTTTGACCGATGCAAATACATAAAATACTATCAGATAAACTCTATGATGCACATGATCATGAACAAGAAGGCTATATATATACTCTTCGTGATTCTTACCCATTGTCGAACAGTTATTCCTGCAGCAAATATACAAGTTAACAACATATGCATATATAAACAAGGTTCTTTTTTTTTGTCCGTCTCTGTATTAAACAGTTAGATATACAAGAAGGCTAGCCTAGCATGCGCCCTAACTAGCTGAATGCAACTATCTCCATGAACAAGCTAACTTCTCTAACTCAAACTCTTTTCAACAGAAGTACCGCCTCCCATCTAATAGTCACGTCCCCCTAGACCCCGTAGGACCAGAATATCAGGACGCACTATTAGTCTCATCCCATCAATCTCCATCCACCATTATAATAGCCACGCCCCCTAGATCCCGTAGGACCAGAACATCGGGACGCACTATTAGTCTCCAAACTTGTCATTTAGACTCCATCTCCCGCAAGCTCCTCGATAACAAGCATAACACAACATGATAATACAAGCTTTCAATCCATCTATCTCTTATCTAATAGTCGCACCCCCTAGATCCTGTGGGACCGGAATATTAGGACGGACTACTAGTCTCTTTTCTAACAAGACAAGCCATTTACTCTTTATAACAAAACAAGCATACATTCAATCAAGATTTTGCATCCAAGACAAGCAATTATATACACGACGACAAGAAAATATATGAACGGGCTTTAATCTAAGCTAGCATAGCACGGGTCTATTTATCTCTTTAAGTTAGCAAGCAGTTCTACTTTTCTTTAGCATGGTAAGGTTCGTTTGATAGCAGTGTCAGTGTAACTATCATATAACATTTCTTTTCTATACTTAGCATGGCAATGGTTCTATCTCTTTTTAGGCAAGCAGGTTCTCGTTCTATCATTCATGCAAAGTTATCTTATTAAACAAACATGCATTGCAAAAACTCAGATTCATTATTAAGACGTACAAGAATCAGAGAATGAAGTTCTGTCCACTCACCTAGATCAGTCATCTTCTAGTTCAACAAGGAGCTCTTCAAGAAGGTTTCTTTTTTGAGTCAGCAAACCGATATCTCTTGTACATAGTGCCAACGCAGAGCGGAGCACTACCTATCAAGAAAGAGTTTCATTTTCAAAACTTCGAGGAGAAATATTTGATATCCAGAGCAATGATAGTTCGCATCCTTCTCCATCCTCAATCGAAAACGCTAGCAAACCACAAGCATGAAAGCACAACTCTAAGCAATAAATCAAATCCTGAAAACTTTTGTTGGCAACTTTGAGAATATCTATGGACTTATTGTATGGAACTCTCAACTCGGCAATGTTATCAATGCACAAGGAATTATTATCTAAGAACAGCAGCAAAATAGACGTAAGGCCAGAGTATCGAGTTGCTCTAATACCATTCTGTCATGCCCTGATCTTCCACAGAAATCGGTTGTCCACGCTGGGCGTGAATCACCGCTCGAGCGCTCCCGCGGGACTATCGTTTCCATCAGGACGTAATACCATGCGAGCCTGGGTTATGCCAGCACAAGGCAACATCGTTAAAGTTATGGCTATCATCGAATCGATCGAGTACGCAGAGGAGGAACAGTATTGCAAACAATAATCTATCTGAGTAAACGGGACAAAGCTCAAGGCACGAGGTTCCCTGAATACAATGGCATCGTTCCATACATTATGTCCCTCTATACAAAAGCAGCTCAAAATATCTCGATACGGCTCAAAACATCGAAACCAGATTTTTGGGTCCTGGAGATGAGGTACGGCTATCGCTTCCTCGGACGGTCCAGCACCTACGAACAAGCAAACTGTTGGTGGGTCAGCACCTTGGAGAAAGTACTGGTGAGTATAAAATCAACGAACAGAAGCAAAATTCACTAAACCAACACTAAGTAATTATGTTATAAAATAATGCATTACTAGTGATCTTTCTAGTTTTACCTAGATTCGTTACATGCAGTACAGAAATGGAGTCATATTACTTCTTTTTGGAAACATCTTTAAAATCAGAGTTCATGTGCGATAGCATTCAAGCACACAAGACAAGCCGATTATTCTACTATCAGGGTGTGCGCAGTATGTCTTGTGAGCTATACTCAATGACTCTAGGGACAATGCACAATCTAGGAACTATCCATTTATCAAGCAAACAAGGTGAACTATATATCTATATTATTTCGGTCACCGAGAAACTCAGGATCAGTAGCGGTAATCCAGCTAACCAATGACTCTTTTATCTGATGCTATTAGCAGCTATTATTCATGGTTGTTCTTCACTAAAATACGCTCAAAATAGTAGCCAGGATCAAGGTTCAGCTCTTCACTAATAGCTATTTTTTGACCGATGTAAATACATGAAACACTATCAGATAAACTCTATAATCACATGATCATGAACAAGCAGGCTATATATATACTCTTCGTGATTCTTACCCCTTGTCGAACGGTTATCCATGTAACAGACATACAAGTTAGAAACATATGTATATATAAACATGGTTCTCTTTCCCTGTCCATCTCTACATCAAACAATTAGGTATGCAAGAAGGCTTGCCTAGCCTAGCATGCGTCCTAACTACCTGAATGCAGCTATCTCCATGAACAAGGTAACTTCTCTAACTCTAACTCAAACTCTTCCCAACAGAAGCATCGCCTCCCATATAATAGTCACGTCCCCCTAGATCCCGTAGGACCGGAACATCAGGACACACTATTAGTCTCACCCCATCAATCTCCATCCACCATTCTAATAACCACGCCCCCCTAGATCCCGTAGGACCGGAACATCGGGACGCACTATTAGTCTCCAAACTTGTCATTTAGCCTCCATCCCCCGCAAGCTACTCGATAACAAGCATATCACAAGCATAACATAATATGATAATACAAGCTTTCAATCCATCTATCTCTTATCTAATAGCCTCACCCCCCTAGATCCCGTAGGACCGGAACATCAGGGCGGGCTACTAGTCTCTTCTCTAACAAGACAAGCTATTTACTCTTTATAACAAAATAAGCATACATTCAATCAAGCTTTTACATCCAAGACAAGCAATTATATACACCACGACAAGCAAACATATGAAGGAGCTTTAATCTAAGCTAGCATGGCACGTGTCTATTTATCTCTTTAAGTTAGCAAGCAGTTCTACTTTTTCTTTAGCATGGCAAGGTTCGTTCGATAGCGGTATCAGTATAACTAGCATGCAATATTTTTTTATATACTTAACATGGCAATGGTTCTATCTTTTTTTAGGCAATCAGGTTCTCGTTCGATCATTCATGCAAATGTTATCTTATTATGTAAACAAGTATTGCAAAAACTTTGATTCATTATTAAGAGGTGCAAGAATCAGAGAATAAAGTTCTACCTACTCACCTAGATCAATCATCTTCTGGTTCAATAAGGAGCTCTTCAAGAAGTTTTTTTTTTTGAGTCAGCAAACCAATATCTCTTGTACATAGTGCCAATATGGAGCGGGGCACTACAATAGATCGACAAGCCCTTAGAGTTAACCGATTGACGTTATTCCGCAATATCGCTTTTAACATTGCAAAAGAGAAGACCACGGCTGGTCTTATGAAAGCTCTCTCGAACATGTACAAGAAACCTTCAGCCTCAAATAATGTGCATCTCATGAGGTGATTATTCAACTAGAGAATGACTGAAGGATCATCTGTGTCTCCACATCTCAACGAACTTAGCACTATCACACTCCAGTTAAGTTCGGTTGAAATTAAGTTCGATGACGAGGTACAAGCGTAGATACTTTTGTCCTACCTGCCAGAAAGTTGGAATGCTACTGTCACAGCTGTCAGTAGCTCGTTGGGGAGCAGTAAGTTAAAATTCAACAATGTTCGAGATCTTGTTCTAAATGGATAAATTCGACGGAGAGAGTCGGGGGATACTTCGACACCCTCTGCTTTGTCAACAGAGTCAAGAGAAAGAAAAAATGATCGAGGAATATCGAACAACTAAGAAAAATCCAAGAATGGATGATCCAAGTCAAGAAATCCCAACAATTCCAAGAAGACTACTGAGTGTTGGAATTGCGGGAAGACTGGGCACTACAAGAATCAGTGCAGGAGTGCACCAAAGAATCAGGAGGCGAAGACCAAAGCCAATGTCGCATCGACATCGGAAGATAATGATGCGCTGATATGCTCTTTGGAGAGCAAGAAGGAGTCTTGGGTGCTTGATTCTGGAGCATCTTTTTACGCTACTTCGCAGAAAGATCTCTTTGAGAAGTATGTGTCTGGAAATCTCGGTAAGGTATATCTTGGCGATGATCAACCTTGTGATATTGTCTGTAAAGGCACGGTAAAGATTAAGCTAAACGGGTCTGTATGGGATCTGAAGGATGTCAGGCATATTTTTGACCTAAGAAAGAATTTAATCTCAGTGGGACAATTGGCAAGCGAAGGATGTACCACAGTGTTCCAAAGCAATGATTAGAAAATCATGAAGGGAGCAATGGCATTTGTACGAGGTAAGAAAAGCGGTACTCTTTACTTAACTAAAATGGGTTGTTGTTTGATTTTTGTTGCAGCTAGCAGCCCAAATGCCAACTTATGGCACTAGAGACTTGGTCATATGAGTGAGAAAGGAATAAAAGTTATGCATTCTAAAGAAAAGCTACCAGATCTTCAGTCGATTGACATTGACATATGCGAGGACTGTATTCTCGAAAAACAAAAGAGAGTCAGCTTTCAGAAAGGTGGCAAAATCTCGAAAAAAGAAAACCTAGAGCTTGTTCATTCCGATGTTTGGGGTCCAATGACTATCTCATCGATTGATGGAAAATATTATTTCGTGACTTTCATCAATGACCACTCTCAAAAGGTATGGGTTTATTTTTTGAAACATAAATATGAAGTGTCTGATACTTTCAAAAGATGGAAAGCCTGGGAAGAAAATGAGATAGGTTTAAGGATCAAAAGGCTCAAAACTGATAACGGGGGTGAATAGGAAGCAACCGCATTCAAGAAGTTCTGCTACGAGCAAGGAATCCGAATGGAGAAAACTGTGCCTAGCACGTGTAAACCCCCTCACCCAAAATTAGGGCCACTTGGCTTAGATAGTAAAATTAGGGCTAGTATGAACCCAATTAGAATTAGAACGCGGCATTTATTTAATTATGCAGTAATTTATATCGTGTAGCGTACCTTACTGTTGCTTCGATAATTGGAGCACCTCACAAACCATTGCCTATCTACAAATTTCACAACCTCATCCTAGACATGTCCGCCTACTATTCTGACCCTTGTGTGACTTACAATATTGCTTTCTTGTGCTACATTTTAGTCGCACAATAAACGTCGCGGACATTATTTCTTAAATCCTAAATAAATTCTAATTTTGTATCCTTGTGCGTTCTAATCAAAATTGGAGACACAATCTTGACCATTTTGTGCAACCCGGATTTAATTAATATTCTACACTGTACCCTCTACGCCTCTGACACTTGTGTCCCGCCTAAATTTAATCCCATGTACTCCTAATTAATTCTAGAACATCGTGCGCATTTCGATTTAATTAATTAAATCCAATTTCCGTCTTTGTGTAATTTTCCAATTGTTGGGGGACTTTTACGCAAAAATGCATCGAGGTGTCCCCACCAGTGGACAATTTATAAAGAAATCTATTCTTTCCCCTTCACCAAAATTTTCCTATAATTTTCGGGATGTACAGCGCGCACATCGTCCCCATCTAAATTATATCCCTTGCATTTAATTAATGCAAGTTCTAGCCCTCCCAAACACCCTCATGTGAGCCCAAGGCCCAAGCCAAAGAATGTTGACCAAGTCCATTGACCTAGGTCAAACTCCCAAACCCTAGCTCACATGTATTTATATACAAATTTCCTTCCCTTTTTCTGTTGGAAACCCAAACCTATCTTCTTCCCACAGCTGACACTGTTCATCCCTCTCCCAACCCGGTTCAGCACCGACCCCGGCCACCCTGATTCGCCAGAGAAGCTCCGTCGGCCCCTCCCGAGTTCACCTCCTCTTCTCCTTCCTCCTCTCCCGTTGCCACTCGCCGGACTCGCCATCCCCATCACCGTGGTCCTCCCCCATGACCGGAGACCCATCCCTTCTTCTCCCTCGACGGAGTCCGTCGAGCCACCATCGTCCCCAGTGCAGTCCCGGTGTTCGCCTCCTTCCCACGATGACTCCTTCCCTGTCGAATCCGACCGGAGCCCAACCCCTCGCCGGAGCAGCCGAACACCGGAGCCGACTCATTTCCGGCCATCCTCGCCATCAAGCCGCCTACACAGCGCCTGAGAACACCCCAGCCACCACGCCGGACATCCCCGCTCCTCCCTCGACCGACTCCTCCCCAAGCCGCTGTACCTTCCTGCCAACACGACTCCTCCTCGTCCCCGAGAACCACTCCCCGCCGGCCATCTCCTCCCTTCGACCACTGTCATCTCGACAGCTCCCTCTCCTCCTCTTCTCCACCTCCCTGCCACCCGGGCCAACCCCATCACGACCACCACCTTGGCCTCTCCTCTCCCTGCTCTCCTCCTCGATCACCCCCTCCTCGACGTCTTCCCCAGAACTGCACCTCGGCCACCCCTCCCTGACCGGACCTCCCCTAGCTGGCCAGAGGACAACAGCCACCACCTACATCATCATCATCAATACTCTTCATCCCATCATCATCATATTACCACCACCATTGTCATCACCTTCGCTATCATCATCGTCGTTGTCATCATCGCCTCGACTATCCTCGTCATCGTCGGCATTATCATCCTCGTTATCATCGTTGTCTCACTATTAATCATCATCCATATCATCCTCGTCATCACCACTATCATCGTTAACCTAATTAGCACCCTAATCACCATAAACCTAATTAACCACCATCATCATCATCACCTCCTCGTCATCCCATCATCATCATCGCAGCATCGTCATCTTATCGTCGTAATAATCATCATCATCACCTCATCGCCACCTCACCATTCCTTATCACCATCGTCATTGTCGTCCTCGCCACCATCGTCGTAGCCAATCGATATCATCATCATCATCAGCCCACATCATCATCATCAACATCAATACTTATCATCATCATCATTCCATAGCATCCTCGCCACCACCTTAACCTAAATCCACATTCACCATTGACCACCATTATCGTAGCCATCATCGTTATCCTCGTCATCACCATCGTCAACCTCACCGTCGTCCCCGTACACGTACTCCGAGGTATGAACCTGTCTGTTTGCTCCATTTATGTGTGCTTGTGTGTATGCCAGTAGGATATTAGTATTGCTTATTGACTGTTAGTTGATATCGGACCCTGATTCGGTGAACCCAGTGCTGTGTACACGAACTCGTACTCGTACGCGTATAGTATTCAGTTTGATATCTATATATATATTTAGTATAATACTATTCAACTTGGTATACGTATAATTATTGGATGATATATATGTATATATATATATATATATATATATATATATATATATATATATATATGGTATATATGTATATTGTAATTAATTATATGCTAATAATTATTAGGACTATATATATTCAGACTGTACGACCCTAGGATACACTGGACTGTCCCGTACTTACCCTGACTATGTTGACCGTAAGAACTTGTGAATTGCCTGCCTTGCGTACATTAACGCACTGGCTTAGACACCTGTCAGCTGACTGTCTGATTGTGTACAACACTTGAAGATGTGACCGCGTAATTCAACGCGTAATTGACCGTGTTAGATGACTAGTGTTACCCCTAGTATACCCCCTGAGTCCCGTGTAAATATTGTTGTGTGTACACTAGTGTAATGATTAATGATTTTATTGTATTATATCATGTGTACATAGGATATTGGATTTGTTCTGCGCGAACTTCTGGAGCAAGTTATTAGTACATTGCAGCTTCCTTGCCAGGCAAGTATACCTTGCCATTGTACTGTTATTTATCTTCCATATATTGCATGCATCTTTATTTTTTGTCTTTAGTTCATATATTTTAACTCTTATATAAAATACGCGCGACGGTGTCGTCGCGGTACGTTTTTATTTATGTATTTGCATTAACCTTGTTTATGAGACTACCCCATTATCATGTAGCATCATTAGGTTCATTGGCCGTGACACAGTTGTTACACGAGTTGTGAGTCTCATATAGATCATGGACTGGCATGCAGGGTTTGGCCTCCTGTACGTGTGGGCCGTGCGTTAGGAATAACTGCTGTTAGAAACTTTGCATGCTAGTAGACTTAGCAGTTATTAGAGGTCTAGGGACATAGCCTATTGTAGTACGGTGGTCCCATCCTTGTCCTTGTTTGGTTGCAGGATTGAGCCAGGGTACTAAGAATAGGCTATGAACCATATTATGTCATGGATGTGACATGCTTAGAGCATGGGGTGGGGAGAACAACAAGTACCGCATTTGAGCTCCTTTGCACTTTTTCTATTGTGCGCCCGGATTCTCCGCTGGAGATACGGGTGGTGATGACCACTATATATTATATTATTATCAGGCGGGCCTCCGGCGTTCGAAAGGCGTCGTGCCTTTTTAGGCCCCTGGATCCCCAAAAGGGAATCATGTCAAATCCCAGTTTTCAGCCAGATAGCTCACTTGTGGGGAAAGTTGTTCTTAACTGCATTCACTTAGATGGTTAGGCGACCCCATTGGATATTTATTTCAGTACTTTATTGGCATGTGTTTTGTGTATCTTGTTACGTCCCTCTGAGGACCTGGCCCTTTCCAAGTGTATTGATTATTCGCAGGAGCGCAGATTCAGATGGCTACTTATGTTCGAGGATGTCTTCTCTTCGAGCCTGTGATTGTTAGCTGGTAATCTTATATTGTGTTTGTTGTGTTGTTCTCATATTGTATTTACTTTTACTTTCGTGTTGGTAGTGGATTTGTTTCCATCCAACTATCATCCTTAGATACTTATATTGAGATCTAGTTTCATAGATACTGGTTATTTATTTATATTTGATTTTCTGTGGATGAGATTTAGATTATACCCTGTGACTTGTGACATATGTTATACCACTGTGGATTTGATATTCATATTACAGCGTACGTATGGGTTTGGTTTTCATATATTGGAGTTGCCATATCCATGCGGCTGGCATGCTTGCGTGTCCTAGTCCTACGTATTTTTGGGACTGGGACGTGATAGCACGCCTCAACAAAATGGTGTGTTAAACGTATGAATCGAACCTTAACTAAAAGAGCCAGAAGTATGTGTATGCAGTCAGGCCTACCGAAGCATTTCTGGGTAGAAGCAGTCAACACGGCAACCTACTTGATCAACCGAGGCCCATCAGTTCCATTGGAACATAAAATTCCAGAAGGGGTATGGAGTGGAGAATCTGTTAAATTATCGCATCTTAAAGTATTTGGTTGTGGTGCATATGTACATATCAGTGATCAAGGTAGGAACAAGCTTGATCCCAAGTCCAAGATATGTACTTTTGTTGGCTATGGTGATAATGATTTTGGTTTTCGTATCTGGGATGATAAGAGCAAGAAGATAATCCGCAGTAGAGACGTAATCTTCAATGAAATGATCATGTACAAAGATTGGCATTTGACAAATATTGTTGATCAAATTGAGTTTGAGCCAGTCTTTGTAAAAGTGGATGATGCCCCAATCAGTCCTACGATAAGCCAAACAGTTACAAATCTCGAGCAAGAGGAACATTTTGAGCAGGAAGATACTAATCAACCTCATTCTCCAACTCCAGTGTTGAGAATGTCTTCTCAACCTCATGTGCCAAACAGGAGATACTTGAATTATTTGTTGCTGACAGATGAAGGTGAACCCGAGTGCTATGACGAGGCCTGTCAGACTAGAGATGCCAGTAAGTGGGAGTTTGTTATGAAAGACGTGATGAAGTCTTTGATCTCCAACAATACTTGGGAACTTGTTGTGTTGCCCAAAGGAAAGAAGGCCCTTCATAACAAATGGATTTATCGGATGAAAGAAGAACAAAATGGATCCAATACAAAGCTCGATTAGTTGTCAAATGCTTACAGCAGAAGGAAGGAGTCGACTATACAGAGTGTTTTTCTTTGGTTGTGAAACTTAATACTATCAGGACTGTATTAAGTATTGTTGCTATTGAAAATCTATATCTTAAACAGTTGGACGTGAAGACTGCATTTCTTCACGGAGACTTAGATGAAGAAATTTATATGCATCAGCCAGAGAGTTTCACAAAAAAAGGGAAAAGATAACTTGGTGTGCAGACTTAAGAAGAGCTTGTATGGTTTGAAACAAGCTCCTTGACAATGGTATAAGAAATTTGATGGCTTCATGCACAAGGAAGGTTTCCAAAAGTGCAATGTTGATCACTGCTGCTATGTCAATAGGTATGATTCGAGTTATATCATTTTGCTACTTTATGTTGATGATATGTTAGTAGCCGGTTCAGATATGAATGAGATCAAAAGCTTGAAACAGCGATTGTCAAAGGAGTTTGACATGAAAGATTTGGGTCTAGCTAAGAAGATTCTTGGGATGCAAATCAATCGAGATAAGCAAAAGGGGATTTTGCAATTATCTCAGTCAGCGTACATCAGTCGTGTCTTAGAAAGATTCAACATGCGCAACACCAAATCCGTCAGCACACCATTGGCTAGTCACTTTCGGCTATCCAAGGATCAGTCACCTCAGACGAAGGAAGAGAGAGATCTAATGGCAAAGGTTCCTTATGCCTCAGCCATTGAAAGTTTGATGTATGCTATGATCTGTACGAGACCATACATTGCCCAAGCAGTGGGAGTCGTTAGCAGATTCATGTCAAATCCGAAAAAGGTCCATTGGGAAGCTGTAAAGTGGATCTTGTGGTATCTACAAGGCACTACGAACAAGTGCTTAAACTTTGGTAGAGGAGAACTAAAGATGCAGGGGTACGTAGCTGCTGATTTTGCAAGTGAAGTCGATAAACGAAGGAGCACTACTGGTTATATGTTTACAATAGGCTCTACAGCAGTTAGCTGGATGTTGCAGTTGCAAAAGAATGTCTTGCACAGTGACAGCCAAAGTGCAATACATCTTGCAAAGAACTCTTTATTTCATTCCAGGACCAAGCATATTGGACTTCGTTATCACTTCATCAGATCTCTTGTAGAAGATGGGGTTTTAACACTTGAGAAGATTTAGGGAAGTAAGAATTCAGCGGATATGCTAACCAATGTTGTGACTATCGATAAACTGAAGTTGTGCTCATCTTCAGTTGGTCTCCAAGGATAGTAGGATCGGGATTGGCTGCTGCATTGATCAGGATGTGAAGACGGATTGATATCAGTCTTCAAGTGGGATATTGTTAATGCTTTCCAAAGACTTTCACAAATTTTAATGAGAAGAACAACTCATTATGGTTGCACAACTTACAAGGGGTCAAAAGTGCAAGTTCCAAGCTTAAATGAACCTTTATGTTCGTTCTTGTGTACTATAAATATGTGGCTTCCTATTCATTTGAGCACACAAAAAAATTATCAACTACAAGCAATATTCTCTTTAAGTGTTAGGCAAAAAATTGATAGTGTAATTTTCAGAGTTCCTTCTTGAATCGAGAAGTGTTGTGAATTGTGAGTTGTGAGTGTTTGTAAACACTGTAATTTTCTCTCTTATAGTGAAAGTCCTGCAGCAGCAGTCCGTGGAAGTAGCCAGTGTTGGGTGAACCATGCAAATATTGTGTCTTTTATTTTTGCTCTATTTGTTAATCTGGTTGCAGGTACTCCCTAACAGGGGCTACATAGGTAGGATTGGGATCCGTCTTCTCCCACAAATAGTTTTTTATATACATTTTTTTAATTTACTTTTATTTGTTGTTTAAATTAGTATCTCTTTTCTTAAATTTCTAACTAGCAGTATTCTATTTGTTTCTTAAATTTGCTCTCACAGTCTAAAGGAAAAAAAAATACTAGTTTCAAGCTCATGTTATAGAATTTTCGCTCCCATAGAGTGGAATGACTAGCTCTACCGATGACAATAGCCCTTCCCATAGGGGATGAAATATCAAAAGCCAGATTTAGATCCCAATAAAAGCTTTTGTAATAAAAGAAAAGAAGAAGAAGAAAAAATCAACAATATTGGAAAGTATTGATTTGCCAAGGGCAGGGGATGGGAATCAAGACAACTATCAAATCAGGAATCCACAAAAGAATTGTCACACTTACAAATTTCTAAAATTATCTTAACTAATAGCCTTTTGTGTGCAAAACCTTTGTATACATTCCTACATATTTCTCCTCGGTTTCAGAAACATTTATAGGTTAGAAATAGGGTGAGCAAGCTCAGGAGTGGACTCTATACAGATTTTAGACATAACACTATGTAAACTTCTTAAAATATATAAAGCAACTATACCTCTATAAAGAAAAACTTAAAAACGAAAGAATAATGACAGACAAAGTCCAAAGAACCAAACTTAGTGAATTATGACCTTGTTTAAAGGGGGTAGAATCAAAGTACAGTGTTGATCGAGTAGGCGTAACCAATGTGTTCTATGCAAGGATTGCAGTATAGATATCAGAATCGTTATCTTACCATTCCTATGAGTATCGGGATCGGCATTATCGGTAATTTCAGATCCGTATATCAGAGTTTTTTGGTATCGAAAAACAAATATTATTAATATTTTAGAAAATATATTTTATACATTTATGCATAATTTTAAGCATTTCTAGTATTGTTTCTTAGTAGCTTTAAAATTGAATAAAATAGTAGTCACCTTACTGATTCGTTTACGTGCGATAAATATTTCTTTTTTACATGCGTTTACAATCTTATTATGCTTTTACACCCTTGTTGATTGGTGTTTTTCGTTCAAATTTTTTCGCCAAATTTATGAGAAAAGAGACACCCAATGTGGTATCGCTCAGTATCGAATATCGGTCGGTATCGAATCGGGACATGCCAGATCGTATTGATATCGGCCGTATCGGATCGGTATCGATCAATACTGCAAACTATGGTTCTATGGTGATCCACTCAAGAATCAGTTTTAGTAATCCTTTCATTTTTACCCTAAATTTTCATGGCTGACAAGTTCTTTTGTCTAGTTAAAACGATCGTAAGATTTCTAATAAAACGATCGTAAAAATGTGAAACTACTATTTGCCCTTCCTCCTTCCTCCAATTTCTTTTCCTCTAATGAGCTCGAAAGAACCCATGAACCTACATTGCCTACCAGGATTTTTAAGAGGAATTAATCCATGACCGAAGAAGATTTCTTTGCCTACCCATGAAAGCATTGCTACCATAAGCTAAGCAAAACTCATGACCTCGTTGTCTACCATGAGTTCAAGAGGAATCCTGAACCTAAGAAAAGAACAGCGTCTACCCACAAACTCGTTAATTTCGTACATAAACTCGTTCAGGAAGTATCAATGAACACATTGTTTGTTGTGAGTTCAATATTGTCATCTCGATTCCATGCAAACACAGAGCTAAACCAACACATTCGTTAGACTGTACTGCTACTAGGTTTCAACCATATGGTCTAATGTGGATGAATTGCTCGAAATAGGGCCCTGACCGGAATTTTGGTGTGCTCACTAGGTATTGAAATTTGGTGACGGAAAAAAAATGGTATTCTGGTTGGCCAAACCGGAATACTGGTTCGAGTGGTTGTTCCTATTTTTTTTTGGCAGATTTGGATGAAATTTTGAATTTATTCTTTATTTCTTTCCAAGATGATTATGTTTATTACTTAGGGCTAAGTTAGTCCTTTACTATAAATATATTTCATGTAGAAGAAAAGTTATGTTAAGTTGAATAATATTAATTTCTTATTTATCTTGAGTATATCTCTTATTGCTTCTCGTGTTTAAAAATTGAGGTGTCATTCATCGTGTCTTGGATCGTTGGTTTTAGCTATTCCTTTTTATTATATGGGACAAGTCCAATATTATACCTCATGAATTAACTGATTCAGATTTTACTGTTTTTTCAACAAGTGATATCAGAGCCGAAGATTACAAGTCGAACTGGATTGAGCGCTCCGATTGTTTCGAGATAGATTGTGCTGACAACGTGCATGATACATATACTCCATAATTAACTTGACACCCCCCTCCCTCCAAGTTGGCTTCTAAAGGTGTAGCGTCTTCATAAGGTGGGTTCGAGCCAAGGACCTAAGCTTGGAGGGTTTATATGAATTCTCTCCTAAGGTGGGGCATCTCCAGGAGGTGGTCTAGGTACGAGACCTAAGGTTGGAAGAACTATACGACACTACTAGAAAAAGCGGGATTAGCGACGTATTTTAGCGACGCCAAAATAAACGTCGCTAATAATTATAAATTAGCGACTCCTTATAAAAACGTCGCTAGACGTCGCTAAATGGCGACATTTAGCGACGTTTAGCGACTTTTATTATGATTTTAAAAGATAAGTCGCTATAAGTTCAATTAAGGTCGCTAAACGTCGCTAATATGTCTAATTTAGCGACGTTTAGCGACGTATATAGCGACCTTTATATTAAAAATATTTAGCAACGTGTTTAGCGACGTCCTTGACGTCGCTAAAATATAATTTAGCGACGTTTTTATTGGACGTCGCTAAACGTCGCTAAAATTTAGTTAATTAGGGCTCGGTTTCATTTTTCCCCATCTGTTGAAATTTTATTTCGAAAAAAATTTCCCCCCCCCCCGCTCCGTCGACCGGCTCTCCACCGCGACTACTCCGGTAAACCCCACTCTCTCTCTCTCTCTCTCTTTCTCTCTCTCTCACAGGACACGTGACATTGACACAAACACGACATACACACAGACACTGACACTGACACAGACACGGCACACACACACACTGACACAGACACTGTTCAGGGCGTAGGGTTAGGGTTAGGGTTAGGGTTAGGGCCGACTGAGCAGTAGCTCCCTGGAACCTACTGCAAGTTGCAGATGTTAGGATTAGTGATGTGTTCAGCTAAGGGATGTATGCAACTGTGTACAGTGCACTAGAAGAAGTAGGCAGTGATTAGCTTTAGGTAGTATTATGCAAGTGTGTGAGTTGGAGAAGTGTGTCAGTGAGGGATAGTGTCAAGTTAAGTGGGTAGTATAGATATTAGAATATAAGCTAATGTAAAGTTATGATACAAGATATTGATTGAGGTATGGGTATTTGTTAATCAAGTATCTCAAGAAACTAAGTTTATGAGCTTAGGATACTAAGGGTGTAACCAAGTAGGTATCTCCAGTACTTGGGTGTGTGTTAAGCTAGTAGTAAACTGGTATTAAGATATTATTTGGGTAATGTTATATATATATATATATATATATATATATATATATATATATATATATATATATATATATATATATATATATATATATATATATATATATACTGCATTTTCCATAACGGACACTGACACAGACAGCGACACGGCACACACACACACACTGACAATTTTGCTAGTACGGTTAAGTTAGGAAGTTAGGTGATAAACTATTGTATGTAATGATTGATATGATACACACTATCAATTTTGCAGAAGTTTCTAGAAATGGATATGAATTACTATCTGCGTCATCGTTCGTGGATGTACAACCGTCATCCTGATGACATGTGCGGTGTGCGGGATGAATTCATTGAGGGTGTACAGCAGTTCCTGCAGTTCGCCAAGGCGTTCCCTCAGTACATGGACGGTACCAAAATTAAGTGTCCGTGTGTGAGATGTCGCAACAGGAAATATCATCCAGAAGTGGAAGTTACATATCATTTATACTCGAAGGACTTTACGCCGAATTACTATCAGTGGACCGCGCACGGAGAACTTGTATCTCTAGCATCGGAGTCGGAGCCCTATGTGGAGCCGTATATGGATGTCCAAGACCACGATGCTTACGACGACGGGTTGGTGAACATGGTTTATGATGCGGCGGGGCCTAGTTTCAATCCTGACAATTATGATGCGGCGGGACCTAGTTTCAATCCGGACAATTATGATGCAGCTGAGGAGGCACCGAATGCCGATGCTGCAAAGTTTATGGAGTTGCTTGAGAATGCAAGGACTCCACTATATCCTGGTTGTGAGGATCATTCACCGTTGGAGGTGGTTACAAGATTATTGAGCATCAAGTCCGATTTTAACATATCGCAAGAATGCTATAATCGACTTCTCGATTTGATTATAGAGATCTTGCCCGAGGGTGCAAAGTTGCCTAAAGACTTCTATCGATCTAAGAGGATGGTGAGATCGCTTTGGATGGGATACGAAAAAATTGATGCATGTCGCAACGGGTGCATGTTGTACTACAAAGACGACAAGGATGAAGATACGTGCAGATTCTGTGGTGCTGATCGCTACAAGGCCACTGTTAGAGGAAAGTCTGTCGATGCAAGGAAGCCTACCGATTCGATGCACTACTTGCCTTTGACGCCGCGGTTGCAGCGGTTGTTTATGGTTAAGGAGACTGCAGAAAACATGAGTTGGCACAGGCAAAAACAGATCGAAGGAGTATTGGATCATCCATCCAATGGAGAAGCATGGAAGCACTTTGATCGAGAGTATCCACATTTTGCCGAGGAAGCGCGTAATGTCAGATTGGGGCTCTGCTCTGACGGTTTTACCCCATTCGGACTTTCGGGCTCCCAGTATTCGTGTTGGCCTGTGATCGTCACTCCGTACAATCTATCGCCTTGGATGTGCATGAAGACTCCGTATATGTTCCTAACCGTTATTATCCCGGGTTCGAATAATCCGAAGAGGAACATCGATGTGTATTTACAGCCTTTGATAGATGAGTTGAATCAGCTGTGGAAAGTAGGTGCCAACACGTACGATGTTTCTAGGAAGCAGAATTTTTAGATGAGGGCAGCACTTATGTGGACCATCAACGACTTTCCGGCCTATGGAATATTATCGGGATAGAGCACCCATGGCCGTCTCTCATGTCCGTATTGCATGGACCGTTCTCAGGCTTTTCGTTTAAAACACGGAGGCAAACCGTGCTTCTTCGATTGTCATCGACAATTTTTGCCGAAGGATCATCCGTACCGGAGGAATCGGAATGCTTTTCATGCGGGAGTTGTGGAGAAGGCTAATCCACCGCCAAGGTGGCCCGGATGCACGATATGGGAAGAGGTAAAAGATTTAACAAGTGCTATCGAAGAGCCTGCTAAGGGATACAAGTGTGACGGATTTGGTCGCACCCATAACTGGACGAAGAGGAGTATATTCTGGGATCTGTCATATTGGAGCACCAATCTGATCAGACATAACCTTGATGTTATGCATATCGAGAAGAATGTGTTTGATAACATAATTAATACTGTAATGGATGTAAAGGGGAAGACGAAAGATAATCCGAAGGCCAGGTTGGACTTAGAAGACATATGTAGACGTCCTGCATTGCATTTGATAGAGGAGAAGAATGGAAAGTTAAAGCAACCAAAGTCAGTTTTCTCACTGGATAAAGAGGATAAAGGTAGACTTTGTAGGTGGATTCAGGGTCTAAAGTTTTCAGACGGGTACGTGTCGAACTTGAGAAGATGCGTCGACCTCAAGGAGAACAAACTAGTAGGTATGAAGAGCCACGATTGTCACATATTCATGGAGAGGTTAATTTCGATTGCATTTCGGGAATTCTTACCGCAGGTCGTTTGGGACCCATTGACAGAGCTGAGCATATTCTTCAGAGATCTTTGTTGTACTAAGTTGCTCGTCGATCGTCTAGAAAAGCAAGAAAGGGACATTGTGGTAACTCTATGTAAGCTCGAAAAGGTGTTTCCTCCAGGATTCTTCGACTCTATGGAGCATTTGCCAATTCATCTTTCCTATGAGGCACGTGTTGGTGGTCCTGTCGGTTATCGGTGGATGTACCCCTTCGAGCGTCATCTGAATCACCTAAAGAGAAAGGTGAAAAATAAGGCACGGGTTGAAGGATCTATTTGTGAAGCTTATGTTCTCGAGGAGATTACAAACTTTTGCTCGACGTATTTCAAACCGCATGTTGCTACTAATAGGACGAAAGCTCCCAGAAACGACGACGCATATCAGGAATCTAATGATGCAATACTCAAAGTATTCAATGCATCCGGAAAGCCTTCGGGAAAAATAAAGAAGAGATATTTGAATGACGATGAGCTAAGGGCTGCTCAATTGTATATATTACTCAATTGCGACGAGGATAAAGTGGAGAAGCTAGAGGGGTAAGTAATTAATACGTCCACGTTTACATCATCTCAATGTAATAGTATAAGATACTATTATGCTACTAATCAGCAGTTGCTTCATTGTTTTTCAGCACATATAATGATGAGTTGAGGTCGGTTAGACCCTACATAACAGACGAAGAAGTAGAACAAGATATGAGATGCCATTTTCCTTCTTGGTTGAGCGCATATGTAAGATACTTAGTAATTACTTTTTATTTCTGCACTTGCAAAATAAATAACTTACTATCGCTACTTTGGTATTTAGGTCGATCGTCTAATATCACCCGAGAATGAATCTATTAGGACTCTAGCCAAGGGACCAATTACTGCCGTAAAAATATGGCCAAGTTTCTGTGTGAATGGGTTCAGGTTCAAGTCAACAAATGCTCCTATCAGAGACAGCTTTCTGGATCTTGATTCCACGAAAAACAGTGGTTTGTGTATCAAATCTTCAAACTACAAAGACGTCAATCCGGGCAATGATTTTTTTGGCATCTTACGAGAGATTGTGGAGTTGACATATAATTTTGGCACAAAACCTGCTAATATCGTGCTATTCAGGTGTGAATGGTTCGATCCGATTCAAGATCAAGGTTGGAAAATTGACAAGCATGGCCTTGTGGATATAAACTACAAGCGTAGATATCAAGGCTACGAACCATTTGTCCTATCAAGTCAGGCTCAGCTCGTGTACTATAAAATGGAAAGGTCTAAGAAGGCCAAGACGGCTAGGCAGAATGCTGCCAAGTGGTGTGGTGGCTCGATTTCGATGACGGAATATTTTCTTCGTTTGGTATGTTTTTTCTTTTAAAATATATTATTTTAATACAAGTACTATAAAATGGTACTTGGAAAAAATATTTAAGTTTAGTAATAAATAATATATTTTTAACAGGTACAGAGGGGTGAGGATGCAAACATGGTGACCGTCTTCTTGGCCACCCATCGCAAGGACGGAAATCTCATTGATGAGAGGGCCTCACAGACCTACGTAAGTATTACTTTACTTTGTGTTTATTTTAATATAACTTAGGCAATTATCGAGTTTTCAAACCTTTTCTAGGCCGAGTATCTTAGGCTGCGTAAGCGGGCGACTGCTAGTGCACCTACACCTGGAGAGGCTGGTACTTCGTCGCAGCCCGTTCCATCTCCGTCGGCGGACGACCTGTGGGTGACCGTAGCTGGTGGTCTCCAGAGGGGTACGTACTACGGTACGGGCTCCTATGGCGCCCTGGTTGCGACGCAGTCATCTAGGGCCTACTAGACAGCTGCGCATTGCACACACCCCTCGCAGTCGCAGCCCTCGCAGTCGTCGGTCCAAGTCCAGAAGGCCGTCCAGGAGGCCGTTAACCGTCAGATTGCGTCTCTCCGTGACGACTTGCTGCGAAGTATGGAGGAGCAGCCCCGGTCCCAGCCGCAGGCGGACGATCCGATGCTCATCGCACGATTAGATATGCTCGACCGCAGCATGACAGAGCTACAGGACCTGACAAATGATATTAGAGCCTCCAATGACCGCAACATCATGGAGCTGCAGGCGTCACAGCTATCGATGGGCGAGAAGCTTACGAGGATGCAGGATTCAATGGGTGATAGCAGTACGAGGCTGTTATCTACCCTGGATTCTTACAACCAGCGACTCGCAGACTTGGAGCGGGCACGGCCTCCACCGACGTCACTGCCTTATCCATCGACATCGGTGTCGATTCCACGGGATGAGTATGAGGAGTTCTTATCCTTCAAGCGCGCCGCTGGTCAGCGTCCTGCAGATCCGCAGTAGTATAGTTATTTTTATTATTATTTATGATGCGATTGTATATTATGAATTATTGATACTTCAACAGTAGGCATGATGTTTGATGCTTCTTGTGGTATTTAATTTTTTACTTAATTTAATTTGATTGATACTTCAACAATGCTTCTTGTGGTCTTTAATTTAATTGGATTATATAGTGGAGATAGAGGAGTCGAAGAAGGGTGGTTCTTGTGGTGTCAAGAAGAGGAGATGGAGGAGGAGGAGGACTAGAACTGCAGGAAATCACCAATCTGGATAATATTTTTTTTAATTTTTTTTAAAATTAGCGACGGTTTTAGCGACGTTTAGCGACGTTATCTTAAGTCGCTAAATACGTCGCTAATTAGCGATGCTGTAACACGTCGCTAAATACGTCGCTAATGACGTCGCTAATGACGTCGCTATACGTCGCCAAATGCTGACATGGCAGTATAGCCAGGTCATTATAGACGTCGGTGTAACGTCGCTATTAACGTCGCTAATGACGTCGCCAATTGCTGACACGGCAGTATTGCCAGGTCATTAAAGACGTTGGTGTAACGTCGCTATATAAGTCGCTAATTAGCGACGTTTAGCGACTTTACTGATGTCGCTAAGTAGTGACTCGGCGTCGCTAAACGTCGCAAAAATTTGCGACATTTTAAAGTCGCTAAAAAACGTCGGTATAGCGACGTTTAGCGACGTTTTTTTTTTGCGACTTGATTTTTTCCGACATCTTTCTTACGTCGCTAATTACGTCGCTAAACTCATTTAGCGACGTTTTTTGGTTATTTAGCGACGTTTTTAGACATCGCTAATTTGACTTATTCTGGTAGTGCGAATTGGCTTCAAAGATCGGTCTAGCTGTCGGATCCAAGGTGGAGCAATACATGTAGTTGGCACCCAATAGTGGTGTAGTTCGATGAACATTTTGGTATAACTCTGTGTTCTTGTGGGATCGAGGTAGCAATATGTTAGATTTTTCTGGTTATTCGAGCTCATCCGAATACAAACTACAATGGAGATTGTTTGATTGTATCTCACATACACTTGAGAGCTCAAGGTTCGCAATAGAGTTGTATACAAATTAAGTTTGGTCAATATCAGATAGAAAGTATGAGCATGAGATATTGATAATTGGGATTAGGACTTAATATGAAATTTTCTTGTTAAGTCATATGGGTTAATTATAATATCGAATTTGGAGTATCCTACTTTCACATTTTTCACAGGGTTCAACAAGCAATCGATATTTCACGATCAAATGTGTAGTACTGCTTGTAGTAGTGGTCCTTATATCTCGTATTAACAATCGAAAGATATTCGAAAGAAAAAATCTCTATTTGATGGGACTTCTTCCTATACCTATGAATTCCCTTAGACCCAGAAATGGGACATTGGAAGAATCTTTTTGGTCTTCCAATATCAATAGGTTCATGGATCAACTCCGATTTAGATGTCATAGTGTTCGTAACATTCGATATGAACCCATTGTTTGTCATGAGTTCAAGAGGAACCCAAGTTTGAAATATTGAGAGAGGAAAGGAGGAAGACGATGACAAAATGGTCAGAAATAATATTCGTTAAAGTTAAAGAAATATTCCTTTGTCATATCATGAGTTTAATTATCTTTGAGGACCCTTAACTCACAGGATTTGGCAGTTTGTTCCCAACTACCAAGATTTGGGATACCTAATTCTACATAAAAGAAAGAGTTAAATGGACTTATTTCGTAAAAACCTTTTTGCGTTCAGATGTATGTTAATATTACCATTAATAGACGACAATTTATTAATTATATCAAATTGAAAGGCAGAATTGTCACAAGTCAAAAGGCTTCAGAATATACAATCAATATGTACCTCCCAAAACCATGCAACTTGTTATGCCAACGAGAGACCACTAACGAATCATACTGCAATTCAGCTTTTCAAGTGCCTACCAAAGAAAACTAGACAACAAAGGTCACACATTTTCCTACTTCCTCGTTCACACCTCATGTCCTGTATTTAATCATAAGCTTCGAAACTTTGAAATATTCAACAAGGAGACAGATTTTAATTACATACATATTGAAGGTTTGAAGTTCTTTTTCTTTTCTTTTTGAGGTAAGTTCAGTCAATTAATTCTTCTCTCGGACTACTCGCACCAAAAAATTCTTCCATTTAATTATGTCATGGTTGTTATTTTCGAACTCACGTCAACTTCTTCCCTCTCTTACCGGTTAGCACTGGACCACCCCCTTCGTGGTCATACATATTGAAGTTTGTTCGGTTACTTCAGTACTAAAGTTGAACAATACCTAAGTTTTTCATGAGAGAGGAACTCAAAAGTTATCCATTTCGCTTGAGCCTGCCTAACCAGAGTTGAGTGTGTATATATATATTCTCCAGTCAGAAATTTTAAATTTGTTAGGTCAATGTCTACTGATACATAGAATATATATATAATCTGCAATTCTTACTTGCTTTGTAGTATGTATTCTTAATATATATATATAACCATGGGTCGAAACTGAGCCTTAGTATTGTTAAAAAATCTAAGTCAGCTACAGATTAAAGTTTAAAGTTTAGGATTATCAATTCAAACCTCCAACTCATCCACCTCATAATCATTGATAAAAATAATATTCCATGATTATATTCTTGTTATTTTGGTTATTATGTTTCTATTTTATTGTTACTATTGTCTTCTATAAATAAGAATGTTATCCATGTAATCGGTGTGGTGAGGTTTCTACCCACCTCCATATTATGATATTTCTATCTACCTACATGTTGTGAAATTTTTATCAACATGTACTTTTCTTTTTTTATAAAATGAGTTCCAACATTCTGAATGTACAACTCACGTGGCTGGAATAGAAATATCATGAAACTCCAATTGAGTCATACTGTTCTACTAAATGAGCTCCAATGCACATTCTGAACAACGTATATTAGACAGTTCATATTCTCTCATACATGTCTTGGAGAGCAACAACGACTTTTAGAGGGGACAATGGCGACCCAGTAAGCTCTTAACTTTGAGGCTTCTTCGCTCGCTGAGCATGCAGGCCAAGCTACAGGGATAGGTATATTATTACATATATTTAATTTTTATATTTGGGAGGAGGAATTTTGTTGTTGATGAGTTTTATATCTCAATTCTATGATATTTCAAGCTACATTCCACTTTATTACGATGGAATGTGGAATGTCCGGATGATCGTCACGTGGTCGGAATATCACATGACGGTCGTTCATTTGAGGAGAGGTGGAACCGGAAGGGGGTGAGAGGGTTGTAAGAATGTTGTAAGCATTTGATAGTAAACTTAGCATTATTGATGTTTTCGATGACCTATCCAAGCATGGGCTAGATGGGACACGACACATGATCCATCCTGAACATTTGAATTTTATTTTTCTAAAAGACTGTTTGGTTGCACGAAAGTGCATGAATTTTTTTTTTCCAAGTGAACCCTCTTTCTCTTTCCTTCGGACGAGTTCTTCCAAATTTTGGAGGATGTTAAAAGTGGAGAGAAGATGGGAACATGAACTGACATCCGTTAATTCATGCACGGAGGAGGACTTTTAATTCTCCCAACCAACCAACCAACCAAACGCTAGAACTGAGACAAATTCGGATGAATTTCACAATTATTTTCAAATCCAATCCAGTTGCAACCAACCAAATAGCCCCCAAGTGTTATATCTACTTAATGTCCTAGTCCCACCGGAAAGTACGCGCATTCTATTTCTAAGTATATCTTTTAATAAATATATGGCACAATTCCACTGTTAAAACAAAAATATATAAATACATAATTATTATCCTTATCTGACCAACACTCTAGAGCTGTATTAAGACAAGGACTTGACCACTAGCACTTCTTATATGGTAATTCAGCGGCCCAAATTCAACTACTCTAACTCACTAAAAAACTATACTAAGGAGTGAATCTAAATCCATGCCCAAAATAATTGACTTCTGATTTATACGATCACGTTAGGATAATATAAATATTTAATATTTAATCTCGCAAACATTTTATAATTTTGATGTGATGGGGGTGACATTAACACTCATCCGCCCAGTATTGCAATAAGTACATATTTTTGAACTAGTTTTAGTTTTGAAGTTTCGTATTTGTTAATGTCATACTCCGATTCTGCAGAATTCGTTAAGTCCACAGCAGACATGATATCGTAAAAGTCAATATCAATCACGGTAGATAAAAATATCTCAGAAAATACATTCGTTGCAGCAAAATTAAACAGAAAAGTTGAATAGAGACAAGATATATAAATGATTCTCTTTATTGATAATATTGCAGCGGAATTACGACGACTCGAAGCCAAAGGACAACTTGATTATAATCACTCTCTCTCTCTCTCAATACAATGAAACATGACACAAGGTTTACAACCCAAGAACTATACAAACAATAATGTTCAATACATTATGTCCTTTATGACAGAAAATTATTTTCTTGCATGAAAAGCTCCAGCTTGTCCAACAAAATCTTCGACGCCTAAAGTCTGTCCAAGCTACTACCCACACATGCAGAACTGGAAGAAAGTCAGTACATTGTCGCGTACTGGAGAGTGGTCTTTAGCCCCTCAACTAACCCAACATAATAATCATGTAAAAATGTACATTATTAATATGTGTAATCCTATCGGTGTTTCAAGCAAAAATTCTACAACAAGAAATCATTTCAAATGTATTTTATATAATCACATTGTAGTATAAATGGGATTGAAATCATTCACTCTCTCGCTTGATGTGTCATACAGATGAATGCAATACCATAGAGAAAAATTATATCTTCTCATCTCTTCGTCTTGACTCTTTATATTTTAGAAAAACATAGAGGGTGCTCTTCGGTAGCATGAACTTAAATTTTATATACAAAAGGTAAAGTCTACATGTAGCTGTCAACTGGCCGCCTTGATTTTTAGGCTATTACCTCTCATGTTCATAGCTAACATGGCTGAAATTTGGTACCACATAGTTGATAACGATTATAAAATATTTGTCAAATTTTTTATGAAACTTTTTAATGTTCCATGGTCAATCTTATTATGATGAAAGAAGACTCGAACAATAATGATGACTGTCGTCAACATTGTAACTTTAAGCTCACCTATCAATGAAAGCCTGAAACGTATTAGATTATGGAAGATGAAAAAAAGGCCACAAACTTAAAACCCTAAATATAATCCCAAGAAAAGTTTTCTACTCACTCAAACTCTACCATAGATCTAACCTGAAGGCCTCAAACCTAACTTAAGCTGTTAGCAATTAGCATCACTATGGACCTACCAACTAAAACTTGCAATTTCCAAATTATAGACAGGTCCTTAAAATGAAGGAATAGACAATGTATCAGTAACATGATCTATCATCTATCCAGGAATTATGCTTACAGTTCCAAAATTCAGACTCTATGAAGAAAAGTAATGTTAATGGCAACCCTTCCCAAAACATTAGTTAAACACCATAAACTTTAAACCCCATTGAGAATAAAATATACATCACTTTGAACTAACCACGCATCCATTTTCTTGCCACTATTGTGCATTTGTTTCGCATTTGCTTTGACCAGTCACTCTGCAAGAAGACACCAAGTTGTTGAGACTACAAATCGACCCTCTTGTTATAATATTCTTAGTGTTGCTGATTGTTCTTACAAGACGTATCAATGAGTCCTCAAAATAGAAAAGTAGGAGAAGAAGAAGTAGAAAGAATTATTAGTTCCGAAGTCAAATTAAAGTAGAAGAGGTCCATAAAATAGAGACTCATACAATAGTTTGTCTCTACTAAAGTTGGTGCACTGAAATCCACAAAAGAATTTCTCTACAGTGACACAGAACTCCTCAAAAGCACTAAACCAGGAACATGTTACAAACTGATGACCCAAAGAAAATGCAAATACAAGAAGAATCAGAAAAATCGTTCTTTCCTTTACGTTCGCAGACGTTACAATAAGAAAAACGGGAACAAGCTCTAATTCTCGGCCAAGTCCGAAAGCAATAAAAGAAAAGATTAGCAAGGCTAAGGAAAACAAGTACAAGCATATGTATTCCTTGTTTATAGAATGCATTTTCGTCTAAAAGCTACTGTGTAAAATCACAAGAAAAGAAACACAAAGGAAGGAACTCCTTGTTGGGGTGATCAAAACCACCAGTGCTCAAGATAAGATTCGCGCTATACGACGAACTGCCCCCAGGATCCAGCAAGTTCACACGAGAACTTCTGAAATGCTCTTGGTCACCTTCGGATCACTCGAAAAATACTTTGTGGAAGGGTGCACTATGTTGCCGCATAATGCTCTGGTGCTCTCTGATTTTTTCTGGTACAATTAAAATTTCTCGACCCCTCAAATGAAAGAGCAGCTCCTCTATAAATAGAGAAAATCAGCATCTATACGGCACGAAAAAGCATGTGCCGCATATGCGATGTCCGACCAGATACCAAGGCACATGCGTCGCATGCGCCGCCTCCGCCGCATGCGCAGCCAAACGTCGAAAGTAGCCGCTAAGAGCAGACAGTGCCGAAATCAGCGGCGTGGAGCAGAAAACCATGTGCCGCTGTGCTGCCCGCCGAACGACGCCGCCAACAACATATCATATCCCCTCCACATCAGACATAGCACATTGCCTCATGGCGACTTGGCCGTATAACACTTGGCCGCATAGCGCCTGGCAACATAGCTCCAGGACGCATAGCCCCTGGACGCATAGCGTCTCGTCCTCAAAGCTCCAAGCCGTATAGCGACTCGGTCGCATAGTGCCACGAAGCATGCGCCCGAGCAAGCAACCGTGCATGCAACTCGCGCATAAAATGAACGCACGAGCACCATGCAAAGATGCTGACGTGCTAAGTGCAAATTGCGCCAACAAAGCACTACTTTGCGCCCTTGAGCCCAAGTCCGAGTCCGAGTCCGAGTCGCTAAACTCCTTCGGGGCTTAGCTTATAAGGAAAACTTTTCAAAGGTGGTGACAAAATAAAGATTATTATAACGGGATTCACACTTAATCCCTCTAGGAAAATTAACCCACATGGGCCACCATCCCACGTGCCTATACCAATACTAAGCAAAGTTATATATTGAAATATACACATTGGTGGTTTACTAATGTGGGACTAAAACTCCCAAAGCAAAGTAGAAAATACCAATAATCCTCCACATATATCATAATATATGGTCGAACGTCCCTCACAATGACTGTCCATCATGCATTAGGATAGATGTTGCCCACGACTTGAATATTTTCGCATGGGTCAAACAACAGTACGATACAAGAATGGACTAAGCCTTGGATTCTGAACCATAGTTGTTGTTCTTTCAACTCGCACAATAATATCAGTTGTGCCTCCGATCGCACATTAAATGCCATGTGCTGACCTGGTTTCGGTGTGGGTTTCTATAAGTTTACCCTCAAGAGACGGCATATATCTCTGTTCATACACGTAGGTGAGTTCTTTTAAGAGAGTTTAATATTTCTCAGCATGAACTCTTACGCTTCCATGCGGTGCTACCCCGCTATGACATGACTCGCAGCCGAGGTTAACTACCTCTTGTGGTGTTACCTATCACGCCCTGATCTTCCGTAGGAATCAGTCGTCCCCGCTAGGCGCGAATTACTGCGCCAGCGCTCCCGAAGGAAGATCGTTCTCATTTGGACGTGATGTCGCAGCACAAGCTGCACTCGTACAAGGCCATGATCCGAACAGGCGATAAAATAACTAAGTCACAGAGTTGCAGAGATAGTCTGAATGTAGCAGAATAAGAAAGCAAGTGGTAACAAGTTCATAGAGTCGTCACAGCGGAATCATTGAATAACACAAGTATGAAAGTAAAATAAGCGCTTTATTGATATTGAATCAGTATTACAAGTGGCGCTAGACCGAGATTACAAGTCGCTCAACTCCTCTCTCTCGAAACAATAAAAGTGTGCCAAGTGGCTACAATTGTGGAATGATACATAGGCGATGTTCCAATATTATGTCTTGTATATGTGCTTCAGCTTCGGACGCAATGCTCCAATGCTCCAGAGTGAACTCCACGTCTTAGCACGCACGAAGGGATTTTCGCACTGAATGAGGTTCTCCCGCACCCTGTAAGCAATCTGGTGGGTTATCAGTACATGAATGCACTGGTGGGGAGACTTCTCGTCCGACTCGACAAATCCAAACATGTTATACGGGTTCCGTTCACCATATATTATGTTGTCTTTCTAGTCTTGCCTTAGGATAAGTTTTATGGCATAATGTACAAGCCTAACTCGTGTGGCAGTGCGCCATGTGATATAAAAAGGAACACGGTGAGACTTACCAACTTACCATTCTTTCCTTTCTATCCAAGGTAAACCAAGCACGAATGTATATATATAAAATCCAAGTCAAATTTCTTAAGCAAACAAAAATTTCATGAGCGGGGTTCTGATTCAGGTGCACGAGTTACACGGATACTCAGGTGTGTTGCAGAAGATGTTCAAGTGTTCAAATATGTACAAGTGTACACAGATGTCTAATGCTCATATCCGTTCAGTGTTCCAGATTCTAGGTGCGATACAATTACTCGTACGCGGATTGCCGCTAAGCGAGGATGACTTATCTATATGAACAGGAGGTCACTGGCACGACTCCAAAGAGGACGGTGTAGTCTCAGGGTGAGATAGTGTGCAAACAAGAATATGGGGCATTGCACACATCCCGTCCGATGCAGGCGACTACAGTCAGGAGGTTTTGATCGGTCGGATCGGCCCCGGTGCCCCGAAGACCGTCCAAGGAACGAGATTTAAAAATCTTCCTTGTGCACCAAGTTGTCTGTGATCATGCAAGTCTCTAATCTTCTAGGCCTCTTGTCAGGTACAGGTACAGGTATAAGTCAGGATATATCAAGCACTAGTTCAAGTTCAAGGCATGATTGTTCATAAATATAAATTGACTCCCCTAGCCATTAAATGATCGAGTATTGCTCCACGAGATATGATTCTTGCTTTATTAACATGATGCGATCCCCTGGTTCAGAAACTGCCTTGGTGACCTAACTATCCCGAATACTTACAGGTTCATATTGCACAAAAGGATAATTTGATAGTCTTCTAGCTAACTAGATGCATGCACGATATGGATAGTGTTACTGGATCATGGCATAAAATTATGTGGCAAGCATTAAAATGAGACAGTGAGTACAAGTTAGCATATAAACAGGCAAGTATTGTATTTGTATGAAATATAAGCATTTACGTTAGCATGGGTCTAAGCGGTAGTGCGAGGAGTAAAACCGTACAGAAAAATTTCGAGCAACATAATCTATGGAACGACAAGCGTAAACATGCAAAGCAGTGTACTACAAAGAGTATGTAATGATCTACTCAAAGCATTAGCGGAGTCTACTTACATGGAGCTAAGATAGCATGCGAGGGTCCAACTATAAGCCAAGTTTTATTTCCATGTTCTAACACAAGCAATACAAGATGGGATTATTCCCTTAGCTAGGTGTGTTGTATTCTTTATTAGCATGCAAAGGATGATTCACCTAGCGACTAGGATGTATCGTCCATATTTTAAGTGTGCAGACTAAGCAAAGACAAGTTCATCATAGCCAACCACCTTAGCGATGATTCGTCTCGGTCGAGCGATACTTCGAGCACACCTTTGAAAGTTTAAGTCTGAACTCCTGAAGGGCCAAGTCTGTAATCCTTTGCCTCAAGCAAGTCTTCTCGCTGAGCAAAGAGGGTCGGGTCATTGTACTTGCGCCGTTTGAATCAGCTCTCCGCTTGAGCATAACGGGTCGTTACATTATACACCACTCAGAAAAAGTCTCGTCTTCGAGACTTCCTGAGTGCAAACCATTCTATCGCAAACTATCGAATCTATCTCAAGCATAGCAATCCATATTGCACGTGCTCTAGGTATGTCTCGTTGAATGACTCTATCATTTAATTTAAGCTCTGACTCGGTCTCTACTATGCCATAGCGCGGAAAATATATCGCTTAACGCGGGGTACATTATAATCTATCTTGAATGACGATCTAATTCTAAGGTAAACTTATCCAAGTCGATATACTCATTCATGTGAATCTAGCACATTCACTTATAATTTTAGCACATCACTGAGTTTGGATCATACACATATTCCAGGCATCCCCGAAACACATATATTTAAACCAAGATTAGAGATAGCGGAGTCGGACGAGTTACTCGAGAAAGTCTTAAGGGTTCTCGTTTATGGTTCACCATGATTCCTCAAGCAGGGTCATTCAAAAATTCAAGTCATTCTAATCCAACCAAAATCAAGCATTGCACTACCGTCAAGCACGATCTATCTGATCTACCGAATAGCGTCAACATCCTATCATGCATTTTGTATGTGTCAAACATAGCATACACTTACCATTCCAAGTCTTGATGTCCCAGTTCTATGGCTTGCTCAAGCAATACTCTAGAGTTGGTTATACGAGTTCTTTCCCTCGGTGTCACCACACCATTTCCAAAGCCGGATATTTTTTTTATTTTAATATGGTTAATTGTGTATTTATTTATAATTAATTGTATTTATATTTAATTAATGATTGTATTATTTTTTTTAGGATTTTGGCTAGCCTGGACCCATGTCAGACCCTAGTGGACCCATGTCCGACCCAGCCCACACCCCTGTGAGACCTATTTTTGAGTTTTAGAATATTTATTATATTTTTAGTGGATTAGTTGGAGAGATTTGGAGTTAGTTTTAGTGCTTTTGGAATCTGAAACCCAAAACCGAGTTACGGGAGGGCATTTTGGACATTTGCCAACTTGTGGAACCCTTTATTAGGCTTGGCCGACCCTATTTTTCCTCCTTCTCAGACCCGCACAGCAGCTCCCCTTCTCCCCATTCTTCTTCTTCTTCACTTCTTCTTCTTCTCCACTCATTTTTCTTCTTCCTTTCTCCTTCCTACATCAAGTAAGCACCCATTTCTCTTCTTTCTTCTTCTATTCTCCATGAATGATTAATCCTAACCCTACATTCTTCCCTAACCTAGGTGGGTAGAGCTTAAATTTGGTGTTGGAGCTAGATTTGGGAGCTTGGAAGCTTGGTTTGGTGGATTTAGAACATTTTGGAGATTTTGGCTTGGGATTCCAACTCCCAAGAGGTAAACCCTAATTTTCCCCTTGTAATTATTCTTTTATAGTGTAATTAGTAGTTTAGAACCTTCCTAGACCCTTAGGCTACCCATGGGAGAAAGTTGGAACTAGTTGGGTTGTGTTTGGAGACTTTAACACTAGGTTTTGTGTCAATTTCGGGTGGAATCCGAATTTGGCCCAATTTTGGGTGATGTCCTAGGTTAGACGGACCTAGGTAGACGTTGTCGGGTGTCTTGAGGGTGAGTGCGTGTCTCCGTTCGGACACGGGAAGCCATGTCGCAGAGAAACGGGCGTTTCGGGCGTTTTTGGGATTTTCGTCGTCGCCGATTCTAAGTGCGTGCGCATTTTCTCCACGGACCTAGAATCGACGCGGTAGTATTTTTTTCTAGGATCTAGACATCGTTTAGGACCCGTGGGTAAATTTTGGACCGATTCCGAGTTGGTTTGGTATGCGTTTCAGGAGGTTTTCCGAACCGCACACCGCGTGTTCGTCGAAATGACCGAACGGCCATTTCGGCATGGTTTTCTAGTTTCGGGCTTGTGCGCGCATTGGGTTAGCTTCAGGGAGTGTGTACTAGAATTCTCGAGCTATATTTTATATATTTATAGGTGTTTGTGCGTGTCGGGGTCGTTGGGCGTGCGTTGGTGGGGCGTTGTGAGCGTTGTGCGTTGTGGTGTTGTGTATATATATATGTATATATATTTGTGTGTGTTTCTATATATATATATATATATATATATATATATATATATATATATATATATTTATTTATTTATATGTGTATTTTTATGTGTTTGTGAGTGTGTTAGTGAGTGCTTGTGTGAGTGTGTTGGTGCTAGTGTATGTGTGTAGGTGTGTGAGGGTGTGTGAGTGTGAGTGTGTGTGAAGGTGTATATATATATATATATATATATGTTTGAGTGTGTGTGTGTGTGTATATGTATATATATATATTAGTGTGTATATATATATGTAGATGTGTGTTTATATATATATAGATATATGTATATAATTATATGTGTGTGTGTTGATATGTGTTTGAGTGAGTGTGTGTGTTAATATGTATGTTTATATATATATATATATATATATATATATATATATATATATATATATATATATATAGTGATTTATATATATGTATATAGGAGTGTGTGTGTGTGTGTTTGTGAGTAGGAGGGGGGGGGAACAGCCCCAAGCAGCTGCAGCAGCAGCAGCAGCAGTTTTGTAGCAGCTGCAGCAGTAACATGAAGCACAGCATCAGCAACAGCAATTTGAGGAGCAGCAGCAGCAAGGTTAAGGGGCAGCAGCAGCAAATGCGAGGGAGAGAGAGAGGTATATATATATATATATATATATATATATATATATATATATATATATATATAGTTATATAGTTATATAGATACATAGATAGATGGATGCCTAGGTAGATAAATAAATAGATAGGTAGATATCTAGAATAGATAAATAGTTAGATAGAATTTTAGTTAGATATATACATAGATATAGATAGATTGATATATAGCTAGATAGATATTAGATAGATAGATACTAGATAGTTAGATGGATAGTTAGTTAGATAGATACTAGATAGATACTAGATAAATAGATAGATAGGTATTCTATAGTTAGATAGATTGATTGATAGATAGCTAGATATTAGATAGATAGTTAGATATCTATATCTATATGCATAGATATATATAGATATATACATAGCTAGATAGATAGTTAGATATCTAGGTATAGATATATATATATGTAAGGTATGTGAGATATATATGTAGATACCTAGGTATATGCCTATATGTATTGGATATCTATATTTTAGCCTAGATTATAGCTAGATATATATGTTTATGCATAGTTAGTTAGCTAGAGGGGTAGTCGGGTTGAGTTTAGAGCGGTATCTCAATACCTTGAGATACCAAGGTATCTCAATACCTTGAGATATCCAAGGTATTGAGTTTCGAGCGGGGTATTTGAGCAATAGCCTAGGAATAGTATTAGAGTAATTTTTATATGCTTATGTGTATATATTTACGCGTGCTAGCATAGGTTTTAGAGGGTATAGGCGGGGCGTATAGCGTAGGGTGAGGTATCGGATACCGAGGGTATCCCGGTATCTCAAGGAGGCGAGTTTGAGAGTTTTCTATCTTAATGACCTCGGTTTGACCTAGAATTTCAGGAGCACCCTAGTTTGACCTAGACTTGACCGTAGTTGACTCGGTTGACCGCCAAAGTCAACTTTTGACCTAGTTTTGATCCAGAGTTGACTTTTTGGACCTTGAGTTGACTTTTTGACCCAGATTTTACCGATTTGACCCGTTTGACCTAGAATGACCCTAGAAGCCTATTTTTAGTTATTTTATATCTGTTTAACTCTTTAGAACCCTGTTTAACCTTGCTTTTCGTATAGGTCCTTGCGACACCGGTTTGGATCGCTAGTTGCTCAGGACGTCAGGCGAGTACATTCTCTGATAGTTTTTATTATCTGATGATTATTATGATTCAGCTTCTAGTATAGTATCATCTGATTATTCTGGCATAACACGGGACACTGACTGGTATTTTTGGATTCATTTATTTGCGACACGTACATTTCATGTTTTTGGCCTCTATTCTGGAATCACTACTGGCATCACCTACATGCATCACTCATGTTCAGGCTGGACTCATCTTGATTTATGTGTCGGGTCTTGGATCCACTTGTATTAGTCGGGCGCAGAAATACTCGAGTAGACATGTAAATATTCCCATCTGAAATCATCAGGAATCACTCCATCTGGTCTAATCTTGAATGATAGCAGCCGCGCACCCAGTGCGCGGTGAGCCGTACTTACCCCTAGCCATTTATATGTCGAAACAAGTATTTCAAAGACACCGAGTTCATTCTTTATAGTCTGGACTCACTTGCATTCTTGTTGGTCTCACTTACATGTTTCTGGACTTGACTCACTACATATTTTTCATGCTGGACTCACTACACGTTCATGTGCACGGACTTGATCTTAGCTTAGATTTCCTGTATCTTGCAGTTACTACTATCTTGTTTCTGATATTCCTGCATCTTTACCTTTATGCACCAGTGATTTATATATTTCTTGTTTCATACTTGCTTTATTTTTCTTGCTACTTGCTATAACTGTTTTATAGTTTTTATCATTTAAATGGAACTGCTGTTAGAGATGTACTTGCTCCAGTCCTGACTGGACATATTTTTTAGAGTATCCGGAGGAGTGGTGTCCGATATTTTATGGACTTGAGCCTGTCGATGGTACAGACAGGGACCCTCTAGTTTAGGAGTGATTTTTGGGTTGGTAGCCGGGATCACTAGGACTTTGTTGTTGTTTATTAGCTTTTAGCACCAGATTTGTCTCCGGTTTTGGATTGAGACCTTGTATTGTATATTATTTTGGATGATGTATTATTATTATTGATGTTGTGGTTGTGGTTGTAGTTGTTGGTTAGACTTTGGAGTTTTTAGTCTTCTTGTTATCTTGTCGTGCTTAGATTCGTGATTGAGTACTTGATTATCATTATGATATTGCTCCTCCGTTTGGAGTTGAGATCTTGACGGGGATATATATTGATTGCGTGAGATTGTTAGCTAGATAGTTGACCTAGACAGCGTTTTACCGTCGATGTTGTGGTGTAGGCTGGACGTACCCACGACTCATGCCCGATTTTCCGGGTGTGGGTCGTGACACTCGGCACAGGGCATTTGCCTAATTACTAGGTCAGCTTACAAGGTCATAGGTACAATTCATGTTTACGACTAATCGTACAAATTTATCGCATAATGCTCGCCCAAATTTCTAAGGTTAAACCATTATTTATTTACACGGAATATTCTACCCAAGCTCGTTTTACTCAGATTTCGAAACATCGAGCATAGATCATCCTACTCACATTAACACGTTCGTTTGTACAGGGTCCGAGTCCGTTCAGTCAAATCTACGATATATCCATATCGCATGTCAAGACTAGCAATTTGTATAGTCTATCTCCTCAAACATGTTTGATAGAACCCACATATCCATTATAAGTCTAGACCATCAAGCCATGATTAAATTTCCAATCACCGATCTCAATTATAAACTCTAAGTCGTCTAAAAAGATTTATGTATCCGTTCACGAAATCATCCAGCATGTCCTACTCCATGTTCTAGACTAACTCATCCTTGAAACACTTTTGATTCACTTGCATTCTCAAACTCGTCTTATCGTGTCGAACCACAAGTCAAGACGATCCTTCAATTATCACGCTCTGCTCTCCCGTAAGTTCGATCATCCTTGCTGGACGTAAGATCACCACGCCAACGCTCCCGCTGGATAATCGTCCTAATTCGGACGTAACGCATGTACGAGTATGGAGTTACGCTCGTACAAGACAAGAATGACGAACGTTATAGTTATCATCGAAATGATTGAGACACCTTATCATTATACTTTCGTTCCATCCAAGTTATATATGTTTATCTACCAAGTCATGTTCATCTATATCCGTTACTACCGTGATCATAATTCGTCTAGCAAAATCGTCCAACTTCAGTGTTATCGTTTGATCAAACCGTAGTCTACTTCTAGCATTCCACAAACAACTAAGTTCAAATACTCAATCAAAAGTCTTCCCATCTTCGTTACATTCTATTCATCGAGTTTGTTTGGATAATTGCTGAACATATTTCCGTAAGTTCGATTATCTCCGTCGGACGTAAAATTATCATGCCAGCGCTCCCACATGATATTGTTCTCGACCGGGCCTGATTGTCGAGGGTTATCTTTTGAACTAGATTCAAGATCGTTCTTTTAAACTCCAGATCGAATCCGTTATTGCTTACCTCTTTCATTGAACCACAATATTCTTTTACTTATATCAAGCCATGCTATCTTCCAATTAACGATACCATGCCAAGTCTATTAATTCGAAACCACAATATCCATACTCAAGTTTAATCTATTTTGATTAAATTCAAAATTACATGCATGATCCACCAAGTTTCCTTGACCAAGATATCGATTTTATTACCTTAAATTCTTATTCGATATAAGCCTTATCACTTGTTTAATACATTCTCAAATCGTTCAAACCAACTATAACACGAGACCTTTAAATTTGTTCGAACATTTCTAAAATGATCCATATACCACTCAGAAATCGAGTCATCCAACTAAATCCTCAATCGTGTTTGCATCACTCGCTAGCATATTCACCAAGTCGCTCCTTAGAATTCCAATATGATACATAAGCATCGTTACAATAAATCTTAGTCTTGTATATATCATGTTGGCCATACTTAATTTTTTATCTACCGACACGAAATATCGTCCGAGCAATTTCTCAAAATACAAGCACGGTCTACTATATTTTTCTTAGCGTTAAACTGATAATGTTTCTATCGGTTGCCATTCTAAGTCCGACTTATCCTTATCTGAATGATATCCTAATCTCGCTTACAAATTTGCTAGCACGAAAAGGACTTGGTGCGTGATACACAACACAACTTAGCCGAAATATTGTGTGCATAGCTAACTGTCCGAACGATATTTTATTTCGTCCACTAACTAGTTTAGTGTTCACATATAGGTATTCGGGTTCACATATAACTTGCATATTCTAACACGAGTCTATTCCTATGAAGTCTGACATATGTCAAAACAAGGGTCTTCATATAACTATCTAGCTCAAGCAATCATACCATTCACATGCACTTTTAAAATTATTTAGACTCGTTGTATGGAATATTCCAATGGGTCAACGAGAGAGAGCATTTTGTACATAACCCACGAACGAGCTTTCAATTTAGAAAATTGATACGAAGTCCAAACACGTAAAGTTGATGCTTTGATACCAAAATGTCACTCCCCGATCTCCCACAGGAATCGGCCATCCCCGCTAGGCGCAAATCACTGTACCAGCACTCCCGCAAGATGATCATTCTCATCTGGATGTGATACCGCACAAGCATAAGCTACGCCCGTAAAAGTCCATGATCCGAGCAGGCAGTAAAATGACTAAGCCACAAAGTCATACAGATAGTCCGAATGCAGCTAAATAAGAAACGAATAGGCGATTGATAACAAGTTCACAGAGTCATCATAGAGGAAGCATTGAATAACACAAGTATGGAAGTAAAATAAGTGCTTTATTGATATTAAATCAGTATTACAAGTGGTGCTAGGCCGAGATTACAAGTCGCTCAAGTCCTCTCTCTCGAAATAATAAAAGTGTTCCAAGTGGCTATAATTATGGAATGATACATAGGCGATATTCTAACATTATGTCTTGTTTATGTGCTTCAGCTCCGAACGTAACACTGCAAGGCTCCAGAGCAAACTCCACACCTTATCACGCACGAAGGGATTTTCGTACCAAACGAGGTTCTCCCTCACCCTTCAAGCAATCTGGTGGGTTATCAGTACATGAATGCACTGGTGGAGAGGCTTCTCACCCGACTCAAAAAATACAAACATGTTATACAGGTTTCGTGCATCATCTATTAAGTTATCTTTCTAGTCTTGTCTTAGGATCAGTTTCATGGCATAATATATAGAAGTCTAACTCGTATGGCAGTACGCCGTGAGATATAAAAAGGAATACTGCGAGACTTACCAACTTACCATTCTTTCTTCTATGTCCAAGGTAAACCAAGTTAAACCAAGCATGAATATATGAAATCCAAGTCAAATTGCATAAGCAAACACGAGTGTCATGAGCGGGGTTCTGATTCTGGTGCACGATTTACACGGATACTCATGTGTGTTGTAGAAGATGTTCAAGTGTTCAAATGTGTACAAGTATGAACAGATGTCTAATGCTCATATCCATTCATATTTTAGATTCTAGGTGCAATGTAATGACTCGCACGCGGATTGCTGCTAAACAAGGATGACTTATCTATATGATAATGAGGTCACTGGCATGATGCCATATGTCATATCCCGATCCCGCAGGGGGTCCATTCGTCCTCGCTTGGGTCCTTGCGGGACCAATTCGCCCTCGCTTGGGCATAATGTCGTACAAGCCTAAGATGTTCTTGCACAAGCCCAAAGCCATAACAAGGGCAAGCTAGCTATACAAGACAGAAGCAGTGGAACAATATTGCAGAAAAGTAAAGACACAATGGCATAAGGAAATAAACTCTTTATTGATAATTAAGATGTGTTACAAGCGGCACTTGGCCAAGATTATAATTCGCTCAAGCTCTCTTTCTCTTGATTATAATGACATTGTTCCATATATTACATTCCTTTATAAAAAAGTAGCTCAAAGCAATCTCGATACGGCTCAAGGTATCGACTCTAGATTTTTGGGTCCTTGGGATGAGGCACGGCTATCGCTTCTTTGAAAGATCCAACACCGGAGAACAAGCAAACTGTTGGTGGGTCAGCACTTTGGAGAAAGTACTGGTGATACTAAAATCAACGAACATAAGCAACACTCTCTAAAACCAACACTAAGTAAGCATATGGTAAAATATTACATTACTAGTTATCTTGCTACTTTTATCTAGATTTATTTCATAAAGCACAGGATTATATTTAGACTACTTCTTTTCAAAAATATGTCCTTGAAACCAGTTTGCATATTCAAACATTCAAGCGAGCTATAGGGACATTATTCTATCGTGCAGTACACAGCATATTGTTTGATGATAAACAAAAAAAATGAGGAAGAGGGTTTATACGAAACCTTTCTTCTTCTTTTTGCTTTCAAACACGAAAAACAGTACAATTAATCCTATACGAGGATGTTAAGTACAATAAAAATAATTCTTGGAAATAATTGCTATAGGAGTCTGATCTGCGGTCGATCACTTTATCCCTTGGACTATACGATATTGAAGAAGTACTGTAGAAGAAGCAGAAGCTTCAAAGGTTGCAAGTGGGATTGAATTTTTGTTGCCAAAGTTGTCAATCAACACTCTTTGTTTGTGCTCTCTCTCTGATCTCCTCTGCCTTGATAGTTCCCGATATCCTTTGACCAGGGGTCTCTATTTATGGAGATTAATCCATAACTGTCCAGTTGGCGTAGAAGCCAAACTGTGAAAAAAGTTGCATCTTTTACGCGACGGTTATAATAACTGCTACTCACGTCTGAATGACCTTCTAAATCTGTGTATGACACGTGTCCCATTATAAGGTAACGCGTATAACTACTTCTCGAAGATCACGGCATGCAAGCCACGTAGGTAACTGTACCTTGCGTAGAGATGGTTGCCGTAGAAGCCAAATAACTGTCTTATTGGCATAAAAGCCAAATAAATGTCTTGTTGGCGTAGAAGCCAAACTCTGCGTAAAACTTGAGGATTCATGAATAACAAGCAACCAGCGTAATATAGCCGATTAATCGTCATGACTGAGGTCTTGAGCATATTCTGGGCTAAATAGCCTTATCACGTACCTTTGCAAATATAGCCGAGTTGGCCTATTTTGAGGAGATAGTATACGGCATACTCCTATAGTTGAAAATAGCCTAGTTGGCGTAAAATATAAGGATGGTGATGTGAGCGTATTAGTCACAGTTTTAGCTTTCCCAATCATTTAAAAATAGAACAAAATCTCGTGTATTAACTGCAGACATCTGCCCCCATCTCGTGCATTAAATGCAGAGATATGCCTCGAGCTCTGTACGAGAGACAGCTTTTGACGTTGCGTCTGATTTCGTCTCATATTGAGCGTAAAAACTTATTTCTGCCAATGTAGAATAGGCAGCGTATTCTTTGAATGCGTAAAAATGACTTATATCAAGAATATGTCACTAAACGATAGCTTGGGTCTCTGTGTAAAATTATTATTATAGCCGTCCTCTCGATCGTCGTGCAGAACTTTTGTTAGGAGTCAGGTTCACTGTTTTGTCTGACAGATTCATTCGAGGAATACGAAGAGTTCCTCGTACAACTTTATGCTGCATTAAAAGCAAACATATCTTACGCAGGGGGTATAGTAACCTCTTTACGCCAAGACAGCCTTGGAGTGCTGCTTTACGCGGACAGCTCGGAAGCTCTATTTTATGCTAAATAGTGCTGCAGCTCTGTTGTACGCCCATAGCTCTGAAGTCATATTTTATGCCACACAGCGCTGAAGCTCTATTTTACGCGGACTTCATGTATGTTGGGGATTTTACGCGTATAATTCCCCAGCATATTTTATGCTTCTACACATATATCGTGAGCCATATTCGATCTCTTAGGAGCAAAAGTTATTTCTAGTGGACCGTTCATCTCGAGTCAAGACAAGTGCAACAAGTGGACTATATAATTCGATGCAATAGGGGCAGCAGCATATTCAAGTAAAAAAGATGTATCTCATTTAGAATAAATGACAAGGAACATAAGGAAATACAAGTGATCACTAATTCAGTGATCCTTACCCATGGTCGTACGGTTATCCCTGCAGCAGACATACAAGTTTGCAATATATGCATATATATATAAACGAGGTTCTCCTTCCCTGCCCGTCTCTGCATCAAACAGTTAGGTATGCAAGAATGCTAGCCTAGCATGCGTCCTAACTATATGATGGTCCCCTCCACGGGATTAGAAGTTGGAACGTACAAACCCATCTCACTAATAGACCTCTATATCATACCCTCCTGTAAGTAAGGACTATAAGCCTCAGGGTATTCTAGATCTCTCCTAGGCCGAATGATCCTAGTGCCCCAGGAAACGTTCGAGAGATAAACCTTGTGCACAAGTTGTGTCACTACCACATTCTAAAAATAGGGGTATTTTTGACTTTTTATATCTTATTAATATTATGTGTAGTTATTTTAAATAATTGCATGATGTGTATATTTATATATATATTATTGTATAGTGTTCCTTAATGTTTAAGCTAGTAGACTTGACCTAGAAGCCCACTAGATGAACCCCTGACCGAAATATAGGGTTATGAATTTAAATTATATTATTTAGGATTAATTTATTGAGGTTATAATTAATTACCGTAATTTTATTTGATTGTTGCGCCTTACTATTGCTTCGATATTTGGAGCGCTACCCTAGCTTTTGTCTTCCAACAAATTTTACACCTTTGTCCTAGACATGTCTGCCTTCTTTTTTGACCCTTGTGTAACTTATAATTATGCTATCTTATGCTATATTTTAGTCGCACAATTTTTATCGCAGACGTTATTATTTAATTTGATAAAAATCCAACTTTGTATCGTTGTGCGTTCTAATCAAAATTGGAGACACAATCTCGACTCATTTCGTGTAACCCAAATTAGAGTAATTTTTTATTCTGAGTCTACTTTATTTATGACACTTGTGTCCCACTTAATTTCAGCCCCATGTACTTCTAATTTATTTTAGGATACCACTTGCATTTATTTTTACTAAATTAAATCATAAACCTCACTTTATACAATTTTCCATTTATTGGGCACTTTTGTGCAAAAGTGCATTAAGGTATCCACTCCATTGGACACGACACATAAATAAACCTATTTCTCCTTCATGTATAATTTCTATAATTTTTGGGAGTATGCAATGCAATATCAATCTCCTTGAACCATGGCCATCAAAACCTTGAACCAAAACAATCCTAGCAATTCATTTTGAACCTATTTGAATCATGGTCCTTGAAATCCTACATGAGAAGGCCCAATCCCAAGAGGGTTTGACTAAGCCTAAATTCTCGGTCAACCCAATACTTTATACATATATATAAATAACTTATCTTCCTTTTTCTATTCTTTCCTTCAACCTAAATCCCAAGTTTCAGCCGACACCACCCCATTACATCTCCCTATTCACCTTCCTCTTCCTCCTTCCCAGCCTGTCCTCGCTGGAGTCCCGTCGGGGTTCACCGCTGCACCCAAACCGAGTCGACCCTCCCCTCCTCCGCCATACTCGCCGAGCCGTCGGGCTCGACGACTGCTGAACCGCCGAAGACCTCTGCACCGAGCCATCTCCTTCCTGCCGAGTCCCATCTCCACCGTTCTCCCATCCTTCGACCGTCGGACAACCCCTCGACCGAAGACCCTCCTCCACGTGGAGCAAAACCGCACCTCCACCCGCGGCCAACCCGCTGAAGCGTTGTTCTCCACCTCGCCAGAGGGGATCCCCGACTCTCCTTCCACCTCCTCGATGACCTCACGACTGCACAGAACCGACGCTGCCGACGGCTCCTTCGTAGTCCGGTCACCTGAATCCAACCAACGCTTCCATCGACCCGCCTGCTCCCACCGTTCTCCAACCTTCCTGTCATTCCCTCCGGTGAACCCGACCTCGCCGGAACCGTGCAGCCCCGGCCTCCCCCTTGCTCCCTCAGCCGGACCTCCCTCTCCTCTCCTCCCTGTCACAACCTCGCTGAGCCCTCCTTCTCCTGTCCGACCATTTATCCTCCCCGTCCTCATCGCCACAACCTCGTCGAGCCCCTCGTACTCCTCTCCCCTCCTTCCTCAGGTGATCGCCTGAACCCCGCCACAACCTGCCTCCTCCTTGTTCACTATCATCGTCATTATCATCACCTTCATCGCTGTCATCGTCATCTTCGTAATTATCATTGTCGTCATCATCGTCAACGTCAATCCCGTACGTGCCCGCCAAGGTTTGTACCTGTCCCCCTTCTTCATGATTTGTACGTATGTGTATAGTATTCATTGGTATATGTTTAGTATGTATACAATTAGTATATGTATATTTAGTTATTCATTAGTATATGTTAGTATGTAAATAATTGGTATATATATACATATATATAGTATATGTATTCATTTTAGTATATATATATATATATATATATATATATATATATATATATATATATATATATATATATATATATATATATATATTGTAGGTAATTTAATGTTAAATGATAGTCAAGATAATATGTATAATTATATATGTACTAGGTGACCCGAGTGTTAATTACGGATACCCCGTATTGACCATGTGACCCTGAGACTTGTGATCTGTCTGCCATATGTACATTGACATACTGGCGAGCCCCGTATCATTTTGACTGTCTGTCTTACACAATAATTACATATGCGACACCCGCACAATTAGATGCACACTTGACCCTAGTTGATCAGTGTCATACCTAGCGAAGCCCCTGAGTTCAATGTATTTATGATTGTGTGTTAGTGTAGCGACTGATACAATATTATTATTAAATAATGTATATAGGATTGTTGGATTGCTATGCGAGACTTCAGGAGCAGGACATTGATATTGCCAGCTAAGGACCCCATGCGAGTACATTCTCTGATAATTTTTGTTATTTGATAATTTCTATAATTCTAGTATTTAGAAATATTATATCTGATTCTTGATACAGTGCTACACGGACTAGTATATAGATTAGATCTTTAGTCATGAGATGTTATATTGGTTATTGTATTAACATTGTATACGACATTGATATTAGACATCGTACATGATATATTGGACAATGATCATGTATCGTGACGTGTCATGATTGGATCCACAATACTAGTTGGGGTGGGAAAATTGCTAGTGAGAGATATGATCAAAATACCTATCGTACAAGTGTAGACATTAAACAGTGTTAATATACACCTCACGTATGATTAGCCAGGCCATGTAGCTATCGAACAAGTTTCCAAGCCGATCATATTTTGAAACTACGATTTCAAACACTTAGAATAGTTACAGTTCTCTATTTTAGTTCATATACTACATCACTCGTATATGATATTGTACCTCTTTCTTTTCATTTCATATATGCACTGACTGTACCATATTGCCTATATTGCTTGTCTCTTTATTTTGCTACTGCATGTATTCATTGTCTTCTCTCGGTATATATTATCATTTATTTATTGTTTTATAGTCCTTATCAATTAATTGGAACTGTTATTAGAGATGTACTTTGCTCCATCCTGACTAGAAATATTTTTCCAGACTGCGCCTTAGAGGACTGGTGTCCGACATTTTATGGACCACAGGGAGAGTAGCTACAAACTTGGACCTTGTAGCCAGGTGTGATTTTGGGAGGTCTAGCCGGGATCACTAGTTATTTAGTTTTTTTTAGCAGTTTTTGGTACCAGATTTGTCTCCGGCATATTTAGTTGAGACTTGGATATTATTGTTTAGATTATTTCTATTTTAGACTCGTATTGCATTTTGATTTATTTACTTCTCCGATATCTTATCGTGCTTTAGCTATACGATTGAGTATTGTTCATATTATATTGTGATATCTGTGACTCCTTATGGAGTTGGATGCTCGTGTGAGAATGATTAGATAGCATTGTGACCTAGACAGTATTCTATCGTCGATGTTGCGGAGTAGGCTGGACGTACCCACATACTCGTGTCCCAAATTCTGCGTGTGGGTCGTGACATATTTTTAGTGGCGGCCTATGCTGGTCAGACTTCGCAAGTTGTGCTATATCGTGGTAGTGCGACATCTTAGTTGTACTACCGCATGCCTGCGATAGGATCTAGGATATAGCATATTAGGATAATAGCGAATACTCAATCACAATTAGGAATATTTTCCAATCTATCTGTCTTGTTATCCTTATTCCTTCTGAATATTGCTTCCTTAGAATTTTACTGTCCTTCGATCCTTGATGATATCGTATTCTTGTGCCTTAATGACTTCTCCTGGTTTTGATCCGTCTTCAGGATACCGCCGAAGATCAGATCGCAAGATCAGCAACAGCCTCCGAGGTAGACCCAGCTGGCTTGTCATTTCTGTAAGAAGCTAGGTCACCTTTGAAAGAGCTGTAGGATGAGGCTTGGACTTTGTTTGCACTGTGGCGCTGCAGGACATCGAATGAAGGATTGTAGTCGAGCCCCTTATCTTTCCAGCCAGCGAGCAGCTCCAAACCATAGAGATCCAGTTAGGCCACCTGTGGAATCGAAGATTGCTCAGCACCCGCGAAGGGAGCCACCCCAGCAGGGCAGGATATTTGCGATGACGGTTGAGGAGACCAATACTGCAGGTGATGTGTTAGTAGTTTCTGTTCTTTTCTTCCTTCTGTTCATTTTTATTTGATTGATTGATTCCTTAGTACCTTAGTTTGTGTCAGTAATTTTCTTAGTAGAATATAGTTAGTAGTACACGCTGACAGAGACTGCAATACCATGATAAAAGACACCATAACCATATATGTTTTCCTTATATTGCATATTGAATGACTGTAGGTTGGATTTTCTTAGACTTTGATTAGGACATTGACCATAGTGAAGATTAATGAAGAGGTTATGACTTGACAAAGAGAGACAAGTTGCCTTAAATTTTAGGGACAAACATTAATTTAAATAAAGAGATGAGATTTTAATATGACAGAATTGACGATTTTGTTAAATCATAAGTTTTAGGAAGATTATGATTCGATTAAAATTGTCATTAATTTGAGGAGTTTAAGCAGATTATCATTATATTTATTGGAATGCAAGATACTAAGATATAAATTGAACGTGGTATTTAAAGATTTTATAACTATTACATTGTTTGAGTATTGTGTGGAAAAAAAATCGAGGAATAAGATCACTAATGGATTAGATTTGAATTCAAATTCGGGATGAGATTTAAAATTTATAAATATGCATGGATTAGATTTAAATTAGAGATTGGATATTAAATTTTGAGTATTTAATTATTAACTTAAAGTTTTGGAGGAAATTATGTTAAAAAAATAGAATTTGATTTTTATTTCAAGAATTTTCAGGAATATGATACTTAAAGAATTTTGAAAAAATTGTGAAATAACAATGTGGATTACTTCATGATTATGTGGTATGATAAATTTAAATTTTGGTGAAAAATAATATAACGAATAAATACAACAGTTGAGGATCTTAAAGTTTGAGGACGAAATTCTTTTAAGGAGGGTAGACTTATCACTACCACATTCTAAAAATAGGGATATTTTTCACTTTTTATATATTATTAATATTGTGTGTAGTTATTTTAAATAATTGCATGATGTGTGTATTTATATATATATTATTATATAGTGACGAAAATGTAGGGTTATGAATTTAAATTGTATTATTTAGGATTAATTTATTGAGGTTGTAATTAATTACCGTAATTTTATTTGATTGTTGTGTCTTACCGTTGCTTCGATATTTGGAGCGCTACCCAAGCTTTTGCCTTCCAACAAATTTTACACCTTTGTCCTAGATATGTCTGCCTTCTTTTCTGACCCTTGTGTAACTTATAATTATACTCTCTTGTGCTACATTTTAGTCGCACAATTTTTATCGCAGACGTTATTATTTAATTTGATAAAAATCTAACTTTGTATCGTTGTGCGTTCTAATCGAAATTGGAGACACAATCTTGACCCATTTCGTGCAACCCAAATTAGAATAATTTTCTATTCTGAGTCTACTTCATTTATGACACTTGTGTCCCACTTAATTTCAGCCCCATGTACTTCTAATTTATTTTAAAACACCACTTGCATTTATTTTAACTAAATTAAATTATAAACCTCACTTTGTGTAATTTTCTATTTGTTGGGCACTTTTTGTGCAAAAGTGTATTAAGATATCCACCCCATTGGACACGACACGTAAATAAACCCATTTCTCCTTCATGTATAATTTCCATAATTTTTGGGAGTGTGCAATGCAACATCAACCTCCTTGAACCATGGCCTTCAAAACCTTAAACTAAAACAATCCTAGCAATTCATTTTGAACCCATTTGAATCATGGCCCTTGAAATCCTACATGATAAGGCCCAATCCCAAGAGGGTTTGACCAAGCCCTAATTCTAGGTCAACCCAATACTTTATACATATATATAAATAACCTTTCTTCCTTTTTTTATTCTTTCCTTCAACCTAAATCCCAATTTTCAGCCGACACCACCCCATCACATCTCCATATTCACCTTCCTCTTCCTCCTTCCATGCTTGTCCTCACCGGAGTCCCACCGAGGTTCACCGCTGCACCCAACCCGAGTCTACCCTAATTCTAGGTCATCCCAATACTTTATACATATATATAAATAACCTCTATTCCTTTTTCTATTCTTTCCTTTAACCTAAATCCCAAGTTTCAGCCGACACCACCCCATCACATCTCCCTATTCACCTTCCTCTTCCTCTTTCATGCATGTCCTCGCCGGAGTCCCGCAGGGGTTCACCGCTGCACCCAACCCGAGTCCACCCTCCTCTTCACCGCCGGGGTTCACCGCTACCACGTCACAGACAGGAGACAAAGTTCTACGCACAGGGCGTGTTGGCTGTGTTGTTACAGCTTTGTTGATCAGAGAGTGAGAGCTTACATGAAGGGTAGAGGACGTCTTGGACATCCATACTTTACGCAGCTTCCTGTTGTCCTGGCCAGAGAGGGAATGAGAGCTACCCCTGCACGAAGTATGTCTTCATAAGCAGATTGGTCAAAATGGATGACCAAAGTCTTCTTCGTTGATCCGACGGATACAACATCGTGTTGAGCAATTGCTTTCTCGTCAGATGAGAAAGTCGTCCCCAGCAAAGTTGCCATCTTGTGTTTGATGATAAACAAAAAAAAATGAGAAAGAGGGTTTATACGAAACCTTTCTTTTTTTTTTTGCTTACAAACAAGAAAAAGAGTACAATTAATCCTATACGAGGATGTTAAATACAATAAAAATGATTCTGAGAAATAATTGCTAGAGGAGTCTGATATGCGGTTGATCACTTTGTCCCTTGGACCACACGATGTTGAAGAAGTACTGTAGAAGAAGAAGAAGCTTCAAAGGTTGCAAGTGGGATTGAATTCTCGTTGCCAAAGTTATCAATCAACACTCTATGTTTGTGCTCTCTCTCTCTCTGATCTCCCCTACCTTGATCAATCCCGATACCCTGTGACCAGGGGTCTCTATTTATGGAGATCAATCCATAACTGTCCAGTTGGCGTAGAAGCCAAACTGTGAAGAAAGTTGCATCTTTTATGCGACGGTTATAATAACTGCTACCCACGTCTGAATGACCTTCTAAATCTGTGTATGACACATATCCCATTATAAGGTAACGCGTATAACTGTTTCTCGAAGATCACGGCATGCAAGCCACGTAGGTAACTATACCTTGCGTAGAGATGGTTGGTGTATAAGCCAAATAACTGTCTTGTTGGCATAAAAGTCAAATAAATATCTTGTTGGCGTAAAAGCCAAGCTCTGCGTAAAACTTGAGGATTAATCATCATGACTGAGGTCTCGAGTGTATTTTGGACTAAATAGCCTTATCACGTACCTTTGCAAATATAGCCGAGTTGGCATATTTCGAGGAGATAGCATACGTCGTACTCCTATAGTTGAAAATAGCCTGGTTGGCATGAAATGAAAGGATGGTGATGTGAGCGTATTAGTCACAGTTTGATCTTTCCCAGTCATTTAAAAATAGAACAAAATCTCGTGCATTAAATGCAGAGATCTGCCCCTATCTCGTGCATTAAATACAGAGATATGCCTCGAGCTCTGTACGAGAGATAGCTTTTGACGTGGCGTCAGATTTCGTCTCATGTTGAGCGTAAAAACTTATTTCTGCCCATATAGAATAGGCAGCATATTCTTTAAATACGTAAAAATAACTTACATCAAGAATATATCACTAAACGACAGCCTGGATCTCTGTGCAAAATTATCTTCACAGCTGTCCTTTCGATTATCGTGCAGTACTTTTGTTAGGAGTCAGGTTCACAATTTTGTTTGACAGATTCGTTCGAGGAAAACGAAGAGTTCCTCGTACAATTTTACGCTGCATTAAAAGCAAACGTATCTTACGCAGGGGGGTATAGTAACCTCTTTATGCCAAGACAGCCTTGGAGTGCTGCTTTACACGGGCAGCTCTGAAGCTCTATTTTATGCCAAATAGCGCTGAAGCTCTGTTGTACGTCCATAGCTCTGAAGTCATATTTTATGCCATGCAGCGTTAATGCTCTGTTTTATGCGGACTTCATGTATATTGGGGGTTTTACGCGTATAATTTTCCAGCGTATTTTATGCTTCTACAAGACCCCCTTCAAAGTTTTTAAATTCCTCGTAATTTGAAATACTTGAATGAAGCATGAAACGGTCAAATTTAACTCATTCTGCGAGGCTGATTTCTTGGCGATATTTAAAAAGTTGTTGGGATTTGGTATGTTCTCTTCTGCCTATATAAAGGCAAGCAAGTGAACCTGATTTTTCCTACTCCCTTCACCACGAAGATAGCTGCTGAGATTCATTGGGCTGATCTGAGGAGGAAAAAGATTATGCTCTTCTAGCATGTAAGGAGCCGTAAAAAGAGACATCTTCGAGCAAATATTTCCTGCAACGATGGATCATAGAAGGATATCATAGGTTCCTTTGCTTGGGATAATCAGCAATTTTATATGGCGATTCGCCTAGGAGAGAGGAAGGTTCTCATTGGACCACACAGCTTGCTAGCTGTATTTTCCCCTATTATGAAGCTGGACTCAGGTGGGCAGCTTAGCCGTGTCTTCTAGTATTATATTGGGTCTGAATCTCTAACACAATTCTAAGCATAGCCGCCATGGCGTATGGGGGGTGGGCTTAAATAATTTATACATGCCCAGTTCTGTATCCTCCCTCCATTCACCATTTTCTTGGCCTCCCGGCCGAAAAAGTATTGTAGAAGAAGCAATGAAGATCTCTATCAGACGAGAACCTAGTGTAATAGATTCTCATCATATGTAATCATGATCTTGAATATTAATGAAAGATCCTTTGTAAAATAGATTTCCATCATATGTAATCATGATTAATAAATCTATCTCCTTTTACGCACTATTGATTTGCCATATTACTGTGAGGAAGTCTGATAATGCGCCACTTCAACACGTCTGAATAATTTTTTATGCTGACTCTGAAAAATATGCCTTCCGTCATGTCCCAACTTTTACGCGTAACGGAAGATGCGTAAAAAGTTCTTTTAGCATTAAGTTGTCTTAAAAATCCAACTGTCATGCTGTTTCTGACAAGAAGTCACATAGAATTCTGAACTGTCATTTCTTCTTCATAAATGTAAAGAACATCTGTTCAGAACAACATCTTCAAAATAATGGCTTCTCAAAAGATTCTCAGGATGAGGCAAGTAATGTCCGTCGAACAGGCCATCCCTGAACTAGATGTAAAAATTTTGGCCAAACTTCGAATGAACTATCAATGGCCAAGGAAAAAAAGTCATCTTCCAGTGAAGAAGATACTTTCAGGGAACTCCTTGGCCCTTCGTCTGATGAAGTCCTTTCGACTGAGGAAGAAGAACATTTTCGGTACAAACTCTTGTAACTGGCTTTTTTAAGTGTAAAACCCGAATTATCAAGATATACACGTATTTTGCTAGCTGATCTGTCCCGTGTAGTTTAAGATACGTATAGCATAGATACGCATCTTCTGAATGTAAAATTGTAGATCTGTAGCTTCTGAGCATAAAATCATAGATTTGTAGCTTCTGAGGATAAAATCGTAGATCTGTAGCTTCTAAGCGTAAAACTTTCTGAGCGTAAAATCATAGATCAGTAGCTTCTGAGCGTAAAATTGTAGATATGTAGCTTCTGAGCATAAAAGCTTCTGAGCATAAAATCAAAGATATGTGCTCTACGCATAAAAGAGTCTAGGCGTAAAATTAGGGATCCGTTACGCAGCATGACTGTCTGTCTTCATGTTCAATTATAGGCTGACATGGTCGCAAATCATAACCGATTATTAAAAATTAGATTTGGTTAAGTATTCAAAGAGTCACTTGAACTCTATAAATAGGCCTAGGTCATGAGAGAGAAAAACCCTTCATCTGTCTCTGCAAAACCCATCGTTTCTTTCTGAAAGCTCTTTGTCTCTTCTTGAAAACTCTTAGATTCGCCATGGCACCAAAATAGGCCTCCGTCGCTAAAGGAAAGAAAGTCGCTTCTTTATCTCGTTTCACTGCTCAAGCACGAGCAACCCCCATTAGGCTGAGCGAGCCTCATTTTGAACGAAGTGCTCCGCAGTCTAACTGTGCACTGGGCATCACAGGTAAAGACTTTGAGAGAGAAAATCCTTCGCGCACGTTGTACGTGTATGTGCAAATACGCCCACATTCCTAATGTGTCAGCGTAAAACTCCATATTTTTATAGTCTGGTGTAAAAACTCAGACTGTCAAATTTTGGCGTATTCTGCGAACTTTGGGTTTTACGCAATAGATATAAATTCTAACGTAAAACTCAAATTTTGGCAGTCTGGCGTAAAAAATTAGACTGTTAGGTTTTGGCGTATACTGCCAACCTTGAGTTTTACGTATTGGAAGTAAATTTCAGCGTAAAACTCAGGTTTTTGCAGTCTGGCATAAAACTCAGACTGTCAAGTTTTGGCGTATACAGCAAGAGTGTAACACTTTATGTTTTATGCGCTGAAAGAAAATTCCAGCGTAAAACTGACTTTTTCTCTTGCTTTTTACAGTGGACTTACAGATCCCCCCACTGGCTGAAGTGATGGGCTCTTCTACTGGAATGATGAATTCTAACTATTTGGAGGATTTGTCCTGTGTGACCTTCCCCATCTCTGGAAATGAGTATCCTCAAGAAAGGGGAACTCTGATCTCTGCCCAAGGGGAAAGTATGTTGCTGAGTATGATCAGTGGGGAGCCCTTGACGTACATAGACGGTACGGAGTATAAGAAACCAGCTTTCTTATTTGGGAATGTTATTGATAAACAATCCCAGACAAAGCCCAAGAAGGAAGATTGGATATTTTCTGCTGAGGGTACGGTCATGTATCTGCCAAAGATGCCCAGAGATTACCCTATCTCTGTATTCTTCCATGCCACATATCCCAGAAAAATGGTAAGGACTCTGACTCCGGATCTTCATGGCCAGCCGGAGAAGATCTTTTATAAGAAAGGATTAGACCGGAGATCTTTTATAAGCAGTCCCTCAGGCCCTATCATGCCTTTCAGAGGATTACTGCCGGGCAGCGTCCCGAGTGAAGACTCTTCCTTGATCCAGCCATTTAAAATGGCAAACTTCTGCAATGAGTTCATGGCGCAGGAAGGAGTATATCCCAAGGTTAACCCTTGCACCAGTGGATGGTTCAACCCCTAGAATCTTCGGTGGTCAGTTTAACTGCCTGGGCCCTGAAGCACTTCCAGATGGAGCTGGAAAGTATTAACTTATTTGAGGCTGCGAGCGCCACTAGTGTTAGGCTACCTATCAACCCCAACTTATTCTTAGCTATGATGTAGCGATATAACTCGCTCACCGAGACTTTCGCCACTCCGATAGGTGAGTTGGGCCTAGCCCTTCATGAGATGGCAGATATCTCAAAGCTGCCAATGGGAGACATTTCTTATGAAGAATATGTCCCTACACAGAGAGTTGAAGGATACCAACCCTCGGGTAGTGGCAGTGTACCAAGAGCTGATGTGTCATTATCTTGCATGCACCACTTTCTACGGGGAGCCCTCTGACTTAGCCCATATTAACAAATGAGTGTCCTACCTCTTCTTCCATCAGGCTAGAAATGCCAAGCAGGACAAGGTTGTAGATAGTAAAGATAAGCCTTTGAACCTTCTGAGCATGCTTAATGCCAACACAGTCGATGATCTCATTGAAGATGCAGGGGCTTCAGATTGTGTTCTCGATGAAGAGATAGGGGGTTATCCTGCAGGCACTAAAGCCTACAGTCATATGAGGCATTATCGCAAGCCTTTGTCAAGGGAAGCTCAACTGGCTAGCTTCCTTTCTATTTGGCTACGTCGATGGGTGGTGCTTGGCATCGCATCTATGGATCGTATTTATCGCAATACCATATGGCCCATAGTGTATTTGGTGTTTGGAGCAAGATTGGGTCTTCTCTTTGCCATGGTATGCAGGATACAGGCTGGCCTGAGGGCCATTACTGATGGGCTGTTGGTCGATACTACACAACGTGAAGGATATCCCAGAGTGGAATTACCATTCCTATATCTGATGGGATGGTTAGTCCTTCACAACACCAGAGTGATGTCTCCTGGATCTGCCAGTGGTTCGGGACATAACTTCTTGTTGAATTACAAGAATTCTCTCTGAAATATGGTTAGCGTCATAGATTGTCGAGTAGCACTCAATTTTGCCCATAGTTGGAAGTTCTTCTACACTGTCCCCCCCTCCCCCCCCCCCCCCCGTACATATTAATCAACAGGGGACGAAACTTCAGGATGCATGTCAGAGAAAGACTATTCTCTCTCCTGAAGCCTTTTACTGGTTGGTCTGCATTAGACCTTTCCATCTGCTGTACAGAAGTGAGGACCACTGCTACTTGGAGCCTTATCTGCCTAGCTGTTTTGCCAGACAATTTGGGTATGATCAGTTGAACGTGGAGAATCCTATCACCAGCTTCAAGTTCAAAGGTGGACTTATTGATGGAGCTAGAGGATGGCGGTATTTCATCATGGGTTGTACTGGAGCAACCTTTGTTGTGCCCGCGACTTCTCTCTCCACGGAGTTGCCCATTCTTTATTCGTACGCGCAGTTTTATGCGTCCATCAATACCTTCCATCATAATTTTGATGTACATGGAAGTTTTTGAATGCCCTCCCATAGGTCTACTAGAAGAGAGGAGATACCGTCTGTTTCCTTGGATGAAGGTGATAAAACCACCGGTGCAGATAACTATTTGCTGATTTTACCGAGAGGCGTAATAGCTTCGCCAGCAGAGCCTCTCATAATCTCCAATAAATGAAAGGTTTCCACTCTGAAAGAGCATTCCCCCCGCAAGAGGAAGCAGGCTGCCAGAGGTCCTAAAAATACTTCTACCAAGGGGGCCTCTAGGAGTGAGCCTATTATTTTCCCTGTTGGGGATGATTCTTTGATTAGGGGTCCCTCGCCTTTTAGAGAAGGGACCTCCATAGTTCCAGCTGACAGTGTTGGAGATTCTTTGCCCGCGATTGCTGTCGCTACCACCGTTACTTGTAGTGCTTCTAGATCGCCTCCAAGGCCGAGTTTAATAAGAATTACTTTACTGAGACAAATAATGGGACTAGCCCCTCCTCCTTCATCTGTAAGTATTTTAAGCGAGATTCCACCCGATGAGCCTCGAGTAGATTTGGGTGACGACTGGGATGACTACCCTCAAGCGTCAGTTGGTGCACCCTCTTCTCCAGGTATGACAATTTATTTAGCATCATTAAGAAATAATTTAGCTATACAGGCTGCAGACGCACTATACATACCATCGGCCATGGGTAAATGTTGTCTCCATGCTTTTTTCAGGAAAATTAACATCAATTTGATATTAACTTTCTCTTATCTTATTTTCAGGCGAAGACATCTCGGGGGAGGGCGGAGTTGACACAACTTCTGATTTTGTTGTGGATCCAGCTAATGAAACGACGGTGACCACCGTCGAAGAAGCATACCTTAAAACTGCTGATCTTTCATCCGCAACATTCTCGGATGTCATCTCGCCAGTAGCAGTTCAAATAACATCAGAGGAGGATGAACCCGCCATCCCGACCGTGCCTCCTTCGTCAAGCATGCCAGCAACTTCAATCGTTGTTGGTGTCTCTTCTTTTGTTATGCCATCTGTTGAAGCAATGACAATGGCAACATCCTCTACAGTCATTCCAGAAAGGAGGCTTACCGATATTGCGGCCACTCCTAGCGTCCATTTGAGCTTTGCTATGCTAGTGGATCAATACACCAGCATATTCTACCTTACTTTGAAAAAATTGATATCCATGATGCTGGAGAAGAATCTAGGCTTTGATGCTCTGAAGATGTCCTCCAATCTCACCATAGCGCAGATTAGAAATTTCAATGGCGCTGAAAGAGCTAATGCGCTAGAGCAAATATTTAATAGTTTATAACAATCCATTAACAAATATTTGCAACTATCATGAGGCAGCATCAATGACCTGGTTCAGGCTGAGTACGACTCCCTAACTGTAGAACTTGCTCAGCAGACAGAATCTTTAAACAAATCCATCCAGGATCGTCAACAAGAGATGGAGAAAGAGTAAGCAGTATTGGTGGAGAGTATTCCTCAGCTAGCTCAGTGCTGCACAGAATGTGAGGGATGCGAAGTGAGGGTTCAAGAATTGGAAGCTGAACTTGCCCAGACAAGGGAGAGACTTCTCAAAGCATCATTAGTTCATAATGTATTGGAGGGCCAAGTGAGTACAGCTCAGCAGAACTTGACACATATGGGAGTCATCCATGCAAGCTTTGTTGATAGTCTGTCCGAACTATCTCCCTTGAGCAATGATGAGGCAAGGCTGGAACGGGCTCGCGCTAACATTTTGAACTCCAGGAATGAGAGGATGGCTGCTTTGACACAACAGATCAGGGATTTAACTGCTCCTCCCCAATGATGTACTTTCTTTATTTCTCCTGTAATTTTTCAGAGATAATAAAGATACATTTTCTGGCTTTGTGGACCCATTACTTATAAATGATAGGCTAAGATGAAAGTGATATCAGAGGTAATATAAATATGATATACTTTTGGTAAGGTTTGGCTGAATGTAAATCTATTCAGAGGTAAGATGAACCTGATAGAATATAATCCAACTAAATTTGATACAAAACACTATCAGAGGTAATATGAACATGATATGTTTCAAATTAGTTAAACATATCTAATCAGAGGTCATATGAACCTGATAGAATATGATTCAGCTAACCTTTATACGTAGTATCGTCAGAATAAAATCTTCATTATACTCCATTAAGCAAAGAAGATCAAGCATAGTACTTCTTCAGGAATTTGCCGTTGATAGGAGCCATTATCAAATCTCCGTTAGGTTTGGCTCATCTGTAAGCGCCATTTGAGAATGTTGTTTCTCACATAAGGGCCCTCTCTTTATTAATAGTTGTTTGTGTGAACTTCGAATATCATACCAGAGGTAACATGGACATAGTATAATACCGTATTTATTGAGGATATCCCACTGGGGGATCCTTGGTGGACTTATTATTTGTTGCGCACGTTGAGTGCAAATAATAAGTTAAAACAAGTCCTGGCAGAGGTAACATAGACATGAAAATTTTCTGTGGACCCACTACTTTTTGCGCACATTAGTGTAAGTAATAGGTTTGTGACAAGCTCTGCCAGAGGTATTTTGGACGCTGTAAAATATGACTATGTGGGGATAGTGGAGAGGCATATTTTTGTTTGAGAGGTAATGTAGACGTGAATTACTCGTATCCATTGCGGGCGTCCCACGGAGGGTTTTTTTTTGGACCTATTACTTCTTGTGCACGAGAGTGCAAGTAATAAGTTTAAGACAAGCACTGCCAGAGGTAATATGGACGTGGCAGTTTTTGTGGACTTAACACCACTGGCATACTTAGAGTTAAGTATGGGTGCTAAGTTAAGATGATAACTGATATCAGAGGTAATATGGACATGATAATCGATAACCAAAACTCGGAAGGTTTGCTCAGAGGTAATATGGATATGACAAACTCAGCCTGAGAAATATTATGACAGCAGTTCAGATGTAATATGAACGTAAACTAATGTCGAGAAAATTTCTTGAGAATATGGTCTATCCGATCATGAAGATAGATTGAAGGATCATTCCGCTGGGGAGATTGATGGGACGATAGCTCAGAGGTAATATGAACATGGCTAACGTCTAACGAGATTGGTTTGAATAGTCACTACGGGAGTATGCAAGTAGACCTAAAGATTGCTCCACTGGGGAGATTTTGAGGATCCCTCATCCATTGTGTATCCGGGACTCTTGGATATGGTGTCTTTTTACAAAAATTCGTAACGAAGGAGAAAATATTATACATAGGCACTTGCTGGGGATGAAGAACCAAGAGTTGATTTGTACATCCGGGTTATGGACTTATTACCCATGGCGTACCTTAAGTACAGATAATAAGCTGAAACGACTAGCACTATCAGGGGTTATGCGAACATGATAGTAGAAAGTCAAAGAGAAGAACTTCACTCAGAGGTAATGTGGACATGCAAAAGTTCTAAAAATATCTTACTCAGAGGTAATGGGGACATGGTAAGATATGACTCTCCAGAGGTAAAGAAGAACAAGACAGAGGTAATATGAAAGTGACCATTTTTGTGGTAATAAATTTACTCTGCCGGAGAGAGTGGAGAGACGTAATTCAGAGGTAATATGAACGTGAACTGATTGATAGCAACAACCTGGGAGATTTGTTCAGATGGCAAACTTAGCTGGGAAAAAATGTTTGGACAACAGTTCAGAGGTAATATGGACGTGAACACATGTCCAAAAATTTACTGGATAGTGATTTGTTGATTGTGGATAGATCTGAAGGTTGTTTCTCTGGGGGGATTTTAGGGACTCATCATCCATACTTCTCGAGGGGGCAAATTACTATATTGGAGTGAGATTAATTTGCCGTGAACGTCATCTTGTTTATAAATGCAAAGTGATGACTTTGGCGTCGATCAACTCCTGGATTCTCCTTTTCAGTATATAGCATGCCTTTATGGGGTGATGAATGTACCGATGAAAGAGACAATATTCTGGGTCATCGACCTTGCCAGCCCTTTCAAGGTATCTGATGTTGGGTAGCCGAAGCTTATTTTCCTTCATCAATATATTAAATATTTCAATAATGTCATCCTCGTTGAAGGAGAAAGTCCCCTTTGGCTTTCGGACTTTCGATACCTGAGTAGTACGGTCTTCAGGGAAGATGGTCATAGTTGCATTATCTTCGGATACAGAGGGAATTCTACCCCCATCTTTGGATACTGCTCTGTTTTATCGTGGGAGATTACCCCCAGACATGTCGTTGACTGGTTCTTCTTCTTCTTTTTGTTTGCCTTTGTCCAAAGAAGTTGATTTAGAAGAACCTGCCTCTGGTATTACAGGATCAGACTCTGGAGGTTTGGAGTTTGCAAGAGATGCGGCATACCTTAACCCAAAATGAGTTCATTAACAGTAAGGATCACTATGCAACGGTATTCGTCTACCTTTTTCATAATTGAGGCATTGCTTCAACTTCAAATCATAACCCATATTTTGCATAATTTTTAAAGCCTGTGGGCTATATCTGTGGATTTGCATTTTTCCACCATCAGACTCATGAGATTCTTCTTGTACGATTGGTCTATTCCGTATTCGACCGAAGATTACTTGATGCTGATCATCGCAAGTGGGTGGAACAATAAAGATAGATTCTTCATGTGGCTCATATGTCATGACGATATTAAATGTTGACGCTACTTTCCACATGATCTCCCCACGCTTGGTAGTTAGGGGCACTGAGTTTTGATTTTGTCCCCTGTCTTTACGTTTCTGGATCAGGAAACCACGCAAATCAGGGAGATTACAAGAAGAAGAAGAAGGCTTATTCTGCCTTTTTATATCAGTAGGCTTGTGGGGATTAGGAACCATAACCCTTTCTCTGCCATAGGAATACAGCAGTTCACCCATATGAGTAGCATATGACCCATCATCTATCTGAGGAGCGTATATTCCCCTGAAATGAGTCTCCTTTACGCGGACAGACCTATCCCGACAAAATTTGAATTTTTGCACAGGTTCGCTTAAAACAGGGAAAGTCTGCGTAATCTGTAAAGTAGGAAAAAAGCCTAGAGGTTGGAAAATTCGCCACTTGTTTTCCCTTGATGCGATCAAAGGATAAATCTGCCTCGTCACAGAAGGAAGATATAATTTTACGCACGGGGCGTGTTGGAAATTTCTGGATTGGCACTGAGGCATTGCCAAAATTTTTGTCTACGACGTCACAGACGGGAGATAAAGTTCTACGCACAGGGCATGTTTGAAACTTCTGGATTGGCACTGAGGCATTGCCAAAAGTTTTGTCTATGACGTCACAGATGGGAGACAAAGTTCTACGTACAGGGCATATTTGAAATTTTTGGATTGGCACTGAGGCATTGCTAGAAGTGTTGTCTACCATGTCAAAGACGGGAGACAAAGTTATACGCACAGGGCGTGTTTGAAACTTCTGGATTGGCACTGAGGCATTGCCAGAAGTTTTGTCTACGACGTCACAGACGGGAGACAAAGTTTTACGCACAGGGGGTGTTTGAAACTTCTGGATTGGCACTGAGGCATTGCTAGAAGTCTTGTCTACCACGTCACAGACGGGAGACAAAGTTCTACGCACAGGGCATGTTGGCTGTGTTGTTATAGCTTTGTTGATCAGAGAGTGAGAGCTTGCAGGAAGGGTAGACGACATCTTGGACATCCACACTTTACGCAGCGTCCTGTTGTCCTGGACAGAGAGGGAATGAGAGCTACCCCCTGCACGAAGCATGTCTTCATAAGCAGATTGGTCGAACTGGACGACCAAAGTCTTCTTCGTCGATCCGACGGATACAGCATCGTGTTGAGTAATTACTTTCTCGTCAGATGAGAAAGTCGTCCCCAGCAGAGTCGCCATCTTGTGTTTGATGATAAACAAAAAAATGATGAAGAGGGTTTATACGAAACCTTTTATTTTTTTTGCTTACAAACAAGAAAAAGGATACAATTAATCCTATACGAGGATGTTAAGTACAATAAAAATAATTTTGAGGAATAATTGCTATAGAAGTATGATCTGCGGTCGATCACTTTGTCCCTTGGACCACACGATGTTGAAGAAGTACTGTAGTAGAAGAAGAAGCTTCAAAGGTTGCAAGTGGGATTGAATTCTCGTTGCCAAAGTTGTCAATCAATACTCTCTGTTTGTGCTCTCTCTCTGATCTTCCCTACCTTGATCGGTCCCGATACCCTGTGACCAGGGGTCTCTATTTATGGAGATTAATCCATAATTGTCCAGTTGGCGTAGAAGCCAAACTGTGAAGAAAGTTGCATCTTTTATGCGATGGTTATAATAACTGCTACCCACGTCTGAATGACCTTCTAAATCTGCGTATGACATGTGTCCCATTATAAGTTAACACGTATAACTGCTTCTCGAAGATCACGGCATACAAGCCACGTAGGTAACTGCACCTTATGTAGAGATGGTTGGCGTAGAAGCCAAATAACTGTCTTGTTGGCATAAAAGCCAAATAAATGTCTTGTTGGCGTAAAAGCCAAGCTCTGCGTAAAACTTGAGGATTCATGAATAACAAGCAACCAGCGTAATATAGCCGATTAATCGTCATGACTGAGGTCTCGAGCATATTCTGGGCTAAATAGCCTTATCACATACCTTTGCAAATATAGCCGAGTTGGCGTATTTCGAGGAGATAGCATACGGCGTACTCCTATAGTTAAAAAGAGCCTGATTGGCGTAAAATGCAAGGATGGTGATATGAGCGTATTAGTCACAGTTTTAGCTTTCCTAGTCATTTAAAAATAGAATAAAATCTCGTGCATTAAATGCAGAGATCTGCCCCCATCTCGTGTATTAAATGCAGAGATATGCCTCGAGCTCTGTACGAGAGACAACGTTTAACATGGCGTCTGATTTTGTCTCATGTTGAGCGTAAAAACTCATTTCTGCCCATGTAGAATAGGCAGCGTATTCTTTGAATGCGTAAAAATGACTTATATCAAGAATATGTTACTAAACGACAGCCTGAATCTCTGTACAAAATCATCATCACAGCCATCCTCTCGATCGTCGTGTAGTACTTTTGTCAGGAGTCAGGTTCACTGTTTTGTCTGACAAATTTATTCGAGGAATACGAAGAGTTCCTCGTACAACTTCACGCTATATTAAAAGCAAACGTATCTTACGTAGGGGGTTTAGTAACCTCTTTACGCCAAGACAGCCTTGGAGTGCTGCCTTACGCAGACAGCTCTGAAGCTCTATTTTATGCCAAATAGCGTTGAAGCTCTGTTGTACGCCCATAGCTCTGAAGTCATATTTTATGCCATACAGCGCTGAAGCTCTATTTTACGCGGACTTCATGTATGTTGGGAGTTTTACGCGTATAATTCTCCAGCATATTTCATACTTCTACACATACATCGTGAGCCATATTCGATCTCTTAGGAGCAAAAGTTATTTCTAGTGGACTGTTCATCTCGAGTCAAAACAAGTGCAACAAGTGGACTATATAATTTGATGCAATAAGGGCAGCAACATATTCAAGTAAAACAGATGTATCTCATTTAGCATAAATGACAAGGAACATAAGAAAATATAAGTGGTCACTTATTCAGTGATCCTTATCCATGGCCGAACGGTTATCCCTGCAGCAGACATATAAGTTAGTAATATATACATATATATATAAACGAGGTTCTCCTTCCATGTCCGTCTCTGCATCAAATATTTAGGTATGCAAGAAGGCTAGCCTAGCATGCATTCTAACTATATGATGGTCCCCTCCACGGGATTAGAAGTTGGAACATACAAGCCCATCTCACTAATAGACCTCTATATCATACCCTCCTGTAAGTAAGGACTATAAGCCTCAGGGTATTCTAGATCTCTCCTAGGCCGAATGATCCCAGTGCCCCAGGAAACGCTCGAGAGATAAACCTTGTGCAAAAGTTGTGTCACTACCACATTCTAAAAATAGGGATATTTTTGACTTTTTATATATTATTAATATTGTGTGTACTTATTTTAAATAATTTTATGATGTGTGTATTTATATATATATTATTGTATAGTGTTCCTTAATGTTTGAGCTAGTAGACTTGACCTAGAAGCCCACTAGATGAACCCCTGACCGAAATGTAGGATTATGAATTTAAATTATATTATTTAGGATTAATTTATTGAGGTTGTAATTAATTACCGTAATTTTATTTAATTGTTGTGCCTTACCGTTGCTTCGATATTTGGAGCGCTACCCTAGCTTTGCCTTTCAACAAATTTTATACCTTTGTCTTAGACATGCCTGCCTTCTTTTTTGACCCTTGTGTAACTTATAATTATGCTCTCTTGTGCTATATTTTAGTCGCACAATTTTTGTCGCAGACGTTATTATTTAATTTGATAAAAATCTAACTTTGTATCGTTGTGCGTTCTAATCAAAATTAGAGACACAATCTCGACTCATTTCGTGCAACCCAAATTAGAGTAATTTTTTATTCTGAGTCTACTTCATTCATGATACTTGTGTCCCACTTAATTTCAGCCACATATACTTCTAATTTATTTTAGAACACCACTTGCATTTATTTTAACTAAATTAAATCATAAACTTATTTTGTGCAATTTTCCATTTGTTGGACACTTTTTGTGCAAAAATGCATTAAGGTATCTACCACATTGGACACGACATGTAAATAAACCCATTTCTCCTTCATGTATAATTTTTATAATTTTTGGGAGTGTGCAATGCAATATCAACCTCCTTGAACCATGGCCATCAAAACCTTGAACCAAAATAATCCTAGCAATTTATTTTGAACCCATTTGAATCATAGTCCTTGAAATCCTACATGAGAAGGCACAATCCCAAGTGGGTTTGACCAAGCCCTAATTCTAGGTCAAGCCAATACTTTATACATATATATAAATAACTTCTCTTCCTTTTTCTATTCTTTCCTTCAACCTAAATCCCAAGTTTCAGCCGACACCACCCCATCACATCTCCCTATTCACCTTCCTCTTCCTCCTTCCCAGCTTGTCCTCGCCGGAGTCCCGCCGAGGTTTACCGCTACACCCAAACCGAGTCCACCCTCCTTTCCTCCGCCATACTCTTCGAGCCGTCGGGCTCGACGACTGCTGAATCGTCGAAGACTTCTGCACCGAGCCATCTCCTTCCTGTCGAGTCCCATCTCCACCGTTCTCCCATCCTTCGACCGTCGGATAACCCCTCGACCGGAGACCCTCCTTCATGTCGAGCAACGCGCCTCCACCCGCGGCCAACCCGCTGAACCGCTGTTCTCTACCTCGCCAGAGCGGATCCCCGACTCTCCTTCCACCTCCTCGATGACCTTACGACTGTACAGAACCGACGCTGCCGACTGCTCCTCCGCAGTCTGGTCACCTGAACCCAACCAAGGCTTCCATCGACCCGCCTGCTCCCACCATTCTCCAACCTTTCTGTCATCCCCTTCGGTGAACCCGACCTCGCCGAAACCGTGCAGCCCCGGCCTCCTCCTTACTCCCTAAGCCGGACCTCCCTCTCCTCTCCTCCCTATCACAACCTCGCTGAGTCCTCCTTCTCCTGCCCGACCATTCATCCTCCCCGTCCTCGTTGCCACAACCTCGTCGGGCCCCTCATACTTCTCTCCCCTCCTTTCTCAGGTGATCGCCTGAACCCCGCCACCACCTGGCCATTATATCCCGACCTCGCTGCCTCCTCCTTGTTCACTATCATCGTCGTTATCATCGCCGTCATCGTCATCGTTGTAGTTATCATCGTCGTCATCATCGTCAACGTCAACCCCGTACGTACCCGCCAAGGTTTGTACCTGTCCTCCTACTTCATGATTTGTACGTATGTGTATAGTATTCATTGGTATATGTTTAGTATGTATACAATTAGTATATGTATATTTAGTTATTCATTAGTATATGTTAGTATATAAATAATTGGTATATATATATATATATATATATATATATATATATATATATATATATATATATATATATAGCATATGTATTCATTTTAGTATATGTTTAGTATGTATATTGGTATATATATATATATATATATATATATATATATATATATATATATATTGTAGGTAATTTAATGTTAAATGATAGTCAAGATAATATGTATAATTATATATGTACTAGGTGACCTGAGTGTTAATTACAGATACCCTGAATTGACCATGTGACCCTGAGACTTGTGATCTATCTGCCATATGTACATTGACGTACTGGCGAGCCCCGTATCATTTTGACTCTGTCTTGCACAGCAATTACAGACGCGACACCCGCACAATTAGACGCACACTTGACCCTAGTTGACCAGTGTCATACCTAGCGTAGTCCCTGAGTTCAATGTATTTATGATTGTGTGTTAGTGTAGCGACTGATACAATATTATTATTAAATAATGTCTATAGGATTGTTGGATTGTTCTGCGAGACTTCAGGAGCAGGACATTGGTATTTCCAGCTAAAGACCCCAGGCGAGTACATTCTCTGATAATTTCTGTTATTTGATAATTTCTATAATTCTAGTATTTAGAAATGTTACATCTGATTCTTGACACAGTGCTACACGGACTAGTATATAGATTGAATCTTTAGTCATGAGATATTACATTGGTTATCGTATTAACATTGTACACGACATTGATATTAGATATCGTACATGATATATTAGACATTGATCGTGTATCGTGACGTGTCATGATTGGATCCACAGTACTAGTTGGGGTGGGGAAATTGCTAGTGAGAGATATGATCAAAATACCTATCGTACAAGTGTAGACATTAAACGGTGTTAATCATACACCTCACGTATGATTAGCCAGGCCATGTAGCTATCGAACACGTTCCCAAGCAGATCACATTTTGAAACTACAATTTCAAACACTTAGAATAGTTACAGTTCTCTATTTTAGTTTATTTACTACATCACTCATATATGATATTGTACCTCTTTATTTTTATTTTATATATGCACTGACTGTACCATATTGTTATATTACCTGTCTCTTTATTTTGCTATTGTATGTATTCATTGTCTTCTCTCGGTATATATCATCATCTATTTATTATTTTATAGTCCTTATCAATTAACTAGAACTGTTATTAGAGATGTACTTTGCTCCATCCTAAATGGAAATATTTTTCCAGACTGCGTCTTAGAGGACTGGTGTCCGACATTTTATGGACCACAGGGAGAGTAGCTACAGACTTGGACCTTGTAGCCAGGTGTGATTCTGGGAGGTTTAGCCGGGATCACTAGTTATTTAGTTAGTTTCTTTTAGTAGTTTTTGGTACCGGATTTGTCTCCGGCATATTTAGTTCAGACTTGGATATTATGTTTAGATTATTTCTATTTTAGACTCGTGTTGCATTTTAATTTATTTACTTCTCCGATATCTTATCGTGCTTTAGCTATGTGATTGAGTATTGTTCATATTATATTATGATATCTGTGACTCCTTATGGAGTTGGATGATCGTGTGAGAATGATTAGATAGTATTGTGACCTAGACAGCGTTCTACCATCGATGCTGCGGCGTAGGCTGGATATACCCACATACTCGTGTCCTAAATTCTGTGTGCGGGTCGTGACACATTTTTAGTGGCGGCCCATGCAGGTCAGACTTTACAAGTTGTGTGATATTGTGATAGTACGATATCTTATTTGTACTACTACGTGCCTGTGATAGGATCTAGGATATAGCATATTAGGATGAGAGCGAATATTCAATCACAACTAGAATATTTTCCAATCTATCTGTCTTGTTATCCTTATTCCTTCTGAATATTGCTTTCTTAGAATTTTACTGTCCTTCGATCCTTGATGATATCGTATTCTTGTGCCTTAATGACTTCTCCTGGTTTTGATCCATCTTCAGGATGTCGCCGAAGATCAGATCGCAAGATCAGCAACAGCCTCCGAGGCAGACACAGCTGGCTTGTCATTTCTGTAAGAAGCCAGGTCACCTTTGGAAGAGCTGTAGGATGAGGCTAGGACTTTGTTTGTACTGTGGCGCTGTGGGACATCGAATGAAGGATTGTAGTCGAGCCCCTTATCTTTCCAGCCAGCGAGCAACTCTAAACCATAAAGATCCAGTTAGGCTACCTGTGGAATCGCAGATTGCTCAGCACCCGCGAAGGGAGCCACCCCAGCAGGGCGGGACATTTGCGATGACGGTCGAGGAGACCAATACTGCAGGTGATGTGTTAGTAGGTTCTGTTCTTTTCTTCCTTCTGTTCATTTCTATTTGATTGATTGATTGATTCCTTAGTACCTTAGTTTGTGTCAGTAATTTTTTTATTAGAACATAGTTAGTAGTACACGCTGACAGAGACTGCAATACCATGACAAAAGATACCATAACCATATATATTTTTCTTATATTGCATATTGAATGACTGTATGTAGGATTTTTTTAGACTTTGATTATTGGGGGATTGACCATAGTGAAGATTAATAAAGAGGTTATGACTTAACAAAGAGAGACAAGGTGCCTTAAATTTTGGGGACAAACATTAATTTAAATAAAGAGATGAGATTTTAATATGACAGAATTGACGATTTTGTTAAATCATAAGTTTTAGGAAGATTATGATACGATTGAAATTGTCATTAATTTGAGGAGTTTAAGCAGATTATCATTATATTTATTGGAATACAAGATATTAAGATATAAATTAAACGTGGTATTTAAAGATTTCATAACTATTACATTGTTTGAGTATTGTGTGGGAAAAGAAATCGAGGAATAAGATCACTAATGGATTAGAGTTTGAATTCAAATTCGGAATAAGATTTAAAATTTTATAAATATCCATGGATTGGATTTAAATTAGAGGATTGGATATTAAATTTTGAATATTTAATTATTAACTTAAAGTTTTAGAGGAAATTATGATAAAAAAATAGAATTTGATTTTTATTTTCAGGAATATGATACTTATAGAATTTTGACAAAATTATGAAATAACAATGTGGATTACTTCATGATTATGTGGTATGATAAATTTAAATTTTGGTAAAAAATAATATAACAAATAAATACAACTGTTGAGGATCTTAAATTTCGAGGACGAAATTCTTTTAAGGAGGGTAGACTTGTCACTACCACATTCTAAAAATATAATATTTTTTACTTTTTATATATTATTAATATTTTGTGTAGTTATTTTAAATAATTGCATAATGTCTGTATTGATATATATATATATATATATATATATTATTGTATAGTGTTCCTTAATGTTTGAGCTAGTAGACTTGACCTAGAAGCCCACTAGATGAACCCCTGACCAAAATGTAGGGTTATGAATTTAAATTATATTATTTAGGATTAATTTATTAAGGTTGTAATTAATTATCGTAATTTTATTTGATTGTTGTGCCTTACCGTTGCTTCGATATTTGGAGCGCTACCCTAGCTTTTGCCTTCCAATAAATTTTACACCTTTGTCCTAGACATGCCTGCCTTCTTTTCTAACCCTTGTGTAACTTATAATCATGCTCTCTTGTGCTACATTTTAGTCGCATAATTTTTGTCGCAGACTTTATTATTTAATTTGATAAAAATCTAACTTTGTATCATTGTGCGTTCTAATCGAAATTGGAGACACAATCTTGACCCATTTCGTGCAACCCAAATTAAAGTAATTTTCTATTCTGAGTCTACTTGATTTATGATACTTGTGTCCTACTTAATTTTAGTCCCATGTACTTCTAATTTATTTTAGAACACCACTTGCATTTATTTTAACTAAATTAAATTATAAACCTCACTTTGTACAATTTTCCATTTGTTGGGCACTTTTTGTACAAAAGTGCATTAAGGTATCCACCCTATTGGACATGACACGTAATTAAACCCATTTTTCTTTTATGTATAATTTTTATAATTTTTGGGAGTGTGCAATGCAACATCAACCTCCTTGAACCATGGCCTTCAAAACCTTGAACCAAAAGAATCCTAGCAATTTATTTTGAACCCATTTGAATCATGGCCCTTGAAATCCTACATAAGAAGGCCCAAACCCAAGAGGGTTTGACCAAGCCCTAATTCTAGGTCAACCCAATACTTTATACATATATATAAATAACCTCTCTTCCTTTTTCTATTCTTTCCTTCAACCTAAATCCCAAGTTTTAGCCGACACTACCTATCACATCTCCCTATTCACCTTCCTCTTCCTCCTTCCGTGCCTATCCTCGCCGAAGTCCCGCCGGGGTTCACCGCTGCACAAAACCCGAGTCCACCCTCCTCTCCTCCGCCATACTCGTCAAGCCGCCGGGTTCAACGACTGCTGAACCGCCGGAGACCACTGTACCGAGCCATCTCCTTCCCGCCGAGTCCCATCTCCACCGTTCTCCCATCCTTCGACCGCCAGACAACCCCTCGACTGGAGACTCTCCTCCATGTCGAGCAATGTCGCACCTTCACCCGCGGCCAACCCGCTGAACCGTTGTTCTCCATCTCGCCAGAGCGGATCCCCGACTCTCCTGCCACCTCCTCGACAACCTCACGACTGCACAGAACCGACGCTGCCGACAGCTCCTCCGCAGTCCGGTCACCTGAACCCAACCAATGCTGCCATCGACCCGCCTGCTCCCATCATTCTCCAACCTCCCTGTCATCTCCTCCGGTGAACCCGACCTCGCTGGAACCGTGCAGCCCCATTCTCCTCCTTGCTCCCTCAGCCGGACCTCCCTCTCCTCTCCTCCCTGTCACAACCTTGTCGAGCCCTCCTTCTCTTGCCCGACCTTTCATCCTCCCCGTCACAACCTCACCGAGCCCCTCATACTCCTCTCCTATTCTTCCTCAGGTGATCGCCTGAACCCCGCCACCACCTGGCCATTATATCCCGACCCCGCTGCCTTCTCCTTGTTCACTATCATCGTCATTATCATCACTTTCATCATCGTCATCGTTATCGTCGTAGTTATCATCGTCGTCATCATCGTAAATGTTAATCCCGTACGTGCCCGCCAAGGTTCGTACATGTCCTCCTCCTTCATGATTTGTACGTATGTGTATAGTATTCATTGGTATATGTTAGTATATAAATATTTGGTATATATATATTATGTATTCATTTTAGTATATGTTTAGTACGTATATTGGTATATATATATATTATAGGTAATTTAATGTTAAATGATAGTCAAGATAATATGTATAATTATATATGTACTAGATGACGCGAGTGTTAATTATGGATACCCCGTATTGACCATGTGACCCTGAGACTTATGATCTGTCTGCCATATGTACATTGACGTACTGGCAAGCCCCGTATCATTTTGACTGTCTGTCTTGTACAGCAATTACAGATGTGACACCTGCGCAATTAGACGCACACTTGACCCTAGTTGACCAGTGTCATACCTAGCATAGCCCCTGAGTTCAATGTATTTATGATTGTGTGTTAGTGTAGCGACTGATGCAATATTATTATTAAATAATGTCTATAAGATTGTTGGATTATTCTGCGAGACTTCAGGAGCAGGACATTGGTATTGCCAGCTAAAGACCCCAGGCGAGTACATTCTCTGATAATTTTCGTTATTTGATAATTTCTATAATTCTAGTATTTAGAAATGTTACATCTAATTCTTGACACAGTACTACACGGACTAGTATATAGATTGGATCTTTAGTCATAAGATGTTACATTGGTTATCGTATTGACATTGTATACGACAGTAATATTAGACATTGTACATAATATATTGGACATTGATCGTGTATCGTGACGTGTCATGATTGGATCCACAGTACTAGTTGGGGGTGGAGAAATTTCTAGTGAGAGATGTGATCAAAATACCTATCGTATAAGTGTAGACATTGAATGGTGTTAATCATACACCTCACGTATGATTAGCCAGGCCATGTAGCTATCGAACAAGTTCCCAAGCCGATCACATTTCGAAACTACGATTTCAAACACTTAAAATAGTTACAGTTCTTTATTTTAGTTTATATACTACATCACTCGAATATGATATTGTACCTCTTTCTTTTCATTTCATATATGCACTGACTGTACCATATTGCCTATATTGCCTGTCTCTTTATTTTGTCATTGCAGGTATTTATTGTCTTCTCTCAATATATAGCATCATCTATTTATTGTTTTATAGACCTTATCAATTAACTGGAACTGTTATTAGAGATGTACTTTCCTCTATCCTAACTGAAAATATTTTTTCAGACTGCGCCTTAGAGGACTAGTATCCGATATTTTATGGACCATATGGAGATTAGCTGCAGACTTGGTCCTTGTAGCCAGGTGTGATTCCGGGAGGTCTAGTCGGGATCACTAGTTATTTAGTTAGTTTCTTTTAGCATTTTTTGGTACCGGATTTTACTCCGACATATTTAGTTGAGACTTGGATATTATTGTTGAGTTAGATTATTTTTATTTTAGACTCGTGTTGCATTTTAATTTATTTACTTCTCCGATTTCATATCGTGCTTTAGCTATGTGATTGAGTATTGTTCATTTTATATTATGATATATGTGACTCCTTATGGAGTTGGATGCTTGTGTGAGAATGATTAGATAGCATTGTGACCTAGACAGCATTCTACCGCCGATGCTGTGGCTTAGACTGGACGTACCAACATACTCGTACCCTAAATTCTGGGTGCGGGTCGTAACAAGTTGTCCTGACCAAATGCATGAATGCAAGTTTCTATCAGATAAATATGCTATCATGCATTTGATAAACAATGAATAAGCAAGCAAGCATATCAATCAAGCCATAGAGCAGGTGCTCTCAATACTCTTGCCTAATAGCTACATCCTCCTGCCTCAAGGTAGACTATTAATCTAGATGCACCAGTTCCAGCTATTCATAAAGTTCTCTCTCTTTACAAAGTGATCAATAAAACATGTTCAAGCAATCTAGCTCTTTTAATAAGTAACAAGCAAGAACAGTTCTATAAATCTAGCATACAATTCTATCTCTTCAGAACGATAGCGAACAGGCAAACAATCTATTATTAAGCAAGCATAGTAGTCATTTATCTATCTCTCTTAGATAAGCATGTAGTTCTACTCTAGTTTAGCATGCGATAAAATAATATGAATATTCTTTTACTCTTGTTTATTAGCATGGTAGCGGTTCGTTCAATAGCGATGTCCGTGTAACTAAGTATGCAATATTTTTATCTTTTCTTAGAAAGGCAATGGTTCTATCTCTTTTAGACAAGCATTCAAGTTCTCTAGTTAGGTAAGAAGATTTATTTCAATGATAAGCTATACGATTTCTCTTATTAAGCATGTAGAGTCAGGTTCTATCATTCTTCTTATGAAACTATCTTCTTAGAACAAGTTATAGAAAACTCAGATTTATTATTAAGGCGTGCAAGAATCAGAGAATAAAGTTATGCCCACTTACTTAGATCAATCATCTTGTATTTTGATCGGAGAATACTTCTAGAAGGCTTTCGCTCGAGCCAGCAAAGCAATATCACTTGTACATAGTGCCTATGCAGAGTGAGGCACTACATACTTACCCACAAAGAAAAAGTTTTGCCCTCGAAACTTCAAGAAGAAACTTTCGATATTCAGAGCAGCGATAGTCCTCATCCCTCACCATCCTCAATCGAAAACTCTAACAATCAGAACTCAATAAAACTCTAGCAATCAAAAATCATAAATCACAACTCCCAAGCAATAAATCAAATCCAGAAAACTTTTGCCAGAAACTTTGAGAATATTTACGGACTTATTGTAGGGAACAATCATTGAGGCAACGATATCAAGTGGCAAAGAACATCTTGAGTTAAAGCTAGGTAACAGAATGGCCATAAGGTCGAGTCGCTCTGATACTACAATGTCATACCCCGATCCCGCAGAGGGTCCGTTCGTCCTCGTTTGGGTCCTTGCAGGACCGATCCGTTCTCACTTGGCGTAATATCGTGCAAGCCAATGCTGCGCTTACACAAGGCCAAAGCTTGAATAAGGTCAAGTATGCTATACAATATAGGAGCAGAGGCACAATATTGCAGAAAAGTAAATAACACAATGGAATAAGGAAACACGCTCTTTATTGATAATCAAGATGTGTTACAAGCGTCGCTTGGCTAAGATTACAATTCACTCAAGCTCTCTTTCTCTCGATTACAAAGACATTGTTCCATACATTACATCCCTTTATACAAAAGTAGCTCAAAGCAATCTCGATACGGCTCAAGGCATTAACTCTAGATTTTTGGGTCCTTGGGATGAGACATAGCTATCGCTTCCTCGGACGATCCAGCACCTGAAAACAAGCAAACTGTTGGTGAGTCAGCACTTTGGAGAAAGTATTGGTGAGTCTAAAATCAATGAACAGAAGCAACACTCCCTGAAACCAATATTAAGTAAGCATGTGGCAAAATATTACACTACTAGTGATCTTGCTACTTTTACCTAGGTTCATTTCATGCAGCACGAGATTATAGTCAGATTACTTCTTTTCAAAAATATGTTCTTGAAACCAGTTTGCATATTCAAATAATCAAGCGAGCTATAGGGATAGTGTTCTATCGTGCAGTGCGCAGCATGTATCGTGAGCCATATTCGATCTCTTAGGAGCAAAAGTTATTTCCAGTAGACTGTTCATCTCGATTCAAGATAGGTGCAACAAGTGGACTATATAATTTGATATAATAGGAGCAGCAGCATATTCAAGTAAAACATATGTATCTCATTTAACATAAATGACAAGAAACATAAGAAAATACAAGTGATCACTTATTTAGTGATCCTTACCCATGGCCGAACGGTTATTCCTGCAGCAGACATACAAGTTAGCAACATATGCATATATATAAATGAGGTTCTCCTTCCCTGTTCGTCTCTGCATCGAACAGTTAGCTATGCAAGAAGGCTAGCCTAGCATGCGCCCTAACTATATTATGGTTTTCTCCACAGGATTAACAGTTGGGACGTACAAGCCTATATCACTAATAGACCTCTATATCATACCCTCACGTAAGTAAGGACTACAAGCCTCAGGGTATTCTAGATCTCTACTAGGCCGAACGACCCCAGTGCCCCAGGAAACGCTCGAGAGATATACCGTGTGCATAAGTTGTCCTAACCAAATGCATGAATGCAAGTTCCTATTAGATAAATATGCTATCATACAACTGATGAACAATGAACAAGCAAGCAAGCATATTAATCAAGCCATAGAGCTTGAGCTCTCAATACTCTTGCCTAATAGCCACATCCTCCTGCCTCGGGGTGGACTATTAGTCTAGATGCACCAGTTCCAGCAATTCATATAGTTATATCTCTTTACAAAACGATCAATGAAACATGTTTAAGAAATCTAGCTCTTTTAACAAGTAACAAGCAAGAATAGTTCAATAAATCTAGCATGCAATTCTATCTCTTTAGAGCGATAGCGAATAGGCAAGCAATATATTATTAAGCAAGCATAGTAGTCATTCATCTATCTCTCTTAGACAAGTATGTAGTTCTACTCTAGTTTAGCATGTGATGGGACCATATGAATATTTTTTTACTCTTGTTTATTAGCATGGCAGCCGTTCGTTCAATAGCAATATCCGTCTAACTAAGCATGCAATATTTTTATATATTTTTAGCATGGCAATGGTTCTATCTCTTTTAGACAAGCATTCAAGTTCTCTAGTTAGGCAAGCAGATTCGTTTCAATGACAAGCTATACGAGTTCACTTATTAAGCATGCAGAGTCAGGTTCTATCATTCTTTTTATGAAACTATCTTCTTAGAATAAGCAGTAGAAAACTTAGATTTATTATTAAGGCGTATAAGAATCAGAGAATAAAGTTATGTCCACTTACTTAGATCAATCAACTTAAATTTCGATCACAGAACACTTCAAAAAGGCTTTTGCTCGAGCCAGCAAAGTGATATCACTTGTACATAGTACCTACATGGAGCAGGGCACTACACCATAGAGGATGGTGTAGTCTCAGGGCGAGATAGTGTGCAAACAAGAATATGGGGCATTGCACACATCCTGTTAGATGCAGGCGACTACAATCAGGAGGTTCCGACAGGTCAGATCGGCCCCGGTGCCTTGGAGACCATCAGCGGAACAAGATTTGAAAATCTCGCTTGTGCACCAAGTTGTCCGTGACTATGTAAGTCTTTAATCTTCTAACACTCTTGTCAGGTACAAGTACAGGTACAGATATAGGTACAAGTCACGATATATCAGGCACTAGTTCAAGTTCAAGAAAAGATTGTTCACAAATATAAATTGACTCCCCGAGCCATTAAATGATCAAGTATTGCTCTACGAGCTGTGATTCTTGCTTTATTGACATGATACAATCTCCTGATTCAGGACCTGCCTTGGCGACCTAACGGTCCCGAATACACGCAGGTTCATATTGCACAGAAGGACTATTTGATAGTCTTTTGGCTAAGTAGATGCATGAACGATATGAATAGTGTTATTGGATTGTGGCATAAAATTATGTAAAAAGCATTAAAATGATACAACGAGTACAAGTTAGAATATAAGTAGGCAAGCATTACATTTGTATGAAACATAAGCATTTATGTTAGCACGGGTCTAAGGGGTAGTACGAGGAGTAAAATCGTACAGGAATATATTGAGCGACATAATCTATAGGACGAGCAGTGTAAACATGCGAACCAGTGTACTACGAAGAGTATGTAATAATCTACTCGAAGCATTAGCGGAGTCTACCTACACGAAGCTAAGATAGCATGTGAGGGTCCAACTATAAGTCAAGTTTTATTTTCATGTTCTAACACAAGCAACACAAGATAGGATTATTCCTTTAGCTAGGTGCGTTGTATTCTTTATTACCATGCAAGGGATGATTTACCTAGCAACTAACATATATCGTCCATATTTTAAGTATGCATGCTAAGCAAAGACAAGTTCATCATAGCCACCCACCTTAGCGATAATTCGCCTTGGTCGAGTGATACTCCGCACGCCTTTGAAAGTCTAAGTCTGAACTCCTGAAGGGTCAAGTCTGAAATCCTTTGCCTCAAGCAAGTCTTCTCACTGAGCAAAGTGGGTTAGGTCATTGTACTTGCGCCATTTGAATCGGATCTCTGCTTGAGCGAAATGGGTCATTAGATCACCCACAGTAGCATAAGGTCATTATCCTCTTAGTAGTGATGAACTACATCTCAGCATGAAGCCTTGTACTTCCGTACGATGCTACGCCACCGTGACATGGCTCGTAGCCGAGGTTAACAACCTCATGTGGTATCACGCACTGTAGTATGAGGTTACCGGCCTCTTAGTAGTGTTGTGCTACTACTCTCTATCTTTTTAGAATTAGACTATCTGCCTATTAGTGGTGTTACTGTAGCTGTGACATGGCTCATAGATGAGACTTTACATCTTTTACCTCATTGTGGTATCATACCACTGCAGCATGTGATACAGGTCTCTTGAAGTGCTGAACTTCACGTTCTGGGTACATATCCCATCATGTCCCAGAAGACTACCCACTTTACTTGATATTTTTCTAGTCAATGATCCTCCCTTGAACCAAAATCTAGATGCTTAGTATATTTCTCTTTGAACTAATAGCATAAAACTTAATGGTATGATTATAAAGAAATAATACCAAAGGTCCTTCAAGCCCATTTTACCTGTTGTATCTTCGACTAGCTGGGGCTTGAGACCTTTAGTGAATGGATCCACTAGTTTCTCCTGACACCGAACATCACCACTGCAATGACACCAGTCTTGATGAGAATACTCAGTGCTTTGTGCCGAAGCTGACAGTTATCTTCTTTCTATTAAAAAGATTGTTTGATGGCACTGCTAAAGCTGCTTGGTTGTCGTAGTATATCGGTATAGCCAAAATTTGTACATCAACCATTGGAAGATCGTACATGAGCTCCTGAAGCCACTATGCTTTATCTGTTGCAGCTACAAGTGCATAGAATTTAGAATCCATTGATGAGTATGATAGCATAGTCTGTTTCTTCGACTTTTACGATATAGCACCTCCACCCATTAAAAAAATAAATCCTCATGTGGATCTCTTGCTCTCTTCTTCTAAACACCAACTAGCATCACTGAAGCCTTCTACCACTAATAGATCTTTGTTATAGTGAAGTACAAATTTTTGAGTCTTCTTGAGGTATCTCAGCACCCACTTCACAGCTTTCTAGTGTTCAACACCTGGGTTACTCGTAATTCTACTCAGCACCCCCACAAAAAAAAGTAATGTCAGGCCTAGTGGCATTTGTAGCATACATCAAGCTTCAGAGGATTATCTTAATCCCAGCTTTCGTCCGGATTATCTTAATCCCAAAGATGACATCTACATCTCCCATGTCCTTTATACTGAATTTAGACGAGAGGAATATCTTTGTTATAATAGCATATTCTTCATCTGTTTAATATGAAGATGACATCTATATATATGATATTAGTTGTGTATTGAGGGTTTTAGCATGTAGGTTGATAGTGTATCGTGACACCATGAGAGTATCATGACTATTGCATTCTAGGTGTTTGATATTATGACTAATGTAGAGTGTAACCTATTTAGAGTGCTAATTTTATATGTTATTGAATGCTTATATATATATATATATATATATATATATATATTATTTAGAGAGAGAGAGAGAGAGAGTATGTATGTGTGTGTGTGTGTGTGTGTGTGTGTGTGTGTGTGTGTGTGTGTGTGTGTTTGTTATATACCACACAAGGGAGTGTGGAGTGTGCTAGATAGTGTCGGGCTTGTAGTGGGTGTGCACAGTGGGTCAATACCCTAACCTGAGTGTAACAACATTAAGAGAGGTTCTATCTGTGAGGCATACATGTGTGTTGCTTAGTATGTTGAGGTATCTTTCTGTACAACACAGTGGCAAGTGGAGTGTTGTGAATGCATTAGAATGAGGGGTCTTGTCTGTGTGGGCAGTGGAATACTTGTGGAAGATTGTTACTGCAGTGTTGTATGCATTAGATGGTGTCGGGTTAGGCCATCAGTGCACTATTGTGCACTGATACAAGGGAGCACTGAAAACTCAGGTTAAGTTAGAGATGGGGGGATTTCTTAGTGTTTTGGTAACAATTGGAAGGTTGCACTATTTTGTGCATTTTATTGCAGGCATTACAGTGAGGAATGGTACCTAGTACCAGGAGATTTAGTTGTAGTTGGGGTTGGTGCCAGTATCAGTGAGAGGAGAGGCTAATGTAGATATCCAGTATCACTAAACTATAATTGCAAGCAGTGCACTTTAGTGCACTTCAGTGCACTAATAGGTAATTAGGTTTTGGGTGTGCACTGCCACGAGGATGTGGTTAAAGTCAGGCCTTCGTAGGCACAGGAATTACAATATATCGGCAATGAACGAAGGGGTAAAATACTATGTACACTGCATTAGAGGAAGTAACTACAGCAATAGTAGAACCCACAGGCAACATGACAGTGAGAATTTAGATCAACAACAGCAGCAAGTGTATGGAGATGTTCCAGACTTGTATCAAGCAATTTAGGATGTGCAGGATTCAGGTACCTGTGTGCCAGTTTGGTGTTTTAATTTCTGCATCAGTATATTATAGGAAATTTACGAGTTGATTATAAATGAGTGTATCAGTGAATACACACATGTGACTTGGGTGTGTAGGTTACTAATTGATGTATATGTATTAGTATATATGACATTATATATGTATACATATATATTTTTTGGTGTGTGTTTAGATGGAGAAAAAACAGATGCCTTAGTATTAGTCAAGTACTGGAACAGATAGTTGAGCTATCTCGAGCAAGTTAGATAGTAACAATATGCAAGAGAGTGGGTAGAGCTTCATTGTAAGTGTGCTTTTGGGTGCTCGGGCATAGCAGTTACCTGGGTCTCAAGTCGGTGTGAGGTGACTATAATTTAGTACTGTAGTAAGTGAAACTTTGCACATACCTGTTGTTGTCCAAGCAGGGTGCAAGGAAAGTTAGGGATAATTTGGAGTATTAGTTAAGGGTATCAGACATGTGGACATGATATTTATTGTAGTAGAGAGTATGAGTGAGGGTCTGCACTGAGGTATCAGGCAAGTTGGGGTCTGATGAGACTAGCTGGAGGTACTTGTTGTGTGATTTATGCACAAGTGATGAGGGAACAGTGATTGATACCCAAGAGTATCAGTTAGGATTGGGGGTAATCTGGGTATAAATTGGGGTAATATAGGATATCAGTTGGAACTCTAAGTGATCAGTTAGTGTTAGTTGTATAGTAGTTAATGGGTTAGGTGCAAGAGCTTAAGTATTAGCTATGGTTTTGGTATTGGGGGTACCAAGTTAGTATGGGGTTAAGGTATTAACTTGATACCAAGGTATATGAGTTGTATATATAATAGTATCTAGTATAGTAAGTATTAGCTAGTAATAGTGGCATTTGTTAGACATTAACTAATATAGACTAGATACCTTAGTATGGTATAGAGATTGACCTAGTTAGCCTAGTACAGCCCGAGAAGTAGACTAAGAACATCACAATTAGATAGTCACACATGTATATCACTCCAAATCATTCTTTAACATTAATATTTGATATTTAGGTCTTTATGATCCTATCTTTGACATCGATCCTCATTTGTTGCTCGGAACCACAGGCAAGTACATTCTCTGACATTTTTTTTTGATCATTACTATGATTCTAGTTGTAGTGTATATTTGATTCAGACACAACGGATACACGGGCTCGTATCATAGATACCTGTTATGAGGAGTCATGATTGGAATCCATCGTACTAGCTGAGGACAGGAAAATATTAGCAAGTTATGTGATCATACCCCATCTTACATGCATCATAGCTCACCCTACACATCACGTAGGGTGTAGTTTGACCATTTACATGCCTCATAGCCTGTTATATATAATTAGCCTAACTTTTACTTGCATCATAGCTAACCAGATGGTTAGCCTGATCTCACATGTATCATAGCCAATCGTATATAATAAGTCTGATCTAGTCCCAAGTCGACCACATAGCAAACTGATATTTTATGGCACTTAGCCAGTATTTCTATTCTTGCTCCAGTACATTCATTTCTAGTATTCACATATATCTGTTCACTGTTAGTTATTTCTATATGATGATTATATGTCTCTCTAGTTTTTCTTATCTTTCAGTATTTCATTCATCATGTATTTTCTTACACTGCTTTATAGTTTTATCAATATAATTGAAATTATTGTTAGTATTTGTGCTAAGCTCTAATCCTGACTGGATAATATTTTTTAGAGGATTTTGAGGACTTCTGTCCTACCCATTATGGTCCAGGAGTAGATGGCGATTATATCTCGGAGATTCCAGATGAGCCACTCCATATAGAAGAGATACCCCCGCAGTTGTTTAGATAGCACTTAGCTTATTTTCATGTATTAGATTATTCCAGACTTATAGACTTGAGTTATATTATGTTGAGACCTATTTTGTGTTGTGATAGCTAAACTCTTAGACTCTGTTTTGTTGAGACATATATTATTTTGCCTCTCATGTTTCTTTATATCTTTATCGTGCCATTTACCTTCCTTATAGTTATTATGATTGAGTGAATTATGAATTGATGATTATATGTATACTCATTTTCCTCTGTTTAGAGTTAAGACATGTTGACAGGTTTAATATCGTTGATAGATAGCTATGTTGGACCTATACAGCATTTTGTCGTCGATGCTGCGGCGTAGACTGGACGTACCCACGACTCATGCATAATTTTCGGGTACGGGTCATGACACATTTTAATGGTGGCCCATGCATGTCTAGAAGAGTAAGATTAGGTCGCAGCTAGTGCAGTATCATAGTAGTGCTCAGAGAGTACTATCACGAGCATGAGATAGGATATAGGACGAGAGTATGCTTAATCACAACTAAAAAAATTTTAAATTTATTTTGCTATTATGAATAATTGCTTCCTTTAAATTTTACTGTCCTTCTTTGATAATATCGTATATTTTGCCTTAATTAATTTCTTCTTATTTTAATCTGTCTTCAGGATGCCGCCGAAGACTATGTCGCAGAGATCGGGATCCGTAAATTTTGAGAGGTCTTCTATCTCTCGACTTGTCACCCAGAATTTTGGAGTTGCTCCTCCTATTTCACAAGTTCATGTCGGAGTTTTTACAGCTTTCGGGGGTCCTTCTACCCCACTTGTCCAGAGGGTTGTCCCGGCTGTTACGGAGGACCTTCCACCACCACAGATTTCATTTTCAAGAGGTTTGCCCGCTGACGGGACACAAATGTTTGCATTGATCCAGGACATGGTGGATGCTCAGAGGATGTCGACATAGGCTCAATGAGTTCAGGATGAGGCACAGAAGGTGCAGGCAGAGGTACACCAAATGTAGACTGAGCTGATGAGGGAGAGCATGGAAAATGCTTATCAGGTGGATCTCCAGGCAGTGGAGAGAGTCACACAATAGCTCCCTGGCTAGCCGCAGCAGCAGAGGCCAGGGACTATAGTGGACATCAAGAGGATGATACCTCGGGAGTTCAAGGGTGTTGAGGGGATACTCTACGCCGACTAATGGAAGAAGGACAAAGAGAGGAACTTGTGCTTGGCTCATATTCTAGAGAGTCTGCAGATTGATGTCGCCGGCAGCCAGATGTTCGATATCGTGCTGACTTAGTATCGTACGGAGCTGATACTTACTGCTACAGGACTTACTTGGGAGGTTTTAAAGGAGATTTTCAAGGAGAAGTTCTTTCCTGACGTGGTCCTGGGAGCCTTGGAGAGTCAGTTCCATGACTTGGTCCAAGGAAACATGTCGGTCGACGAGTACACCGCAGAGTATTATCGCTTGTGTTATTTCGCACCGTCAATGATTCGGAACCCAGGAGACCTATCCTGAAAGTTCAGAAAGGGGCTAATGAGAGAGATCAAGTCTCGTACTTCTGGATGTCGTACTGTTACCTTTGAGGGCATTCTGATGGATGCCCAGATCGCTGAGGATGATATGGACCTCAGGCCCAAGAGTGGACACGATATTTTTGGAGGAGGCATGGGACCCGCCAAGTGTCCCCACTTCAGTAGTAGCAGAGGCCGTATTAGCACCAGCAGCACCAGGCACCAGCTCGAGGATATATCCAGCAACAGCCGCAGAGGCAGACCCAGCCCGTTGTCCAGTGTAAGTACTGCGAAAAGATGGAACACACGAGAGACATCTATAAGAAGAGGCTGGGTATATGTTTGTCTTATGGATCGTCAGCACATCAGTTGGGAGATTTCTCGTCAATTCAGACTCGTCCAGGTCAGTGTAAAGCAGCCGCTCAGAGGGGACCTGCCAAAGTACCTACTATACCAGAAGGTCAGCAGAAGGGACATTCACTCCCGCCACAGCAGCAATAGTTTTCCCAGTACCAGCACCAGCAGGGAGGTTCACCCCGGGGATGTGCGTATGCCATGACGGTCGAGGAGGCCGAACCAACTGGAGACATGATATCAGGTTCAGTTTTTCTCGATTATATTCCAGCATTTGCATTATTCGATTATGGTGCTTTCCATAGTTTTGTATCTGTATCTTATGCTCTTAAGCATCGTTTAGAGGTGGAACCCTTAGATAGTACTTGCAAGATCACGATTGGAGGAGGCATTATCCTAGTTAGTAATTTTTACAATGACCGAAGAGTTTTATTGGGAGGCCAAGAGTTGAGTGTGTGCTTACTCGTAATGCCACTTCCGGGATACGATATTATACTCGGGATAGATTGGTTGAGTAGGACCATGCTACTATAGATTATTATGGAGGCAGAGTAATATTAGGACCGCCAGGAGAGTCAGAGTTTAAGGTCGTCATAGGAGCAACGGAGCAGAGCAGGGGCATCTTTCGTGGAGCCAGGGTGGAAGAGAAGGAGTTGGCACATCTTTTGATAGCAGAGTTCCTGGATATCTTTCCAAAGGAGTTTCCAGGATTGTCGCCAAACAGAGATGTCGAGTTCTCTATAGACTTGGTGCCAGGCACAGAGCCAATATCACAGCACATTTATAGGGTCAACAACCGCAAACTGACAAAACTGAAGAAGTAGGTTGATGAATTATAGGACAAGGGCTTTATCAAATCTAGTTTATCACCGTGGGGTACTCCAGTATTGTTTGTACCGAAGAAAGATGGGTCGGTACGCATGTGTATCGACTACAGAGCTCTGAACAACCTTACTATCAAGAACAAATACCCGATATCGAGGATAGATGATCTCTTCGATCAATTGAGCAGAGCGAAGGTATTCTCGAAGATAGACTTGAGGTCAGGCTACCACCAAGTAAAGGTAAAAAAAGAAGATATTCTGAAGACAGCTTTTCGGACTCGGTATGGCCAGTTTAAGTTCATGGTGATGCCGTTTAGGTTGACTAATGCACTAGTGATATTTATGAACCTGATGGACAAGGTGTTCCGCCAGTACCTTGACAAGTTTATGGTCGTGTTCATCTATGATATTCTTGTGTATTCAAAGACCTCGGAGGAGCATGAGGAGCACCTGAGGATGGTTTTGGAGACTCTCATAAAGGAGGAGCTTTACGGGAAGCTTTTGAAGTGCTAGTTCTTTCTTGACAAGGTTGAATTCCTTAGGCATATGGTGATGGGTGACAAGATCTCAGTTAACCCAAAAAAGATTGTGGCAGTAGAGTCATGGACTACTCCCAATTCAGTGGCTGAGATCGGGAGTTTTCTCGAAATAGTAGGTTACTACATGAGGTTTATACAAGACTTCTCCAGGATTACAGAGCTAATGACTAGGCTGACCAGGAAGGATATAATTTTTTTCTGGACGGAGGATTGTCAAACCGTATTTGATAAGCTGAAGAAGAGATTGACGAAAGCTCCAATTTTGATGTTGCCATCAGGGACAGGTGGATTCACTATCTATAGTGATGCTTCAGGGAAGGATTTGGGTTGCGTTCTTCAGCAGTACGGGAAGGTGATTGCCTATGCTTCCAGGCAATTACGTCCTCATGAGAAGAACTACTACACCCACGATTCAGAGTTGGTAGAGGTCATCTTTTCTTTAAAGTTGTGAAAATACTATCTGTACGAAGAGTGTGTGAAGATCTTCACAGACCATAAAAGCTTGAAGTACGTGTTTACACAAAAAAAGCTTAATATGAGACAGAGGAGATGGTTGGAGTTGATGAAGGAGTTCAATATTTTATTGCAGTACCAGCCAAGTAAGGCCAACGTAGTCGTCGATGCCTTGAGTAGGTATCTGATGGCTATGTACTTGACGACAGACAGACATTTATTGGCCGATCTTGAGAGCTTGGGAATTGAGGTGCTAGTTTCTGGTATCGAAATTCATATGTGGGAATTACAGATACAGTCCGAGCTGATAGACAGAATTAGAGGCATACAGTATGATGATGAGGCTCTGAGTATCAAGGCACAGGTTTGGACAGAATTATCATAGGACTTCACTATTGCTGATGATGGATCGTTGTGGACGGTACTAGGATATGTGTATCGAGCGGGGAGCTGCGTGAGGAGGTTTTGTAGGAGGCACATTGCTCTCAGTACTCGATGCATCCAGGTGCCAACAAGATGTATCGAGACCTGGGGGAGCACGTTTGGTGGTATGGTATAAAGTGCGAGGTAGCACGCTTTATATCCAGGTGTTTAGTATGCCAGCGGGTAAAGGCGGACAGACAGAGGCCATGTGGATTGCTTCAACCTTTATCCATCCCATAGTGGAAGTGGGAGCATGTGACTATAAATTTTGTTTTGGGGCTTCCGTGTTCTCCAGGAAAAAAAGACGTGATTTGGGTCATCGTAGATAGGTTGACCAAATCAAGCCTATTTTTTACCATTCAAAGTGGGTACGTCAACGGAGAAGCTAGCGAAGATGTATGTACGATAGATTATCAGATTATATGGTGTTCCTGTGAGTATCATCTCGGATCAGGATAGTCGTTTCACTTTCTACTTCTGAAGGAGTTTGTAGGCTAGCTTTGGCACTCAACTTAAGTTCAGTACCGCATATCACCCCCAGACACGGACAGTCGGAGCGGACTATTCAGACTCTCAAGGATATGCTTCACACTTGTGTTCTGGATCTCGAAAGTTATTGGAAGAAATATCTGCACCTGGTAGGGTTTACTTACAATAACAGTTATCAGGCCAACATTGAGATATCACCATTCGAGGCTCTATATGGACGAAGATGTCACAATCTGTTATCTTGGGATGATATCGGAGAGAGAGCCTTGTTGGGACCAAAGATGGTCGTGGATGCATCTAGGAAGGTGAAGCTCATTAGGGATAGACTTCAAGTGGCGCAGGACAGACAGCGACATTAGGCCGACAGCCACCATAGACCCTTGGAGTTTGAGATATAGGTTTTGTTGTAATTGCTTATGATTGCCTTATTTTAGATTGCGTGTTAAGGCTGTATTTTGTTCTAAGTTGGTGATTTGGTGTTTTTACAGATTTCTCCGACATGGGGCATGATTCACTTTGGTGGAGGTAGGATGCTTAGTCCACGGTACATCGAACCTTACGATATTCAGGCAAGGGTCGGTGTAGTGGCCTACAGACTAGACTTGCTGCCTACACTAGAGGGAGTACATGACGTGTTCCACGTGTCACAGTTGAGACGGTATGTGGCAGACCCTACTCACGTACTAGATCACTCGGAGATTGAGGTTGGTCCGACTCTCAGCTATACAGAGCAGCCAGTAGAGATTTTGGATCGCAGGGAGAAGGTATTATGGAACCAGACTATTCTTTTGGTTCGTATCGCATGGAGACATCACTCTCTACTTGAGTCAACCTGGGAGAGGGAGGATGAAATACGCGAGCAATACCCGTATCTCTTTGAGCCTTGAGGTATGGTTCTGATTATGTTCTTGTGCTAGTTTAGTTTAATTTTGAGGACAAAATTTTTTTAGGAGGGTAGACTTGTCACTACCACATTTCTAGAATAGGAAAATTTTTGTCATTTACAATAGTTGTATATATATTGTTTATAATTTATATAATGTGTATAGTATATATATTATTGCTATTAATAATATGGGTTAGTGGGCTAGACTTGATATGACCATCATACTCAACCTTAGACTAGTTATTTTGGACCAACTAGTCATTTTTCTTTATTAATTAGAAACTAGTTAAACCCCTCATTAGAATATGAAAATGTCACTAATCAAACAACTCTTCATGACAACCATAGAGGGCATATTGGACATTATACATTAGCTAAACCTAGGTCACTTGGTCGGCCCTATATAGCAGAGGGGGGAGCCTCCCCCAAGTGCATTTATTATTCATGAGAAATCCTAAGTGAGTTCTTCCCCAAACCCCTTCATTCATCCACCAAATTTTAGTAAATTAATCCCAAATCCCTCTCATTTTTCTCATCTAAGAGGCCTAGAAGCTTAGGTTTCAAGGTGCATTGAAGAAGAAGGAGTTTGGCTAGTAAATTCTTGGCTTTGCATTGGGAATCCATCTTCTAATAGGTGAATCCTCAAATCCCTATTTTAAATTCTATTTTTTATTATTTGTTTGGCCATTAGGAGCCCACACATGGATTATGAATCCCCACAAGGGGAGAGAATGAGTTTCTATTAGCTTCGATCCCAGACCCATAAATTCTAGCTCCAATGAGTCAAGATATCAGTCCAAGAAAACTGTTCTTGGAAAAGAAAAGACCTCTAATAGAGGCATACAGATTCAAGATCTTGAAGAAACCAATATTTTTTATAAACAGGCAGTTAGGTGGAAACAATTTTTACCCAAAATAATTATTCAAAAAAAATTCTTCTATTAGAAAAATTTGACATTCCAATAATGGATAATCCTTGGAAAATGAAGGGAAAATATCTGAAAAATAATATATTTCCAGTCCAAGGAAAAGATCACAATATTTATGAAAGAATTTTGCTGACAACTAAATCAGTTAAAATTGAGCATTTTTATCAGAAGATCAATGATCTTCGGAGTGACGTCAATTATAGCAAAATTATTATTCGATAAATAATTACCCCTCAATCTTGGGGACTTCGTCCCAACAGAACTAGACAATTAATTCATCGTGATAAAGGTATCAATGTACCTTTTACATATTGGGATTATGTTGAGGCTTTTACTAAAGTATTTTACTTTGATAATAATAAGCATAAGCACTCATGGTTTATCAGAATTTATCCTAAAATATTGAAACAGGACATCCCTGCATGGTTTATCCAATGGTGGTTAAAATTTGGTGCCACTTTGGAAATATTACCCCCATTATTGCAAGAATTATTTACAGTTTGGGCACAATCATATCCTTTATGTCAGAATGCTGACGCTCTTTTTGACGGAGAGAGTACAATGTATTTCTTTGTCCATTTTAAAATTTTCTATATTTTCAAATGGATAATTAAATATGAATATAATTGTTCAAATTTCCCTATTTTAGTCAGAAAATTTCTGATTAAATGGTGGAATCAAATTGATGATAAAGAAAAGATACAAATTGTACAGAAATCTATCAAAGAAAATGAGATCCTTGTAGAAGCAAAATAGAAAAAAGAAATCATTGAAGACAGTCCTTTAAAGAAATTAAAGGAATCTTTGAGAAGAAGAAATCCAAGAATAACTGAGGAGGAATTAAAGAAGAAATGCCTTCACTACATGCAAACTCAGTTTGAATCAATCTTTGAGACAGAAAATATGTCTGCCAGCTCTACAAAATCAGAGAAAATGCTAGAAGACAATATTGATGAAGAAATAGAAACTTTCTCAAAAGAATGTATCACAGAGTCAATACTCAAAACTCTGACGTGGACAGCAATGATGAAAGTTCACAATAATTGCCGAAATACGTGGCAATTAATGTTTATCTTTTTAAAAGAGGAATCTCTTTACGTGTGGCCGACAATGATGATGACATAAAGTAAAGTTGATGCTGACATGCACTTACTAAGACGATTAGAAGGAATCTTCTGTAACCTGCATCTGTCAGTCATCGTACTTGCAGCTGTCGGTTACCCAGTTCTTCAATAGGAACGATTATATTATAAATAGAGGTCTGAGACCTCTCTTCATATGTATGCTTTTATTTTTACTTTCATTCTGTGTGTTCCAGTGTGCTTTTGTAAGAGTGTGTGCTTGTATCAAATTTTACCTACTATCAATAAAATTCTGCATAAGTGTTTATCTTTCCATCCTCTATATCTTGGTTCTCTACTTTGTATCCTCTTAATGAGTCAATTAAACTCACTATCAAAAATTTTTCTGATAAAATAGATGCTGTCTCTTTTGCCAAAACTATTGACAGTAAAGAGAAAATTATTAAAGAATTACATAAAGTTGTTAAACAAAACAACTACACTAATATTTTTATCCAAGTAATGGGGCAACAATTGACTAGAATTGAACATGCTTTGGATAAATTATTGCATAAATTTAATGCAATAAAACAATTAGATTTTTTAAAATCTGGCAAATCATCCCTAAAGGCGACTACTAACATATCTCTTAAACCGCCACCTGAAGTTAAAGAATTTAAAGTTAGTAAAACTCCTGAGGTTACTAAAAAAGATATCAAAGAGCTAATAGCTCAATTCAAGAAAAGCAATCTTCATACAATAACTGCTGAAGAAAAAGAATCAAAAGAGTTAATAGCCTATGCAAAGCAACAATTTGCTAATAAAATCATTAATCAATCTAATAACCAAATTAAGGTTATTAATCGACCTTTAATCAATGATGCTTCTTCAGAAGATCATCAGATAGAAGATGATAATCAGTTTGAAGAAGAAATTTATCTTGAGCAAATTGATGCTATTCAACAATCCTTTGTGGAAACAAGAACTATTAATAATCCTTAGATTCAGGCAATCAAATATGGTAAACATAATCTGATAAAATATTACTATCAGCGACCCACACCCACTGATGTACTATTTAAAGAAAATGATACAATAATACAAAATTATTACAGTAGAGGTGAAATCTATGAATAGAACATAGATGATCTCACTGATAAGCAAATTCATGATCAGTTACATCGAATGATGATGTATTCGAATATAGCCAAAGCTGTTGGCAATAATGATAAAGAAACTGCATAATTTATCACTTATGGTTTTACTGGCACTTTTCGAGGCTGGTGACATAATTGTCTAACAGAGTCCCAATGGCAAGAAATTATAAATGCTGTAAAAACTGAGACCAATCTTGAAAATAATACTCACGTAACTAAGACTGATGCAGTATATACCTTAATGATTACAATTTTGAAACATTTTACTGGTGGAGTTTTCGATCATGGAGAAAGAGTTAGAACTCTTCTTCAGAATCTTAGATGTCCAACTCTTACTCATTTTAGATGGTATAAAGATACCTTTTTGAGTAGAGTAATGCTACTAGGTAATGTCAATGATGCTCACTGAAAATCTAAATTTATTGATGGACTTCCTAACCTTTTTGCTGAAAGAATTAGGCAAGGGTTGAGAAACCAAAATAATGTTATAATTCCTTATACTAACTACACTTATGGTAATTTGATCAATAAGTGTATAGAAGAAGGATTAGCTTTATGCAATGACCTAAAGCTTAAACATCAATTAAAATCTCAGAGACCCTCTGAGAAAAAGCAACTGGGAGAGTTTTGTGATCAGTTTGCAATGGATACTTTTAGACCTCTTAATACAAAGGGGAAAAAGAAAGTTAAAGATTATAAGGATTATAATAAGGAGACTTATAAAAGAAGGAAATACCCTTCCAAAATAAATGATAGTAACAATAATAAGGAAGGTAGGAATTTTCAAAAGAAAAAATCTTCTAAAAAGGTTATTAAATGTTACAAATGTGGCAAATTGGGTCACTATGCTAACAAATGTTATACAAAAAAGAAGATTGAAGATGAAAAGTTGAGAAGCACTCTTTATAAATTAATGATTAATTCTGATTATGAAGAACAAAGTTCATCTGAGGATGAAACCATAGATAATTCAGAAATTGAGTGTGGAAAGAATTGTCAATGTAACGAATGTGTTACAAAAAAAGATATAAACTACTATAAATCTATAGTAGAAATGAATGGGTTATCAATTAATACCTTAACTCTTGATGAGAAAAAATATATTATTGAAGCCTTATTACATGATAATATTAATCATGTAATTAAAAATAAAATTATTGATTTTATTGGAGAAGAGACAGAAAGTTCTATTGCTCCTATTCAAAGTCCTACTGAAGCTTATAATATGGTTGAAGTTATTTCAAGATATAAAAGTAGGCAAGTGAAACCTGTTACTATACAGGATCTTCAGACTGAAATAAAAACTTTGAAAATTGAGATTAAAAACTTTAAATCTCAAGATCAACAAATCCAAAAAAGATTGGTTAAACTTGAACTAGATAATATATCTAGGAATATCACCAGATCAATTAAAACCGGTAAATCCTCTGCTAGTTCTTCTCAGTTTCATGAACAATATGGGGGAAATCAGGTAGAAGTTGTTAGGAATAATTTTCTACAAAAAATAGATTTATTTATTACCCATAAATGGTATATTAAAATAAATCTGCTCATAAATAATGAGTACTATATAACCAATTTAATTGCACTTGTTGATAGTGGTGCAGATTTAAATTGTGTCAAGGGGGAGTAGTCCCAGTGAAATACTGTGAAAGAACTACTCAAACTCTTAGTGCTGCTAATAATAAAGCACTAACTACTCCTTACAAAATTACAGATGTAAACATCTGTAAAATAATATTTGTATTCCTATACATCTAATAGTTGTAAAGGAAATATCTCAGCATGTTTTTCTGGAAACCCCTTTCCTGAAAAAACTTATGCCTATTAATGAGATAAATAAAGAAGAAATTACAACTTGTTATAAAGGCAAAAGAATAACTTTTGAATTTATAACCAATCCAATTGTCAAAATTCTTAATGAAGTTAATCTAAAAGAAAATCAGATTAATTTTTTTAAAGAAGAACTTGCACAGGTAAATATTACCCAGCAGTTAAAATAATTGAAAATTTAAAATACAATTAAACAAGTCGAAGAAGACTTTAAGCTACAAACTTGTAGCAATCTTCCTAATACTTTCTGGAATAGAAAACAACATATTGTTTCTCTTACTTATGAAGAATCCTTTAATGAAAAAAAAATTCTGACAAAAGCAAGACCTTATCAAATGAATCAAGAATATCTTGAATTATGTAAAAAGAAATCCAAGAATTATTGGATAAGAATTTAATTCGAAAATCATACTCCCCATGGAGTTGCACAATATTTTATGTAAATAATAATGCTGAAAAAGAAAGAGGAGTACCTAGACTCATAATTAATTATAAACCTCTAAATAAGGTTTTGAAATGGATACGATATCCAATCCCTAATAAAAGGGATTTACTTAATAGAGTAGTTAAAGCTAGAATTTATTCTAAATTTGACCTAAAATTAGGGTATTGGCAGATTCAAATTGATGAAAAGGATCGATATAAAACCGCTTTTACTGTTCCTTTTGGTCATTATGAATGGAATATAATGCCATTTGGTCTGAAGAATGCACACTGAGAATTTCAAAATATTATGAATAAAATATTTATTCAATACTCTAATTTTATATTATCTTATATAGATGATATATTGATCTTCTCTAATACAATAGAAGAATACTTTAAACATCTTAATGTGTTTAAATATTTAGCTATTAAAAATGGATTAGTAATTTTTGCCCCAAAGATGAACCTCTTTCAGCAAGAAATAAGATTTTTTGGACACAATATTACCAATAACACAATATATCAAATTGATAGAAGTATTGAATTTGCTTCTAAATTTTCAGATGAAATAACTGATAGTAAGCGGTTACAGCGATTTCTTGGTGCATTAAATTATGTATCTGAATTCTACAAGAATATTGCACATGATACAAAAAATTTGTATCAAAGACTATGAAAAAATCATGTTCCATGGACAAATGTTCATACTGAAGCAGTAAAAACAATAAAACAAAAGGTTAAAAATTTACCTTCTTTACATTTAGCCAATGCTGAATGGTTTAAAATTGTTGAAACAGATGATAGTGACATGGGTTATGGTGGTATACTAAAACAATTAAACCCTACCACTAATAAAGAAATGCTAGTAAGATATCATTCAGGGAGATGGAATGATTCTCAGACTAATTATTCGACTATTAAGAAAGAAATTCTTTCTATCATTCAATGTATACATAAATTTCAAGATAATTTACTAAATAAGAAATTTTTATTACGTATTGATTGTAGTTCTGCTAAAACTGTTTTAGAAAAAAATATTAAAAATTTAGCATCTAAGCAAATATTTGCTAGATGGCAAGCAGAATTAGCCATATTTGAATTTGATATTGAATATATTAAGAGAATTAATAATTCACTTCATGACTTTTTAACTCATAAATTTTTGCATAATCATGAATAGACGAGACAAAGGGAAGCAGCCATGGGTTTTCAGACCCGTGAATTCTGGCTCCAATGAGTCGAGATATCAGTCCAAGAAAACTGTTCTTGGAAAAGGAAAGACCTCTAATAGAGGCATACAGATTCAAGACCTTGAAGAAACCAATATTTCTTATAAACAGGCAGTTGTGGTAAAAATAATTTTTAGCCAAAATAATTATTCAGAAGAAATTCTTCTATTAGAAAAATCTAACATTCCAATGATGGATGATCCTTGGAAACTGAAGGAAAAAATATCTGAAAAATAATATGTTTCCAGTCCAAGGAAAAGATCACAATATTTATGAAGGAATTTTGCTGACAACTAAATCAGTTGAAATTGAGCATTTTCATCAGAAGACCAATGATCTTCGGAGTGACGTCAATTACAGCAAAATTATTATTCGACAAATAATTATCCCTCAATCTTGGAGACTTCGTCCCAACAGAACTAGACAATTAGTTCATCATGATAAAGGTATCAATGTACCTTTTACATATTGGGATTATGTTGAGGCTTTTACTAAAGTATTTTACTTTGACAATAGTAAGCATAAGCACTCATGGTTCATCAGAATTTGTCCTAAAACATTGAAACAGGACATCCCTGCATGGTTTATCTAATGGTGGTTAAAATTTGGTGCCACTTTGGAATATTACCCCCATTATTGCAAAAATTATTTACAGTTTGGGCACAATCATATCCTTTATGTCAGAATGCTGACGCTCTTTTTGACGGAGAGAGTACAATGTATTTCTTTGTCTATTTTGAAATTTCCTATATTTTCAAATGGATAATTAAATGTGAATATAATTGTTCGAATTTTCCTATTTTAGTCAAATTTTTTTTAATTAAATGGTAGAATCGAATTGACGATAAAGAAAAGGTACAAATTATACAGAAATCTATCGAGAAAAATAAGATCCGTGTAGAATCAAAATTGAAGAAAGAAATCATTAAAGACAGTCCTTTAAAAAAATTAAAGGAATCTTTGAGAAGAAGAAATCAAGAATAACTGAGGAGGAATTAAAAAAAATGCATTCACTACATGCAAACTCAGTTTGAATCAATCTTTGAGACAGAAAATATGTCTATCAACTCTACAAAATCAGAGAAAATGCTAGAAGCCAATATTGATGAAGAAACAGAAACTTTCTTCAAAAGAATGCATCACAGAGTCAATACTCAAAACTCTGACGTGGACAGCAATGATGAAAGTTCAGAATAATTGCCAAAATACGTGGCAATTACTGTTTATCTTTTTAAAAGAGGAATCTCTTTACATGTGGCCGACAATGATGATGACATAAAGTAAAGTTGATGCTGACGTGCACTTACTAAGGCGATTAGAAGGAATCTTCTGTAACCAGCGTCTGTCAGTCACCGTACCTGCAGCTGCCGATTACCCAGTTCTTCAATAGGAACGATTGTATTATAAATAGAGGTCTGAGACCTCTCTTTATATGAATGATTTTATTTTTACTTTCATTATGTGTGTTCCAGTGTACTTTTGTAAGAGTGCTTGCTTGTATCAAATTTTACCTACTATCAACAAAATTTTGCATAAGCGTTTATCTTCCCATCCTCTATATCCTGGTTCTCTCTCTCTCTCTCTCTCTCTCTCTCTCTCTCTCTCTATATATATATATATATATATATATATATATATATATATATATATATATATATATATATATATATATATATATATATATATATATATATTTATATATGATATTAGTTGTGTATTGAGGGTTTTAGCATGTAGGTTGATATTTTATCATGACCCCATGAGAGTATCATGACTATTGCATTCTAGGTGTTTGATATTATGACTAATAGAGAGTGTAACATATTTAGAGTGCTAATTTCATATGTTATTGAATGCTACACATACTCTAAATGATATATATATATATATATATATATATATATATATATCATTTAGAGAGAGAAAAAGAGAGAGAGAGAGAGAGAGAGAGAGAGAGAGTGTGTGTGTGTGTGTGTGTGTGTGTGTGTGTGTGTGTGTGTGTGTTATATGCACCATACAAGGGAGTGTAAAGTGTGCTAGATAGTGTCGGGCTTATGGTGGGTGTGCACAGTGGGTCAATACCCTAACCTAAGTGTAACAACCTCAAGAAAGATTCTCTGTGTGAGGGGTGCATGTGTATTTCTTAGTGTGGTGAGGTGTATTTCTGTGCAACACAGTGGCAAGTAGAGTATTGTGAATGCAGTAGAATGAGGGGTCTTGCCTATGTGGACAGTGGAACACTTGTGGAAGGTTGTTACTGCAGTGCTGTGTGCACTAGATGGTGTCATGTTAGGCCATGATAAGGGAGCACTGAAAACTCAGGTTAAGTTAGAGATGGGGGGTTTCTTATTGTTTCAGTAACAGTTGGAAGGTTACACTTTTTTGTTCATTTCACTACAGGTATTATAGTAAGGAATGGTACCTAGTACCAGGGGATATAGTTGTAGTTGGGGTTGGTGCCAGTATCAGTGAGAGAAGAGGCTAATATGGATATCCATTATCATTAAACTATAATTACAAGTAGTGCACTTCAGTGCACTGATAGGTTATTGGGTTTTGGGTGTGTACTGCCACGAGGATGTGGTTAGGGTCAGGCCTTCATAGGCACAGGAACTGCAGTGTATTAGCTGTGAAGAAAGGGGTAAAATACTATGTACACTGTATTAGAGGAAGTAACTGCAGCAATAGTAGCACCCACAAGCAACATGGCAGTGAGCATTTAGCTCAACAACAACAGCAGTGTATGCAGATGTTCCAAACTTGTGTCAAGCAATTTAGGATATGCAGGATTCAAGTACCTGTGTGCCAGTTTGGTATTTCAATTAGTGCATCAGTATATTATAGGAAATGTACCTATGTTGATTATAGATGAGTGTATCAGTGAATACACATATGTGACTTGGGTGTGTAGGTTACTAATTAATGTATATGTATAAGTATATGTGTCATTATATATGTATACATATATATTTTGGAGTATGGTGTGTGTTTAGATGGGGAAAAATGGATGCCTTAGTATCAGTCAAGTACTAGAACAGATATTTGAGCTTTCTCGAGCAAGTTGGATAGTAGCAGTATGCAAGGGAGTGGGTAGAGGTTCATTGTAAGTGTGCTTTCGGGTGCCCGAGCATAGCAGTTACCTGGGTTTCAATTCTGTGTGAGGGGACTATAATTTAGCACTGTAGTAAGTAAAACTTTGCACATACTTGTTGTTGTCCAGACAGGGTGCAAGGGAAGTTAGGGATAATTTGGAGTATTATTTAAGGGTATCAGACGTGTGGACATAATATTTATTGCAGGGGAGAGTATGAGTGAGGGTCTGCACTGAGGTATCAAGCAAGTTGGGGTATAATAAGACTAGCTGGAGGTACTTGTTGTGTGATTTGTCGCCAAATGTCGCATTCGTCGCCAAACGTCGAAAGTAGCCGCTGAGAGCAGACAGTGCTGAAAGCAGCAGCGTGGCACAGAAAACCATGCTCCGACATCCGCTGCCTATGTTGTATGACGCCTCCAAACAACAGATCATATCTCCTCCACGTCATACATAGCACCTTGCCTCATGGAGACTTGGCCTCATAGCTCTATAGCTCATGGCCGCATAGCCCCTGGACGCATAGCCCTTGGTCACATAGCGCTACGAAGCATGAGTTCGAGCAAGCAACTCGAGAATAAAATACTGACGTGCTAAGTGCAAAGTCCGCCAACAAAGTGCTACTTTGTGTCCGAGTCCGAGTCTGAGTCGCTATAGCTCCTAAGAAAAACTTTTCAAAGGTGGTGATAAAATAAAGATTGTCATAATAGGGTTCACACTTAATCCCTCTAGGAAAATTAACCTACATAGACCACCACCCCATGTGCATATACTAATACTAAGAAAAGCTATATATAAAGATATAGACATTAGTGGTTTTCCAATGTGTAATATCCTGCTTCTAGCGGTTTACTTATAAAACACTTGTTACTTTGACTCGGTTGAGAATCGAGTCTCGGTGAAACCTTACCGCCAAATCAACACGGACGAAATATAATGAACCCTTCAAATTGATGGAACGACTTCTATTGAAATGAGTCCATGAGTTTTTGTTGGTTATTTTGCTCCTTGGTTTTGTGTTGATTTGTGTTTTGTCTTGCTTTCGATGACTTGGTTTTCATGATTCGATTTTCTCGCTTGCGCATTTATTTTGAATCGTAAGAGAAAGAGATCAAAGGATGCTAACCAAGTATTGTTGTAATTTCATGACACATAACTAAGGAGTGATCTTTGTATAAGGCTTCCCCATCCTCTCGTTCGATTCAATCGTTAGTGGCTTAGGCCCTTCAATGAATCCTTCAGTCCATACGCTTTAATAAAAATGATCTCTAGTCTGTACGAGTTGCACATTCCTATGCTAATGATGCCTCACTAAACAAGATAAGCTAAAAAAGATAAATTATATGCTTTATATATATATATATATATATTTGTTGTAAATGCTTGTTTAAATAGATGTGTATCTGCTCCTTACTCATATGCTGCACAACAGATGCTTAGAGAAAACCTCGCATGGGTTACCAGAGAAAAGAGTAAAGAGATAGAGATATTCTTTTATAGTCTAAATGCTGCATAGTAAGAGTTTATATGATAGAGTTGCATACCATGCATCGGTCTTTAGACAACCTATGCACAAGGGTAATCCCACGAACGGTTCCCGGGACACTGGGGATCGTTCATCCTAGGGGGGTCAGAGGAACACCCTGAGGAATTGAAGTCATCGCGATCATGGGAGTATTCATGTCTATATAGCATGAGTTTCCCATGGACCATCATGTAGTTAGGTCGCATGATAAGTTACCTTCTATGCACACTTGACACTTGATGCCAACACAGATGCATGAGTTATATATATATATGCAAATTATTGCTAACTTGTGTGTCTGCTGTAGGGATAACCGCTCGACCATGGGTAAGATTTATTATATGCATAGTCTATCTATTGTTTATGTTTTCTTGCATGAATTGTTAAAAGAAACTAGATAACTAGAAAAATCACCTAATAATGCTAGCTTCACATGTTTACTTAGTATGGATTTCAATATGAGTTTGGCCACAGTCACTCAACAGTACATGTTGTAGTACTGACCCATATTTGTGGGCAAATCTTTAGGTTCTAGTAGCGAGAGTTTGGCAAGCATTTTGAAGCTTTAGGAGCGCATCCCTTCAAGCAGAACCGTGCTCGTGATGCTTCCCAAGGCTTTCCTCTCCAGTGTGCAAGATCTTCTTCTGCTAGGTGTTTTAATTTTTGGTCCTAATAAAAGGATATGATGTATGGGCGTGGTGGCTAGTTTTGAGTTTGTAAAAAGAGTTGTAAGCCATCGATGGCATATTTTGTAACTCAGCGAAGCAAGTACTTTGTAATCCAATATTCAGGTATTCAATAAAGAAAGTATTTTGTGTTCCTATCAAATATGTTCAACTTTGGTTCTCTGTATTTACATTTCGTGCTTATATATGTATATTTTCGTCTGACTTGTGTCTTATGAAGGTACTATGCCTTGTGCAAGCGCAACTTAGGCTTGCATGATATCACGTCCAAACGAGGACGATCGGTTCCGTAAGGACCAAGCGAGGACGACCGGCCCTTACGGGACCGGGACGTGACACAATGTTGGACTAAAACTCTCAAAGCAAAGTGGAAAACACCAACAAGAATTACTTATATTGATTGAGATAACCACCACTAGTTCTAGGAATTATGGGTGAGCGTTAGATTTCAATCAAACCAAAATAGTTAAAACTAAATAAACCAAAATGTTAAAAATTCAAAATCGAATAAGTCAAAACCGAACCAAATCGAACCGAATAATATATTCAGTTTATTCGGTTGGAATATTATTGTTTAATGGATCGAGTCCATAATTGAAATCATGGTTAAATTATAATTTTATAGATACATTTATTGTATTTCAAAATTGTATCCAAGTTGGACTTTAAAATATATACATAGAATTGTTATTTTCAAAAAGTATATATTTTTAATCACAAAGAATTAGGATATTTATATAATTTTATAAATCTCATTCGGTTTTCGATTTTGGACTGAAACCGAAATTCTCAACCAAAATTAAAACCAAATAAAAAAATTTATATTTTCAAAATCGAACCGAATGTTTTCAAACCGAATGGAATCTCTTATGTGATTTTGTTCGATTTTCGGTCCAAAACCAAATATGCTACCCCTACTAGAAATATGACTATTAGTGTTGCTTTGCAGTTCACATTCACTAATTTATAGTTTATAGTTTTTATTCTCTAAGGAATTTCCTCAATGAGAATAAATTAATAGATTAATAAAGATTATGTTATACTTGTATACTCATATTACTTTATCTCATGCCCGTAAATTCTTTGGAACTAACACAAGTTCTATAATTTTATCGGTTTTTTGTATAAAGTAATATATTTATATAAATTTATAAAAAAATAGAAAAGTTAGGAGAAATTGTAGGGAGGAGGAGGACCCGCCAACTGAGTTGGCGGGGTGCAGTGGTCGAGAGTAACTCGCCAACTGAGTTGGCGGGGCACAGTCCTCGAGAGGCCGCTCGCCAACTCAATTGGCGAGTGATGCTGAGTCGGATTCTCTGCCCGCCAACTCAGTTGGCGAGTGATGGTTTAGGGTGCGGGCAGTGACCGTTGCACTCTGTTCGCAAACTCAGTTGGCGAGTAAGGATCCGTTCACACACTTGGAAGTCATTATAGCCGTTGCACAACGGCTATTACATTCAACACTCTCCCTCTATTTATTTCCTATCTCAACCAAATCATCTCACACTCACTCTATTTCCTCTCTTTCCTCTAGCAAAGTCTCCAACACTCTCTCTGTCTCTCTGCCGATAGCAAAGCTTCAGTCAAAGTTTTGCCTGCAGCTAAAGTTTATTTGAGTTTCCTGTAGCAAAAGTTCTCAACTGTCATGGATCGTAGCGTAAGAATTGTATGCTCGCACGGCGGTAAAGTAAATGGGTTAAATTACGAATGAGGAGAAAGTATAATTTTTTTAACTTATCCGAATATTAGTTTTGAAAATATACGTAATCATATTATTGAACGTTGTTCTATTCATTATGATTTTATTCTGAAGTCTATTTTTTGTTCTAATTATTTTTTGATAGATAGTGAAGATGCATGAAATTATATTCTTGAGATTAATTCATAATCACGGTATATAAAAATATATGTTATTAAAGTAGCAGCAACCTTAGATAGTAGAAATAATGAATATTTTTCGGAATATCAGCATGTTAGTTCGGGTGCTAGTTCTTCTCAATAAATAGTTAAGGACATTCATCAGATGAATCTAACCATGATGATGATAGTGACAACGACGATGGAAATAGTGATGATTTAGTTAAAAATGTAGATTATACGGTAGATGATGATGTTGTAAAAGCTATCACTGATGAAGAATTTAAGGGACAATCATTTCCTAGTCGTTCTCACTTTAGAAGCTTTATAAGTAATTTAGCAATTAAATATAATTTTAGTTGTTTAGCTAGTGTTATGAATAATGCTCGTGGAATTATATATAGTTGTGATCAACCGAATTATAATTGGAGAGTATATGTCAAATCTATTGGAAATGGCGATATAGTTAAAGTTAGTACATTAGAAAATTGTCATTCTTGTTTAGGAAGACTTAGTACAGGACGTCATCGACTAGCTACTGTAAATCCCCTCACCCAAAATTAGGGCTACTTGGCTTAGATAGTGAAATTATGGCTAGTTTGAACCAATTTGATTTAGAACACGACATTTATTTAGTTATGCAATAATTTATATCGTGTAGCGCACATTATCGCTGCTTCTATAATTAGAGCACCTCACTAGCCATTGCCTTCCAACAACTTCACAACCTCAACTTAGGCATGCCCGCCTACTATTCTGACCCTTGTACATTGCTCTCTTGTGCTACATTTTAGTCGCACGATAAACGTCGCGGACGTTATTTATTAATTATAAATAAATCCTAATTTTGTACACTTGTGCGTCCCAATCGAAATCGTGAACCCAATCTTGATCGTTTTGTACGACCTGGATTTTATTAATAATCTACTCTGTATCATCTACGTCCCAGACCCTTTGTTCCGCCTATTTCTATTTCCCTGTGCTTCTAATTAATTTCAGAACATCGTGCGCATTCAATTTAATTAATTAAATCTAATTTCCGCCTTTGTGCAATTTTCTAATTAATTGGGACTTTTATGCACTGAGGTATCCCCACCATTGGACAATTCATAAAGAAATCTATCTTTCCCTTCACGTAGATTTTTCTGTAATTTTCAGCATGTGCAACGCGCACATCGCCCCATTTATTTCAAACCCATCATCGCATTCTAAACCATGTAAGTTATGGCCTCCCAACATTCCCATGAGAGCCCAAGGCCCAATTCCTAGTGATGTTGACCAAGTCAAACCAAGCTTTAGGTCAAACACCCACCACATGTATATAAACATCTCTTCATTCCCTTTTCTTTATTTTATTTTACATCAAAATCCAACCCTAGGAATTAACCCAGCCGAATTCACCTCTCCTCCTATTCATCTCCTCCCTACCTTCCCTGCAGCCAGCCGACCGGAGACTCCTCCACCAACCCGCCACCTCGCCAACCCCTCGCCGGAGTTGCCCCAGCCGCCGGACCCCTCACCATGGCCTCCTCCCATTCATCTTCTTCCTCCCCCTCTTTCCTGTCCTCTTGCCGGCCGGAGTCGACCTCGACGGAGCAACCACCTTCGTACAAGCACAGTCACCACCCGGCGCTCCTCCACGACGATCGACGGCCCATGGACCCGAAGCCGACATGGTCGCGTGCATCCTACACGCGAGGAATTGACCGCGAACACGGCCCGACTCCTCCGTCGGAGCCGGAATAGCATCACGATCACCACCTCTATGATCCTCTATCTCTTGTTCGAGAACATCGCCTGAAGGAACTCTTGACGGCTCAAGGCATAAATGTTCGTTCCTTCAATGCTGATTTGCTTTATGAACCGTGGGAAGTTAATGATAATAATGATATCCCGTTTATAACTTTTGCTCCTTCTGGAATAAATGCCTTAGCATGCCATATGATCCTACAGCACCCCTGTTGCCACCTAAACGAATAACGCCAGGAGACACTTCAAGATGTCCTTCAGATACACTTGTTTTCGAAGATGATTCCGAGAAAGCAAGCAATGCTCTCCTTGCCCGAGCATGGTCACCAGGATGGCAAAATGCTGATATTGCCCTAAATACATTTATTAACGGACCACTGGTTGAATACTCTGTAAACCGGAAGAAGGCAGATGGAGCAACAACATCTTTGCTTTCACCCCATCTACATTTTGGTGAGGTTAGCGTACGCAAGGTGTTTCATCTTGTCCAAATCAAGCAACTAGTATGGGCTAATGAGGGTAACAAAGCTGGTGAAGAGAGTGTTAACTTGTTTCTCAAGACTATTGGCCTCCGGGAGTACTCTAGGTACCTTAGTTTCAACCATCCTTGCAGTCATGAGAGACCACTTCTAGCTCACCTTAGGTTCTTCCCCTGGGTCATCGATGAGAGTTATTTTAAAGCATGGAGGCAAGGCAGGACTGGTTATCCTTTGGTGGATGCTGGTATGAGAGGGCTATGGGCAACTGGTTGGTTACATGATCGGATACGAGTTATTGTATCGAGCTTCTTCGTGAAGGTTCTGCAGCTTCCATGGAGATGGGGGATGAAGTACTTCTGGGATACACTATTAGATGCTGATCTTGAAAGTGATGCATTGGGTTGGCAGTATATATCTGGAACTCTTCCATTTGGCCGTGAGTTAGACCGCATAGATAACCCTCAGTTTGAAGGGTACAAGTTTGATCCTTATGGGAAATATGTACGCCGCTGGCTTCCTGAACTAGCCAGGCTACCAACCGAGTGGATACACCATCCATGGGATGCACCTGAAACTTTATTATAAGCTGCAGGAATTGAACTTGGCTCAAACTATCCTCTTCCCATTGTCGAAATCTCTGCAGCAAAAGCTAAATTGCAGGAAGCTCTTACTGAAATGTGGCAACTAGAAGCCACATCCAGAGCTGCCATGGAGAATGGAACTGAAGAAGGCCTTGGTGATTTCTCAGAGGTTCCTCTAATTGACTTCCCTCAAGAGATGCAAATGGAAGTGGATCATGAACCTGTTCATATCAATAACACCCTAAATAATGAAAGAAGACGTGAGGATCAGATGGTCCCCAGCATGACTGCTTCTTTAGTTAGAGTTGAAGAAGAGGATGTCTCTGCAGATATGCAGAACAATGAAGAAAAAAGCAGAGGAGAAGTGCCAACAACTGTAGATTTTGGTCTACAGCAGCAAGGAGAAGCTATGGATCGAGGTGTCACTCCAGTGGTGAGGAAAAACGAACAGAGGCAAAATGTAGGGGACTCAACAACGGAATCATCTGATAGCTGGATAGAAAGAGAAGGGGGAGTGGTTCTTATTTGGTCACCCCCAGCGGCTTCTGGTCGTTCGGAGCAATTTGTGGCTGATGAGACTAGTATCGGAAGTGGTGGTTATATGCAGAGGCATCCACAGTCCCACGAACTGATAAATTGGAGGCAGCTTTCAGCCCCACGAACTGATGAATTGGAGGCAGCTTTCCCCAAATGTGATGTTGGATTTATTCTGCGCGATTTCTGGAGCAGGTTATTGGTACATCGCAGCTTCCTTACCAGGCAAGTATACCTTGCCATTGTACTGTTATTCATATTCCATACGTTGCATGCATCCTTATTTTCTGTCTTTAGTTCATATATTTTAATTGTTATATAAAATGCGCGCGACGGTGACGTCGCGATATATTTTTATTTATGTATTACATTGACCTTGTTCATGAGACTACCCCATTATCATGTAGTATCATTAGGTTCATTTGACTGTGACACATTTTTACACGAGTTGTGAGTCTCATATAGATCACGGACGCACGTATTGACTGATCATCGGTACGTGTGGGACGTGCGTTAGGAATAACTGCTGTTAGAAACTTTGCATGCTAGTAGACTTGACAGTTATTAGAGGTATTATCGTGTCATGGATGTGACATGCTTAGAGCATGGGGTGGGGAGAACAACAAGTACCGCATTTGAGCTCCTTTACACTTTTTCTATTGTGCGCCCGGATTCTCCGCTGGAGATACGGGTGGTGATGACCACTATATATTATATTATTATCAGGCGGGCCTCCGGCGTTCGAAAGGCGCTGTGCCTTTTTAGGCCCCTGGATCTCCAATAGAGAACCATGCCAAATCCCATGTTTTCAGCCAAATAGCTCACTTGTGGGGAAAGTTGTTCTTAACTGCATTCACTTAGATGGTTAGGCGACCCTTTGAATATTTATTTCAGTGCTTTATTGGCATGTGTTTAAGTATCTTGTTATGTCCCTCTGAGGACCTGGTCCCCTGCCAGGTGTACCTGTTTTTGAGTATTTGCAGGAGCGTAAATTTGGATGGTTACAGATGCTTCGTGGATGTCTTCTCTTCTAGCCGGGATTGCTAGCTGGTATACGTATATTAGGCTTGATTGTGTTGTACTCATATTTTATTTACTTTTCCATTTGAGTTGGTAGTGGATTTGTTTCCATCCAACTATCATCCTTAGATATTTCTTATTGAGATCTAGTTTCATAGATGTTGGTTATTTTATTCATATTTAATTTTTTTTTATGGATGAGATTTAGATTATACCCTGTGACTGGTATTACATTTTATACCACTTGTGGATTTGATATCCATATTACAGCGTACGTGTGGATTTGGTTTCCATATATTGGAGTTGCCATATCCATACGGCTGGCATGCTTACGTGTCCTAGTCCTACGTATTTTTGGGACTGGGCGTGACATGTTTTTGTGGTGGCCCATGCAGGTCAAGAGCATATTGTCTCGGTTATGTTACTGTACCGAACAAGCCTGCACATAGGACTAGAGTATAAGATCTTATCCACAATTGACTATGATACCCCTTCCTCCTCTATGATCTATTCGAACAATTGTATCCTGCTTGATTCCTGTACTTCCCTAATAAGTTCCTTGAGTATATATGGCCTTCTGCTAGAATATAGGAACCCCTGTTATTAGGATGATAATTAGAGTAGCACACCTATTAAGAATACAACGAGAATATAGACACACCACTAAGTTTAGAATATCTAGTGAACCCTAGAATTCCTTATCTTTAGAATTGGTTTACCATTACCCCCTGATGTATTATGAAGACTTGAGAGTAGTATAGACACTACTAGAGTTAGTTAGAAGTTTTACCATAATGTTTGACCCTAGTATTGAGGAACCAATGGAGAACCAATATTGAACATTAGGACTGAACCTAACCCTCATAATTGGATAGTATTGGGGAACTGTAAAACTTAGATCATTGTCTTATTATTAGTAGACAGCACCCTAGGAAGCCTGGAGGAATGTAATTAACACTTTTTCCTAATCATACCTTAAACACAGAGACTAGCATACCCCTTTTTCTTAGGAAACCATGATGCTATCTAGAGCCCTCCATTTAATTTCATATATTGTTCTCCTGTGGCCTTAACGTTCGCTAATCGCGCGACGACTAAGCTATGTTCTTCTTTTCTCCATCTTTCAATTCGTGCCACCTGACGCCTCTAATTATAAGACCAAGTGATTGTATTCTACAATAGGATATATAGTTTGCTATAGTCATAGTTGTAATCTTGAATTTTGAATTGTGTTCCTTGTAGTTAGAACTTGATAGTTGAGTATTCATCTAGATCATAATTTTATGGGTATCCCTTAGTTTTAAATTGCGTAGCATATACCCCACCTCATTACGAGTTGTATTCCCTTTTTCCCTTGAGACTAGTAACCTTCCATTCTTACTATTGACACTTGTTCTATAAGCACTATGATTAAGACTTAAGATGACCAATACCTATATAATGCAATAGGAGACCCTAATAAATACCAAGATCTTTCCTCATATACCCTAATAAAGAGTTTCTGTTTTATTTGCATGTGCAAGATTATTTTGTAGGACCCTCTTAAGACTGACACCGTATTAGTTTAATTATTTTAAAGTTGAATAGTATACCTCACCACCTAGTATCACGTAGCCCTTGTGATCCATTGATGAAGTGTAACTGAATGACATTAATTGTATGCTAGCAAAGACGACAGTGTTTATTCAGACGATAGAATTTAGAGGTCCATGTCCCTATTTGGTCGACTAGCGACTTAGACAAGGAATTAGTATGACAATTGTAGAGATTGTGTAGTCTTTCATTATTATTGCTTATTTTGCTTTTATTTTTGTGAATTTGAATTGTTATGAACCTTCTTTCATCATAATCTAGCGTATTCATATTTGCTGTACTACCTTGACTTATGCTGCTATTATAGCCTAGTTTTTGCAAGCTTATTCTTTATCGAGCTTGTTCATGACATACGTATTATTGGGGGCCCACAATAATACATTTTAGAATCAGTGTATTAGGGTCTAGCTAACCTTAGTGCGCTTGGTTCGCCCTTCGCATAACTACTTTACGTGGATTAAGATATGTAGTAATTAGTAGACGAATATACTTGCCCTAGACATGTCTAAGCGTATCGTATCGGCTACATAACTGTACTAATACGAGCATGCGAATACGGATTTACCAAATATGATTTCAGTCCACAACTGCCTTGACAATTCCCATTGGATTCCTTGAAACGCCTTGATCCCTATAGTTGCATTCTATTACTTCTCCCTTGAACTCTTATTTATTGATCTACGTCTTTCCTTATTTCGAAAAGACGAAACATCTTGCTTGGTATAAGTTTAATATACAAAGAGTACTAGATATACCCCATAGGCCGATCACATACTTGAAGATTAGTCTTTTTGTAAATTAAGGGCATATCATAGATGATATATTTGGTGTTAAAAATTTTGAGGATTAAATAACATGATTAAATAATTTTGGGCATAGCTGTCACGACCCGCACCCGGAAATTCGGGCACGAGTGCGTGGGTACGTCCAGCCTACGCCGCAGAGTCGGCGGTAGTACGCTGTCTAGGTCAATCCATATTTACTAACTAGCTCATTCACAAATAACATAGACAAGATAATAATGAGAATTGAACTTAAGATTGTAACTGAAAATAAATGTGACAACAGATTCAAATGTTTTAGTACAGGAATTCAATATTGAAATCGGGGACAAACCCGATAAATAAGATAAGAATAGAATGAAAGATAGCTACTACTAGCTACTCAGCAGCAGGGGTCTCCTGGGTGGGTTCTGGCTCCTCATAGGTATCATCAGTCCCCTCATAGGGACCATAATAAGTAGGGGCAAGATCCTCATCATCGCCTAAATCAACAGATCCAGTCAGGAAAGGAGCAAAGTACACAGTGCACAACAAGGTTAAACTAAATATTTTATGACAATTAAATATTGGATATCATGTTGAGAAACAGCATTAACAGAACATTATTATCTCAGAGTTAACTGTAAACAGGAATATGAGAAACAAAAATAAATGAAACAGGAAATGAAACTACAATAGCCAGCAAGAAATATAACATGAACAGGAACTATATGTGTGGACTTGTTTTTATTTTAGAATACATAGTTGGCATGTAGGGGTTTATAAGGCTAATCCGGCCGTCATAAATGGCTATTAAATAGGGGAAATCGAGATCCGGCTGAGGTACAGTCGTGTACCAACAGCTATTAAACATGACAAGGGGAAGGGTAAACTACATGCCTTCTAGGTATTCTCCCACCCGACATGAAAAACAAGACAGGAACTTCCAATATTCAAGACATAAAATCCAGCATTTCTAACACTAGGTGTAATCATCAAGGGTACATGTAAGGCAGAGAAATTAATTATCACAATATATAAAGATTAACTTGAAGTGCAGGTACTTGCCTGTTGTTTGGATCTGATTAATTTAGTTCTTGGGGAAAAAAGTCCAGAGATGAGTCCAAAAGCTGAAATAGACATTACCATCATGCTCAGAAGATGTCAAATAGCTAGAAACGCCTGTCTTTGGGTCCAATTTGGAGACAAGGGCAAAAATGACAGTTTCGGGTCAAAACGGGGTCCGCCGATGGGCCCGCTTTGCACCGAAAAATGTGTCCGGGTCAAAGGTCTCCAAATTCACCAAACTTAGTGTCAACAGGTCAGGAACGCTGATACGAACCCAACGGAACTTCCAGATTTGGATTCCGATGAGTCGAACACAAAATCGCCCGTCGAGCGGGGCCTGTGGGGCCCACGACACGCGATTTCGTCAACGTTCTCAGAATCGAACCAAACTTGACCCACAGGACCAGCGTATCGCTACGAGTCCGATGGCGCAAGTTTTGTCTCGATCTGACGAGTGTGCACGAAGTTAGGGTGAATTGCAGAAAAGGCGGATACGGGGCGATGTTCGCGGATACGCGTTAATTTCGGTGTGCACGTACACCCGAATCAGCTTCCACGCAAACTCACACGTCCGTATCGACGATGCGTACGTATCTGTGAAGACCGCACGCGACCAAGTCATCCCGTTTGGTGGGGCGCACTCAGTTCCGGGGTGAAACAGGGTCTGGTTTTTCCTGTTTTTGGATCGCGGTGTGCGATCACCACAGGACGCGATGCCCCGAACAGTTTGTCCGGACACCGAGAGGGTCATACAGGCTTCACAACGTAATTTGCGGAATTGAAAACAGAGCTACGAGGCAAAAGTTACACGTACCTGAAGGGGACCTGAAAATTCAGGGTCGAGTCGTGTCCGACTCGTGTCGGACACGGAAATTGGGAATTAGGGTTAGGGTTAGGGTTTCGTCGGAATCCGGTCGTGGACGGCGGAGGGCGGCTGCTGGGCGGCCGGAGAGGGCGGGGGACTGTTCGTCGGAGCGAGGCGGAGCTGCTGGCGGTCGGCGGTGGCTCAGGGCGGCCGGCAGCGGCGGCTGCGGCTGCTGTTCGTGCTGCTGCTGCGGTTGCGGGGTCGGCCGGAGGGCGGCAACGAGGGAGGAGGGAGGCGCTGGCGGTGCGGGGCTGGGCACGGCGGGGGTCGACGGCGAGGCGACGAGGCGGTGGGGTCTGGGCGGAGCGGTGGCGGCGAGGTGGCTGTGGCGGAGAGGAGGCCGGAGGGGGTTTATATAGGGGAGTGAGGGAGAGGGAGACGCCGGGAACGGCGAAGGGGGAGGCGGCTGGTGCGGAGGTGCGCGGAGCGGGCGGGGGACGTGGCCGACGTGGCGCGGCGGTCCGGGCGGAGCGGCGCCGGACTCGGGCAGCGGGGAGGGTCGTGGGGAGACCGGGTCGGGGTGACGGGTTTGCGGGCGGGTCGGGTTGGCTGACCCGACCCGACCCGAAAGGGCGGGTCTGGGCTGAGGCTAACGGGCCGGGCCGCGGCCCAATGGGCCTGGGCGGCCCGCAGAGAAAAAAAAATAAAAATAAAATAAAATAAATAGTAAATAATAATTAATTAATTAATTTAAATAGTTTTCAGTCATTTAAAAATAGGTCTGAGGCCCAGAAAAATCCAGAAAAATTACCCTAAGTCCAATTTTTCATTTTACACCCAAAAATATTATTTTCATGATATTTTAATATTATTTATTGCCAATTAAAAAATCATTTATTAATTGAAAACCCTGATTTTAATTACAGAAAATTCCCAAAAAATTCCAGAAAAATTGGAAAAATCCAAGATTTAATAATTTGAAAATTCAGGGGATTTACAACCTACCCAACTTACAAAAATTTTGTCCTCGAAATTTAAGAATAACAAGGCACGAAAAGAAAGGCCGAGAAATAAAATATACCTCAGGGTTCAAAAAGATAGGGGTATCGCTCTCTAATCTCGTCTTCTCGCTCCCAGGTGGATTCGCCGGGGGAATGGTGCTTCCAAGCTACGCGGACCAGGAAGATAACCTGGTTCCGTAGGACTTTCTTCGAGCGATCCAGTATCTCCACGGGTTGCTCCTGGTAAGTCAGACTTGGGCCTACTTCGAGCTCTGAGTGATCCAAAATGTGGCTGGGGTCTGACACGTACTTCCTCAGCTGCGACACGTGGAAGACGTTATGTACTCCATCCAGAGAGGGTGGCAATGCCAGTCGGTATGCCACTTCTCCGATTTTCTCCTGTATGCCAAAAGGTCCAATAAATCTTGGGCTGAGTTTTCCACTCCTTCCGAACCTAATGGTGCCACGTGTCGGGGAAATCTTCAAGAACACCAGTTCTCCAACCTTTAACAAAGTCATAATCAAGTCTTAGTTCCATAATCAAAATATTTAAATTGACTTGAATTTCATAAATTCAATTACCTCAAACTCCAAGGGCCTTCGGTGGCTATTTGCCCAATGTTGTTGCCTGTCTTGAGCCACTCGAAGTCTGTCCCTTATTTGCTTTACCTTCTCAGCTGAATCGATCACCATCTCTGGTCCCAGCAGGGCTCTTTCTCCAATGTCGTCCCATGATAGCGGGGTACGACATCTTCGGCCATACAGAGCTTCAAATGGAGTCATCTCAATACTTGCTTGGTAACTGTTATTATAAGAGAACTCCACAAGATGTAGGTAGTCTTCCCAGGATCCTCCAAAATCTAGAACACATGTACGGAGCATATCTTCAAGTGTCTGGATTGTATGTTCCGATTGTCCATCAGTTTGGGGATGATAAGCTGTGCTGAATTTGAGTTGCGTCCCCAAGCTAGCTTGTAAGCTCTTCCAGAAGTGAGAGGTGAACCTTGAATATCGGTCGGAGACAATACTTACTGGGACTCCATGCAGCCTGACAATGTGTCTGATATATAAATCTGCCAGCTTCTCTGTAGATAACCCTATTTTGAAAGGTAGAAAATGTGCAGACTTGGTCAGTCTATCTACTATCACCCAGATTGCATCCTTTCCACTAGGTGTCCTTGGAAGTCCGGAAACAAAATCCATTATGATATGTTCCCACTTCCACTCCGGAATGGGTAGGGGTTGAAGCAATCCTCCAGGTCTTTGTCTTTCTGCCTTGACTTGCTGGCACACTAAACAACGAGATACGAACCTGGCTACTTCTCTTTTCATGCCATGCCACCAAACATGCGTTCTCAGGTCCTTGTATATTTTGTTGGCTCCTGGATGTATAGAGTATTGCGATCTGTGCGTCTCTTGCATGATTTCTTCTCTTATGTCTCCTTGAGGTACACATAATCTATCGCCATGCCTCAGTGATCCATCTTCATGAATTCTGAATTCTTCTACTAGTCCAGCTTGCACTTGACCTCGAAGGCTTCGCAGGCCTTCGTCCTGAAACTGAGTCTCCTTGATCTTGTCCATTAAAGTAGACTGAATCTGCAAGTTCATCATTTGGCCTTCTTTTCCTGGGATAATTACTTCAATACCTAAACTTTCCAAGTCCTCCAGCAGGTGTCTGTCCATAGTCAAGTACATCGCCATAGGATACCTGCTTAGAGCATCAGCAACTACATTTGCCTTCCCAGGGTGATATTGAAGAGTGATATCAAAGTCTTTCATTAGTTCCAGCCACCTTCTTTGCCTCATGTTTAGCTCTTTCTGAGTGAAGATATATTTTAGACTTTTATGGTCCGTAAATATTTCCACCCTTTCTCCATAAAGGTAATGCTTCCATAGTTTAAGAGCAAAAATGACAGCTGCCAATTCTAAATTATGAGTTGGATAATTCTTTTCATGTGGTCGAAGCTGTCTAGAGGCATATGCTATTACCTTCTTGTTCTGCTCCAGTACACAACCTAGACCTTTTCCAGAAGCATCACTATAAATAGCGAAACCTCTGGTTCCAGAAGGTAAGGTTAAAATAGGGGCAGAAGTCAGTCTTTTCTTCAATTCCTCAAAAGCATGCTGACATTCATCAGTCCAGGTGAACTCTTCATCCTTTCTTGTTAATTTTGTCATAGGCTCAGCAATTCTTGCGAAGTCCTTCACAAACTTCCGATAGTATCCAGCTAGTCCCAGGAAACTTCTAATCTCAGCTACCGAGTCTGGAGTGGGCCAGGATTCTACTGCAGCTATCTTCTTAGGATCTACTGCTATTCCATCTCCAGTCACAACATGCCCCAAGAATTCTACTTTGTCTAGGAAGAAAGCACATTTAGATAATTTTCCATAAAGTTTTTCCTTCCTCAAAGTCTCCAATGCTAACCTCAAATGTTCTTCATGTTCTTCGGGGGTCTTGGAGTAGATCAAAATATCATCAATGAAGACCGCTACAAATTTGTCTAGATATGGCTGGAAAACTCTGTTCATTAGGTTCATAAAAACTGCTGGAGCATTCGTCAACCCGAACGGCATTACTAAGAATTCGTAGTGTCCGTTCCGGGTATTGAAAGCAGTTTTAGGGATGTCTTCCTTTCTCACCCTTACTTGGTGGTAACCAGACCTTAAATCAATCTTGGAAAAGACCCGAGCTCCACTCAACTGATCAAATAAGTCATCTATCCTGGGCAGGGGTACTTATTCTTAATTGTCAAGGCATTCAAGGCCCTATAGTCAATACACATTCGGGATGTTCCGTCCTTCTTGGGCACAAATAATACTGGAGCTCCCCAGGGTGAGACACTAGACCTAATGAAGCATTTGTCTTCTAGTTCTTTGATTTGCTCATTTAGTTCTACTATCTCCTTCTTGTTAATTCTGTAGGGATTTTGAGATACTGGTGCTGCTCCTGGCACTAGGTCAATAGAGAATTCAACATCTCGGTCTGGGGGTAAGCCTGGGAGATCCTCAGGGAAGACATCAAGGTATTCAGAGATGATAGGTAGTGGCACTTCTTCTGTTATTAGGGCTCCACAAATTTTGTTATTACCCATTTCTCTAGAACCTCTAGCAAATTCAAATTCTGGCTTGTCAGGGGGCCTGAAGATTACACTACCCCTGTGGCAGTCTATAGTGGCATGATGTTGACTTAACCAATCCATACCCAGTATAATGTCAAAACTGGGCACTGGCATTACAAGTAATCTAGCATACAGTTCTCTTCCACATAATGTAATAGGACAATTGTTACAGGCATCACTAACCGGGATGATTCCTCCACCGGTAATGATCTTATAATAATTCCTAAGGGGTTTAGTGATTAAGCTATGCTTCATAAGAAAATCTACTGACATGAATGAATGCGAAGCTCCAGAGTCAAATAAAGTAATAGTTGGTATTGAATTTATAAGCACAGAACCTGTGATCACGTCTGCTGTGGCTTCAGCTTCTTCCAGAGTCATTGCATAAGCACGGCCTTGCTGCGGTGCACCCATCTGTTGTTGCTGGTGCTGAGCAAAGCGTTGTTGTTGTGTTGGAAGTGGGGGTCCCCTCTGTTGTACTGCTGGGGCCCTGGCCTGGGCTGGAGCCTTTGGTGCAGCGGTGCGTCCTTGAGCAGCTGGACAGTCCCTCATTTGATGCGCTGCTGAACCACAGTAGAGGCAGGCACCTAGCCTCTTCCTGCAGACTTGCCAAGTATGACATGGTTTTTGGCAAAAGTTACAAGCAGCAGTTTGCTGGTTCTGTCCCTGAGCCTGGTGTTGGGGTGCTGGAGCTCGAGGGAGAGGACGCTGAGTTTGCTGCGGGGCCCTCTGCTGTTGTTGTTGTTGAAAAGGGCGTTTGTTGGGTCCCGTATTTCCTGTATCTCTCTCTCATTTCAGTTTATGCCCCATATCTCTCTCTACGCCTTGTGCCACGCTCAGGATTTCTTCATAGGTATGAGCTCGGCTGGTGGTGACAGCAAGGCGAATATCCGGAGACAGCCCCTTCTTGAATCTACGGGCTCTGTCCTCCGGGGTACGAACCATGTACTCCGCAAAGTGGCTTAACCTGCTAAATTCAGCAGTATATTCATCAACAGTCAGGGTACCTTGTTCCAGTCTCTCGAATTGGCTTTCGAGAGCTTTCCGAGCCACTTCGGGGTAGAATTTCTCCTTGAATAGTCTTTTAAAATCTTCCCAGGTGATGTCGGGAGCAGATAGTTGGGGTTCATCTCTAAACCAGGTTCGAGCAATGTCGAACAGTTGCAGGCTTGCGGACTCCACTTTGAGGTCATCAGGGACCCGAGCGGTCTTTAGGAGTCTCTCGACATTCTCTATCCACTCATCGGCATAGAGAATGCCCTCAGTTCCGTAAAATTCCAGGGGTCTTAGATTCTTGAAGTCTTTGGCACTCCCTGGCCTCTTGAGTGACGTCTCCTGGGACTTAAGAGCTTCTGAGAGGCTGGTCCGCAGAAGTGCCGTCTGTTCTTTCTGGGATTCCACCAATCCCTGGAACACTCCTAGTAGCTGTGCCCCATCTAAGGTAACTGCCGGAACAGATGGAGGCGGCGGGAGTGCAAGAGTCTCGGGTACATTCTGCTCAGCTGGTTCTGATGTGCCACCTACTGTATTCCTGGTCTGGACCATTCTGAAAGATTAAGGGATAGGAAGATCAGAATAGAATACTTGGAAATCAAAGGCGATAGAAAAAATTGAGCAGCAATGATTTCAAGAATTGAAATAAGGACGCTATACTGTGAATGAGCTTTTCCTAGAATCCTCAATTGTATTCCATACCCTATCCTAGGGTATTACCCTATTTTAGGATAGGACCTGCATGGGCCACCATAAAAATGTGTCACGACCCGCACCCGGAAATTCGGGCACGAGTGCGTGGGTACGTCCAGCCTACGCCGCAGAGTCGGCGGTAGTACGCTGTCTAGGTCAATCCATATTTACTAACTAGCTCATTCATAAATAACATAGACAAGATAATAATGAGAATTGAACTTAAGATTGCAACTGAAAATAAATGTGACAACAGATTCAAATGTTTTAGTACAGGAATTCAATATTGAAATCGGGGACAAACCCGATAAATAAGATAAGAATAGAATGAAAGATAGCTACTACTAGCTACTCAGCAGCAGGGGTCTCCTGGGTGGGTTCTGGCTCCTCATAGGTATCATCAGTCCCCTCATAGGGACCATAATAAGTAGGGGCAAGATCCTCATCATCGCCTAAATTAACAGATCCAGTCAGGAAAGGAGCAAAGTACACAGTGCACAACAAGGTTAAACTAAATATTTTATGATAATTAAATATTGGATATCATGTTGAGAAACAGCATTAACAGAACATTATTATCTCAGAGTTAACTGTAAACAGGAATATGAGAAACAGAAATAAATGAAACAGAAAATGAAACTACAATAGCCAGCAAGAAATATAACATGAACAGGAACTATATGTGTGGACTTGTTTTTGTTTTAGAATACATAGTTGGCATATAGGGGTTTATAAGGCTAATTCGGCCGTCATGAACGGCTATTAAGCAGGGGAAATCGAGATTCGGCTGAGGTACAGTCGTGTACCAACAGCTATTAAACATGACAAGGGGAAGGGTAAACTACATGCCTTCTAGGTATTCTCCCACCCGACATAAAAAATAAGACAGGAACTTCCAATATTCAAGACATGAAATCCAGCATTTCTAACACTAGGTGTAATCATCAAAGGTACATGTAAGGCAGAGAAATTAATTATCACAATATATAAAGATTAACTTGAAGTGCAGGTACTTGCCTGTTGTTTGGATCTGATTAATTTAGTTCTTGGAGAAAAAAATCCAGAGATGAGTCCAAAAGCTGAAATAGACATTACCATCATGCTTAGAAGATATCAAATAGCTAGAAACGCCTGTCCTTGGGTCCAATTTGGAGACAAGGGCAAAAACGCAGTTTCGGGTCAAAACGGGGTCCGCCGATGGGCCCGCTTTGCACCGAAAAACGTGTCCAGGTCAAATGTCTCCAAATTCACCAAACTTAGTGTCAACAGGTCAAGAACGCTGATACGAACCCAACGGAACTTCCAGATTTGGATTCCGATGAGTCGAACACAAAATCGCCCGTCGAGCGGGGCCTGTGGGGCCCACGACACGCGATTTTGTCAACGTTCTCAGAATCGAACCAAACTTGACCCACAGGACCAGCGTATCGCTACGAGTCCGATGGCACAAGTTTCGTCTCGATCTGACGAGTGTGCACGAAGTTAGGGTAAATTACAGAAAAGGCGGATACGGGGCGATGTCCGCGGATACGCGTTGATTTCGGTGTGCACGCACACCCGAATCAGCTTCCACGAAAATTTACACGTCCGTATCGACGATGTGTACATATTTGTGAAGACCGCACACGACCAAGTCGTCCCGTTTGGCGGGGCGCACTCAGTTCCGGGGTAAAACAGGGTCTGGTTTTTTCTGTTTTTGGATCGCGGTGTGCGATCACCACAGGACGCGATGCCCCGAACAGTTTGTCCGGACACCGAGAGGGTCATACAGGCTTCACAACGCAATTTGCGGAATTGGAAACAGAGCTACGAGACGAAAGTTACACGTACCTGAAGGGGACCTGAAAATTCAGGGTCGAGTCGTGTCCGACTCGTGTCGGACACGGAAATTGGGAATTAGAGTTAGGGTTAGGGTTTCGTCGGAATCCAGTCGTGGACGGCGGAGGACGGCTGCTGGGCGGCCTGCGAGGGCGGGGGACTGTTCGCCGGAGCGAGGCGGAGCTGCTGGCGGTCGGCGGTGGCTCAGGGCGGCCGGCAGCGGCGGCTGCGGCTGCTGTTCGTGCTGCTGCTGCGGTTGCGGGGTCGGCCGGAGGGCGGCGCCGGGGGAGGAGGGAGGCGCTGGCGGTGCGGGGCTGGGCACGACGGGGGTCGACGGCGAGGCGGCGAGGCGGTGGGGTCTGGGCGGAGCGGTGGCGGCGAGGTGGCTGTGGCGGAGAGGAGGCCGGAGGGGGTTTATATAAGGGAGTGAGGGAGAGGGAGACGCCGGGAACGGCGGAGGGGGAGGCGGCTGGTGCGGAGGTGCGCGGAGCGGGCGGGGGACGTGGCCGACGTGGCGCGGCGGTCCGGGCGGAGCGGCGCCGGACTCGGGCAGCGGGGAGGGTCGTGGGGAGACCGGGTCGGGGTGACGGGTTTGCGGGCGGGTCGGGTTGGCTGACCCGACCCGACCCGAAAGGGCGGGTCTGGGCTGAGGCTAACGGGCCAGGCCGCGGCCCAATGGGCCTGGGCGGCCCGCAGAGAAAAAAATAAAAATAAAATAAAATAAATAATAATTAATAATTAATTAATTAATTAATTTAAATAGTTTTCAGGCATTTAAAAATAGGTCTGAGGCCCAGAAAAATCCAGAAAAATTATCCTAAGTCCAATTTTTCATTTTACACCCAAAAATGTTATTTTCATGATATTTTAATATTATTTATTGCCAATTAAAAAATTATTTATTAATTGAAAACCCTGATTTTAATTACAGAAAATTCCCAGAAAATTCCAGAAAAATTGGGAAAATCCAAGATTTAATAATTTAAAAATTCAGGGGGTTTACAATAGCGTTCTTAGATGTATAGCCTTAGATGATAGATGGGTAAATTCTAAGTTGGGTAGAAACTACCATGTTAACTTAAGGAGAATTCTTTATACTGTAATCAAGTAAGGTTAGATAGAGAAACCCTACCCTAGTTTAATTTTGAGGACAAAATTATTTTAAGTTGGGTAGATTGTAAACCCCCTCACCCAAAATTAGGGCTACTTGGCTTAGATAGTAAAATTATGGCTAGTTTGAACCAATTTGATTTAGAACACGACATTTATTTAGTTATGCAATAATTTATATCGTGTAGCGCACATTACCGTTGCTTCTATAATTGGAGCACCTCACTAGCCATTGCCTTCCAACAACTTCACAACCTCAACTTAGGCATGCCCGCCTACTATTCTGACCATTGTACGTTGCTCCCTTGTGCTACATTTTAGTCGCACGATAAACGTCGCGGACGTTATTTATTAATTATAAATAAATCCCAATTTTGTACCCTTGTGCGTCCCAATCGAAATCGTGAACCCAATCTTGACCGTTTTGTACGACCTGGATTTTATTAATAATCTACTCTGTATCCTCTACGTCCCAGACCCTTTGTTCCGCCTATTTCTATTTCCCTGTGCTTCTAATTAATTTCAGAACATCGTGCGCATTCGATTTAATTAATTAAATCTAATTTCCGTCTTTGTGCAATTTTCCAATTAATTGGGACTTTTACGCACTAAGGTGTCCCCACCATTGGATAATTCATAAAGAAATCTATCTTTCCCTTCATGTAGATTTTTTCGTAATTTTTAGCATGTGCAACGCGCACATCGCCCCATTTATTTCAAACCCATCATCGCATTCTAAACCACGTAAGTTATGGCCTCACAACATTCCCATGAGAGCCCAAGGCCCAATTCCTAGTGATGTTGACCAAGTCAAACCAAGCTTTAGGTCAAACACCCACCACATGTATATAAACATCTCTTCATTCCCTTTTCTTTATTTTATTTTACATCAAAATCCAACCCTAGGAATTAACCCAGCCGAATTTACCTCTCCTCCTATTCATCTCCTTCCTACCTTCCCTGCAGCCAGCCGACCGGAGAATCCTCCACCAACCCGCCACCTCGCCAACCCCTCGCCGGAGTTGCCCCAGCCGCCGGACCCCTCACCATGGCCTCCTCCCATTCATCTTCTTTCTCTCCCTCTTCCCTGTCCTTCCGCCGGCAGGAGTCGACCTCGACGGAGCAACCACCTTCGTACAAGCACAGTCACCACCCTGCGCTCCTCCACGACAATCGACGGCCCATGGACCCGAAGCCGACATGGTCGCGTGTATCCTGAATGCGAGGAATTGACCGCGAACACGGCCCGACTCCTCCACCGGAGCCGGAATAGCATCACGATCACCACCTCTATGATCCTCTATCTCTTATTCGAGATCATCGCCTGAAGGAACTCTTGACGACTCAAGGCATAAATGTTCGTTCCTTCAATGCTGATTTGCTTTATGAACCGTGGGAAGTTAATGATAATAATGATATCCCGTTTACAACTTTTGCTCCTTCTGGAATAAATGCCTTAGCATGCCATATGATCCTGCAGCACCCCTGTTGCCACCTAAACGAATAACGCCAGGAGACACTTCAAGATGTCCTTCAGATACACTTATTTTCGAAGATAATTTTGAGAAAGGAAGCAATGCTCTCCTTGCCCGAGCATGGTCACCAGGATGGCAAAATGCTGATATTGCCCTAAATACATTTATTAACGGACCACTGGTTGAATACTCTGTAAACCGGAAGAAGGCAGATGGAGCAACAACATCTTTGCTTTCACCCCATCTACATTTTGGTGAGGTTAGCGTACGCAAGGTGTTTCATCTTGTCCGAATTAAGCAACTAGTATGGGCTAATGAGGGTAACAAAGCTGGTGAAGAGAGTGTTAACTTGTTTCTCAAGACTATTGGCCTCCGGGAGTACTCTAGGTACCTTAGTTTCAACCATCCTTGCAGTCATGAGAGACCACTTCTAGCTCACCTTAGGTTCTTCCCCTGGGTCATCGATGAGAGTTATTTTAAAGCATGGAGGCAAGGCAGGACTGGTTATCCTTTGATGGATGCTGGTATGAGAGGGCTATGGGCAACTGGTTGGTTACATGATCGGATACGAGTTGTTGTATCGAGCTTCTTCGTGAAGGTTCTGCAGCTTCCATGGAGATGGGGGATGAAGTACTTCTGGGATACACTATTAGATGCTGATCTTGAAAGTGATGCATTGGGTTGGCAGTATATATCTGGAACTCTTCTATTTGTCCGTGAGTTAGACCGCATAGATAACCCTCAGTTTGAAGGGTACAAGTTTGATCCTTATGGGAAATATGTACGCCGCTGGCTTCCTGAACTAGCCAGGCTACCAACCGAGTGGATACACCATCCATGGGATGCACTTGAAACTTTATTACAAGCTGCAGGAATTGAACTTGGCTCAAACTATCCTCTTCCCATTGTCGAAATCTCTGCAGCAAAAGCTAAATTGCAGGAAGCTCTTACTGAAATGTGGCAACTAGAAGCCACATCCAGAGCTGCCATGGAGAATGGAACTGAAGAAGGCCTTGGTGATTTCTCAAAGGTTCCTCTAATTGACTTCCCTCAAGAGATGCAAATGGAAGTGGATCATGAACCTGTTCATATCAATAACACCCCAAATAATGAAAGAAGACATGAGGATCAGATGGTCCCCAGCATGACTGCTTCTTTAGTTAGAGTTGAAGAAGAGGATGTCTCTGCAGATATGCAGAACAATGAAGAAAAAAGCAGAGGAGAAGTGCCAACAACTGTAGATTTTGGTTTACAGCAGCAAGGAGAAGCTATGGATCGAGGTGTCACTCCAGTGGTGAGGAACAACGAACAGAGGCAAAATGTAGGGGACTCAACAACGGAATCATCTGATAACTGGACAGAAAGAGAAGGGGGAGTGGTTCTTATTTGGTCACCCACAACGGCTTCTGGTCATTCGGAGCAATTTGTGGCTGATGAGACCAGTATCGAAAGTGGTGGTTATATGCAGAGGCATCCACAGTCCCACGAACTGATGAATTGGAGGCAGCTTTCAGTCCCATGAACTGATGAATTGGAGGCAGCTTTCCCAAAATGTGATATTGGATTTGTTCTGCGCAATTTTTGGAGCAGGTTATTGGTACATCGCATCTTCCTTACCAGGCAAGTATACCTTACCATTGTACTGTTATTCATATTCCATACGTTGCATGCATCCTTATTTTCTGTCTTTAGTTCATATATTTTAATTGTTATATAAAATGCGCACGACGGTGACGTCGCGATATATTTTTATTTATGTATTGCATTGACCTTGTTCATGAGACTACCCCATTATCATGTAGTATCATTAGGTTTATTTGACTGTGACACATTTTTACACGAGTTGTGAGTCTCATATAGATCACGGACGCACGTATTGACTAATCATCGGTACGTGTAGGACGTGCGTTAGGAATAACTGTTGTTAGAAACTTTGCATGCTAGTAGACTTGACAGTTATTAGAGGTATTATCGTGTCATGGATGTGACATGCTTAGAGCATGGGGTGGAGAGAACAACAAGTACCGCATTTGAGCTCCTTTACACTTTTTCTATTGTGCGCCCGAATTCTCCGCTGGAGATACGGGTGGTGATGACCATTATATATTATATTATTATCAGGCGGGCCTCCGGCGTTCGAAAGGCGCCGTGCCTTTTTAGGCCCCTGGATCTCCAATAGAGAACCATGCCAAATCCCAGGTTTTCAGCCAGATAGCTCACTTGTGGAAAAAGTTGTTCTTAACTGCATTCACTTAGATGGTTAGGCGACCCTTTGAATATTTATTTCAGTACTTTATTGGCATGTGTTTAAGTATCTTGTTATGTCCCTCTGAGGACCTGGTCCCCTGCCAGGTGTACCTGTTTTTGAGTATTTGCAGGAGCGCAGATTTGGATGGTTACAGATGCTTCGTGGATGTCTTCTCTTCTAGCCGGGATTGCTAGTTGGTATACGTATATTAGGCTTGATTGTGTTGTACTCATATTTTATTACTTTTCCATTTGAGTTGGTAGTGGATTTGTTTCCATCCAACTATCATCCTTAGATATTTCTTATTGAGATCTAGTTTCATAGATGTTGGTTATTTTATTCATATTTGATTTTTTTTGTGGATGAGATTTAGATTATACCCTGTGACTGGTATTACATTTTATACCACTTGTGGATTTGATATTCATATTACAGCGTACGTGTGGATTTGGTTTCCATATATTGGAGTTTCCATATCCATACGGCTGGCATGCTTTCGTGTCCTAGTCCTACGTATTTTTGGGACTGGGGCGTGACAGCTACCACTGCATGGATTAAGACCATGATAATTGAGTAACTTATAACTTACATTCTTCAGCAGAATTTAGTCTGGAAGACATGCCCCTCACACTATAATTCTCGAACCGATTATTCCAGTCAACAACGAGACCAAGGATTCGTTGTAATGCATTTGCTGCCTCATAACCGACTGTCGGTGGATCATCGAGAATTATTGGGCTCTTTCCGAATTGCCGAAGAACTCGGTCTGCCGGATGGTACATGGTAAACCGATCATATATAATATGAGATCTGTGTAAAGTAAACGCATATGATGTCCTCTTGTTTTCTGGAGCATCAGATGCACATGAGTAAGGTAACCAAGTAACCTATTTAAAGATATTGTATTAATTATATGTGATGTTTATCTACGATCAGAACTTAAATAATTTAAAGATATTTATTGCATATTTAAAAATTACCTCATTATACTGTAGTGTATCAAATTGGCTATGATAAAGTGATACACTCCTGTATTGGAAGTGTTGATAATCCACTACATCTGTAGGCCAGCGCATAGCAACTGAAAATACTCCAACATCACTGAGAATGCTAGTAACAGGCCTACCAATATAGAAGTGCTCGTAGGACCAGAACTATAAAACAAAAATATGTCATTAGTACAAACAAAATTTGCGTATAAAATTACTCTAACTTTTTAAGGTCTTTCATTCATACCTGAATTAGTGAAATACATCCACAAATACTCTTGGGATTGGATCTCACAAATTCTGTCAGATTGGCGTATAAAAAGGCAAGAGTAGCAGCTCCCCACGCATGCTCAGTAGATTTTGTCAAATCATCCAAGAATGGTAGAAGTTGCATATTTACCATATTTTTTGATGCATCAAAAAATAGAATTGTACCACATAAACAGAGCAAATACGCTCTAGTGTAACGAATGACCTGGATATATTAAGTGTTATATAGACACTAAATTAAGTCATAAACAAATTTACTAATAAAAATACATACCCGTATTTCATCTACATCAACCACTCAGTCAATAGTGTGATGTAGGTCCATGAAGTTGTCACGAAGCCATGTAAACTTCACAAAATTGCCGTCTTTTATACCAGATGGAGGGCTAACACCGAGATACCTCCTGATCAGATCAGATCCCTTTAAGTGCGGATCAAAATATATAGCGTTACCTTTAATAGGTAACCCTAGTATATTTGTCACATCAAAAAGGGTGATCGTCATCTCGCCGAATGGGAGTTGGAAAGTGTTGCATTCGGGCCACCAACGCTCCGCAAGACTTACAACTAAATGAAGATCGTGGATTAAATATCTAACACGATCTATATAGTGGAATCCAAAGGATTCCACCAAAGCCTTTTGGACCGAATTTAGCTCCCACGTACGATAATTCCTTTTGGTCCGTTAATGTACCTGGATCCGGGTTCGTAAACCAAGATCATGGTCGTATAACTATAAAAAACATATGCATTATATTTTGTGTGTAAATTACTAGAGTTGGAAACTTGTAATTTCAAAAATTACCTCGCCAGTAAATATCTGACTAGAAATGTGATCTTCACGTTGCTTAATAATAAGCTGGTAGTCGGTCCGCCAGGAATACGACCGTCATTGTGGGTAGTCATCTCCAAAAATGTTGATTATAAGATGTGAGTAGGAGGAGGAGGAGGAGGAAGAGGATTGTTGTGAGTAGGAGGAGGAGGAGGAGGAGGAGAAGAATGTGTGAGCAGGAGGAGGAGGAGGAGGGCTTGGGGGTAGTTATAGGGAGGGAAAGGGAGGGGAGGGGGGGAAGTTGAGGGGATGGGAGGGAGGGGTCTCCGAGAGAAGGGGAGGAGTCGTGGGTGGTCTTCGAGGAAGACAGCGGCCCACCAACTGAGTTGGCGAGCGGCCTCTCGAGTACTGCGTCCCGCCAATTCAGTTGGCGAGTCCTCCTCTCTATGTAATTTCTCCTAACTTTTTTCTTTTTTATAAATTTATATAAATATATTACTTTTTACGAAAAAAATCGTAATTTTATCTACATCACCAAAGCACTCGTACAAAAATTCAAAACTTGAAAAGCTATTCTCTGCCGCTTTGTCGAGTTATGAATCTCTACATCTGTGCAAAAGATTAAACCAAGTACATTCTTTGTAGAAAAAAAGTATTTCAATAAAAGAAAATACTGAGGTAGGCACATTTAATAATTAAAATTGATGAATCGTCCAGTTGTGGTCCATTAGAAAAAGTATAGATGGGCTCTACTAATTTCAATTTCTCCATATCTTCCGCAATACAGAAATTGACAACCATTCTTATCTTGTACACAACTTTACGCCTAATATGTTCCTTTCTCAATCTAAGAGGTCCCTAAATTTATTGATGATATGCCACCGAAACATCCACCAGATGCTGTAGAGCTAGGGCTGTAAAATTGGCATGATAGTACATTGTCCGTTTCAGTTCAATTCGATAAATAATTTTATCGTGGTCGGTTCGATCTAATTAACGAACATAATTTGAATGTTTTTTTTGATCTGTTTAAAATTCGAACTCGAATCTGTCTGGTCCGAAATTTTTAATTAATCCAAAAAATTTGGATTTTAAGTTAATTTAAATAGGAACTCAACAGTCAACACAGCACATAAGTATAATCCTAATGTGTTTTTTTTTTTTTTTAAAGCACTCATACAAATTCCCAAGAATTGGCACCAAACCAAGTTTTGGAAGTTTGAACGCATGAGCACTTTAAATGGATCTTCCAACACATGGCATGTGCTCATGGGTCTTGACAACCACTCAAAAACCCCACCATCACGTGGGATCCCTTAGCACTCGGCATTCAAAAAAATGCCCTCAGATTGACTCCTCGGCAACACTCCCACTCCGGCTAGGAATGGGACTTATTATTCAGAGTTTCTAAATTCTGAAACTAGAAATTGGGACGGAAATACTAATGATGTTCTTAGTAAGGCTTATTCCACATTCTAGACTTAAAAGATGTGAGCTTATTTTGTAGAATAGTAAATCTCATCTCTAGTTTCAATTTCTAGATTTTAGGTCGCATTCCATCCATGGAATCTATATGTTGGGCCTCTCAATTTCTATATTCTAGATTGTATAAATCTATTTTGAAGAATAGTAAGTCCCAATTTGAAGTCCAATTTTTTAGATTTTAAATTTGACATTTTTTTTTTTTCCACATCAATTTTTTACCACACAATCTTTGGGACCGGAACTCACTTTATCATTTTCTACTGTTTTCATACAACCCCAACTCATTCTACATTTACATTTTTTTTAAAAGTTTAGGTCCCAAATTACATTGGAGAGTCCCAACTACTAATGATACTCTTATCTCCAACCCAATAGGCCACCACCCAAGACTAAACCTTGCTTGGCACTGTTGATAGTAGCTTTTGAAAAGGGCTATGCTATGACTACAACCAAATGCCTACAACCCTCTTACAACCGCCACGCGGCGGTCACGTGGCGTCCACGCGACGGCCGTCCATTGGAGGAGGGAGGAGAGGTGGAACTCGGTGGCTGTCCAGGTGGCAGGAACGTCATGTGGCAGCCATTCATTGGAAGAAGAGGTGGGGCCGGATGTAGCCCACATAGCAGCGGGGAGAGGGTTGTAAGAAGGCTTTAAGCAAGGCTTTCGATAAGGGCAATACAAACTTTACTTGGGGCTAGCTCATTGTAATTTTACCAAAAATTACAAGTTTGCCACTCTTAAAAGTTACTTAGGGCTAGCCCACACCAAGCTATATAAGTAAAAAAAAAAATCTATTTTAGGCTTTTCACCCTCACTTGAAGAAAATCTCATTCTTCAAGTCTAAACCTAAATTTGGAAATTGATAGTTGTGGTCCCAAGTGGAAGAGAATTTTGCTTTAGTGATTGTCCAACGAATATTCTTCCGGTATGTCTTCGACAACATACGATGAATAAGTTTTACGATTGTCACCAAAAAATTTAGTTTTATTTGACTATTGAAGGAACGATGCATGAAACTATCTTCGATGACGAAGTCGGATCATGCAATCCATCTAATATGCACTCCGGTCGTTCCGAAGAACATGTCGGTTGTTCCGAAGCACGTACGGTACGTAAAACGACAACCCTATTTCGATAGTCATCGTGTAAGGACTGTATAAAATTAGACAATCCTATATAAATATAGGACTGTCAATAATTCGACAGTCCTATATAAATACAAGACTGTCAGAATTTTGACAGTCCTATATAAAAGTAGGACTGTCAGAATTTCGACAGTCCTATATACTAAGTGGACTGTCAAAATATTGACAGTCCTGAATCTTAAAGACTAAATTATTTGAACTGCCAAATATATGAAGTTATTAATTTATATATTATTTTATATTGGTTATAGGACCAACCTTGTAATGATGTTGTAGTACATCCTGCTATTGGGATTGATGGGGAGGATATATTCTCAACGGATATTCAATTTGCAATCCAGGAAGAAGCATTAGATTGGTGCAGAGAAGTTGGAAGACAACATAACATAGTAATTGTCATTGCAAGATCCATCAGATCTCGGCCGGGCCGAAAATATGTAGAGCTGGGCTGCGAAAGAGGAGGTGTGTTCAGGGAGCATCATAAAAAAAGGTGGTTGTTGAAAAAAAAATCTCTAAGAAAAACGTTGGGACGAGAAAATATGGTTGTCCATTTAAGGTATTTATTGTAAAAATAGAAGATGTGAAGTAGATAATCGAAGTTAAGAATGGAAGACACAATCATCCTATTCCAGGGACACTTACGGGTTATGCCTATGTGGCACGGTTGAAGGAGGATGAGAGAAAATTGGTTGAAGAATTGTTCCTTTTCGGAGTTGCACCGAAACAAATTTATTATGTCGTACGACAAAAAGAAGATGGGAACAAGTCTACCATGAGGACAATCTATAATAGTTTGGCCAGAGCAAAATGTAATAGTATGAAAGGAAGAATGGCGATGCAGCAAGTATTGAAGTTGCTTGGGGAGCATCACTGCGTGGAATACCATAGAAGACATCCACAAACTGATGAACTCCTTTCGTTATTTTGGGCTCATCCTGATTGCACACACTTGGCTCGGTCCTTCGCAGACGTGTTGGTCCTTGATTGTACATATAAGACCAACAAGTTCAAGATACCTCTTTTTCACGTTGTTGGATTTACGTCTACAGGAAAAACATTTACAGTCGCTTTTTGTTTTATGAAGAGTGAGACAGTAGAGGATTACACATGGGCGTTGAGGAAACTACAATTCCTTTACACAGGATACAAAGAGCCCTATGTTTTTGTTACCGACAGAGAATATACGCTGATAAATGCTATAGATATTGTATTTTCTCATGCGCATAGACTACTATGCACTTGGCATATAAATCGAAATATCCAAGCTCAATGCAAGAGAAAATTTAAAAATATGGACAGTAAAATTGACATGCTTCGCTTCAAAGAATTCTACAGTAATTGGAGTCTTGTATGGCGAGCAAGTACTACAGACAGCTACGACACATCATGGTACATGTTCCAACAAAAGTGGGAGACGAGTAACCCGACATGCACATCTTATATCAAAGATACTTGGCTAGAACCACATAAAGAGTAATTCGTCTTAGCATGGACGAACATGGTGAAGCATTATGGCACAATCACTACGAACCGGGTCGAAGGATCACACTCAAGTTTAAAAAGATATCTACGGTCGTCGGTCGGTAATTTTGTCTCCGTTTGGCAATCGATTCATTTGATGATTATTTCCACGGTGAACAAGATTATAGCATTCAGTTGAAGCAGGATGGAGACAGGTTAGGGAAGAGCTGTATGAGGAGTTGGAGTCTCGACTACCTTTCTATAGGCAGATACACGGCGAAGAAATGGTTGAAGATTTGTTGGCAAGCTTACCTTGTACGGAAACAGTTACCGGACCAGACCATTACATGGATGTCCCGTCTGCTGCTTACGTATTCTCTAATAGGTATAAGATACCTATTGTAATTATCTCACAAGGCATTAACAATACTTTCTTTCCAATGTGTGCTCCCCCGGCCGAACACGGAGTATTCAATCTATGTTCGATAGGGCTTGTCGGACAACACTTCGTCATCCCAAGATTGATCGATCATTCTCCTATTCTGCCACCTTCTACGCTTTGGTATAAACATGCACCAGACGAAGCGATCGCATGGACGATACCCTACACGGATGCAATGGCTGCCTATAAGAAGATGATGAAGATGGAGGATCCAAAAATTATGCCGAATGACTACTTTGATATTCTAATCGATTGATATTGTATATTGAAATGTATGTTGTACAATGAGCCATGTATGTTTAACTGTATATTGAACTGTATGTTGTGCAATGAAAGAAGTTATCTAAACCCTAGGACTGTATGTTGTGTATTGATACTAATCAATTTTGACTGTATGTTGTGCAATGATACTAATCGATAGCAGGACTGTCAAAATTATATGTAAAATTGTCAGGATACTAGGACTGTCAAAATTTTGACAGTCCTACAAGATACTAGGACTGTCAAAAATATGACAGTCCTAAACTTTACCCACTGTCTCTGCACAGTTATATGTAAGTTTAGGACTGTCAAATTTTTGACAGTCCTAGAAGATACTAGGACTGTCAAAATTTTGACAGTCCTAAACTTTATCCACTGTCTCTGCACAGTTATATGTAATTTTAGGACTGTCAAAATTTTGACAGTCCTAGAAGATACTAGGTCTGTCAAAAATTTGACAGTCCTAAACTTTACCCACTGTCTCTGCACAGTTATATGTAAGTTTAGGACTGTCAAAATTTTGACAGTCGTAGAAGATAATAGGTCTGTCAAAAATTTGACAGTCCTAAACTTTACCCACTGTCTCTGCACAGTTATATGTCAAAATTAGGACTGTCAAAATTTTGATAGTCCATCAAGATACTAGGACTGTCAATATTTTGACAGTCCTAATCTTTACCCACTGTCTCTGCACATTTAACAACTATATATATGTAGCAAACTTAGAACACAAATTGTATGTATGTATCAATTGTAGCAAATTTTAAAATTATAGCAATTATAGCAAACTTAGAACACAAATATTCAAAGTGCGAATTGTAGCAAATTCATTCAAAGTTTTATAAGTCAAATTCAAACTTAAAACTTTTACATATCTCAAAACTCAAATTCATTGAAAGTTATACAAGTCTTCAAACGGGGCCTAAACTTCATGCCGCCTCTTTGTACGTTGCTCTCTATTTTCCAAGAAAGAGAAATCTTTAGCGTTGTCGATTTGTTGTAGTTCGTCATTGATTGCCATATAATTCGTACCCTGGCAACTTACGAGGCTTCTTCCCGACTTCTTCACTTTCCTAGCATATTCATGAGAATTAAAAAAATTGTTATGTTATAAATATTTACAAATATCAAACTGAAAGTGAAGAAGTTGGCTCACCATCTTGACCAATGCAGTATACAAGACTGATTTGGCAGGAATATCTGAAGGTACACGCATAATATCGCCTCCGCGTTGGAACAAGGTAGGTAGTCCGACACCAGCGTAGTAGGCGAGGTAGTCGTCGCTACATTATGTCATATTTACTGTTGCTTGTCGTTCGGTTTCTCTAATAACGTAGCATTGCCACTCGGTGAAGAAGTCCGAGACCCAGTTGAACGCCGCAGGAATATAGTTTAGCGGTGTTGTACCTCTCGGAGCAGTTATCATTTTCAAAGTACGCTTTGGGACAGTTTGTACGTAGCCAAACTGACGGAGCACTCTATCCGGCATATAAGCCTCCTCGATTTTATGACAATTTATAAGACCGTGATATAAAGCGACTGGTTGCAATGGACGACTAGTCTGTCGCAAATCACGATATGGATCACAAACAATCTGCACCACATAAAATTTAGCATAACGTCATTTAGCATAACGTAATTTAGTCAATTATTACCAAACATTAAAAAATTAGGTCTCAATTCACCTCTTCTGTCGTCATATCTTCGAGTGCATTCTGTAGGGCGGCTAATGTGTGTGGACGTTTGGAATCTTTCTTAGTTGGCTTTCATCGGCATATTCTAAGAAAGTTCTCGTCATACCCTCGGTTCAGTTTAGCCCGCTGTAGGGTTGGAAAGTGCTCGTATATCAATGCCTTCACGTAACCAGGTTAAAAAAACATTAGTCCAAAAATTAACAACAAAATTTTAAATTATGTATACAAGTTGATAAAGATATATCTATACATGGAGTAGAATCTGGCATCCGGATATTGTCTTCGAACCCACACGGGATGCCGCACCAACCTCACGGTAAAGGTATGCTAGTATACCGCTTATCCAAGATATTTCTTCCACCGTGTCAATGTTATCCAAATTGAGGAGATATTTCGCATGTATGGACGTTCCAGACTTATCCGTAATGCCGACAGCCCCTAAGATGAACTGCATATATCCGCGGACCACATTATCGCTATTATCCATTTTGGGGTCCGGATCAGCGAATATCTCCTCCAAATATTTTAAAGGAAGTCTGTAGGACTTCTTGAATTCTCGAAGAGTGATAAAACTAGTGGCATCAACTCCCAGACACCCTGATACATAATCCACAATATGGTCGTAAAAGTTGATGGTCGACTCATTAAAAGTTTGATTCATCATGACTCGACCATCAACCCTAAGTCCCAATATATGATAAACGTCATCAAGGATAATCGTCAACTCCCTATTTGTTAGATGGAAAGTGTTGGTTTCTGGATGCCATCGTTCTACAAATGCTGATATCAGTACATTATCCACCGTCGTATATGAGTAGCTATCCAAATATTGTAAACCAGTGGGACTGATTTTTGCCTTCACATTGTCTCCCAATAATTCAAACCTTCATGTATTGTATTTTTCCCGTGGTTGATCACCGTCAACATACGAGAACTCTCCTGAAAAGTAAATAATTGGATGAAGTTATACCTCTATGTAAAATGTACTTATCTATAAATAATTAGATGAACTTTGAACTTACAACTATATATAAAATTATCATAACGTAATGTACTTAACGGATTATTCCATATTTCGTATGCAATATGGTTTTCGATCGACGGTAACATAGAGCAACCGTTTGGACAAGTCTCGACTGGACTATTTGGCTGCTCAGAAGGTCCTGAACCATCAGTAGCCCAGTTTCTGAGGGTTTGTGGGAGACTCTCGATAGGACTATCTGCAGGCTGAGAAGGTCATGAACCATCAGTTGGCCGATTTTGGACATTTGGTATGTCCTCAACGGAGGAGGAAGAAGAACCTGAAGAACTAGGAGGAGCACGTCTCTTCGAACGAGTGACAGTCTTCTTCGTCAATCAATATTTTCTAACTTCAGGGCGTGCCTCGGGGTCGCGAATAGTGACACCTGGTTCAATAGTACGCGAAACATTGTATTCCTTACGCATCGACGCAGTAGGGCATCTTCTGATGATATCTTCATCCACAGTGCCCTTCCGAGGGTCATGATTATAAGACAAAAAAAATTCATTTAACATCCTAAATTAATTTAACATTCAGGACTGTAGAAATTTCTACAGTCCTATACGTATACAGGACTGCAGAAATTTCTACAGTCCTAATTTTTTAGGACTGTTAAAATTTCTACAGTCCTTTATAAATTTAGGACTGTAGAAATTTTTACAGTCCTTAATGTATATGGGACTGCAGAATTTTCTATAGAACTAAATCTATATGGGACTGTATAATTTTCTACAGTCCCGTCCGATACTGCTCGATACTTTCGACGATTGTCGATATTGTATACCCAAAAATCGGGTACGACCAAGTAAGCGTCTAAACTACATCCTAAACTACATTCAGGACTTGTATGCCCTCATTTGAAGAATGGAAAGAAAATCACTCAAAATTTTCGACATGCAATAGGAATTTTTATAATTTTTGGAAAATTTTGTAAATACAATAGAACAAGGAGAAGGAATAATTGTACCTTAATTCTTTCGAGACTTTGGGAGCCATCGACAAGGAGGAGGAGGACGAAGTCGAGGAGAATGGCTCCGGCGGGAGGGGGGAGGGCTCCGGTGGGGTTTGGAGGGTTTGGGAGGAGGGTTTAAAGTTTGGGCTAGTATGAGTAAACTAATGGACTAGTGTGAGTAAACTTTGTTCATTAATGGGCTAGCCCCAATCCTGGGCTAGCCCTTAGTAAAGTTTGTAGTGCCCTTATCAAAAGCCTTAAGCAATTGGTAGTAAACTTAGCATTATTGTTTTGAAAATCACCTCCTATTTTTCCTAAAAAACTGTCTCAAAATTAAATTAAGCTTTACATAAATTTTTTTATAAGCTGTACTTTGGGGCTGTTTTGTTCGCAGAACCTAGCGGCGTGGGGGGGAGGGGGGGTGTTGGGTTTTTGCTGGATCCGAAAAGTTGCTTGAGGTGATAGCAACATCAGTTCCTGTCTCCTCCCCCAGTTCTCACTTTTGAGATCCTAATATTTCTTATGGATTTCTATTGGGAACTTCAAAAAGTTGCTTAGCGTACTGAAGTGGGAATTGGATCGATGGTACAGCGGAAGAGCGGTAGTCAACGGCGCGCAGGTGACAGGTGCGGAGGCCGAGGGGAGGGAAGATGCGGAGTCGGTGGCGGAGGTGGACAGATCTGGCGCTGACGTGGCAGTACTCGGTCCCGTTTGCCGTCAGCCTTCTTCTACCCCCTCGACGCCACCACCTTCGCAACCACCAGCCACCGTCCTAAAAAAGGGAGAATTGGAGGAAATGGAATACGGGAGAGGAACCGGCGAGGGAGAGGGGTCTTCTGCAGGAGGACGGGCGGTGCGGTGACCTGCACGGAAAGGGGGTAAGGGGTTGGAAGAGTGGAGAAGGGACTGCTCCTCTCTCCCCTTTTCAATTAGTTTTTTTTAAATTAATAATAGTAGTAATAAAAGCAACTAATAATATTTGCTAATTTGGTTAAAAAGAGCTAATAAAAGCACCTAATAATATTTGACTAATAAAAGCGCCTAAGCGCGGAGAATTCGGATACAAAATTAAATGCCATTACTTTGTACATTACTACTGCTAATAAAAGCACCTAATAATATTTGCTAATTTTTAGTTATAATATTTGCTAATTTATTATAATTTAATTATAATAAGAAAAATCAATAACACATGGGTTTGGGGTAACCTTACCTACTTCAAAAGAGAGTAACCATATCACTTTCCAACTGCTACTTCATTACAAACCAAATATAGGAACTACAAAATGTTAAACTTTTTAACCCACTTCCAACAATCATCCAAACAAAAAAACTCATAAATTATGCATACGCATAACGAGCATACGCAACGTGTACACAAATACTATGCTTCCAGATTTTTTAACTTCGATCCACTTCCTCAAACCAAACAACCCCTTTTATCAAATAGCTTTTGGAACTATTTTTCCAAAAATGATAAAATAAGCCGAAGAATCAATCATAAGCAATCCCAAACCCGACGTGAATTGGAATATCATGAATTTCTTATAGTTCTTTGGCCGTCTTATTGAACTCTTATCTAAGAGTGAGCATTCGGTTTATTCTGTTTCAACCGAATTGAAATAGTCAAAATTGAATAAACCGAAGTACTAAAAATACAAAATCGAAACCGAATCAAAATAAGCCAAAATCGAAACCGAACAAAATAATCTATTCGGTTTGTTTGATTGAACTATTGCTATTGTTTAATAGATCGAGCCCAAAGTTGAAATCGTGGTTAAATTATAATTTTATACACATATTTGCTGTATTTCAAAGTTGTGACAAAGTTGGACTTCAAAACATATACATATAATTATTATTTTCAAAATGTATGTATTTTTAGTCACAAAATATGCATATAATTAGGATATTTACATAATTGTATAAACCTGATTCGATTTTCGATTTTGGACCGAAATCGACATCCAAAACTAAAACCGAACAAAAAAATTTGATATTTAAAAATCAAAACCAAATCGATTTTTTTTTCAAACCGAACTGAATCTCTTATTCAATTTCGTTCGATTCAGTTCAGTTGAATTTTTGGTCCAAAATCAAATAATGCTGACCCCTACTCTTATCAACTAGATCTATAACAAAAACAGGGGATGTCTACTGCACAACTGTAGAAATGCTATGGATCAAGATAAAAAGAAGTCTACAAATATGTCAATGCAACAATAGACCAAAAGATCCTGAATATTCATTTATAGATCAATTAAATTAATAGTAATGCCCAATAGATCGAAGGTCAGTCCGAAGGTTGAACCGATGCTAACATGGTGGATTTCTACAAGCACCAGACTCCCCTCTCAAACCACGGTTCCTATTTTCGACTAATGTGAACCAGTCACGTCAGACTGCGGTTCAACCTTTAGGCTGGTCGTTCGATCCGTTTCGTTCGGACATGTCTTAAGTACTCTTAAACTATAGTTAGATTGTTAGCTTTGCTTGAGCAAAAGCTCAATTTCCTTCTTTCCTTTAGTCCCACATCGGATGGACCAAACCCTCCTTGTATGTATATATTAGTTCCTCTTTATTGCTTTTTTAAAGATGTTGTATGGGGAACCCCTTGGGCCACACGCGCGCGCCACCGCCGTCGCCCGGCCTGGCTCGGTTCGGTTCGGTTCGGTTTGGCCCGCGTAACGGGTGCGGGTCTGTGCCCACACCTGCGGGCGCCGAATGCCGATCCAATTTGTTCTTCGGGCTGGGATCCAAAAATCTTTTTGCTCCCTTTTATTTTTTGAACTGTTTTGTTTCATTCAAATTTGAATGTTGAGCTCATGTCCAGATTCTTTGAACCTTGCAACAGCTCTTTTGACAGCCATTTCTCCATATTTTATTTGCTCCTTAATGGCCTATTTATGAGCCATTAAGTATCATGTATGTGGCTGTGTATAAGGTTCAGCATATTTAAAAAGGTCTCCTACTCCTTCATTTTCTGAATGGAAAAAATTATCCTAAGTGAAACCTCTCTTTCATTCCTCTCTCGATCCACCTTCTGACTTCTAAATCCTTGCTCTGGGCATAGCTTAGTTCGGTCTCTCTTTTCGAGTTGTGTGCGACGAAGAGAACCCGGTAGTCAGAGGGTTTTACCACTAGGAGCTTCCGAGAATCGTCTGCACATAAACCTCGGATCCTTAGGGCAGTGCTCCGTGCACGACTTCCCCGGAGGCCGGTAACAATTTTATTTTTTAGTTTCTTTGTTGTCCTATAAATATATGAAAAATAATATATATATATATATATATATATATATATATATATATATATATATATATATATATATATATATATATATATATATATGTTATAAATATTGATAACAATCTAAGAGTTGATCAATATTTTCTATTAAGAGCAAACTTTCTTAAGTCATCAATATTATTGATAAAATTGTTATTGTCAACAAGTAACCGATTTTATTTTGTTAATTGTTAGCGCTGTAGCCAAACATTTTTATTAGTATTGTAGCAAAAAAAAAATAATGTGGCAAGTCTGTTACTTATAAAACTTCTTCACTGATTGTTACCTATAAAACTGGCAATCTAAGTAACACTACTCTTTTGTTACTTAGCACTACTCATTTGTTTTGTCGATTAGCACCACTCATTAGTCGCTATAACAAATTCTTTTGCTTAATTACTGCAACGTATAATTAATTTTTTCACTTGCAACCAATTAATTTTCTATCATATATTCGTTGGCTACCATATACTTTTGTTCCATAAAATAAAAAATAAAAAAAATGAATATTCTGTTTCATATACAAAATTTTTATTTGCTACTATAATTTAGCATTTGTAGCACATAAAATATTGCTTAATATATATATACCATCATTGGTATTCATTATTATTATTAGCTCTACATTTACTTATTGTTAACTACAATATTGTTTATTTGAAAAAATCTCAAGACAATAATAGTTAAGTATAATTGCAAATCTCTTTGAGTCTGAATTCTAAAAGTAAAGATCAATTTAGGAACAAGCCGAAAGGGTCCTTCTGTCAACCGGGTGTAAATAGCCCTAAGCGATACGGTATTTAAGTATCTTCGGACCACCGCTAGCTGAGAACCAGCCCCTACAACTAACCCAAGTTAATCTACACTTGATAGACTAAAAATTTTAAGATTGGTTAGTAAAATCACTTGAACTATTATTCTAAATTATTGGACATTGTTATTGAGTAATTTTGTATCTTTTAGACTTTCCTTATTAGCAACCATGACTGGCAAGGATGAGACCTTTACTGCTAAACCTGCTAAGTTCAACGGGACCTACTTTAAGAGATGGAAGAGTCAAATAAAGTTTTGGCTCATAACTTTATCCATTGATGGTTCCACACCCAACACAAATGATTCTGATGACACCGAGTCTGACGTAGGAGTGTCCAAATCTACCAGCTCCTCTAAACCCAAAACACCTAAGGAAATAGACTACCACTGCTTCCATAGAATTCTAAGCGCTTTGTCTGAATCATTATATGACATATTCTTTGAATATAAAAGTCCTAAAGAACTTTGGAAAGCTTTGGAAGATAAATATAGCTATGATGATGCTGGAATCGAAAGATTCAATTCCTCCTCATTCAACAGATACTTTATGGTAGATAATAAACCTATGAATGACCAAATACATGAATTCCAAGAATGTCTTAGACATATTCAAGCCAAAGGTACTTTCTTTTCTACTGAGTATAAAATAACCTGTTTGGTAGACAAGCTCCCTCATTCTTGGTCTGATGTTAAGAAAGATCTAATTCATACACAATGTGACCTTACCTTTGCTCAAGTACTAAAGAAAATTAGAAAAGAAAAACAAATTAGGCTAAGGTCTAACCCTAAGTTTGAGTCTAAAGCTAAAGTAAACCTTGTAGAATACCAAGGCAAACCCAAGCCTCATCATTACCACAAACCCAAAAGGAATCTCTTCAAGAAGAAGCAGAACCCTCAGCCTCACCACCAAAACCATCACCACAATAAACCAAGAACCTTTGGTCAAAGTCAGGATCAGAAGAGATTTTGTTTTGTGTGTGGAAAAAAAAACCATATAGCCACCAACTGTTTCCATAGGAAGAAGAAAGCTGTCAAGACTTCTTACAAAGGAAAATGCCCAGCCAAACTAGAAGCAAACATGCTTCTCAACGGCTCTTCTAGTTCCTTCAGGTCTGTAAGCTATCAACCCTTAGTCAATATTTTCTACCATTCTGACGATTGGTGGTTAGATTCTGGAGCTAATATTCATGTTTCCTTTAATCACTCCTATTTTTTAAACTATCAGGAATCAGGTGAAGGAGGTATAACTCTAGGAGATGGCTCAGCGGCACAGATTATAGGAAGAGGGAGAATAGATCTAAAGATGACATCAGGAAAAACTCTGACTCTTCATGATGTGTTACATGTGCCGTCTATTAGAAAAAATTTAGTTAGTGGGTCTCTCCTTGTAGCTTCAGGGTACAAGATTGTTATAGAAGTAAATAAAGTAGTATTTTCTAAGAATGACTCTTTTATTGGAAAAGAATTTGTAAGAGATGGTCTTTTTATTTTGAGTACCGTGAATAAAATTTCAGATCCTTCCTTTGTTGTTTCAAATGTAGAATCTTCAAATGTGTGGCACAGTAGATTAGGTCATGTGAATCTAGGTTCCTTAAGAAGGATGATGAACTTAGATCTTATTCCTAAGACTCCAATAGATGATAAACACAAGTGTAAGATATGTGTTCAAGCCAAACATACTAGGCTACCTTTCAAATCTGTAGAAAGAAACTCTGACCTTCTAGAGCTAGTTCACAGTGATGTGTGTGACTCAAATAGGGTTTTGACCCGAGGTGGTAGAAAATACTTTGTTACCTTTATAGATGATCATTCAAAGTATTGTTATACATTTTTTCTCAAAACCAAAGATGAAGTTCTTGACAGATTTAAGGTCTATAAATCTGAAGCTGAGAACCAGTTAGAGAGAAAGATTAAGATTCTTAGATCAGATCGTGGTGGAGAGTATACATTAAATAATATGACCAATTTCTGTGAAGAACACAGAATAATCCATGAGGTAACTGCTCCATATTCACCACAGTCCAACGGAGTTGCTGAAAGGAAGAATCGCACCATGTTAGACATGGTGAATGCCATGCTACTCAGCTCAGGTGCTCCCGATAATTTATGGGGAGAAGCATTATTATCGGCCTGTTACATCCTTAATAGAATTTCTAGTAAGTCTAATAATAAGACTCCCTATGAATTATGGAAAGGTAGAGCTCCTAGGATCCATTATCTCAAAGTTTGGGGATGTCTAGCTAAAGTAGGAATTCCTGAACCTAAAAAGAGAAAGATTGGACCTAAGAATGTAGATGTTGTATTCATAGGATATGCCCTAGATAGCAATGCCAATAGATTTCTTTTTACTCACTCAGAAGTAAATAAAATCTCTAACAATACTATTATAGAAGCAAGAGATGCAATTTACTTTGAGAATATATATCCCTTTAAAGATATAATTTCTTCCTCTTCCTCAATCTCCTCTCTTGCTCCGTCCACTAGCTCTCATGTTCAAATATCTAGTTCACAACACGAACAAAATATAGAACCTAGAAGGAGTAAAAGAGAAAGAATTGAAAAGAACTTTGGAGAAGGTTTTTTTACTTTTCTGATAGAGGGTGATCCCTCAACTTATGAAGAAGCAATATCTTCTCCTGATGCCCCTTTCTGGAAAGAAGCCATTAACAGTGAGTATAACTCTATCATGGAGAACAATACTTGGTTTCTAGCAGACCTACCTTTAGGTAGTAAACTCATAGATTGTAAGTGGATATTCCAAAAGAAACTTAGAGCCGATGGTACCATAGAGAAATACAAGACTAGATTAGTAGCCAAAGGTTTTACCCAGAAAAAGGGATTAAATTATTTTGATACCTACTCACATGTAGCTAGGATCACCTCTATCAGAACCCTTCTAGCCTTAGCATCCATAAATAATATGCTAATCCATCAAATGGATGTAAAGACAGTATTTCTAAATGGGGACCTAGAGGAAGAAATCTACATGGAGCAACCTGAAGGTTTCATCGTTAAAGGCCAAGAAAAAAAGGTTTACAGATTAGCTAAATCTCTTTATGGCCTAAAGCAAGCTCCCAAACAATGGCACAATAAATTTGAGATAGTCATCTCAGAATATGGTTTCGTGCCAAATGAGTATGACAAATGTATATACTCCAAAAATTTAGATGGAAGTTGCGTCATCTTATGTTTGTATGTAGATGACATCCTTATTTTTGGATCATCACTAGAATTGATCACTAATACTAAGGACTATTTATCCAGCCAGTTTGATATAAAAGATCTAGGTGAAGCCAACTTGATTCTAGGCATGCAACTGTCCAAATACAAGGAGGGCTATACTCTATCCTTAGCACACTCTATCGAGAAAATGCTACAAAAATTTGAGTTTTTTGATAAGAAACCTGCCCTTACTCCTTATGACAATAGTATTATTCTCAAGAAGAATGAGGGTTCTCCCATGGAACAACACAGATATTCTCAGATAATAGGTTCTCTCATGTACATATCAAACAGGACCAGACCTGATATTGTATTTGCTATTGGGAGACTAAGTAGATATACTAGTAACCCAAATCAGTTACACTGGACAACATTAGAAAGAGTTTTCGGATATCTTAGGGGTACTCTAGATTATATGTTGCACTATACTAGACACCCTGATATCATAGAAGGTTATTCAGATACAAACTGGGTAACTAACTCACATGATGTAAAATCCACTACTGGATATGTTTTTACTCTAGGAGGAGCTGCAATCTCCTGGGGCTCATGTAAACAAACTATCATAGCTAGGAGTACAATGGACTACGAAATGATAGCCTTGGACACTACATGTACAGAAGCCGAATGGCTAAGAAATCTTATTATGCATATACCTGTTTCTATTAATCATGTTCCTGCAATTTCAATAAACTGTGATAATAAATCTGTTATGAAAGTACTATAAAGCATAATTCTATGAATGCTAAGATGAACAGGCACCTGCAGCTGCGCTTCAAGTCTATAAAGAGGCTATTGGGCAAATATGTGGTTCTTAACTATATAAAGTCAGAAAAGAATCTTGCAAACCACTTGACGAAGGGTCTGTCTGGGACTTTGATCCTAGAATCATCGAGGGGGATGGGGTTAAGCCCATAAGTAAAGTCACCAGCAGTGACAACCCAACCGAGTCTGACTGAAGATCCCAAGAAGTCGGTTCAATGGGTAGGAACAAGCTGGACTTAGGTAACTTTTATGGAACACTGACCCAAAATTAAAATCTCATTCTATATTGCCCAAGTGGCTGTACATGCGTATAATGATTCCCCATCCGTATGGTAACATTGTTCTTGAGTGATATGGTTAGTATGAGTTTTAAAACTCTTAATAGGTCCAAGCTGATATGCGGGGTTGAAACCTATCACCAACCCTTAAGGACTTACCTATATGAGAGGTCGTGAAGGCCGCGACTATGGGACAGGGCGATCCCAGACAACTCTCAGGAATTTGGAATTAAGTGCGCATGGCCAACCAAAAGCGCCACCCGTTTGACTCAAAACCTCTAGCGTACTATGTGTGCTATTTTTCTGAATCTGGTGAAAGAAGTTTGATTCAAGGCATAGTCCATCAAGCACTTCTTCAGACAAAGACAATAGTCACTAAGTAAGATTCAAGATTGTAGTCCATCTCATCTATGCATAGTATATATCTGTCTAGAAACTCTTCCTTTTAATTTCTTTGTCACTTCTATTTCGGAACTTGACCTTTTTTTGGGGGGGGGATTGTTAGCTTTGCTTGAGCAAAAGCTCAACTTTCTTCTTTCCTTTAGTCCCACATCGGATGGGCCAAACCCTCCTTGTATGTATATTTAGTTCCTCTTCATTTCTTTCTTAAAGATGTTGTGTGGGGAACCCCTTGGGCTACATGTGCGCGCCGCCACCGTCGCCCGGCTCAGCTCGATTCGGTTCAGCGCGCGTAACGGTGCGGGTACGTGCCCACACCTGCGAGCGCCGAATGCCGATCCAATTTGCTCTTTAGATTCGGGCCGGGATCCAAAAATCTTTTTGCTCCCCTTTATTTTTTGAACTGTTTTATTTCATTCAAATTTGAATGTTGAGGTTCATGTACAGATTCTTTGAGCCTTGTAACAGCTCTTTTGACAGCCATTTCCCCATGTTTTATTTTCTCCATAATGGCCTATTTATGAGCCATTAAGTATCCTGTTTGTGGCTGTGTATAAGGTTTAGCCTATTTAAAATGGTCTCCTACTACTTTATTTTCTGAACGGAAAAAATTATCCTACATGAAACCTCTTTTTCATTCCTCTCTCGGTCCACCTTCTGACTTCTAAATTATTGCTCTGGGCAGAGCTAAGTTCGGTCTCTCTCTCCGAGTTGTGTGCGACGAAGAGAACCCGGTAGTTAGGGGGTTTTACCACTAGGAGCTTCCGAGAATCGTCTGCACATAGACCTCGGATCAATTCTTAGGGCAGTGGTTCGTGCACGACTTCCCCGGAGGCCTATAACAATTTTGATTTTTAGTTTTTTTGTTGCCCTATAAATATCTAAAAAATAATATATATATATATATATATATATATATATATATATTTATGTTATAAATATTAATAACATAGATAGTACTCCTAAAATGATCAAGATATTTAGAGGCATAACATACATTCAAGACGCAAATGGTATATATCGTGCAAGACGCGCTTAAGACAGGTTCAAACGAAACAAGTCACAAAAAAAATTATTTAATATACATAAATAAATTAGTAACATAACTAAATAATATATTAAAACCAGAAAAAATGTTAAAATATAATCAAATGAACTAGCATAGAAGAAATAGTACTAGCAATTAACGTAACTAACAAGAATTTATTCTCTAATAAGAAATAATAAAATGAAAGAAACACATCAAATTATTCATCTTCATCAAACGCCGTTAACTCATCATTACCATAAATACTCTCATTACTATTATTTTATCAGTTGAGCACATAGAGCTAAAATAACGAACAAATATATAAGGAATACGTCTTTTGTCTGGAAAAAATGTCTCGTCTAGTGAAGCATGAGATGCAATCAATGTGCCTTAATACGAGATGTGCCTTTGAGTATACTGAGGTTCATTGGTTCCAGCAAATATATTCGCTAAATTTGGTAGTCTATATTTTTAGAATTGTTGATTATTTGACATTTCCAATCCAATTTTCCTGGTTCACAAATTCCTTCACAAGCTATGACATGCAAACTACCACAAACTTAATGTAAGAGACGGAAAATTATTATAGGCCAAGTGTCACTAGTTCCCAAGAAATAAAATATTATCGTAAATGAATCAAGGTTTGCAGAGTTGGCATCGGATCCTTCCTATGAATATTAGGATCAACTTTAAATTGAGATATCAAATTTTTTGGAATAAAAAAATTATTATTAATAAATTATTATAAATTTAGAAGATTTTTTTTTTCATATTTAGGTATAATTTTAAGGGAGGAAATATTACATCAAAGGTTATTGCAATAATTATTGCACCAAGCAATCTCAGCCACGCATTTTTTTTGAAATGTGTTATTATAAAGCATGCTGACGTGGCACTACTTTATGATATGATTTTGTTGGGAATCAAGTCTGCTGAAGGGGGCAGAGTTCGGTCCGAACTCGGACCCTGGCCGAGTTCGGGGCGAACTCGGTGTGGTGTTCCAGAACCTTTGAACCGAACTTGGTCCATGTTCAGTGTCGACGACGGCTGCTCGGATTTTGGAATTTTTATATTATATTTTGGACCATTAGATACTAGTGGACGGCTGAATCTTATGGTTGGCTATTTTTAGGGTTTCCTAACCCTAAAATAGGTTTCTCGTCTTATAAATAGGGAGGAGGGTGGAGGCTTAAAGGAAAAGCACAAGTTGGAGATTCGGGGTGCTCGTCCACAGAAAATCTAAGAAAAAGTTTGTGCTTTGCTCTTAGGACTTCGACATCCAAGACAGAAGGAAAAATGAGATTGTCACGCCCCAGTCCCAAAATACACAGGACCAGGCCACGTGGCAATGGCCAGGTAATACGACTTCGAAGGATTTTTCCAATTTAATGGACCCAATAAAGCGTACTACGTTGTCCTAAAATACTATCAAGTCCAATATGCTATCATACAGCAGGTAAATGTCTAATCTCATCCACATAATACAAATAAGAAGTAGTGAAATAAATACTGAAAATAAGTGTGGAATTTGAATGTCATAATACAATCCAAATAAGTCTGATGGGGACAAACCCACTGAAATACAACAATGAAATAAAAACACAGAAAGTAGGAAGATAGCTAGACTAGAGCATCAACTAGCTAGGTAAATACACTCTAACCCAAGATAGCAGCGTACCACAAATCACGAAAACTCCTCTAGAAATGCCTCAAAGTCCTCAGCCACGAATCATGTCTCTACTCCTGCTCCGTAGATGGTCGGGTACAAGTGCTCGTCCGGATCTAGAAGAAAACTAGGTCCTCAGAGGGACGTAACAAGATATAAATATACATGCCATAAAGTAAATACTGTGTAAACTCGAGGGTGAACTAACCAGCTAAGTAAAATACACTTGAAGACAACCTTGGTACGTATGGGTAGGTAAAAGGTATAAAGCGTAGCGTCAAGCCAGAGGCTAAGTGCCTGGCAATAGCTGTAAACTGGATGCCAGGAGTATATGCTGACTACATCATCGATACATATACGCCCATAACCGGGTAACACATGGCCCATAACCGGGTAACACTGAGGCTCATGACCCCGTAGTTTACTCTGAAACTACGGTAGCCAAATGTCTGTCCCATACGCCTACTAATTGTCTCCCCCGCCCAATGCCAATATATAAGTCGCGAATACGACGTGGATATCTCGTACTGTAATGCAAGTCACTAAAGAAATATACAACTAAGCTAAATACCGTCATACGTGCTGCTTACACCGATGGCCAGTCAAGTATGAAGCACGCGTCCCAACATGAACTCACTCTGTGACGTGCAGTTATACGTGTCAAGGCCTGGGGAGTCATATTGATAACTCCATAACTTTAGGTGCATCCACTAGACACTATGTCAAACACAAGTCATAACGTCAACGCCTTCGTTGACTGAACCCGAGTCTTTCTCGGACGTGCACAATTATATAATAGTAAAACAATAAAATATGCAACTAAATAATATCTGAATTTAAACAGTACAACAAGGCAAGGTATACTTGCCTGAAATTCTGGTGTGCACAAGTAAGGATCCAGAACCCGCAGCCAAGGTAGAATCGTCTTGGGTGCCTATGAATATATAACAATAAATATCAATCACTATATTACACTATGTTAATCATGCACAAGAGTAAAGCTCACGCAACGTCATGAGTTACGCAGAGACTAAACCAAATAAACGTTCTAATTAAATACGTTGGCTAAGGTTGACTAGTCAATGATCAATGGGAGTAGGGGTACACTTAGTCTACTAGTCCCAGAGCATTTCCAAGTCATCCAAAGGTATAATTTCTCATATATTACAATCGCAGTCACAACTAGGATTCGTGTAGGTGCTAAGTTGCACCCCTAACACATGGGTACTAGGTATTCTACTCACTAAGATTTCTAAGACAAGTTCGATATTGGTAACCATCTAGGTCTCCATGTACGAGTACGTCATGTCTTCAGATACCGTGCACAACAAGACAATTAGTTACCAATACTTTACAACTCCAAATAACAAAACCACTAAACCTATGTCCTAGCTAGTAGGTTAGTGTGCACGAATGACAGTTTTAGTCTAAACACCTAGAGTCAACACAAATGTATGCCATATTAATAACCAAGTTTCTATGAAGTATTACTAATAATAACCACTATGCACATATAAACACGCACATATAAATACTAGGTATTAGGGTTCACCATTTAACACTTATCCATGCAACTACTATAACATCAAGGAAGAGGAGTAACGATGCAAACCTAGGTGTGCTCGACTAGGAGGGGATGATGCTCGTTCGCGACTCGAGGGCGGTCTGCCTCCGACGGGTAGGGGGTGGTGCTCCGGCCAAGCACAGCAACACTGGCAGCAGCTCGCAACGGCAGCGACAACGGCTTGGTGGCGATGGCGGGTTGCTGGTGGTGGCAGGTTGGTCGTGGGGATGATGGTCGGGGTGGTGTCTATGGTGGTGGCCGTTAAGGTGGTGGTGATGGTGATGGAGAGGCTGATGGTGGCGATGGTGATGGTGATTGTGGTGTTGGCCGGGGAAGGAGAAGGAAGGTGGCAGTGGGGTGGTCATGGGTGATGGTCGAAGGAGGTCGAGGGGACTGTGGTGGTGGCGAGGGAAGGGATGATAGCGGTGGTGGTGATATCGGAATGGTTGTGGTGGTGGTTAAGATGGTGAGGTGGTGACGATGGTGATGGTGATGGAGAGGGTGGTGCTAAGGTGGTGGCGGTGGTTGTTGATGGTGGTGGAGATGGTGATGATGGTGGTGGTGACGATGGTGATGTCGGAATGTAGGCTGTCGGAAAGGAGATGGTCGGGGGGAAATGGTGATGGTCATGGCGCTGTGGCGGCGGGGTGGTGGCTGACCGGGGAAGAAGAATAAGTCGGGGAAGGTCGGCAGTAACTGGTGGCGGGGTGGTGGTTGCTGTGGCGGAGTGATGATGATGGTGGTGGAAACGGTTGCTGACGGAAAGAGAGATGGTCGGAGGAGGAAGGTGGCGGTGTTGTGGCGGCGGGGTGGTGGCTGACCGGAGGAGGAAAAGAAAGTCGGGGAAGAAAGAGAAGAATTAGGTTAGGGTTCGGGTGATGTGGTGATGGTGGGAATAAAAAATGGAGAGAGGGAGGAGATGGTTTATGTAGAAGAGAGGGAGTAGGCTTGCATTGAAATTAGGGCCGGCCATATGCATTCCTAGGGATGGGGGGAAGGATTTTTTATAAAGGAATGGGTGGCTAGGATGGACCAAATTTGAATGGAGGGAGTGGATATGGTAGGGAAAATGTAGTATGTAGTACACCCAAAATGGAGGGAAAGCCTAGGGGGAACGGTCAACATATGAGGAGGGGTTTCTTCATGGCTTGGCTCCAATGGGAGGTGGACACCTATTTGTCTATTTGCACAAAAGCCCCTAACAATTGGAAAATTGTACAAATAATGGAAATAAGGATTGGATGAGAAAAAATATCATGTTTGGTTTGATGTAGTAAATTAAAAAGGTGTATGGTGTTTAGTATGAGCCTTGAGGGTGTGAGTGGGGGTTTGGGTTGGTGTTGGGTCTAGTTTTCGATTAGGTTAGGTCATTACACAAATTTAATTAAAATTAGTGCCAATGGTGTTCTTTAATTAATTGGAAGTGTATAGGGTTAAAATTGGGTGGGACACAAGTGTCATGGGCATAGTAGACTCAGAATAGAATATTATCATAAATTGGGTTGTACAAAATGGATTGAGATTGTGTCTCCAATTTCGATTGGAACAGACAAAGATGCAAAGTTGGATTTATTTGGATTTAAGAATAGATGTTTGTAACGAATATTGTGCGACTAAAATAAAGTACAAGAGAGGGTATCTATGAGTTACACAAAGGTCAGAATAGAAGGCTGACACGTCCAAAAAAAGTTTGTAAATTTTGTTTGAAAGAAAATGCTAATGTAGTGCTCCAAACATCGAAGCAATGGTAAGGTGCACCAAGTGATACGAATATTGTGTACATTAATCTAAAATACTATGTTCTAATTATAAATGGCTCTAAACTAACCCTAGTCTCTCTATCTAAGCCAGGTAGACCTAAATTTGGTCGAAGAATTTTACAATCTACCCAACTTATAAGAATTTTGTCCTCGAAATTAAAATAAACACATAATAAGCTATAAATTATCGAGCAATTCTATGGACATACCTAGGACCGGTGGAGCTGGCCTTTGTACTATCTGTTGGGCTCTATTGGCATACTGGAAACACTCCTGAGCCTGATGTTGGTTCAATTCGTACCTCAAATACTGTCCTAACCTTCTTCTGCAATCTTTCTGAATATGTCCCTTCTTTATGCAAAAGTGACATGTCGGTAGCTCTCTCTGTTGAACAATCCTTTATTGCGTCTGCACTCCTGGATGACGGATCGATCCTCCTATTTCTGGTTGTGCCTTGGCTGGTGCAGCTATACTGGGACGCCTCGACCCTCTGTCAATAGACTTTTGGATCCTAGCCTCTGACAGAACCTCCTCATAAGAGATCCTTGCCTGGGTAGTAGTATACCTCTGTAGCTCATACGTCAGACCATGATGGAATCTCCTGGCCTTCTCCAGATCATTGGGTATCAGGGCGGCACCAAATCAACTAAGTCGACTGAACTTCGTGTCATATGCGTCTACGGTCATGTTTCCTTGCTCCAGGTGCAGGAACTGAGAGTATAGTGCATTCCTGGCCGTAGCCGGAAAGTACTTCGCATTGAAGTATTCTAGAAACTACTCCCACGTCTGCTTCTTGCCGACGCTGCGCTCCATAGAGTCCCACCAGTGATGGGCATTACCTTTCAATTAGGCCCTCACTGCGGTCATCCAAAGGTCTGGAGGTAGCTGAGAAGCCTCCAGTAACATCTCCGTGTTGGCGACCCAATCGAAGATCTCCTCTGTGGTCTCGCTGCCCGAAAAAGTATCCGGGCCCATCTGACGAAACCTTCGAACAGTACCAGCTAGCTGAACAGGTACAGGTGCTGGTGCGGGTGCTGGATAGGTGGCCTCTCCAGAACTGCCATCAAGCTATGTCGCATAGTCTTGGCCTGATGCCATTGCGCCTGCATCATGGCCTGGAAGAACTTGAACATCTGCGGCTGTCCCTCTGGATGTGGCATCTGAGGTGGAAAGGACGGAGGTGGTGGCAATGGGACCTCCGGCTGTGCTATAGGAGTCTCCTGAGACGTCGGCCCCTCGGGCTGCGGCATCGGCGTGGCTCTCGAAGTCTGACCCTCGAGGTATTGTGTTGGGACCGTCTGTGAAGTGGGGCCCTCGTGTTGCTGCGTCGGATCATCCTGAGAAGTCTCACGCCAATGTATCAACGGGTTCTGTGGTATCACCGGGGCCTGTGGTGGTGGCTGCTCTCCGGTTGGTCCCTGGGATGTATCCTCCCTCTGAGCGGTGGCGGATGGCACAATGACACTGTATGCCTCACGTCTGCTACGCAAGTTTATCTCTCTGCAAGAGATAGAACTACATTAAAAGAGTATGGGAATAACAAACAGGATGCAGATATTCAAATAATTAAATGCGAAGGAGGTTCAAAAGCGGTAGTCAAGGTGGATGAGATCTAGTAATTTCTATCATATTGTAGGCTCGATGGGCATGATACCATACCACAAGCGATAAACGGAGACCTACATGGGCCACCACTAAAACCATGTCACGCCCCAGTCCCAAAATATACGAGACTAGGCCACGTGGAAATGGCCAGCTAATACGACTTTGAAGGATTTTTCCAATTTAATGGACCCAACAAAGCGTACTACGTTGTCCTAAAATACTATCAAGTCTAATATGCTATCATATATCAGATAAATGTCTAATCTCATCTACAGAATACAAATAAGAAGTGCTGAAATAAATACTTAAAATAAGTACGGAATCTGAATGTCATAATACAATCCAAATAAGTCTGATGGGGACAAACCCACTGAAATACAACAATAAAATAAAAACACGGAAAGTAGGAAGATAGCTAGAGTAGAGCATCAACTAGCTAGGTAAAGACGCTCTAACCCAAGGTAGCAGCGTACCCCAAATCACGAAAACTCCTCTAGAAATGCCTCAAAGTCCTCAGCCACAAATCTTGTCTCTACTCCTGCTCCCTAGATGGTCGGGTACAAGTGTTCGTCCGGATCTGGAAGGGAACCAGGTCCTCAGAGGGATGTAACAAAATACAAAAATATATGCCATAAAGTAAATATTGTGTAAACTCGAGGGTGAACTAACCAGCTAAGTGAAATGCACTTGAAGACAACCTTGGTACGTATGGGTAGGTAAAAGGTATAAAGCGTAGCATCAAGCCAGAGGCTAAGTGTCTGGCAATAGCTGTAAACTTGATGTCAGGAGTATATGTTGACTATATCACCGATTATGATAGCACGCAGCTAGTAACCTCTGTCGGATGTATCGACAAGCATATACGCCCATAACCGGGTAACACATAGCCTATAACCGGGTAACACATGGCCCATAACTGGGTAACACTGAGGCTCACGACCCTGTAGTTTGCTTTGAAACTATGGTAGCCAAATGTCTGTCCCATACGCCTACTAATTGTCTTCCTCACCCAATACCAATGTACAAGTCGCGAATACAACGTGGACATCTTGTACTATAATGCAAGTCACTAAAGAAATATACAACTAAGCTAAATACCGTCATACGTGCTGCTCACACCGATGGGCAGTCAAGTATGAAGCACGCTGTAGAAGCATGAAATACGCTGGGGAATTGTACGCGTATTATACAGTAAAAACCTCCAACATACATGAAGTTCACGTAAAATAGAGCTTCAAGGCTGTGTGGCATAAAATATGGCTTCAGAGCTGCCTGCGTAAAACAAAGATGCAGAGCTGTGTGGCATAAAATATGGCTTCAGAGCTGCCCGCGTAAAGCAGTGCTTCAAGGCTGTTCTGCGTAAAAGGTTGCTTTACCCTCCTACGTAAAGTTTAAAATACGTTATTTTTAATGCAGCATAAAGTTGTACGAGGAACTCTTCGTATTCCTCGGATAAATTTGTCAGACAAAATAGTGAACCTGACTCCTGACAAAAGTACTGCACGTGATCGAGAGAACGGCTGTGATGATAATTTTGCACAGAGACCCAGGCTGTCGTTTAGTGACATATTCTTGATACAAGTCATTTTTACGCATTCAAAGAATACGCTGCCTATTCTACATGGGCAGAAGTGAGTTGTTACACTCAAGATAAAGACAAAATTAGATGCCATGTCAAAAGTTGTTTCCTGCACAGAGCTCGAGGCATATCTCTGCATTTAATGCACGAGATGGAGGCATATCTTTGTATTTAATGCACAAGATTTGGTTCTATTCTTCAGATTTTTTTTATGACTGGGAGAGCTAAAACTATGACTAATATGCTCACATCACCATCATTGTATTTTACGCCAACCAGGCTATTTTCAACTATAGGAGTACGCCGTATGCTATCTCCTCGAAATACGCCAGCTCAGGCTATATTTGCAAAGGTATGTGATAAGGCTATTTAGTCCATAATACGCTCAAGACCTCAGTCGTGATAGATAATTGGCTATTTTATGCTGGTTATCTATTATTCATGCACCATCAAGTTTTATGCAGAGTTTGACTTTTACGCCAACAAGACAGCTCTTTGGCTTTTACGCCAACAAGACAGCTATTTGGCTTTTACGCCAACCATCTTTACGCGGGGGGGGGGCAGTTACCTACGTGGCATGCATGCCGTGATCTTCGAGAAGCAGTTATACGCATTACCTTATAATGGAACACGTGTCATACACAGATTTAGAAGGTCATTCGAACGTGGGTAGCAGTTATTATAACCGCCGCGTAAAAGATGCAACTTTCTTCACAGTTTGGCTTCTACGCCAACTGGACAGCTATTATGACTGATCTTTATAAATAGAGACCCTTGGTCACAAGGTATCGGGATCGATCAAGAGATCAGAGATAGAGAGTACAGACAGAGAGTGTTGATTGACAACTTTGGCAACGAGAATTCAATCCCACTTGCAACTTTTGAAGCTTCCTCTTCTTCTACAGTACTTCTTCATCATCGTGTGGTCCAAGGAATAAAGTGATCGACTGCAGATCAGACTCCTATAGCAATTATTTTCTAGAATCATTTTTATTGTACTTAACATCCTCATATAGGATTAATTGTACTCTTTTTCTTGTTTGTAAGCAAAAAAAATAAAAAGGTTTCGTATAAACCCTCTTCTTCCTTTATTTTTGTTTATTCAAACATAAGATGGTGACTCTGCTGGGGAGAACTTTCTCCTCTGACGAGAAAGCAACTATTCAACACGATGTTGTATCTATAGAATCGAAGAAGAAGACTTTGGTCGTCCAGTTCGACCAATCTGCTTATGAAGACATACTTCGTGCAGGGGGTAGCTCTCATTCCCTCTCTGTCCAGAACAACAGGAAGCTGCATAAAGTGTGGATGCCTAAGACGTCCTCTACCCTTCCAAGCTCTTACTCTCTGATCAACAAGGTTGTGACAACACAGCCAACGTGCCCCGTGCGTAAAAATTTATCTCCCGTCTGTAACGTGGTAGACAACACTTCTGGCAATGCCTCAGTGTCAATCTAGAAGTTTCAAATACGCCATGTGCGTAAAAATTTGTCTCCCGTCTGTGACGTGGTAGACAACACTTCTGGCAATGCCTCAGTGCCAATCCAGAAGTTTCAAACACGCACAGTGCGTAAAACTTTGTCTCCCGTCTGTGACGTGGTAGACAAAATTTCTGGCAATGCCTCTGTGCCAATCCAGAAATTTCAAATACGCCATGTGTGTATAATTACATCTCTCATCTATGATGAGGCAGATATACCCTTTGTTCACATCAAAGGAAAATAAGTGGCAAATCTTCCAACCTCTAGGCTTTTATGCCCACAAGAGAAGAAAATTTCCACTTTACAGATTACGAGAACTTTTCCTGTTTTACATGAACCTATGCAAAAATCTAAATTATGCCAGGATAGGTCTGTCCGCGTAAAGAAGACTCATTTAACGGGAAGATACGCTCCTCGGACAGATAATGGATCATACGCTACTCACATGGGTGAACTGCTGTATTCCTATGGCAGAGAAAGGGTTATGATTCCTAATCTACACCTTCCTACTGATGTAAAAAGGCAGAATAAGCCTTCTTCTTCTTGTAATCTCCCTGATTTGCATGATTTCTTGATCCAGAAACGCAAAGACAGAGGATCTCCTAATATGTCTATTACACCCCCTAGAGAACATTGTTGTAATAGTCATAAGGTTGTAATTAACCGTTGCTGTTCTAAAGCAAAACGGTCAGTTTTTGATCGATTGAACTATTCTTCGTCATTACAGGAAGAAGAACCAGACGACAACATGTCTGGGGGTAGTCTCTCTCGACAAAACAGAGAAGCATCCAAAGCTGGGGGTAGAATTCCCTCTGAGTTTGAAGATGATGCAACTATGACCATCTTCCCTGAGGACCGTACGACTCAGGTATCGGAAGCCCGAAAGCCAAAGGGGACTTTCTCCTTCAATGATGATGACTTCATTAAAATCTTCAATATATTGATGAAGGAAAATAAACTTCGGCTACCCAACATCAGATACCCTGAAAGGGCTGGCAAGGTCGATGACCCAGAATATTGTCTCTTTCATTGGTATATTCATCACCCCACGAAGGCATGCTATGTACTGAAAAAGAAAATCCAGGAGCTGATCGACACCAAAGTCATCACTTCACACTTATAAGCGAGAAGACGGTCACTGCAAATTGATCTCACTCCAACGTGGCAATTTGCTCCCCTCAAGAAGTACCGGATGATGGGTTCCTAAAATCTCCCCAGTGAAGCAATCTTCAGGTCTATCCCCACTCAGCAAATCACTTCCCAGTGAATTTTTCGGACATAGGTTCACGTCCAAACTGTTTTTCCCCAGCTGAGTTTGCCATGTCCAAGTGACCTCTGAGCAAACCTCCCAGGTTGTTGCTATCGATCAGTTCACGTCCATATTACCTCTGAACTACGTCTCTCCACTTTCTCCAGCAGAGTAAATCTATCACCACAAAAATGATCATTTCCATATTACCTCTGTCCTATTTTTTTTTATCTCCATTGAGTCATATCTTACCACGTCCACATTACCTCTGAGTAAGATATTTTTAGAACTTTTATGTCCACATTACCTCTGAGTGAAGTTCTTTTCTTCGACTTCCTACTATCCCGTTCGCATAACCCCTGATAGTGCTAGTCGTTTTAGCTTATTATTTGTACTTAAGGGACGCCATGGGTAATAAGTCCACAATCCAGATGTACAAATCAACTCTTGGTTCTTTATCCCCAGCAAGTGCTTATGTGCAATATTTTCTCCTTCGTTACAAATTCTTGTAAAGAGCCATCATCTGTATCCAAGAGTCCCGGATACACAATGGATGATGGATCCTCAAAATTCCTCCCCAGCGAAGCAATCCTTAGGTCTACTCGCACACTCCTGCAGTGACTATTCAAACCAATCTCGTTAGACGCTAGCCATGTTCATATTACCTCTGAGCTATCGTCCCATCAATCTCTCCAGCGGAATAATCCTTTGGTCTATCTTCATGTTTGGATAGACCACACTCAACAAATCACTCCTCAATGAATTTTTTGGATATTAGTTTATGTTCATATTACCTCTGAACTACTGTCATAATATTTCTCAGGCTGAGTTTGTCATGTTCACATTACCTCTGAGCAAACCTTCTTGAGTTTTGGCTATCGATTATCATGTCCATATTACCTCTGATATCGGTTATCATCTCAACTTAGCACCCATACTTAACTCTAAGTACGCCAATAGTGTTAGTTCCACGAAAACCTGTCACGTCCATATTACCTCTGGTAGGGCTCATCTTAAACTTATTACTTGCACTCTCGTTCACAAGAAGTAATAGGTCCACCAAAAACTCCCATGTGGGATGCCCGCAATGGAAACGAATTGTTCATGTCCATATTACCTCTGAACTATCCTTATTTTTCCCAGCAAAGAAATAGTCAGTCCATGTTCATCCCTACAGAGTCATATTTTACAAGCATCTGGCGGGACTTGTCTCAAACATGTTACTTGTACTAACATGCACAAAAAAGTAATGGGTCCACACAAAAAAATCCCCCCAGCGGGATGTCTTTATTAGACACAAAACCTATCACGTCCATAAATCCTCTGATTGGGCTTGTTTCAAACTTATTATTTGCACTCAACGTGCACAACAAATAATAGGTCCACAAAGGATCCCCCAGTGGGATATCCTCGACAAACACGGTATTGTACTACGTCCATATTACCTCTGGTACGATGTCCAAAGTTTGCACAAACAATCGTAAAGAAATGGAGGACCCTTATATGATTCTAAATGGCGCTTACACATTAGCCAAGCCTAATGGAAATTTGGTAATGGCTCCTATCAACGGCAAATTCTTGAAGAAGTACTATACTTGATCTCCTTTGCTTAACGGAGTACGATAAAGATCTTCATTGCTTCTTCTACAGCACTTCTTCGGCTGGGAGGCCAAGAAAATGGTTAATGGAGGGAGGATACAGAACTGGGCATGTTTAAATTATTCAAGCCCACCCCTTATACATTATCGACGGCCATGCTTAGATTTGTGTTAGGGATTCAGACCCAACGCAATACTGGAAGACACGGCCAAGCTGCCCATCAGGATCCAGCTTCATAATAGGGGAAAATACAGCTAGCAAGCTGTATGGTCTAATGCGACCCTTCCTCTCTCTTTGACGAATCGCCATATAAAATTGCTGATTATCTCGAGCAAAGGAAGCTATGATATCCTTCCATGGTCCATCGTTACAGAGAACATTTGCTCGAAGACGTCTCTTTTTATGGCTCCTTACATGCTGGAAGAGCATAATCTTCTTCTTTCTCAGTTCAGCCCAATGAATCTCAGCAGCCATCTTTGTGGTGAAGGGAGTATGAAAAAACAAGTTACTTGCTTGCCCTTATATAGGCAGAAGAGAACATACAAAATTCTAATAACTCCTTTAAAATCGCCGAAAAATCAGCCTCGAAGAATGAGTCAAATTTGACCATTTCATGCTTCATTCAAAGTATTTCAAATTACGAGGAATTTGAAAACTTTGAAGGGGGTCTTGTAGAAGCATAAAATACGCTGGAGAATTGTACGCATATTATACAGTCAAAACCCCCAACATACATGAAGTCCGCGTAAAACAGAGCTTCAAGGCTGTATGGCGTAAAATATGGCTTCAGAGCTGCCTGCGTAAAACAGAGATGCAGAGCTGTGTGGCATAAAATATGGCTTCAGAGCTGCCCGCATAAAGCAGTGCTTCAAGGCTGTTATGCGTAAAATGTTGCTTTACCCTCCTGCGTAAAGTTTAAAATACGTTATTTTTAATGCAGCGTAAAGTTGTACGAGAAACTCTTCGTATTCCTCGGATAAATTTGTCAGACAAAACAGTGAACCTAACTCCTGACAAAAGTACTGCATGATGATCGAGAGAACGGCTGTGATGATAATTTTACACAAAGACCCAGGCTGTCGTTTAGTGACATATTCTTGATATAAGTTATTTTTACGCATTCAAAGAATACGCTGCCTATTCTACATGGGCAGAAGTAAATTTTTATGCTCAAGATAAAGACAAAATCATACGCCACGTCAAAAGCTGTTTCCTGCACAAAGCTCAAGGCATATCTCTGTATTTAATGCACGAGATGGAGGCATATCTTTGCATTTAATGCACGAGATTTGGTTCTATTCTTCAGATTTTGTCATGACTGGGAGAGCTAAAACTGTGACTAATATGCTCACATCACCATCCTTGTATTTTATGCCAACCAGGCTATTTTCAACTATAGGAGTACACCGTATGCTATCTCCTCAAAATACGCCAGCTCAGGCTATATTTGCAAAGGTATGTGATAAGGCTATTTAGCCCATAATACGCTCAAGACCTCAGTCGTGATGGATAATTGGCTATTTTACGCTGGTTATCTATTATTCATCCACCATCAAGTTTTACGCAGAGTTTGGCTTTTACGCCAACAAGACAACTCTTTGGCTTTTATGCCAACAAGACAGCTATTTGGCTTTTACGCCACCAAAACAGTTATTTGGCTTTTACGCCAACCATCTTTACGCAGGGGGACAGTTACCTATGTGGCTTGCATGCCGTGATCTTTGAGAAGCAGTTATACGCGTTACCTTATAATGGGAAACGTATCATACGCAAATTTAGAAGGTCATTCGAACGTGGGTAGCAGTTATTATAACCGCCGCATAAAAGATGCAACTTTCTTCACAGTTTGGCTTCTACGCCAACTGGACAGTTATTGTGACTGATCTCTATAAATAGAGACCCCTGGTCACAGGGTATCGGGATCGATCAAGGATCAAGAGATCAGAGACAGAGAGTGTTGATTAACAACTTTGGCAACGAGAATTCAATCCTACTTGAAACTTTTGAAGCTTCCTCTTCTTCTACAGCACTTCTTCATTATCGTGTGGTCCAAGGGACAAAGTGATCGACCGCAGATCAGACTCCTATAGCAATTATTCCCCAGAATTATTTTTATTGTACTTAATCCTCGTATAGGATTAATTATACTCTTTTTCTTGTTTGTAAGCAAAAAAAAGGTTTCGTATAAACCCTCTTCTTCCTTCATTTTTGTTTATTCAAACACATGCGTTCTACATAAAATCACTCTGTGACGTGCAATGATATGTGTCAAGGCCTGGGGAGTCATATTGATAACTCCACAAATTTAGGTGCGTCCACTAGACACTAGGTCAAACATAAGTCCTAACGTCAACGCCTTCGTTGACTGCACCCGAGTCTTTCTCGGACGTGCACAGTTATATAATAGTAAAACAATAAAATATGCAACTAAATAATATCTGAATTTAAACAGTACAACAAGGCAAGGTATACTTGCCTGGAATTCTGGTATGCACAAGTAAGGATCCGAAACCCACAGTCAAGGTAGAATCGTCTTGGGTGCCTATGAATATATAACAATAAATATCAATCACTATATTATACTATGTTAATCATGCACAAGAGTATAACTTACGCAACGTCATGAGTTACGCAGAGACTAAACCAAATAAACATTCTAATTAAATATGTTGGCTAAGGTTGACTAGTCAAGGATCAATGGGAGTAGGGGTACACTTAATCTACTAGTCCCACAGCATTTACAAGTCAGCCCAAGGTATAATTTTTCATATGTTACAATTGCGATCACAACTATGATTCATATAGGTGCTAAGTTTTACCACTAACACAAGGGTACTAGGTACTCTACTCACTAAGATTTCCAAGACAAGTTCGATATTGGTAACCATCTAGGTCTCCATGTACGAGTACGTCATGTCTTTAGATACCGTGAACAATGAGACAATTAGTTACCAATACTTTACAACTCCAAATAACGAAATCACTAAACCCATGTACTAGCTAGTAGGTTAGTGTGCACGAATGACAGTTTTAGTCTAAATACCTAGGGTCAACACAAATGTATGCCATATTAATAACCAAGTTTCTATGAAGTATTACTAATACTAACCACTATGCACATATAAACACACACATATAAATACTAGGTATTAGGGTTCACCATTTAACATTTATTCATGCAACTACAACGACATCAAGGAAGAGGAGTAACGATGCAAACCTAGGTGTGCTCGACTAGGAGGGGGTGATGCTCGTCCGTGACTCGAGGGTGGGCTGCCTCCGGCGGGTGGGGGGTGGTGCTCCGGCCAAGCACAGCAACACTGGCAGCAGTTGCAGCAATGGTAGCAGCTTGCAGCAGCTCGCAGCGGCAGCGGCTTGGTGGCGGTGGCGGGTTGCTGGTGGATTGTTGGTGGTGGCGGGTTGGTCGTGGGGATAATGGCCGAGGTGGTGGCTATGGTGGTGGTCATTAAGGTGGTGGTGATGGTGATGGTGATGGAGATGGTGATGGAGAGGCTGATGGTAACGATGGTGATGGTGATGGTGATTGTGGTGTTGGCCAGGGAAGGAGAAAGAAGGTAGCAGTGGGTTGGTCTTGGGTGATGGCCGGAGGAGGTCGAGGGGACTGTGGTGGTGGTGAGGGAAGGGATGGTGGCGGTGATGGTGATATCGGGATGGTTTTGGTGGTGGTTAAGATGGTGAGGTGGTGACGATGGTGATGGTGATGGAGAGGGTGGTGCTAAGGTGGTGGCGGTGGTTGTTGATGGTGGTGGAGATGGTGATGATAGTGGTGGTGATGACGGTGATGTTGGAATGTAGGTTGTCGGGGAGGAGGATGGTCGGGGGGGAAATGGTGATGGTTGTGGCGCTATGGTGGCGGGGTGGTGGCTGACCGGGGAAGAAGAAAAAGTCGGGGAAGGTCGGTAGTGACTGGTGGCGGGGTGGTGGTTACTGTGGCGGAGTGATGATAATGGTGGTGGAGATGGTTGCTGACGAGAAGAGGGATGGTCGGAGGAGGAAGGTTGCGATGCTGTGGCGGCGGGGTGGTAACTGACCAGAGGAGGAAGAGGAAGTCGGGGAAGAAGAAGAAGAATTAGGTTAGGGTTCGGGTGATGTGGTGATGGTGGGAATAAAAAAATGGAGAGAGGGGGGAGATGGTTTATGTAGGAGAGAGGAAGGAGGCTTGCATTGAAATTAGGGCCGGCCATATGCATTCCTAGGGATGGGGGGAAGGATTTTTTATGAAGGAATGGGCGGCTAGGATGGGCCAAATTTGAATGGAGGGTGTGGATGTGGTAGGGAAAAAAGTAGTATGTAGTACACCCAAAAATAGAGGAAAAACCTAGGGGGATCGGTCAACACATGTGGGGTGGTTTCTTCATGGCTTGGCTCCAATGGGAGGTGGACACCTAATTGTCTATTTGCACAAAAGCCCCTAACAATTGGAAAATTGCACAAATAATAGAAATTAGGATTAGATGAGGAAATACATCATGTTTGGTGTGATATAGTGGATTAAAAGGGTGTGTGGTATTTAGTATGAGCCTTGAGGGTGTGAATGGGGATTTGGGTTGGTGTTGGGTCTAGTTTTGGGTTAGGTTGGGTCATTACACCAATTTAATTAAAATTAGTGCCAATGGTGTTCTTTAATTAATTGGAAGTGAATAGGGTTAAAATTGGGTGGGACACAAGTGTCATGGACATAGTAGACTTAGAATAAAATATTTTCATAAATTGGGTTGCACAAAATAGGTAGAGGTTGTGTCTCCAATTTTGATTGGAACGGACAAAGATGCAAAGTTAGATTTATTTGGATTTAAGAATAGACGTTTGTAATGAATATTGTGCGATTAAAATAAAATACAAGAGAGGATATCTATGAGTTACACAAAGGTCAGAATGGAAGGCTGACACGTCTAAAAAAAGTGTGTAAAATTTATTTGAAAGCAAATGCTAGTGTAGCGCTCCAAATATCGAAGCAACGGTAAGGTGCACCAAGTGATACGAATACTGTGTACATTAATCTAAAATACTATGTTCTAATTATAAATGGCTCTAAACTAACTCTAGTCTCTCTATCTAAGCCAGGTAGACCTAAATTTGGTCGAGGGGTTTTACAGAGATCTAATCGAGGAGTCGTCAACTTCGGTTAGGAAGATTGCTACAGGTTAGTGAGTGATTTCAATTATAATCTTCTGATTTTCTTCTTGAGTGTGGTAAGGAGATTGAACCTATTAGGGCAAAGGGTTTCAATATTAGTTTTTGCAATCTTATGATTTTATTTGAGTTATAAAGGTTGGGATTTGTCCAGGTGACGTAGTCACCGCCATATACTTGTCTTCATCTGTGCTTGGTGTTCGTAGATTAGTTAGTCATCTCAGGTGGGTTGGCAAACACTTCTTACGCTGTGCGACCAACAAGTGGTATCAAAGCTGTGTTCCCAACACATGGTATCAGAGCGCACGTGTTTCCAACACGTGGTATCAGAAGCAAGTTATTCTCGAGAGGGAAGGTGCAACTATGTCTACGGAGCATATTAACACTTGTATGATCACCCTTACAAGGGGAACTGGACGATTTTGAACCCAAGGATGGAGGATCTACTATGGTGCAAGGACTTGCCTAGTCCGTAGGAGGACGATAGCGCAAAGCCGATGGACAAAGGTGCTGATAACTGGAAACGACTAGATCGGAAGGCTGTTGGATTCATCCTCCAATGGTTGGACGACTCGGTGTTTCACCACGTATCCATGGAGAGTTCGGCAAAAGCATTGTGGAAGAAGCTTCATTCACTGTACAAGAGGAAGACGGATGGCAATAATGCATTTCTGATTCGCCAACTCATCAACTCGAAGTACACGGAGGGTGCACCAGTGACACAACATCTGAACGAGATTCGGAGCATCATCAATCAGCTGTCTGCGATGAAGATGGTAATTGAGGATGAGCTTCAGGCCCTTCTGCTTTTGAGTTCTCTGCCGAAAAGCTGGGAGATATTGGTGGTGTCGGTGAGCAACTCCGCTCCTAATGGAGTTGTCACAATAGAGGCAGTCAAAAGCAGCTTGTTAAATGAGGAGATCCGATGTAAGCAAGTGGAATCGTTGCAGGAGTCCGCTCTGGTGGCTTCCTACGGAAAGGGAAGACCCAAGTCACAGGCGAGGACAAGAGGGAGTTCTTAAAATTTTGTGACCATGGACCGCAAGGCTGGCTACTATCACTGTGTCAAAAGAGGTCTTATCAAGAGGAATTGCATGAAGCTCAAAGCTGAGAAGGCCAAAGGCAAGGATGATCAGGAGGATCTCACGGCTATGGGAGATCTCATCATCGCAGCAACCGACACAAAGGAACCTTGTGGCATGTGGCATGATAATGACTAGGTCATAGACACGGGGGCGTCGTATCACGCCACTCCATATAGGAGAATTTTTACGCCATACCGTGGTGACAGGTTTGGACGTGTGAAGATAGAAAACAAGGGGACGGCTACAATTATAGGCATCGGTGATGTGCACTTGACAACGGAGCTTGGTGAGAAGCTCGTTCTCAAGGATGTGCGACATGTACCGAGTTTGCGCTACAACTTGGTTTCGGTAGGGAGGCTGGCAGATGATGGCTGTCGTAGTTTATTTGGGGACAAAGATTGGATGCTTACGAAGGGTTTCCAACAGCTGGCTCGAGGAGATTTGTGTTGTGGCATGTACAGGCTTAAGCCGCTGAGGTGAACAAGTAGGCCACAGACACAGGATGGAGGCTCGAGGGGTATTCGACAGGAGGTGGACCGTCAAAAACTTGTCTTGGAGGGACTTCGAGATACTTTGAGGGATACAGAGGATTCGGTTCGTAGAGATAAAGCGACAAATGGTGATGAGTCGAAGATTGAGGGTCAGTCTGTCGGTCCCATAACAGCTGGTCGGTCTCCAGATGGGGGTTATTCTACGGATCCGGTTTTGGCGACTGGGGTTTGCCAAAACTTTACGAAGCGAAATTGGTTTCAGTAGTTATAGGCCAGGAAGGAGATCAAGGTTTGTAGCAAACTCAATCTGAAGCAGTAGCATCATTATTCACACAGTTCAGGAAAAGTTGTGGGTCATCGACGGCATGCACAGTGCGTGATGATCTGCTCAAGGACGCATGTGTATGGGGGAGCTTCAAGTTTGGACACGAAGGTGGACAGATTCAGGAGTTCGAATCTCGGGAGAATCGTACCGTCCGCTTGGTTGGGCCAGCCAAGATTGAAGAAGCTCATCGGAACGTTAACATATTTTGGTGGAAGACGGAAGTCGGGAACAGGCAGCCAAGACTCACGGTGAGGCTGATAGTCAGGAACTTTGGTCTTGGCCATGTCATCGATATCGGCAGGATCCCACTAGTGAAGGAGGTGCTACGCATGGCAGCTAGCGTCGACGTGACGGTCGAGGAGCTGGGGATGACGGAAGATGCAAAGCAACTCAGGGGATCGGAGATCAGTGGCATGGGGGAGCAGGATTTCTGTCGCGGGACGACAGGCATGGAGTCCAGTTGAGAAGCCATTGAGCCAACACCTCTCATCATACTGGAGGGGGAGATTGTTGGGAATCAAGTCTGCTGAAGGGGTCAGAGTTCGGTCCAAACTCGGTCCCTGGTCGAGTTTGGGCCGAACTCGGTGTGGTGTTCCAGAATGTTTGAACCGAACTCGGTCCGAGTTCAGTGTCGACGACGGCTGCTCGAGTTTTGGAGTTTTTATGTTATATTTTGGACCGTTGGATGCTAGTGGACGGCTGGATCTTATGGTTGGCTATTTTTAGGGTTTCCTAACCCTAAAATAGGTTTCTCATCCTATAAATAGGGAGGAGGGTGGAGGCACAAAGGAGAAGCACAAGTTGAAGATTCGGGGTGCTCGTCCACAAAAAATCTAAGATAAAGTCCGTGCTTTGCTCTTAGGACTTCGTCATCCAAGACAGAAGGAAGAAGGAGATCTAATCGAGGAGTCGTCAACTTCGGTTAGGGAGATTGCTACGGGTTGGTGAGTGATTTCAATTGTAATCTTTTGCTTTTCTTCTTGAGTGTGGTGAGGGGGTTGAACCTATTAGGGCAAAGAATTTCAATATTAGTTTTTGTAATCTTATAATTTTATCTGAGTTATAAAGGTTAAAATTTGTCCAGGTGACGTAGTCACTGCAATATACTTGTCTTCATCTGTGCTTGATGTTCGTAGATTGGTTGGTCATCTCAGGTGGGTTGGCAAGTGCTGCTTCCGCTGCGCGACCAACACGTGGTATCATAGCACACGTGTTACCAACAGATTTATAACCACATGATTGAAATAAATGTGTGATTGAGATTGTTTGGTGTAATAATTTTTGTAATAATTTGATGCAATATCCCGCCCCTAACTTTAATTATTTTATGTGACCTTTCTTAATAGTTTTAAAATTAAATAAAATAATAGTCACCTTTACTGAGTTGTTTACTTGTAGAAAATAAATTTTATTTATTAACATGTGTTTACAACCTTATTATGCTTTTATACTCATGTTGATTGGTATTTTTTAATTCACTGGAAAATAGACTCACAATTGACTGTGAAAGAAATTCCAAACATCGGTATCGATCAGTAGATACCGATTGGGACACGTCAAATCATGTCGGTATCGGCCGTATCGGATCGGTACCGATTGTATCGGACAATACTGCAAACTATGATATGAATACAGTAGCAAAATAGGACACTCTTTTACTGTAAACCTTCCTCATCTATCGCAGGCTACTAGGTCCAACCCTCATTATTTCAATTACCTTAGGGGCTGTTTGGTTGGTTGAAAGTGGAAGAAAGTGTGAAAGTGAATTTTTGTCTGGTGAAAGTGAAATGCGTATGCTTTTGAGTTTCATGCTAGTTCTTGTCTGGTGAAAGTAACTTTCAATGTTTTGATAGATAATATTTTATAAATTGGAAGTGGTCAAATCATACTTTCATTGTTTGGATGAATATGAAAGTGGATAAAATAAAATTATATTATAAGAGAAACAAAATTAAATAATTAACTAAAAAAGTCATAAAGTGGTTTAAAAATTATTTAAATAATGTCAATATGATTAAAAGAAAGAAAAAAGGTACAGTTTCATCTCACGTCGTAAAAAAAATTGCGGATGTCAAACCAGCCATTTTCACTTGCCACGTCAGCCGACAGAAACTGTTGCTAAATTTTTTTTGCACTGTTCAGTCCACTTTCGGTCAACAATTTCAAAGCCAACCAAACACTTAGATCTCTCGCAACAAAATCCAATAATCCAATGCATAAAATCATGACTTTCACCCTCCACTTTGTTATACCAAACAGGCCCAGCAAATATGGAACACTGATTGACTGTATACTTTCCCCTCAAAGATCATACTTTTGATCTCAGGTTTCCACAGGCTACAAGGATTCCGAGGCTAAACCCAAACAATTAATCCGAGAAATATTCATATATATACGAAACCACAACTTAAGGAGATATCAATGACCATACATGTCAAGTTTCATCTCTCTATTAACGTATAAATCAGATTGATAAGACCACTCAAGGACGGCTCTTTGTGGTGATTAAAGATCAAAAGCCAGCTTAAAGAAACTATAAATTTTTGTTCACGATTATTTATCAGCATTCTTCCATTAATTTTTACCATACCTAAATAACATGAGTCCATTTTTTTCATCCATTAAAACTAGGATCAATTTTTATCCTTTCACTCAAGGACTGTCAGTAGTTTGATGAACATCATACTAATTTTTACTAGTAGTTTAACACATAAATTTCGTGAACATCCATACTAATTTTGACTTAATAGTTTAACACAACAGTTCTTGAATAAAAATGTGAATATAAAAGGACTCCAAAATAACATGAAGTAGATATAGTGAAGCACGACTCCCAAAACTTGTGTGGGTATTGCATGGGCGTTGATATGACATGTAGTAAACCATTGTACCAAAAGAACCCAAATCTTTTTTTTTTTCTCATGTTCAATGTTTTCTTGTTTTCATCTCACAACGTGTCCCAACTATGCAGCCCAGCATTCACTCTAGCTAGTGTGCCTGTTTTCCTAGTGCAGAGAGTAAATTACAGCACAAATTTTGTTTGAATCAGATGTGCAGCTTATAATCCAGTATGAGCATCGAGAGTAGCAAACTTTTGTTGGCAGGATTTCGTATGTTGCATTTTTAACTCATAGCAATAACAACCAATACCCACACACAATGAGAACATTTATTTACCTATTAAAAATTTGAACAACAAATCTAAATCATCATCATTTAAGCGATGGAGCTTACAATACACAATACAACATTCTAATTCATACAGCAACAAATGCACGGCAGATTATTTCTTTATGCATACATCTGCAACACCCAATATGAAAAATATATGACAACCATCTAAAACCAAACAAGGGTAATGACGACAAGCACTCCGACGAAGATCAGCAGCGCCTTCAGGTAGACGTCTGCCCGCTGCTGCCCCCCGCCGTGTGGCATATGCCGAGGGAACCCGTGTGCATGTCCACCATGGAATGGATGTGCATAGCCGTAGGGGAAACCTGCCGGCGCTCCTCCATAAGCACCTGCATCCGGAAACCCATGCACTTGAAAGTTCAACAACGGGAACAAGCCCCCAATTGCGGCAGAGAAAGTGTAGTTCCCAAATCGGGTGCTGCCCACAGGAGCCCCCCCGCCCATGAACCAGGGGTTTGCTGGGCCAAAATGGTTGTGTTCAGGAGGTGGCGGAGCGGCTGTGGCAGGTCTCTGTCCGGTGGGACGGTGGGGGATGTTGACACCTGGGACGGTTTTAGAACGGGGGTCGGTCGGGTTCTTTCCACGCCCATAGAGAGGGACCAACTTCTCTTCTTCAATGGTGGCTTTGCAGACAGGGCACTCTGGGGAATGGGCATGGACATGGAGCCACTGGTAGAGGCACGGCCAGCAGAACAGGTGGCCACAGAGGGTTACAATTGGGTCCTGTGCCAACTCTAGGCAGATGTTGCATTCAAAATTGCCGGCTTCGCTATTGTTGTTGTTGCTGCTGCTGCTGCTTCCATAGGAGTTTTGGGGTTCACTGCTAGTTGATTCCCCATATCTCCTAGCCATTGTGAACCCTAGAATTCACAGCCTGTGAAAAATAGATACATGTATCAGAATTAGAATCCATTTCAATCATAAGCTAACATCAAGAACAGCATTTCTCCAAAAAGTACTTCAAAAGCACAAGAATAAGCACAAGAATCTCATCAAGAGTGATATAATTTCAATAAATTTAAAGGGAAAAATTTTTGTGCACCAACAAACAGAATTGACACTCTATTCTATAAGAGAAATGACTATCAAAAAATCCAATATAAAATTGCCAAATTTTACTATGAACACAAGATCTCCTTATCAAGTCAAACCTTAATTTTTAGGGTATAGGTAGAAAACTTATCAATAATGCTAAGTTTACTACCAAATACTTACAACCCTCTCTAACCCCCCCCCCAAAAGCTATGTGGGCCACACCCGGCCCCACCTCTCCCCCAACGAACGGCTGTCACGTGGCGTTCCTGCCACGTGGCGGCCAACCGGACAGCCACCGGGGCCCACCTCTCCCCCCTCCTCCAATGGACGGCCGCCACGTGGCGGTTGTAAGCATTTGGTTGTTGGCATAGCATTGCCCAAAACTTATTTCACACAAACATAATTGTTAGAGTTATTTTATTTTGTTATTTATCATATGAGGGTATAATAGTAATTGTGGGTGTATTGCATATCAATATAAATAGACATGAGATGCAATCTAGGGTTTAAGGCCCTTGCAATCTCCTTCCATATTCTCTCTTCTCCTACTTTTCCTTCTCCTCTCTATCTCCAAACTTAACTTGGTATCAGAGCATATATTTGTAAGTACTGTACATTCCACCCACGACAGGGCTGATCGAAAATTTTGACTGTTTTTTGTCTACTTTTCATGATTCGCCGTTCGTCGTTCGTTGTCCGTGGTCGTTCGTGGTTCGTTTATGAGATCTAGGGTTTCTACAGATCTCCGTTGGTTATTCGTCGTCGGTTGAGGTTCGTTGTGAGATCTAGGGTTTCAAAGACCTCGTCTTTCTGTTGCATCTGCAAGTATGGTGGGGACCGAATCTTCTAACGAGGTTAATAGTGGTGGTGGTAGCGGAGGTGGTTCTCCTTTTACTGTTATTCATAATGATGATTTGGGAAAGTCGATTACAGCGGTGAAACTCAATGGTGCGAACTACCTTGCCTGGTCCAAGTCTATCAAAGTGGTGTTAAGGACGAAGAAGAAGTTGAAGTTTTTGACGGAAGAACCCCTGCCTGAAACGTCCGCTGAGTATGAAGATTGGATGAGTGCAGATGCATACGTTATGTCGTGGTTGTGGCTTAGTATGGAACCACATATCGCTGCTAATATTCAGTGTGTGAATCAAGCAAACAGATTTTGGCATCTCTGGAAGAATCATATTCGCAGAAGCGAAACGTTGCCTGTATCTATGAGTTGTACGAGTTATTGTTCAATACAAAGCAAAATGGGAAGCCTGTGAATGAATATCTGGTTTCAAAGAAGGTTTTGTGGGAGGAACTGCTTTAATATCATCCTGTTACTACTGATTTGAAGGAAGCTCGGAGACAGAAGGAAGAGTTTCATGTTTCACTCATCCTAGCCGGCTTGGATCCTGCGCTCGAACCTTATAAAGCTCAAATCCTTGCTGGAGAGCAGTTACCTACGGCGGCAAATACTTTCTCCCGTCTCAATCGTTCCTTTCTGGGACAGAGTTCTGTGGTGCCGAGTACTGACTCTTCTGCCCTAGTTTCTAGTGCTGTTGGTCGTGGTGGTGGACGTGGTATTGGACGTGGCGGTAGAGATGGTGGTCGTAGTTTTGGTCGAGGAGGAGGCCGTGGTGGTAGAGACAATGGTCGTGGTGGTGGCCGCGGTGGTGGTGGTGGTGGCCGTGGTCGTGGTCAACCACGGAATGTAACTATTGTGGAATGTTCGGTCATGTAGAAGACTATTGTTGGGACAAATAGGGCAAACCAGAATATGCACATCAAGTGCATGATAAAAATATGCAGTCCCAGGTCACTTCTGCTCCCAGAGATGATACTTCGGGTTTCAATCAGACTTCAACATCTGATACCTCATCTCCATTTCAACAGATCCTCCAGAAGTTGAACGCGCTTGCTAGTACCACCTCCCAACCTACTACAACCATGGCACATATAGGTAATCCTGCTTTTGTGGCAACTCAGTCACCATCCACCTCTTGGGTCATCGACTCAGGAGCAAGCTCTCACATGTCTGATATAACATCTATCTTTCATAATCGTAGTTTCATGAAACATAATATTATCTTGGCTGATGGGTCTACTCGTCCTGTGCTTGGGAAATGTGTCATTCACCCTACTCAATCACTATCATTATTTGATTCATTATATGTGCCTAATTTTTCATTTAATTTATTATATGTGAGCCAGTTAACCAAATCTTTTCAATGTTCTGTGATATTTTCTCCCAATTCGTGTGTTTTTTAGGACCTCAGGACGAAGAAAACGATTGGTTCGGGACATAAAAAAGATGGACTGTACTACTTGAATCTACCTGGAAAGGCCTTCACTTCTGTTTCTACTTCTCCGTTGCAGTGGCATTATCGTTTGGGACATCCGTCTTTGGCTAAGTTGCGTCAAGTTGTTCCTAGTTTGAGTCATATTTCTAGTCTTGAATGTGAGGCTTGTCAGTTAGGCAAGCATCACCGTAGTTTCTTTCCTCGTCGTAGTGAGAGTCATCAATTAGAGTCTTTTGATCTTGTTCATTCTGATATTTGGGGTCCGTCTAGAGTCAAAAGTCCAAAAGAATTTTAGTATTTTATTATTTTTATTGATGATTATTCCAGAATGACTTGGTGTTATTTAACGAAAGAAAGATCTGAGTTTCCAAATGTGTTATCTGCCTTTTATAATGAAGTCTATGTTTAGTTTGATAAACGTATCAAAATTCTGCGTTCTGATAATGCTTTGGAGTATACTCAATCTTCTGTGAACAGTTTCTGTGTTGATCGTGGTATGATTCATCAAACTAGTTGTGTCCACACCTCTCAACAAAATGGAATAGCCGAACGCAAACATCGACATATTTTAGATGTGGCTCGAACTCTCATGTTCAATATGCATATCCCTAAACAGTACAGATTCTGTTCTTACTGCATGTTATCTTATTAATCGCATGCCATCATCTGTATTAAATAACAAAGTTCCATTTACCCATGTCGCACATTTTTCCTTATCTCCTCGAGTGTTTGAATGTGTCACTTTTATTCATAACTTGGAACCTAATCGAGATAAGTTGGCTCCTAGATATCTGAAGTGTGTCTTTCTTGGTTATCCCCGTACTCAAAAAGGTTATCGTTGTTACAGTCCACAGTCACACAAATATTATGTCAGTGCGGATGTTACATTCTTTGAGTCTACCCCTTTCTTTCCTTTAGGAGAACGTTGTATTCCTTTTACAACAGATTTGATATCTTGCATACCACTTTCGGTCATTCTTGAATCAATTTCTGTCTCAATTCCCCATTTACAGATTTATCAGAGATCCAAAGACAAGCCAGTGGTTCTGCAGAATTCAGCCTTCAACAAATTATCTTCCGTGTCTGAGGTTTCTGCTCCCATCACCACAGATCCAGATGATCTTCCTATTGCTCTCAGAAAAAGACGCCTTTGTACCATAAAGAATAAGCATTTTTCTAACTATGTTTTATTACACCGTGCTTCATCATCTTTTCATGCATTTGTTATTTCATTGTCTTCTATTTTTATTCCCAAAACTTACAAGCAGGCTATGTCATCTTCTGGTTGGAAAAGTGCAATGGATGAGGAGATGTATGCTTTACATCAAAATCAGACTTGGGAGCTTACATCACTTCCTGTTGGAAAGCAAACAGTGGGTTGTAGATGGGTGTACACCGTTAAGTATCACCCTGATGGTTCTGTTGAGCGCCTCAAGGCACGGTTGGTTGCCAAAGGGTATACTCAAACATATGGCGTGGATTATATAGAGACTTTCTCTCCAGTGACTCGACTGAATTCAGTTCGAATTCTTATTTCTGTGATGGTTAATCACCAATGGCCTATATATCAGCTGTACATAAATAATATTTTCTTGCATGGTGATTTACAGGAGGAGGTTTATATGGATCAACCACCGGGATATGTTGTAGCAGGAAATAAAAAACTCGTATGTCGATTGAAGAAAGCATTATATGGACTGAAACAGTCACCTCGTATTTGGTTTGACAAGTTCAGTTCAGTTCTCATTCAGTATGACTTTCGGCGTACCACATCAGATCATTCAGTATTTTGCCATTCTTCCTCAGCAGGTATTATCGTATTGATTATTTATGTTGATGATATCATTATATCTCGGAGTAATCATGCTGGAATTGTGGACTTGAAGGCCTATCTTAGTCGTCAGTTTCATACTAAGGATTTGGATCTTCTTCAATATTTTCTTGGAATCGAGGTTGCTCGATCTAAGAAGGGGGTGTATCTGTCACAACGCAAGTATGTTCTAGACTTGCTCTCCGAGACTGGGATGTTGGAGTGTCGGCCAGTTGAGACTCCTATGGATTATCATGACAAGCTTGATGCTGACAGGAGAGAGTTATTTGAGGATGTTGGATATTATAGACGTTTGGTTGGCAAACTTATATATTTTACTGTTACTCGACCAGACATCACATATGCAGTTGGAGTGGTTAGTCAGTTTATGCATGCCCCTCGGCAACCACATTGGGAGGCTATCTCTCGCATTCTTCGATACTTGAAGGGTGCACCTTGAAATGATTTATTGTACAAACCTTCCCAGTTGTTTGCGGTGACTGGGTTCAGTGATGCTTATTGGGCAGACAGTCGCAGTGATAGGAGGTCTACTTCTGGCTATTGTACGTTTGTGGATGGCAATCTTGTCGCGTGGCGCAGTAAGAAGCAGAATGTTATGGCTCGTTCTAGACTTCTAGTGCAGAGGCCGAGTACCGTGCGATGGCTCATACAGCTTCTGAGATGATGTGGGTGCAGTCTCTTCTTCATGAAATAGAAATTATGATTCCTATTCCGATGGAGATGTATTGTGATAATCAGTCGGTAATGTTTATCGCAAGTAATCCGGTGTTTCATGAGCGCACGAAGCATATCGAGGTGGATTGTCATTTTGTTCGTGATTTGTTGCTGAAGAAATAGATTGTCACTCCTTATGTTCGATCAGAGGATCAATTAGATGATATCCTCACCAAACCACTTGCTCGCGGTCCACTTTCTGATTTATGTAGCAAGCTGGGCATGTTTGATCTATATGCTCCTGCTTGAGGGAGGGTGTTAAGAGTTATTTTATTTTGTTATTTATCATATGAGGGTATAATAGTAATTGTGGGTGTATTGTATATCAATATAAATAGACATGAGATGCAACCTAGGGTTTAAGGCCCTTGCAATCTCCTTTCTCATATTCTCTCTTCTCCTACTTTTCCTTCTCCTCTCTATCTCCAAACTTAACTATAATAAAATAAACAAAATTGCTAACGATCTCGCAAACAAACTAGAAATCATATCTTTCTACGGATCCTCTAATGCACCAACAAAGATCACTAAGCCTCAATTAAGAATACTTATACATACATGTATCAGAATTAGAATCCATTTCAATCATAAGCTTACATCAATAACATCATTTCTCCAAAAAGTACTTCAAAAGCACAAGAATCTCATCAAGAGCGATATAATTTCAATCAATTAAAGGGAAAAAAATGTATGCACCAACAAACAGAATTGACACACTATTCTATAAGAGAAGTGACTATCAAAAAATCCAATATAGAATTGCAAATTTTAGTATGAAAACAAGATCTCCTTAACAACTCAAACCTTAATTTTTAAGGTATAGGGAGAAGAACGTATTTCATACAATCAAAATAAAATAAACAAAATTGCTAACGATCTCGCAAACAAACTAGAAATCATATCTTTCTATGGATCCTCTAATGCATCAACAAAGATCACTAACCCTCAGTTGAGAATGCTTATAGAACCCTAGTTACTGATCCCCTAAAATGCCAACTTTACTAATTGTACTATGAACATTAGATTTTGTCAACACCTTAAAGATTGAAACTTTGACAAAGAACAACATATTCTCATGCAATCCAAGTGAAAATAAACAATTTTCGCAAACCGACACACTCTAGCACCCTAATTACTGGCTAATCATAATAAAAACAAACAAAAATCACCTTAGCTCTCGCAGAACTAAACCAAAAGTCTAACTTTCTACAGACCATCCATAGCATAATCAACAACAATGACAACCACAAAGGAACCACCCCCCCCCCCCCCCACACACACACACCCACACCCCACCCACTACCAGGAGACCAATTTTACTACAAACACTGATCGAAACGTTCTAAACGAACAACGCATAATCACCCAACCCGAGGAAAAATAACCAATTTCCCCAACCCCTATCTCCCCGGAATCCTAATTACCGACCAACCGTAATAAAAACAAAAAAAAGGCCAAAATCTCACAAAAATAGCCAAATATCTAAGCTTTCAGCCAATCGGAACCCTAGTTCCTAACGGAAACCCCAAACTCCATACCCCCCGCATGATCCAATAAACGAGATCTAGAATTTCCGCCGCAATCAATATAATCGAGAATATTATAGGACTTTCGAGAAAATATAGAAATAAACGACAATTGAGGACATTTTACGAACCAATTTGTTGGGGAAATGCAAAAATAAACCCTAAATTAGAGAAAAGAGAGGGGAGAGATCTTCGACCTGAAATTTGACGAATAGAGAAAGGAGGAGAAAAAACATCAAACGAACGGGTCCGATCTTGAAGGTACGTACGTGTCTACATATGTATGGAACGGGCCTTTGACAGAAAAAAAATCAGAAATATTTTTATTGGAAGCATCAAAATTTTGTTTCCCTTGCACTCATAAAAAATAAATAACGTTTTTTGTTTCGTATAAAGTAATAAAATTTAATAAAATTATAAAAAAAAGAAAAATTTGGACAAAATTGTATGGAGGAGGATGACCCGCCAACTCAGTTGGCGGGGTGCAGTGCTGGATAGTAACTCGCCAACTGAGTTGGTGGGGCGCTCTCCTCGAGAGGCCGCTCGCCAACTCAGTTGGCGGGGCATGCTGAGTTGGCAACTTAGGACCGTTGCACTCTGCTCGCCAACTCAGTTGGCGAGTAAGGATCCGTTTCCCACATTTTAGTCGTTGCACAACGGCTATTACATTCAACACTCTCCCTCTATAAATTTCCTATCTCAACCAAATCATCTCACACTCACTCTATTTCCTCTCTTCCCTCTAGCAAAGTCTCCAACACTCTCTCTGTCTCTCTGCCTGCAGCTAAAGTTCATTTGAATTTTCTATAGCAAAAGTTCTCAACCGTCATGGATCGTATCGTAAGAATTGTATGCTCGCACGGCGGTAAAATAAATGGGTTAAATTACGAAGGAGGAGAAAGTATAATTTTTTCAACTTATCCGAATATTAGTTTTGAAAATATACGTAATCATATTATTGAACGTTGTTCTATTCATTATGATTTTATTCTGAAGTCTATTTTTTGTTCTAATTATTTTTTGATAGATAGTGAAGATGCATTGAATTATATTCTTGAGATTAATTCACAATCACGATATATAAAAATATATGTTATTAAAGTAGCAGCAACCTTAGATAGTAGAAATAATGAATATTTTTTTGAATATCAGCATATTAGTTCGGGTGCTAGTTCTTCTCAACAAATAGTTTCATTTATCCAAGAAGGTCATTCATTAGATGAATCTAACAATGATGATGATAGTGACAACGACGATGGAAATAGTGATGATTTAGTTAAAAATATAGATTATACGGTAGATGATGATGTTGTAAAAGCTATCACTGATGAAGTATTTAAGGGACAATCATTTCCTAGTCGTTCTCACTTTAAAAGCTTTATAAGTAATTTAGCAATTAGATATAATTTTAGTTGTTCAGCTAGTGTTATGAATAATGCTCGTGGAATTATATATAGTTGTGATCAACCGAATTGTAATTGGAGAGTATATGTCAAATCTATTGGAAATGGCGATATAGTTAAAGTTAGTACATTAAAAAATCATCATTTTTGTTTAGGAAGACTTAGTACAGAACGTCATCGACTAGCTATCGCTTCATGGATTAAGACCATGATAATTGAAATTATTAGAGATAACCAGTCATACAGTCCATCACAAATTGTTAAAGATATATATAGGGAGCACCGTATACAAGTTAGTTATTCCAAAGCCTGGAGAGCCCGAGAGACAGCATTAGCTGAAATTAATGGTAGTTATGATGAGGCATACGCTAGTCTTGAGGAGTATTGTTATAAAATTATGGAGACAAATCCAGGTAGTACATGTTTTATTAAAACTGCCGAAAATAATAGCTTCCAACGAATTTTTATTTGTTTTAAGTCATGTATTGATGGATTTTTAAGGGAATGTTTACCAATTATTAGTACTGATGCTACATTTCTTTCGTCTAAATATCAAGGTATCTTATTTATTACTTGTGCTCACGATCCTAACTATCAATTATATCATATAGCTATTGTTGTTGCTGAAGGTGAGAATAGTGATTCTTGGTCTTGGTTTTTAAATTCTCTTAAAATATCTTTTGAAAGATATTTTAATGATTGGAGTACAATTTCTTTTATATCTGACAAGCAAAAGGGATTAATAAATACTTTTCGTGCTATTTTTCCTGCATCTCCTTATTTTTTTTGTATTCAACATTTTAAACAAAACATGAAAAAGTTACCAAAGAACTAGTATTTAAACACTTGTTAGACTCGCTTGCTAGATCATATAATAAACGGATGCAGAGAGTGTATTTGATATAATTAAAGCCGAGAATATAATGTTGTACGATTGGCTTATTGGTGTAAACGATGAAAGTCGTCGATTTGAACATTGCATAACAGCGCATGCTACTTGTCCTAGATTAGATATTAACACTTCTAATCTTGCTGAATATTTCAATAGCTGGATTAAGAAATTATGAGATAAGCCAATAACAATACTTCTCGATGGTATTAGAGCAAAGATTATTACACTTCATGACAATCGTAGAAAGAATACTGAAAATATAAACACAGATTATTGTCCGAAGATGTTAAAAAATATGGCTTCTATTATCAAAGAGAAGAACCACCTAGAAATATTAGCTATTGATGTTAAAAAACATGGCTTCTATGCTGGAAGACGGGATTGTACTGGAGGCATTTCCGGTTCCCGTCCAATACCCAGATGCTCAACACGAGTCACAAGTTCCTCCATAAGATGACGAGTCACAACTTCCTCCATATGAGGTCATTGTAAATGTTGTTGGTATACACCACTCTAAAATTTGAAACTTGTAAATTAATATATTTATCATATCTATGTATATGTATTTTTGAAAGTATAATGAAGTCATACCAAATCATGCATTCCATCGGCAAAAGCACGCAGAGTAAAATCGTCTACGGATCTACTCTTGAACCTTTGCTACTCATAGTGGTATACTCAGTTGCTCATAAGAGGGCATCCCCACCATTGCCTATAGTCCAGGCTACCCATGTCTGCAAAATATAAACAAAATTTTAGCAAACTATTTACACTAAATCAATACGAATAATGAGTAACTTATAACTTACATTCCTCAGCAGAATTTAGTCTAGGAGACATGTCCCTCACACTATAATTCTTGAACCGATTATTTCAGTCAGCAACGAGACCAAGGATTCGTTGTAATGCATTTGATGCCTCATAACCGACTGTCGGTGGATCATCAAAAATTATTGGACTCATTTCGAATTGTCGAAGAACACGGTCTGCCGGATGGTACATGGTGAACCGACCATATATAATATGAGATCTGTGTAAAGTAAATGCATATGATGTTCTCTTGATTTTTGGAGCATCAGGTTCAAGTGAGTAAGGTAACCAGGTAACCTGTTTAAAGATATTGTATCAATTAGATGTGATATTTATCTACGATCAAAACTTAAATGATTTAAAGATATTTATTGCATATTTAAAAATTACCTCATGATACTGTAGTGTATCAAATTGGCTACGATAAAGTGATACACTCATGTATTAGTAGTGTTGATAATCCACTACATCTGTAGGACAGCGCATAGCAACTAAAATACTCCAACATCACTGAGAATGCTGGTAACAGACCTACCAATATAGAAGTGCTCGTAGGACCAGAACTATAAAACAAAAATATGACATTAGTACAAACAAAATTTGCGTATAGAATTAATCTAACATTTTAAGGTCTTTCATTCGTACCTGAATCAGTGAAATACATCCATAAATACTCTTGCGATTTGATCTCACAAATTCTGTCAGATTGGCATATAAAAAGGCAATAGTAGCAGCTTCCCACGCATGCTCAGTAGGTTTTGTCAAATCATCCAAGAATGGTAGAAGCTGCACATTTACCATATTTCTCGATGCATCGGGAAATAGAATTGCACCACATAAACAGAGCAGATACGCTCTAGTGCAACGAATGACCTGGATATATTAAGTGTTATATAGAATTGCACCACTAAATTAAGTCATAAACAAATTTACTAATAAAAATATATACCCGCATTTCATCTACATCAACCACCCCGTCAATAGTGTGATCTAGGTCCATGAAGTTACCACGGAGCTATGTAAACTTCACAAATTTACCGTCTTTTAGACCTGATGGAGGGCTAATACCGAGATACCTCCTGATCAGATCAGATCCCTTTAAGTGCGGATCAAAATATATAGCGTTACCTTTAATAGGTAACCCTAGTATATTCGCCACATCAAAAAGGGTGATCGTCATCTCGCCGAATTTAGCTCCTACGTACGATAATTCCTTTTGGCTCGTCAATGTACATGGATCCGGGTTCGTAAACCAAGATCATGGTCGTATAACTATAAAAAACATATACATTATATTTTGTGTGTAAATTAATAAAGTTGGCAACTTATAATTTCAAAAATTACCTCGCTAGTAAATATCTGACTAGAAATGTGGTCTTCACGTTGCTTAATAATAAGCTGGGTAGTCGGTCCGCCAGGAATACGACCGTCATTGTGGGTAGCCATCTCCAAAAATCTTGATTATAAGATGTGAGGAGGAGGAGGAGGAGGATTGCTATGAGTAAGGAGGAGGAAGAGGATTGCTGTGAAAACAAGAAGAGGAGGAGGAGAAGAATGTGTTGTGAGATCTCTCGGTAGTGGGGGGTGTTTATAGGGAGGGAAGGGGAGGGGATGGGGGGAAGTTGAGGGGATGAGGGAGGGTCTCCGAGGGAAGGGGAGCGGTCATTGGGGGGGTGATCTCCGAGGAAGGGGAGGCGTCAGGGATCCAAGGGGAGGGAAGAGTGCGGCCCGCCAACTGAGTTGGCGAGCGGTCTCTCGTAGACTGCGCCCCGCCAACTCAGTTGGCGAGCAGTCTCTCGTGGACTGCGTCCCGCCAACTGAGTTGGCGAGCGGCCTCTCGAGGAGTGCGTCCCGCCAACTCTGTTGGCGAGTAGTCCTCCTCCATACAATTTCGTCAAACTTTTTCTTTTTCCTATAATTTTATCTAAATTTATTACTTTATATGAAAAAATTCGAATAAAAAAACGTCCTATTAGTTTTTAACACAAAAAAATCCTTTTCTTAACTTTTTATTTTTATTTTGTTGAAAAAACATCCATGGGTCGGGTACATCTTGTGTAAAATTCTACCATTGAACAATTTTTTTTATTTTTATATACATATACGTAATTATTACATCAAAAGAAATGAACATTTTCATGTTAGAAAGATTTTAATCATCAACATCTTATATATATACATATATATATATATATATATATATATATATATATATATATATATATATATAACTATTTCATATTATAGAACCATCATATCTTACATGAATTGAATTATGATTGTGTGGATAAGATTAAAAGGTGTAGATCTCACCACCTTTTAATCTCGACCATCAAATCCAAATCCAATCCAGATAACATATGGTAATTTCATATTATCATTTTTGTATATATATATATATATATATATATATATATATATATATATATATATGAGTCATATTTCTACATGAGTTATGCACATGTGGACCAATAGAAATAGACGCATATGCCTCCCACGTGCATCCATGTGCACTAGTACACTATATTCATATTGATTCATATGTGCATGGTTCATGTAGGAAATGAGTCATATGCATGAGCCCTATGGACCAATAGAATATGGTGTACTAGTACACATGGGTGCACATGGGATCTAGGAGTCTATTCTTATTGGTACACATGTGCATGGCTCATGTAGAAATATAAACAACATGTCTTATATATATATATATATATATATATATATATATATATATATATATATATATATATATATATATATATATATTAAACGGAATATGTACCAATAGAATAGAATTACTAGTGCGCATGGGTGCACGTGGGATTTAGGAATCTATTAATATTGTTTCATCTGTGAATGACTCATGTAGGAATATGAGCACAATGACTCATATTCCGTTTACCTTATATATATATATATATATATATATATATATATATATATATATATATATATATAGGGATAAACGGGATATAAGCCATAATGTTCATCTTCCTACATTTCTACATGAGTCATGCACATGTGGACCAATAGGAATAAACTCCCACATCTCATGAGCATCCATGTGCACTAATACATTCTTCTATTGGTCCACATGTGCGTGACTATATTTACACTATGACTTATATTCCGATTACTACCCTATATATATATATATATATATATATATATATATATATATATATATATATATATATAACAAATGTTACGAAAAATGTCCATTTGTTGGTTTATTTTTAAAAGTACGTTTATGAGGCAAACGTGTAGAACGCCAACTCACTTGACGTTTTGGAAAAACAAAAATTATGAGACACCAAGTGAGTTGGCGCCTTCCTTAAGAAAGACGCAAACTGACTTGGCATTACATAATTTTTATTCAAAATGTCAAATCAGTTGACTTATTCTTCTTTTATGTGTAAATTGTTAAATAATTTCATGTTTTATAAAATTATATATAAATATTTCTTTCCATATAAATATTTTTGATTTGTTTTGGAAAATCCAAAGGAATATGGAAGTTCCAAACTGACGACAAAAGAAAGTGATGTGCTTGACCCGTGGGAGCTAAACTATCAAACAACAAAGTATGTCAATGAGAGGGAAGACTCATCCACGGAAATCCAAGTTCAATAGGCAACGGCCGGATTATCAAAACAACAAGCTTTCAATATCTTGAAGTTTCGAAACATTTGAGAAAAATAATCATCATCGTAAAAAGTAGTTCTAATCTTAGAATCAAATAGTCAACGAAACAAAGTGATAATTGCACTGATCAAACTTTTATCGCTAAACTTTTCAAAAAAATTATAATTTTTTTTTTCTTCTAATATTTTGTTAAAAAAATTAAAACTAGTTTTCTACAATAAATACACTTCGGCTCATAGTGCCAAAGATCTCTTGAGGAACCATGACAACGATTTTATTTTTTGTTTACATCTTTCATATGATTTTCTATGAAAATACTAATACTAACCCAACTTTATTTTATTGTCTACTAATAAAAACACGTGCGTTACATGTAAAATAAATATTTAGGTTATTTATTAATATTGTTTCACATAATAGTTATAATTAGAATTTGGGTCTACAAAGTGTCCGGTATTAGACTTTTGGTCTCGAAATCACTGTTCACGTAGCTAGTGAACAATGATTTCGAGACCCAAAGTTATGCTGGACACTTTGGAGATCACTTTGGAAATCTAAATCCTAATTTTCATATATATATATATATATATATATAATTAGGATTTATTATAGATTTAATTATATTTTAGTTATAATTTGTTATGAATATATCTCTACTATTTATAAAAATTATGTATCTCCCGTAAGTTTTTTAAAAAAATTAATAAGTTGAGTATTTACTTACAGTTTTAGATTTTTTTTAATTTTTCATAAAATTTTTAAAAAATAAATAAATTAGTTGAATATTTTATTACGGTTCTGACGGATAAGCGGAAAGTTGGTTTCAATTTTTATTTATCTCCATAAGTTTAAAAAAAATAATAAAATTGGTTGAGTATTTATTTACGACTTGGACGGCTCAATTTTTAGTCGTTCCAAGACGCATTATAAGATTAAAAATATATTGGGAACTTTCACATTGCATCATAGCCTCTCTTGAACCCACTGTTTCAAGGCCCACAATTTATCTCAATATTTATTAATTAACATAGTTTCTTTATCATGGTCCTATGATAAAGGAGTTACAGTTTTAAGTGTCTCAACGATGAGGGGTTTAGAACAGACACAAATCGAATATTTTTTTGAAAATTTAATTTTTAATCTGGTAGAAAAGACATAAAAAAAAATGGTTAAAGTGTGTCTCAATGTTGCCGGCAATATTATTATATTTTTCCATCACTTTGAATTGGTTAATAAGTCCAATTTTGCATTTTATCATCAATACTTCTCTTTTAAGATTAGATGGCTGAAAATATTCCATAGTTTGTCAATTATTAAGGGTAATTGTCAAGAGAGTTAACTAATTTGTAATCAAGAAATCTCTCTATAATATTTCTCTATTATAAATATCCCTGGTTTTAGATCCCATAGAACTTGGAATCAAAATTTCACAATACCCTTCCATTTTCCATCCCTACCCTTTTCATCCTAAGAATCCGTTTGGTTTGATATGCAAAAGAAAGTGGAAGAAGAAAAAAAAGTGAAGGCAAAAAAAAGTGAAAGAATTATTTTTTTCTTCTAATCTAAGAAATTCAATTTCTGTAAGAGTAAGAGAAAAGTGAAAGCTTACCAATTTACAATTATACTCTATAAAAATTATATTATATAAAACTTATTTAATAAAGTCAAATAGTAAATAAAATTTTCTAGTTGATGATATAATTGATAAATTCTATTTTTTTTCTTCATTCTACTTTTCTTTTCATACAAAAAAAAGTGTATCACTTCTATTTTTCATCCGTTTTACCAAAACACAAATGAATTTTCTTTTTCCATATAGATGGAAAGTATATCTCTATTCTTTTTTCTTCCTTTTACTTTTCCATCATTCCTACGAAACAGGTACTAAAGCCTCATTTGGTTCTCGAAAAGAAAAAAAAATTATTTATTAAAAAAATCTTTTAAGAAATTATAATTTTCTTCTTTTTTTATCCAGTGTTTGAAAATGTCAAAAGAATTAAGAGGGAAAGTGAATTGGGATGAAAATGTGAATCCTTAAGGTGGGTGCATGAAATCATTTTTCTACTATTTTTTTTTATTTGGAAATTATTTTTCTTCACTTTAACTTTTTTTTGGCATCAAAATATAGAAAAATAATGACTTTTTTTGAAGACCCTGATTGCGGAAACCAAACGTGGCCTAAGGGACTATTAGGTTTGCGGATTAGGATTGCAAAAGTGGCCAAAATTTATATTTAGACCATTTCATGTGTTTGGTTGAAGAATTTGCTTAAAAAAAAATTACTGTGATTTGATATTGAACAGTTGTATGCCACGAAGTCGAAATTTTGACATCGAATTTTTTTTTCTCCGAAGTGGATCGCAGAAGTAAAATATTCTTATTTTCACTTTGCACGTTTAATTGGATTATTAATTTCTCTCTACTTTAAGAAAAATATTATTTACTATTCATGTGACTTCAACAAAATATTACACTCTTCACTCACTTCAGCAACCAATCAAACATCACATTTTTAGAATTTATCACTTATAATATTCATTTTTTTAAAGCACCCAAACAATAATTTTTTTATTTCGTTCCATTCATCGCAATGCGTATATAAAATGTCAATTTCTTAATTTTTTTTTAATTTTGTTGTACTTTGCCAAAGCAAACAGCCCCTAATTTAAACCTTAACATGTTAGGGAAAACATAGGAGGAAGGGGGGAGTGATGCCAAGTTCTAACAAAAGTTGTTTATAGCATTAATTTTTGGCTTAATTGCAACTTAATACCCTCAACTATTCGAATTGTTCAACTTGATAACATCAACTTTGATAGGTACTAACTTAATACCCTCAACTATTCGAATTATTTCAACTTGATACCCAAAATTTTAAAAATTCCTAAACTACCCCTCCCCTCCCCCACCTCCTTCTCCGGCTACCCCACCAGCGCTCCCCCCCCCCACCTGTCACGCCCCGCTCTCAGAATACTAGATAAATACGGGGACTGACATGGCCAACCGCACTTTACAGAATACCGAAGTAAGCCGCAATGTATTAATGTTGTCTAGAAGACAGATGGATGAACTCTAGCATGCTATGACGTTAGTCCTAAGGCCGACATATTCTATAATCTCAATCCAACAACACAAGTACAAGAGTATATCATACATGAAAGTAAAGAGGCATCACAAATTACATGTCCCATATGATCATTAAGCTAGTGAATACAAAATGTTGCACTAGCAGAGTTTAATAATACATGATCAAATATCTAGTCATGGTCTAATATATATACATCACGTTGACCGACGTCTCAAAAATATAAGGAACTAACTCTACCCCTTGCTAAACACCACAAAATGAAGTAATCAAGATGAGGGGTGAAAGAAAGAAAATCCACTCGCGAGCTTCGACCGCAGTCCTACGAGTGCAAACCATCTTGCTGGAAGTGCGGTGGATCCTGGTTCTCTTCGGGATAACCTGGTCATGCAAAGCCAGTGGGGTCAGAACCCCAAGCAACAAGTACCACAAAGGAGCTCGAGGTGATAGACCAGACACATCACAACATAAGCAGAAAGAGACATATAAACAATAAATGCATATCGAGACTGGTACGGTACCAACGTACTTGTCTCAAGAATAATACATGAAGAATTGATAATAAAATCAAAAGTGAAAGTAAGGCGACGAGCGACAAGAGAGCATAGAAACTACTCTGGATTAGGACCATAACCCTTAAACCAAACAAGGACCGGGGTTGCATACCTTCACCCGAGCAGAACTTAGCACCCTAACCATGCGTCGGAAGAAAATAAAACTAGAAGAGCGAGCTATAATGAAGGTAACATTATTCATCGAACGGCCAAATAACTTTACGGCTTGCTACGCTTAACTAGCTAGGGTTGTCACGGACTTTAATTACTAAATGCAGGTTTTAAGAGTATTGCTACCACCGACACTGCAGTTAACTCAAATGGCCAAGGGTATGCTTATCTAGTAAATTTAAATGCACAATCAACCATACAACAACATAACTTGTTACTAGTCACAAATAAAAATTTAACTCAAAAGCATAAACTTGAACTTGAAATCATAAACTTGCTTTACAACATAAACTAGTATATAAACTTGTCTTATAAGTGTCGTAGCACGCGTAAACTTGGTCAGTCATGGATCCCTTGCCTAGCAGGGTTGTCCATGCCGTATGGGGCCCTTGGGGATCGGGGTAGCCGATAGCGCAATATTCTTTCCTCCCAATGTTCTAGGTAAATTTTATCTTGTTTAATCATTACTAAATTATTTCAAGTTCTCGAGTCGTAGACACTTGAGAACTCCCTAAAAATGACGAGTCGCGAGTATGAGCTTTTCATGAGTTGTCGTATTCGTGACACGCGATATATTGGACAATACTCACACTCGATTGCCCGATGTCAAATACAATAAATTTTTATACACAAATATTTTACTACCAGAAAAAGTCAAATTAGCGACGTAAAGAAACGTCGCTAAATGACCAATAAACGTCGCTAATCACTTTTAGCGACGTAATTAGCAACATTTTACAGAAGTCGAAACTCATCTAGTCGCTGAAAGAAAAAACGTCGCTAAACGTCGCTATACCGACATTTTTTAGCGACGTAAATATGTCGCTAGATTAGCGACGTTTAGCGATGCAACGTCGCTAATTAGCGACGTGCTCATCTGTCGCTGTAATCACCTAAAAATTTTAAGAATTTTTAAATTTAATTTTCTGAAATTAATTAGCATTTTCTGTAATTTTAAAATTAATAAACTAAGGTAGTCTGATTGGAAATAAATTTTTAAAAGATATTATAAAATATTAAAAGGTGATGAAAATTATATTTTCTAGTGTAAAAATAAAAACCGGACATGAGGTAATTTTTTGGGAATTTATTGGATCCCGGATGAATTTTTAAAGCATTAAAAACTATTAATTAAATTTAACTAAATTAATTAAACCAATAAAATAAACCCGAACCAAACCCATAGTCTGAACCGGACCGGACCGGCCGGTCTGACCGAACCGGCCCAAACCCTTAACGGGTCGGATCCGGGTCAGACCCGACCCGCCGAAACCCGACCCGACCCGTGCAAACCCTAACCCCCGAATCCCTAAAGCCGACTCTTCCACTGTCGGCGGCCGTTTCCGCCGCCGTGGCCGCCGGCAGACTCCCCGGTTCATCTCTCCAGTACCCGGCGACGGTCTTCCTTCGGATTCCGGCCAACGTCCGGCCCTAACTCTCCCCTTCGACCCTATATAAACCTAGGTAGCCTCCGGCCGGAATCCCTTCCATACCCATCCCCTCTGGCGACCTCTATCCCGTCTCTGACCACCCGACGCCCCGATCAGACCACCCGGAACTTCCCGCCGAACCACCAGCAGACCTCCGCCTTCCCAGTCCAGCCACCTCCGGCCCCCAACCCTGCTGTCGAACCCAGTCGAACCCGAGCCCCAATTTCTCCTCCGTCCAGCCGACGTCCGGCCGCCCGCAGCGCCAAAATCGGCCGCCCAGACCGTCGCCGACCATCCAGAACCGGTGCTGCCTCCGCCCGCACCCCGGGCCGACTCCGGCGAGCTCGAACGCAATGCAGAAACCCTGCCCTAGCCAGGACACGGCTTGGACACAGATCCAGGACACGGAGACTCGACTCGGACGCGTAGATTGGATTTTTTTAACCCTATTCAGGTACCCATAACTTTCTGCTAGTAGCTCTGTTTCCTATTCCGTCAATTTTATCGCGTAGCCTGTAAGACCCCCTCGGTGCCCGTGCGAACCGCTCGGTGCATCGCGACCTGTGGTGATCGCGAACCGCGAACCAAAAACAGGAAAACCAACGCCCTATTTTACCCCGGAACCGAGTACGCCCCGCCAAACGGGACGACTTGGTCACGTACGGACTTCACCGATACGTGCGCGTCGTTGATACGGACGTGTGGGCTTTCACAGAAGCTGATTCGGATGTGCGAGCACACCAAAATCAGTGCGTATCCGCGGACAACGCCCCGTATCCGACTTTTCTGTAATTCACTGTAACTTAGTGTATACACGTCGGATCGAGACAAAACTTATGCCATCGGACTCGTAGCAATACGCTGGTCCTGTGAGCCAAGTTTGGTTCGATTCTGAGAATGTTGGAAAAATCGCGTGTCGTGGGCCTCACAGGCTCCACTTGACGGGCGATTTTGAGAACGGCTCATCGGAATCCAATTCTGGAAGTTCCGTTGAGTTCGTATCATTGTTCCTGACCTATTGACACTAAGTTGGACTAATTTGGAGACCTTTGATCCTGACGCATTTTTCGGTGCAAAGCGGCCCACATATGGACCCCGCTTTGGCCCAGAAATGTTGTTTTTGCCCTTGTGTCCAAACTGGACTTAAGGAAAAGTGTTTCTAGGTATTTCTTATGTTCTGAGACTGTTGGTAGTGTTTATTTCAGCTTTTGGAGGAGTATTTGCTGAACCCACGGATACAGGGATTGCTACTGGTATTCCAACCCCAGGCAAGTGTACCTTGCCAAATTATGTAGTTTTGATAATTATTTCCTTGCTTATTTATATTATTCATTATGCTTAAACCTAGGGCTGTATGACCTACTAAGCGTCCGATTATAGTCGGGTGCCAACCCCGTACGCGGAGTTGTGTACGTCATTTAGAGATGGACTTTCGTGACCCTTTATATTCTAATACTTGTTGTATCAAGTACAATAACCTAAGACACTTGACACCAAACATATGACAGAATCTTCCTGAGATATTCATGGTGATTCTGTGTAGGCTACAGGATGGACATAGATATTATATTCCTAGAGATTATGACTTGTTGCATTAGCTATGATCTCACGTGACATAGACATGAGACGTTATGGACATGAGACGTGTGGTTTCATTGGGTGGGGAGAGACACACAGGCTACAGGCTGTTTTATATATATCTACTACTATTGTGAGATTGTAGACTCTCGAGCAGAGCTAGACCCATTACTTGTTATTACTGCTACCGGCTCCCCGACACAAAGCTTGTAGCAGTCTCAGCCGAGTACTAGTGATGCTCTCAGTTACATTTTTACATAGATGGTTATGTAGATACCCTGCTTATGCTATTTACTATTTTACTGCATTTTATTTGGCTTGTATTATTTGTACCTTGCTATGTCCCCTGAGGACCTGGATCCGGATGATGTCCCCAGGTTTAGCAGAAGAGCATTATCCCGAGGTTTACGGGACAGGAGCTGAAGCTGTACCAGAAGCTGTTGCTGAAGCTGAACCAAACTTAGAAGCAGAGGTGATGGCTGAAGACTTTTCTTGAGTTTATACTTTATTTTGGACTCCTTTGTTCTGATCTGTTGAACCAGTGTTGTAGACTTTTATCGGGTTGTTCTCCGACATACTTTGCTGAGACTGGACATTGATGTACTTTCTTTATTTGCTGTTGATCTTATTATTTGTGTTTGGATGAGATTAGTTTAGACTTATTGTTGTAGACCTATATTTACAGCTTAAGTATGCCCCGGTCGGATCCATTAAATTGGGTTTGTCCATCGGTGCGTGCTGCTGGCCATTGCCACGTGTCTAGTTCCTTGGTATTTTGGGACTGAGGCGTGACATAGTTTTTGTGGTGGCCCATGCAGGTCAAACAACAAAATTGTTTGGTTTCAACTTAGGGACCGAATAAACCTGTAAAAGGATAGGATAGATTATAGTATCTCATCCATTTGTTGAATCATTTTTGAAACTCTATATCGCAGTTGAATTAAGTACTTGATTTGTATCCTGCTTGGACTCTACTAAACGTTCTCATAAAGTTTATTTTGGATGCAGAAAGATGGATCCAAGAATTGGAGATGAAATTCCTTTGAGTACACCACAAGACGCTGTGGTTACCTATGGAGATGGAGTTACACCAGAGAACAGAGGTCAATCCTCTCAAAGTGGACAAGCTGAGCAGCATATGTCACGTCCCAGTCCCAAAATACGTAGGACTAGGACACGTAAGCATGCCAGCCGCATGGATATGGCAACTCCAATATATGGAAACCAAATCCATACGTACGCTGTATTATGAATATCAAATCCATAAGTGGTAAAAATATAATATAATTCACAGGGTAAAATCTAAATCTCATCCACCAAAATCATATAGAAATAAATAACCAGTATCTATGAAACTAGATCTCAATAAGAAGGATCTAAAGATAATAGTTGGGTAGAAACAAATCCACTACCAACTCAAATGGGAAAAGTAAATACAATATAAGTACAACTCACTCAAACAATATAAGTACCAGCTACCAATCACGGCTCGAAGGGAAGACATCCACGAATCTTCTATATCCTTCCAATCTGCGCTCCTGCAAATACTCAAGAACAGGTACACCTGGCAGCGGACCAGGTCCTCAGAGGGACATAACAAGTATACTTAAACACATGCCAATAAAGTACTGAAATAATTATCCAAAGGGGTCGCCTAACCGTCTAAAGTGAATGCAGTTAAGAACAACTTTCCCCACAAGTGAGCTATCTGGCTGAAAACCTGGGATTTGGCATGGTTCTCTATTGGAGATCCAGGGGCCTACAAAGGCACGACAATTTTCGAACGCCGGAGGCCCGCCTGATAATAATATAATATATAGTGGTCATCACCACCCGTATCTCCAGCGGAGAATCCGGGCGCACAATAGAAAAAGTGTAAAGGAGCTCAAATGCGGTACTTGTTGTTCTCCCCACCCCATGCTCTAAGCATGTCACATCCATGACACGATTTGGTCCATAGCCTATTCTTAGTACCTAGCCCAATCCTGCAACCAGACAAGGACAAGGATGGGACCACCGTACTACAATAGACTATGTCCATAGACCTCTAATAACTGCTAAGTCTTCTAGCATGCAAAGTTTCTAACAGCAGTTATTCCTAACGCACGTCCCACACGTACCGATGATCAGTCAATATGTGCGTCCGTGATCTATATGAGACTCACCACTCGTGTAAAAATATGTGTCACAGTCAAATAAAATCTAATGGTGCTACATGATAATGGGGTAGTCTCATGAACAAGGTCAATGCAATACATAAATAAAAATATAACGCGACAACACCGTCGCGCGCATTTTGTATAACAGTTAAAATATATGAACTAAGGACAGAAAATAAAGATGCATGCAACATATGGAGTATAAATAACAGTACAATGGCAAGGTATACTTGCCTGGCAAGGAAGCTGCAATGTACCAATAACCTGCTCCAGAAATTGCGCAGAACAATCCAATATCCTATGTACACATAAATATAATATAATAGAATCATTAGTCATTACACTAGCACATACTCAACCATATTTACACTGGAATCAGGGGGTATACTAGGGGTAACACTAGTCATCTAACACGGTCAATTACGCATTGAATTACGAGGGTGTCGCGTCTTCAAGTACTGTACGAAATCAGTCAGTCAACTGACAGGTGTCTATGCCGGTACGTTAGTGTACGCAAGACAGACAAATTCACAAGTTCTTAGGGTCAACATGGTCAAGGTAAGTATGGGATAGTCCACGATATCCTAGGGTCATACAGTCTGAATATTTAGTCATAATTATCAATTAGCATTTACTTACATATATATTCATATAACTATATAATAATATAACCATTAATTTATTTTAATTTATTTAATTCTGGAATAATTACTCTAAAATCCTATTTTAATCTTATTATTCTGATTTTTATGTTAATTCCTAAATTTTGTCCAAAGAAACTGAATTTTATCAACTCGAGACTCATGGCACGCAAATCGAGGCGATCTGTTGACCAAAAAGTCAACCGATACAAACTCGACTTTCATGCATGATTTCCTGTAGATTTCAGTAAAAAAAATATACTAAATTTATGGCTCGTCTGAATTCAAATTCGTTTGGGAATTATGGCACATACAAATTTTGTATTGTGCACCGATGGTTAAATTCTAACCTAGAAGTTCTACAGAATTAATAGTATGTAAATACTTCGAAATAAATTCTGGGAAAAATATATGTCGATGATCTCGACATTAGCTTTTTGAAACTTTAAACGGTTCATGATTCTGATTCCTGGTTCTCCCGGAATCGCGAAAACATCGAAACACGTCTATTTTTGGATATGCTGTGCTCTACAAATTTTCCAGAATTTAATACTAATAATTTAGAAAAACAATTTATATTATCAGAAAGCTAACCTCATTATCGTTCTAACAAAAAAAAACTGGAGCATGTTTGGAGTCCGGAGCTAGGAGATATCGTCTTTTTAATTTGTCATAACTAGTAGAAAATGTGGCTGAATTTATGACGAATTTTAAATATTTTTTTGGACGAAAAAGAGAGGAATTTGGGAAAGAAAAATATGAAGGATAAGGTATATATAATGGTGGACACTATTTAATTAAATAAGAATAGGATTGGTTAATTTGGATAGGATTATGATGAATTTAAATAAGGATAGGATATGCATGAAGTTGATTTCCTAGTAGGTTCAGGATTTGAATTAATTTAAAATAGAGTTTGAATTTATCTCAATAATTTATAATCTTAAATATAATTAAAGATAATACAAATAATTTATAAAATCTTATTAATATCTATTAACACTAAATTAGTATATATCTAATATTAAGACTATATATATCCAAATAAATCCTAAATAATTTTAAAATCTAAATAAATTTCTTAAAATTCTAAATAAATTACAAAAAAATATAATTAAATATTTTAAACTAAATAAATATTTGGTAGGAACGACATGCAAGTATGGTCGTATAGTAAATCATAGAAGTCCTAAAAATTTATGTTTTCTAAGTTTTAATTACCAAAAAAATTCTAGAAAAATCTCCAAAAATCTAAAATAACCTAAAATAATTCTAAATGAATATTTATATAAGTAAATATATCAAGAAATTTATTTTCTAATTAACTAAGATCATATTCTAAATAAATTCACATATATAATAAATATAATAATATAAAATATACACAAAATACCTATTTTGGGTGAGGGAGTTTACAATCTACCCAACTTAAAATAATTTCGTCCTCGAAATTAAAATAAGACATAATTTGTTAAATCCTTCACATTCGTACATAAGGTATGTCAATCGCAATCTCTTCCAAAAATTTAAATAATAAAATCTATTCGAATCTATCGCGGTCACTTCAAAATTAATATAACCACTGTTTAAATCAAAATTTAACCTGTCGTAATCTCTTCTCGATTTTTAAATAATCAACATCCAAATCTGACTCAAGTCTATATGATATCCCACATCAAAATTTATATCATAATTTCCAACTATCATAATCTCCTCTAGACTTTGAACAATAAATAATTCTAATCAAATCTTATTCCTATTCTTAACTTAAGAATTTTGTACTATTCAAATATTTAAACTCAATTTACATCCTCAATATTTCAAATAGGTGACCCAACAATCAAAATTAAACTTTTAATTCAAATCATCAAATTGTAAAATTTAAATCTAATTAACCAATTGTTCAAGTCTAAAATTATATATTTATCCTCAAAATTTAAATCGATGATTCATCCTTCAATATTCAAAATTTAAATCATGTGCTCAAAGTATAAATATTGGGTCCTCATTATCAAGATTTTTAAAATTCATTAAATCCTCATTATCTTAATCATCCTTCTAAATTTCTCAAAATTACAATGGCTTGAACCTCTCCGAATCTAGTCTTACTCGATCATAATCTAAAGAAATTCCTCCCGAGTTGACAATGCACTACTACCCAACTTAGAATTTATCCACCTATCACCTAAGGCTATATACCTTAAGAAAATATCCCTTAATTTATTTACTCATGTCGTTCAATCCTCGAAACTTCAACGCCGATCATATCACATATGATATGCCCTTAATTACGAAAGAATAATCCTCAAGTATGTGATCGGCCTATGGGGTATATCTAGTACTCTCTGTGTATCAAACTTTATACCCAGCACGAGGTTTCGTCTTTCCGAAATAAGGGAAGACGAAGATCAATAATAAAGGGTTCAAGGGTAGCGTAATAGAATAGAAGTATTGGGATCAAGACGTTTAAAGAATTCAATTGGAAATTATCAAAGCAGTTGTGGATTGAAATTCTATTTTGGTAATCCTTTGTTTGCCTGCTCGTATTAGTACAGTTATGTAACTGATACGATATGTCAGATATGCCTAGGGCAAGTATATTCGTCTACTAATCACTACATATCTCAATCCACGTAAAGTAGCGTTACGAAGGGCGAACCAAATGTACTAAGGTTGTCCAGACCGTAATACACTGATTCTGATTAGACAATTGCATCAGCAGGCGTCCCCAATAATACATGTCTCATGATCAAGCTCGATAAAAATAAGCTTGCAAAGACTAGGCTATAATAGCAGCATAATTCGAGGTAGCACAGAAAATATAACGCTGGATTATGATGAGAGAAGTCACAAATAATTCAAGTTGCAAAAACAAAACAACATAAGCAACAATAACAAAAGACTCTACAATCTCTACAGTTATCATATTAATTCCTTGTCTAAGTCGATAGTCGACAAAGTAGGGGTGTGAGCCTCTAAGTTCTATAGTCTGAATAAACACTATCATCTTATGTTAGCATACAATTAATGCCATTCAGTTACACTTCATTAATGGATTCACAAGGGCTATATGATACCAGATGGTGAGGTATACTACCCAACTTAAAATAATTAAACTAGTACTGTGACAGCCTTAAGAGGATCCTACAAAAATAACCTTGCACATGTACATAGAACAGAAACTCTTATTAGGGTATATGAGGAAAGATCTTGGTATTGATTAGGGTATCCTTTTTATGTAGGTAATGGTCATACTAAGTCTTAGTCATAGCACTTATAGAGCAAGTGTCAATAGTAAGGATAGAAGAGTTACTGGCCGTCAGAGGAGAAAGAGGATATAGCCTACATTGAGGTGGGGTACATGTTACATGATTTAAAACTAAGGGTTAATCATCGGTCACAATCTACAAAATAACTTAAACTTATCAAGTTCTAACTACCAAGCATAAAAAAATTTCACATTCAAGGCTACAACTATAATCCTAGCAAACTATGAGCCCTTAACAAAGAATAATTACTTGGCCTACTATCCGAAGTGTCAGATGGCACGAGTTGAAAGATGAAGAGAAGAAACGTAATTAGCCGTCGCAAAATAGCGAGTGCTATGGTCGCAGGGAACAATATATAAAATAAAGATAGAGGGCTCTAGATAGCATCATGGTTCTCTAAGGGGAGTGGGGTGTTGGTTGCTATGTTCGGGGTATGATCAAGGGAGAAGTGTTGATTACATTCCTCTAGGCTTCCTAGGGTGCTGTCTACTAATAACAAGATAATGATATAAGTTTATAGTTCCAATATCATCTAACTATGAAGGTTAGGTTCAGTCCAAATATTAAGTTTTTGGTTTTCTATGGGTTCCTCAATGCTAGGGGCAACATTATGGTAACCTTCTAACTAACTCTAGTAGTGTCTATACTACTCTCAAGTCCTCATATTACATCCGGGGTAATGGTAAACCAATTATAGGGATAAGGGATTCTAGGGTTCGCTAGATATTCTAAGCTTAGTGGTGTATCTATAATCTCGTTGTATTCTAAATAGGTGTGCTACTCTAATTATCATCTAACAACAGGAACTTCTATATTCTAGGAGGAGGTTATACTTAAAGAACTATTAGGGAAGCACAAGAATCAAGCATGATACATTTGATCAAAATAGAACAGAGAGGAGGAAGATGAATCAGGGTCAGTTGTGGATGAGATCCTATATTCTAGTCCTAGGTGCAGGCTTGTTCGGTACAATAACGTAACCGAGACAATATGCTCTTGACCTGCATGGGCCACCACAAAAACATATCACGCCCCAGTCCCAAAATACGTAGGACTAGGACACGTAAGCATGCCAGCCGCATGGATATGGCAACTCCAATATATGGAAACCAAATCCATACGTACGCTGTATTATAAATATTAAATCCACAAGTGGTAAAAATGTAATACAAGTCACAGGGTAAAATCTAAATCTCATCCACCAAAATCATATAGAAATAAATAACCAGTATCTATGAAACTAGATCTCAATAAGAAGGATCTAAAGAAAATAGTTGGGTGAAAACAAATCCACTACCAACTCAAATGGGAAAAGTAAATACAATATAAGTACAACTCACTCAAACAATATAAGTACCAGCTACCAATCACGGCTCGAAGGGAAGACATCCACGAAGCTTCTATATCCTTCCAATATGCGCTCCTGCAAATACTCAAGAACAGGTACACATGGCAGCGGACCAGGTCCTCAGAGGGACATAACAAGTATACTTAAACACATACCAATAAAGTACTGAAATAATTATCCAAAGGGGTCGCCTAACCGTCTAAAGTGAATGCAGTTAAGAACAACTTTCCCCACAAGTGAGCTATCTGGCTGAAAATCTGGGATTTGGCATGGTTCTCTATTGGAGATCCAGGGGCCTACAAAGGCACGACGACTTTCGAACGCCGGAGGCCCGCCTGATAATAATATAATATATAGTGGTCATCACCACCCGTATCTCCAGCGGAGAATCCGGGCGCACAATAGAAAAAGTGTAAAGGAGCTCAAATGCGGTACTTGTTGTTCTCCCCACCCCATGCTCTAAGCATGTCACATCCATGACACGATTTGGTCCATAGCCTATTCTTAGTACCTAGCCCAATCCTGCAACCAGACAAGGACAAGGATGGGACCACCGTACTACAATAGACTATATCCATAGACCTCTAATAACTGCTAAGTCTTCTAGCATGCAAAGTTTTTAACAGCAGTTATTCCTAACGCACGTCCCACACGTACCGATGATCAGTCAATACGTGCGTCCGTGATCTATATGAGACTCACCACTCGTGTAAAAATATGTGTCACAGTCAAATGAAATCTAATGGTGCTACATGATAATGGGGTAGTCTCATGAACAAGGTCAATGCAATACATAAATAAAAACATAATGCGACAACACCGTCGCGCGCATTTTGTATAACAGTTAAAATATATGAACTAAGGACAAAAAATAAAGATGCATGCAACATATGGAGTATAAATAACAGTATAATGGCAAGGTATACTTGCCTGGCAAGGAAGCTGCAATGTACCAATAACCTGCTCCAGAAATCGTGCAGAACAATCCAATATCCTATGTACACATAAATATAATATAATAGAATCATTAGTCATTACACTAGCACATACTCAACCATATTTACACTGGAATCAGGGGGTATACTAGGGGTAACACTAGTCATCTAATACGGTCAATTACGCATTGAATTACGTGGGTGTCGCGTCTTCAAGTACTGTACGAAATCAGTCAGTCAACTGACAGGTGTCTATGCCGGTACGTTAGTGTACGCAAGGCAGACAAATTCACAAGTTCTTAGGGTCAACATGGTCAAGGTAAGTATGGGATAGTCCACGATATCCTAGGGTCATACAGTCTGAATATTTAGTCATAATTATCAATTAGCATTTACTTACATATATATTCATATAACTATATAATAATATAACCATTAATTTATTTTAATTTATTTAATTCTGAAATAATTACTCTAAAATCCTATTTTAATCTTATTATTCTAATTTTTATGTTAATTCCTAAATTTTGTCCAAAGAAACTGAATTTTATCAACTCGAGACTCATGGCACGCAAATCGAGGCGATCTGTTGACCAAAAAGTCAACCGATACAAACTCGACTTTCATGCATGATTTCCTGTAGATTTCAGCAAAAAAAAATATACTGGAATTTATGGCTCGTCTGAATTCAAATTCGTTTGGGAATTATGGCACATACAAATTTTGTATTGTGCACCGATGGTTAAATTCTAACCTAGAAGTTCTACAGAATTAACAATATGTAAATACTTCGAAATAAATTCTGGGAAAAATATATGTCGATGATCTCGACATTAGCTTTCCGAAACTTTAAACGGTTCATGATTCTGATTCTTGTTCTCCCGAAATCGCAAAAATATCGAAACACGTCTATTTTTAGACATGATGTGCTCTACAAATTTTCCAGAATTTAATACTATTAATTTAGAAAAACAATTTATATTATCAGAAAGCTAACCTCATTATCGTTCTAACAAAAAAAAACTGGAGCGTGTTTGGAGTCCGGAGCTAGGAGATATCGTCTTTTTAATTCGTCATAACTAGTAGAAAATGTGGCTGAATTTATGACGAATTTTGAATATTTTTTTGGACGAAAAAGAGAGGAATTTGGGAAAAAAAAATATGAAGGATGAGGTATATATAATGGTGGACACTATTTAATTAAATAAGAATAGGATTGGTTAATTTGGATAGGATTATGATGAATTTAAATAAGGATAGGATATGCATGAAGTTGATTTCCTAGTAGGTTCAGGATTTAAATTAATTTAAAATAGAGTTTGAATTTATCTCAATAATTTATAATCTTAAATATAATTAAAGATAATACAAATAATTTATAAAATCTTATTAATATCTATTAACACTAAATTAGTATATATCTAATATTAAGACTATATATATCCAAATAAATCCTAAATAATTTTAAAATCTAAATAAATTTCTTAAAATTCTAAATAAATTACAAAAAAATATAATTAAATATTTTAAACTAAAATAAATATTTGGTAGGAACGACATGCAAGTATGGTCGTATAGTAAATCATAAAAGTCCTAGAAATTTATGTTTTCTAAGTTTTAATTACCAAAAAAATTCTAGAAAAATCTCCAAAAATCTAAAATAACCTAAAATAATTCTAAATGAATATTTATATAAGTAAATATATCAAGAAATTTATTTTCTAAATAACTAAGAGCATATTCTAAATAAATTCACATATATAATAAATATAATAATATAAAATATACATAAAATACCTATTTTGGGTGAGGGAGTTTACAGCATAACTCAAAGTTCAGGCGTGACGACATCCCACCTCCACCGTAGTTCACTCCGAAGATGCATGTCTTTCCACCAGGGCAAGCAATGGACGGACAGCAGATGTTCCAGATGTTTTACGCCATGATGCAAGCCCAACAGCAAGTTCAACAAGAGGCGCATCGTCAGGAGGCAGAGTACCTGAGAACCAGCCTAGTAAATGCATTGGAGCAGGCAAACCCGCAAGCTAGGCGACCAACGACGGGATCTATCACTGATTTTCGTCAACTCAAGCCCCGTACCTTTTCGGGCAAGGAAGGACCAACTGAAGTGCACGAGTGGCTCACAAATACACAACATCAGTTGGAAGCAACTGAACTTCCGCGGGAGAGATGGATGACTGCTGTCCGAATGCAACTGACGGACAACGCGCACCATTGGTGGCTAGCCGAAGAGAGGAGGCTCAGACATGACCGAGTCACTTGGGAGGAGTTCTCCAGACTCTTCCAAGAGATGTATATCCCAGCCGTTGCTAGATCAGAACTCTGAGACAAGTTTAACCGCCTCATCCAAGGCAATATGTCGGTGGAGGAGTATAATGCTGAATTCATTCGTCTGAGTCATTTTGCCCCTTCTCTAATTCCTACTGAAGAAGAGAAGGCGGAGAAGTTCTTTGACGGACTCAGGTTTGAGCTTCAGAGGTTGATTGGATCTGTTGCACCTACATCGTACACCGACGTCCTTGCTGCAGCACGACGCATGGAGCGCGTCACCAGGAGGGAGTCAAGTCTGAAGCGGCTATTTACCTCAGTACCATCCAAGGCATCACAGGGGGATTCTGCAAAGCGACTTCAGAAAAATCTACCTCAGAGAGCAACACTAAGAACCCTACCTACTTGTCATTTCTGCGACAAGTTAGGTCACATTGAAAAGGAGTACAGACGCAAATTAGGACTGTGCCTGGTTTGCGGATCCAACCAGCATCTATCCAGGGACTGCTCTGAACGCAGAGAGGGAGCACCACGACTAGCTTTAACTGCACTAAGGCCAGATTATCCAGCAGTGGGAGCACAGCAGACAGGAGTTGGAGGAGTCAGACCACCAGCTCCAGGAGGATACCAGCAGAGACCACCATTGCCACCTCAGGCAGCACTATTCCAGCAGGCTCGTCAGCAGAGGGGTCCAGCTCAGGGACGAGGTCAGGCATTTGCATTGGCTGTTCAGGAAGAAGCTACTGCTGGAGAAGTTATAGCAGGTACTATTTTAGTAGCTTCATTACCTGCTGTAGCTTTATTTGATTCTGGAGCATCGCACTCATTTATAGCTGCTAGCTTCGTAGCCACCCATAGAGTAGCTACTGCACCCCTTCCGAAGACTAAGAGAATTCTTAAGGGAGGTAGAATTATACCGGTTAGTGATATCTGTAGATCATGTTCGATAGTAGTCTGTGGAAGAGAAATGCGAGCCCAATTTCTGATCTTTCTATGCCTGACTATGATGTTGTACTTGGTATGGACTGGTTAAGTCAGTATCATGCTACTCTTGATTGTCGGCTTGGAAAAGTTATATTCAGACCACCCGGACACTCAGAGTTTGAATTTCTTCGAGGAGCTGTAGAGCAAGGTGTTCAGCCAACTCTTAGGATATTATCTGTAGAAGGGGAGTCAGATTACCCAAGAGTTATATCAGAGTTTGTGGATGTATTTCCCGATGATCTTCCAGGTTTACCACCTGATCGGGAAATAGAATTCACAATAGACTTAACTCCAGGAGCAGAGCCTATCACTTCATCGGTATATCGGCTAGCACCTAAGGAGTTAGTAGAGTTGAAGAATCAAGTTGATGAACTTTTGGAAAAGGGTTTCATCCGGCCCAGTGTTTCGCCTTGGGGAGCACCTATACTTTTTGTACCAAAGAAGGAAGGAACAGTTCGCCTGTGTATTGATTACAGGGCGTTAAACGCTGTGACCATTAAGAACCGGTATCCCTTGCCACGCATTGATGACTTATTTGATCAGTTGAGTGGAGCTAGGGTATTCTCAAAGATTGACCTTAGATCCGGTTATCACCAGATTAGGGTGAGGAAGGAGGATATTCCAAAGACAGCCTTCAGGACTAAGTATGGACACTATGAGTTCTTAGTAATGCCGTTTGGTTTAACCAACGCGCCTGTTGTGTTCATGAGCTTGATGAACCGAGTTTTCCATAAATACTTGGATAAATTTGTGGTTGTGTTTATTAATGACATTCTGGTATATTCTAAAAGCCACGAAGAGCACAAGGAGCATCTCAGAATCGTGCTAGAGACGTTGAGGCAGGAGAAGCTATATGCTAAGCTCAGTAAATGTGAGTTTTGTATGGATAAGGTGCCATTCTTAGGGCATATTATTTCAGGAGAAGGACTGTCAGTTGATCCAGAGAAGGTTGCTGCCATTGAGACTTGGCCTACCCCAACATCAGTTGCTGAGGTGAGGAGTTTTCTAGGACTTGCTGGATATTACAGAAGGTTCATAGAAAAAATTTCAAGTATTGCGGAGCCGATGACGAAGTTGACACGTAAAGATCAGGAGTTTGTATGGACAGAAGAATGTAAGATGGCCTTTGAAGAATTGAAGAGGCGACTAACAACAGCACCAGTCTTGACTCTTCCTTCAGGGTCAGGCGGTTTTGTTGTTTATAGCGATGCGTCAGGTAGTGGCCTAGGATGTGTTTTGATGCAACATGGCAAATTTATTGCTTATGCATCGAGGCAGTTGAAGGTCCATGAGAAGAACTACCCAACGCATGATCTGGAGCTAGCTGCAGTAATATTTGCATTGAATATTTGGAGGCACTATCTTTATGGAGAGAAGGTGAAAATCTTCACTGATCACAAAAGTCTGAAGTATGTATATACTCAGAAGGAGCTTAACATGAGGCAAAGACGCTGGCTTGAGTTGATGGTGGATTTTGATATAGATCTGCAGTACCACCCAGGGAAAGCAAATGTAGTAGCAGACGCACTCAGCAGGAAGCCTACGGCTTATTTCTTGACGATGCAGCCTGAGCTAATGAAAGATCTACAGGAGCTCCAGATAGAGGTTATTCTACCAAGACAGAGTGGCTTGCTGGCTAATCTAGAAGTGAAGTCATCACTTGTGGAAAGGATTAAAGAAGCTTTGCCTACTGATGCAAGATTTCGAAGACTCAAAGAGAAGACAGAAGCAGGCATGTAGACGGGACTTCGCATACATGAGGATGGGACATTAAGGTGTGGAGATCGTCTATATGTTCCAAATGGAGAACTGAGACAGGAGCTAATGACTGAAGCACATAGCTCCATGTACTCTGTTCATCCAGGAGGAACAAAGATGTATCGAGATCTAAGGCAGTATTATTGGTGGCATGGAATGAAGAGAGAGATTGCAAGATTTGTAGCTAAATGTTTAGTCTGCCAACAAGTAAAAGCAGAGCATCAGAGGACTGCAGGAATATTGCAGCCGCTTCCCATACCAGAATGAAAGTGGGAACATATCACCATGGACTTTGTCACAGGATTTCCAAGAAGCCCCAAAGGAAGAGATGCGGTATGGGTTATCGTGGATCGACTCACTAAATCGGCACATTTCTTGCCGTTTAGAGTTGGACAGTCCACAGAGGTACTAGCTGACATGTATATACGACAAATAGTAAGATTGCATGGAGTGCCGGTTAGTATTGTATCAGATCGAGACTCGAGATTCACATCTCATTTCTGGCGAAGCATGCAAGAGAGTCTTGGCACCAGACTCAAATTCAGCACTGCCTATCATCCACAGACAGATGGTCAATCAGAACGTACAATCCAGATCTTGGAGGATATGCTGCGATCATGTATGTTAGACTTTGGAGGGTCTTGGGAAGATCATTTGTATTTGGTAGAGTTCTCATACAACAACAGTTATCAGGCAAGCATCAAGATGGCACCTTTCGAGGCGTTATACGGTAGGAAGTGCAGATCGCCGATATGCTGGAGTGACGTCGGAGAGCGTCAAATATTGGGTCCAGAGTTGGTAATGCAAACAGTGGAGAAGGTGAAACAAATCCAGAATTATCTTCGTGCAGCTCAGGACAGACAGAAGCATTGGGCTGATACACACCGACGTCCCCTGGAGTTCAAGGAAGGAGAACATGTATTCTTGAGGATTTCACCTACTCGAAGTACAATTCACTTTGGGAGCAGAGGCAAGTTGAGTCCAAGGTACATTAGACCTTTTGATATTCTGGAGCGCATTGGTGAGGTGGCTTATCGTCTTGCATTACCTCCATCTTTAGAGGGAGTGCATGATGTATTCCATGTCTCACAGTTGAGAAGATATGTGACTGACCCAAGTCACATAGTTGATCATTCTGAGATCACAGTAGACCCAAGCCTGAGATATGAAGAACAACCAGTGGGTATACTCGGCACCAGTGAGAAGATACTGCGAGGGCAGACAATTAAACTGATTCGTGTGGCTTGGAAGCAGCACTCACCTGGTGAATCTACCTGGGAGAGGAAGGATATCATGCGCCAGCGATATCCCCATTTATTCGAGGATGCAGGTATATCCTAAGTAAAAATTTTGTAATTCCTATAGTGCTGTTCTTTTAGTAGCTTTATCTTTAAATTGCGAGGACGTAATTTTCTTAAGGGGGGTAGATTGTAATCACCTGAAAATTTTAAGAATTTTCAAATTTATTTTTCTGGAATTAATTAGCATTTTCTGTAATTTTAAAATTAATAAACTAAGGTAGTCTGATTGGAAATAAATTTTTAAAAAATATTATATAATATTAAAAGGTGATAAAAATTATATTTTTTAGTGTAAAAAAAAACCCGGACATGGGATAATTTTTCGGGAATTTATTGGATCCCGGATGAATTTTTAAAGCATTAAAAACTATTAATTAAATTTAACTAAATTAATTAAACCAATAAAATAAACCCGAACCAAACCCATAGTCTGAACCGGACCGGACCGGCCGGTCTGATCGAACCTGCCCAAACCCTTAACGGGTCGGATCCTGTCACGCCCCAGTCCCAAAAATGCCGAGGGACTGGACACGTGGCAATGGCCAGCAGCACGCACCGATGGACAACCCAATTTAATGGATCCATCAGGGTATGCTTAAGCTGTAGTCTAACAGTAAGATGTTACAAGTCTCAGGTATTTCTAATCTCATCCACAGAATAAACACAAATTAATGCTAAAATAATGCAATAGAATAACTAAACAAATCTCAAATAAGAGTATCTCGGGAAACAATCCGAGAATCAATTTGTTACATTTTAAGGAAATAGACAGGAAATAAAATACTAAAAAATGGAAATACTGAGAGTAAGAAGCCGGTGCTCAGGAGAAGTCTTCTGCCACTATCTCGTCCTCGGTTCCTGGTTCTGCTCCAAGGAGTGCTCCTGTACCGTACACCTTGGGGTAGTTTTCTTCAGCTATTCCTGGGGACATAATCCGGATCCAGGTCCTCAGGGGACAGCAAGGTACAGAAAATAAAAGCCAAAATAAATGCAGTGCAGCAGATAAATAAACAAGAGGGTAAGCTATGTAACCAACTTATGTGATATGAAAGTTGAGAGCATCACTAGAACTCAGGCTGAAGCTACTACAAGCTCTGTGTCGGGGAGCCGGTAGCAGCAATAACTATGAATTATACTATGAAATATACTATGTTTTATATATATATGAGATCAGCCTGTAGCCTGTGTGTCTCTCCCCACCCAATGTAATTCCACGTCTCATGTCCACGATGCCTCATGTCCATGTCACGCACGATTATAACTAATGCAGCAAGTCTGATAGCTATGAATCAATGCCTATGAATGTAATGTCTATGTCATAAAATATGTATCCTATACAGAATTACCTTGAATGTCTCAGGAAGACTCTGTCTCATGAAATAGTGTCAAGTGTCCTGGGTTCTGTTGTACTTGATAAGACAAGTACGAGAAATATCGGGTCTCGGTATCCATGTCTATGTGACGTTACACAACTCCGCGTACGGGGTTGGCACCCGACTGGTAATCGGACGCTAAGTAAAGTCACTCGGTCCTGGGTTGAACAGTTAAACAAGCTTCTGTATATGCCTCTACAAGAACTCAAGTAAAATACTATAACAGGAATTACTGAGAATTGGAAAACTTTACTTGCCCACTGATGCAAAATTAAGCCAAGAAAATAAATAGCCAGCTGCAGGGTTTGGCAAGGTACACTTGCCCACTGATGTATAACTAAGCCAAGGAATATTTAGCAAAGACTGCAAGTTTTGGCGAGATACACTTGCTTGCGGTTCCGGTTCCAATTGCTGCTCTGTCTTCAGCTGGAATTACAGGAGGCACTCCGGTTGCTGAAATAAACATCACCATCAGATCCAGAAAATATCAATCAGCTAGAAATGCCTGTCCTTGAGTCCAATTTGGAGACAAGGGCAGAAACGACAGTTTCGGGTCAAAGCGGGGTCCACATGTGGGCCCGCTTTGCACCGAAAAATGTGTCAGGGTCAAAGGTCTCCAAGTTCACCAAACTTAGTGTCAACAGGTCAGGAACGATGATACGAACCCAACGGAACTTCCAGAATTGGATTTCGATGAGCCGATCACAAAATCGCCCGTCGAGCAGGGCCTGTGGGGCCCACGACACGCGATTTCGTCAACGTTCTCAGAATCGAACCAAACTTGGGTCACAGGACCAGCGTATCGCTACGAGTCTGATGGCATAAGTTTCGTTTCGATCCGACGTGTGTACACAAAGTTAGGGTGAAATACAGAAAAGTCGGATACGGGGCGATGTCCGCGGATACGCGTTGATCCCGGTATGCACGCACACCCGAATCGACTTCTGCGAAATCTCACACGTCTGTATCAACGACGCGCACGTATTTGTGAAGACCGCGCGCGACCAAGTCGTCCCGTTTGGCGGGGCGTACCCAGTTCCGGGGTGAATCGGATCGTTATTTTTCCTGTTTTTGGATCGCGGTGTGCGATCACCACAGGACGCGATACCCCGAACGGTTTATCCGGACACCGAGAGGGTCATACAGGCTTCGTAATACAATTTACGGAATCAAAAACAGAGCTACGAGTAAGAAGTTATACGCACCTGAACGGGGCCCGAAAACCGGGACAAAATCGTGTCCGACACGACACAGGACACGTGTCCCGTGTCCGACACAGTGAATTAGGAATAAGGGTTAGGGTTTGGGATTCCGGCAGCTCAGGGCGGCGCTGTGGCGGCGCTGAGGCGGAGGAGGCCGGGGGCTCTGCGGCGGAGGGCGGTCGGGCTGAGGCGGGGAGCTGCTGCTGCTGCGGCCGGCTGCTGCTGTCGAGGTGGCCGAAGGCAGCTGGGAAAGGGGAGGAAGAAGGAGGAGAAGAGGGAGGGCCTGGGCGGAGCTGGGCGGCGTCGACGGCGCTGCGGAGGCGGAGGGGCCTGGCGGTAGCGGGGTAGCTGGCGGTGGAGGGGAGACCGGAGAGGGAACGGGGGGATTTAAAGGCGGGGGGGGAGGCTGGGGATGGCCGGGAATGGCGGGGAGAGGGGTGGTCATGGCGGCGTGGGTGGGCGGGCGGAGCGGAGCGGCCGGAGCGGCGGTGGACGCGGCGCCGGACGCGGGCACGTGGGAGAGAGGGGGAGCCGGGTCAGGCGGGTGCGGGTAGCGGGTCGGGCGGCGGGCATACCCGACCCGACCCGGTAGGGTGAGCGGGCTGGGCCCGTGGGCCGGGCTGGGCTGGGGGAATGGGCCGGGCTGGGTAATAATAATAATAATAATAATAATAACCAATAATTTTATAAATAAATAGATAAATAATTAAATAAATAGATTTTAGGTGATTTAAAATATGTCCGGGGTCCAATAAATTCCAGAAAAATTATCCTAAGTCCAGTTTTTCATTTTACACCCAAAAATATTATTTCCATAATATTTTAATATTGTTTATTATCATTTAAAAATCATTTAATAATTAAAATCCTGTTTTTAATTACAGAAAATTCCAGAAAATTGTGAAAAATCAGAATTTTAAAATTCTTAAAAAATCAGGGGGTTTACAATCTACCCCCTTAAGAGGATTGCGTCCTTACAATCAAAGAATAACCGGTCAACAGAGATGACACGGTTTCAAGTACGGTTTGAAACACGTCACAAGATACTTAGGGAAATACCGTTTCCCTAAAAATAAAAGTTATACACTTTCCAGAGAAAATCTAGTTAAAGTAAAAGAACTACACTTTGGAAAACTAGGTTATTATTAACAAGTTTCAAATTACTAGGTTGGGGCTAAGGTCACGAACCAATGGGCACGAGCTAAAACAAGACTAGAAACGGATAACTACGAATCACTTACGCGCATCAGCGTCCTGCACAGTCATCGCATAAGCTTGCCCTCGTCCTTGTGGTGGATTCCTCTGCTGCTGTTGGGCTTGCTGGAAAAGTGTTGCTTGAGGTGCCAGAGGTGGCCTCGGTGCTGGTAAAGCTGGTTGGTTTGCCCTTTGTGCTCCATCTCGATGCTGAGGACAGTCCTTGGCTATGTATTGATTGGTGCCGCAAATCAAGCATAATCCCAACTTGCGTCTGCAGTCTTTCTCGACATGGCCTATCTTGCCGCAGTAATGACAGGTAGGAAGGGTCTGCGAAGCTGTCCTGGGTGGCTGGTTCATGTGAGATCTCTTTGCAGATTCTCCCGATGATGCTCTGTCTGGTGCTGAGGTGATTGGCCGCTTGTGGCGAGACTCCCTCCTAGTGACGCGTTCCATGCGTCGGGCTGCAGCGAGAACGTCCGAGTAGGAGGTAGGTGCGACGGATCCGATGAGTCTCTATAGCTCGAAGTTCAGTTCGTCGAAGAACTTCTCGGCCTTCTCTTCCTCTGTCGGGATCAGGGTGGGGGCAAAGCGGCTCAGACGAATGAATTCCGCGTTGTACTCTTCCACCGTCATAGAGTCTTGAGTGAGGCGATTGAACTTGTCTCGCAGTTCTGATCGTGCGATAGCCGGAATGTACATATCCTGAAAGAGCCTGGAAAACTCTTCCCAAGTGACTCGGTTTGGTCGGAGTCGTGCCTCCTCAGATAACCACCAGTGATGAGCATTGTCCGTCAATTGCATTCTGACGGCAGTCATCCAACGTTCCCGTGGAAGCTCAGCTGCTTCAAGTTGATGCCGTATGTTGGTGAGCCATTCATGAACTTCTGTGGGCTCCTCCTTGCCAGAGAAAGTGCGGGGCTTCAGTTGGCAAAAGTCAGTGATTGAGCCCGTCGATGGCCGTCGAGCTGGTAGGTTGGCCTGCTCTAGTGCAGTTACGATGCTGCTTCTCAAGAAATTAGCCTCGCAGAGTTGAGCCTCGTGTTGGAGTTGTTGCTGGGCTTGCATCATTGCGTAGATCATTTGGAATATCTGTTGCCCGTCAATTGGCTGTCCTTGTGGGAGTACGGGCGTTGGTGGAATGAACTGCGGCGGAGGCGGGATGTCATCACGCCGGAATCTGGAGGTAGGTTGACCTGCCTGCTGGCTCTGTTGAGTTGATGGAACTCCTCCGACTGGTGTCACTTCATCGTCATAGGTGACACCTGTAGCTTGTGGTGTTCCGACGGGAGTCTCGTTGCACTCTTGTGGGTCCATTTCCCTGCATCCAAAATAAACAATAAGAGGCGCACAGGAATCAAGGCAAGATGCAAGTCAAAATTAGTTCGAATACGATACAGATATCAAAAACGATTCAAGCAAGTGGATGAGATCCTAAAAACTTATCCTATTCTTATTGCAGGCCTGTTTGGTCCCTAAGTTGAAACCGAACAATTTAGTCGTAGACCTGCATGGGCCACCACAAAAACCATGTCACGCCCCAGTCCCAAAAATGCCGAGGGACTGGACACGTGGCAATGGCCAGCAGCACGCACCGATGGACAACCCAATTTAATGGATCCATCAGGGCATGCTTAAGCTGTAGTCTAACAGTAAGATGTTACAAGTCTCCGGTATTTCTAATCTCATCCACAGAATAAACACAGATTAATGCTAAAATAATGTAATAGAATAACTAAGCAAATCTCAAATAAGAGTATATCGGGAAACAATCCGAGAATCAATCTGTTACATTTTAAGGAAATAGACAGAAAATAAAATACTGAAAAATAGAAATACTGAGAGTAAGAAGCCGGTGCTCAGGAGAAGTCTTCTGCCACTATCTCGTCCTCGGTTCCTGGTTCTGCTCCAAGGAGTGCTCCTGTACCGTACACCTCGGGGTAGTTTTCTTCAGCTATTCCTGGGGACATAATCCGGATCCAGGTCCTCAAGGGACAGCAAGGTACAGAAAAGACAAGCTAAAATAAATGCAGTGCAGCAGATAAATAAACAAGAGGGTAAGCTATGTAACCAACTTATGTGATATGCAAGTTGAGAGCATCACTAGAACTCAAGCTGAAGCCACTACAAGCTCTGTGTCGGGGAGCCGGTAGCAGCAATAACTATGAATTATACTATTAAATATACTATATTTTATATATATATGAGATCATCCTGTAGCCTGTGTGTCTCTCCCCACCCAATGTAATCCCACGTCTCATGTCCACGATGCCTCGTGTCCATGTCACGCACGATTATAACTAATACAGCAAGTCTGATAGCTATGAATCAATGCCTATGAATGTAATGTCTATGTCATAAAACATGTATCCTATACAGAATCACCTTGAATGTCTCAGGAAGACTCTGTCTCATGAAATAGTGTCAAGTGTTCTGGGTTCTGTTGTACTTGATAAGACAAGTACGAGAAATATCGGGTCTCGGTATCCATGTCTATGTGACGTTACACAACTCCGCGTACGGGGTTGGCACCCGACTGGTAATCGGACGCTAAGTAAAGTCACTCGGTCCTGGGTTGAACAGTTAAACAAGTTTCTGTATATGCCTCTACAAGAACTCAAGTAAAATACTATAACAGAAATTACTGAGAATTGACAAACTTTACTTGCCCACTGATGCAAAATTAAGCCAAGGAAATAAATAGCCAGCTGCAGGGTTTGGCAAGGTACACTTGCCCACTGATGTATAACTAAGCCAAGGAATATTTAGCAAAGACTGCAAGTTTTGGCGAGGTACACTTGCCTGCGGTTCCGGTTCCAATTGCTGCTCTGTCTTCAGCTGGAATTGCAGGCGGTACTCCGGTTGCTGAAATAAACATCACCATCAGATCTAGAAAATATCAATCAGCTAGAAATGCCTGTCCTTGAGTCCAATTTGGAGACAAGAGCAGAAACGACAGTTTCGGGTCAAAACGGGATCCACATATGGGCCCGCTTTGCACCGAAAAATGTGTCAGGGTCAAAGGTCTCAAAGTTCACCAAACTTAGTGTCAACAGGTCAGAAACGATGATACGAACCCAACGAAACTTCCAGAATTGGATTCCGATGAGCCGATCACAAAATCGCCCGTCGAGCAGGGCCTGTGGGGCCCACGATACGCGATTTCGTCAATGTTCTCAGAATCAAACCAAACTTGGGTCACAGGACCAGCGTATCGCTACGAGTCCGATGGCGCAAGTTTTGTTTCTATCCGACGTGTGTACACAAAGTTAGGGTAAAATGCAGAAAAGTCGGATACGGGGCGATGTCCGCGGATACGCGTTGATCCCGGTGTGCACGCACACCCGAATCGACTTATGCAAAATTCCACACGTCCGTATTAACGAAGCGCACGTATCTGTGAAGACCGCGCGCTACCAAGTCGTCCCGTTTGGCGGGGCGTACCCAGTTCCGGGGTGAATCGAGTCATTGTTTTTTCTATTTTTGGATCGCGGTGTGCGATTACCACAGGACGCGATGCCCCGAACGGTTTATCCGGACACCGAGAGGGTCATACAGGCTTCGCAACATAATTTACGGAATCGAAAACAGAGCTACGAGCAAGAAGTTACACGCACCTGAATATGGCCCCAAAATCGGGGCAAAATCGTGTCCGACACGACACAGGACACGTGTCCCGTGTCCGACACAGTGAATTAGGAATTAGGGTTAGGGTTTGGGATTTCGGCGGCTCAGGGCGGCGCTGAGGCGGAGGAGGCCGGGGGCTCTGCGGGAGAGGCGGGGAGCTGCTGCTGCTGCGGCCGGGGGCTCAGGGCGGCCGGACTGAGGCGGGGAGCTGCTGCTGCTGCGGCCGGCTGCTGCTGTCGAGGTGGCCGGAGGCAGCTGGGAAAGGGGAGGAAGAAGGAGGAGAAGAGGGAGGGCCTGGGCGGAGCTGGGCGGCGTCGACGGCGCTGCGGAGGCGGAGGGGGCTGGCGGTGGTGGGGTAGCTGGCTGTGGAGGGGAGACCGGAGAGGGAACGGGGGGATTTAAAGGCGGGGGGGGAGGCTGGGGATGGCCGGGAATGGCGGGGAGAGGGGTGGTCGTGGCGGCGTGGGCGGGCGGAGCGGAGCGGAGCGGAGCGGCCGGAGCGGCGGTGGACGCGGCGCCGGACGCGGGTGCGGTGGAGAGAGGGGGAGCCGGGTCAGGCGGGTGCGGGTAGCGGGTCGGGCGGCGGGCAGACCCGACCCGACCCGGTAGGGTGAGCGGGCTGGGCCCGTGGGCCGGGCTGGGCTGGGGGAATGGGCCGGGCTGGGTGTAATATTAATAATAATAATAATAATAATAATAACCAATAATTTAATAAATAAATAGATAAATAATTAAATAAATAGATTTTAGGAGATTTAAAATATGTCCGGGGTCCAATAAATTTCAGAAAAATTATCCTAAGTCCAGTTTTTTTATTTTACACCCAAAAATATTATTTTCATAATATTTTAATATTGTTTATTATCATTTAAAAATTATTTAATAATTAAAACCCTGTTTTTAATTACAAAAAATCCGAGAAAATTCCAGAAAATTGTGAAAAATCAAAATTTTAAAATTCTTGAAAAATTATGGGGTTTACAGATCCGGGTCAGACCCGACCCGACGAAATCCGACCCGACCCGTGTAAACCCTAACCCCCGAATCCCTAAAGCCGACTCTTCCACTGCCGGCGGCCGTTTCCGCCGCCGTGGCCGCCGACAGACTCCCCGGTTCATCTCCCCAGTACCCGACGACGGTCTCCCTTCAGATTCCGGCCAACGTCCGACCCTAACTCTCCCCTTCGACCTTATATAAACCTAGGTAGCCTCCGGCCGGAATCCCTTCCATACCCATCCCCTCCGGCGACCTCTATCCCGTCTCCGACCACCCGGCGCCCCGATCAGACCACCCGAAACTTCCCGCCGAACCACCAGCAGACCTCCGCCTTCCCAGTCCGGCCACCTCCGGCCCCCAACCCTGCTGTCGATCCCAGTCGAACCCGAACCCCAATTTCTTCTCCGTCCAACCGACGTCCGGCCGCCCGCGGCGCCAAAATCGGCCGCCCAGACCGTCGCCGACCATCCAGAACCGGCGCTGCCTCCGCCCGCACCCCGGGCCAACTCCGGTGAGCTCGGACACGACGCAGAAACCCTGCCCTGGCCAGGACACGGCTTGGACACAGATCCAGGACACGGAGACTCGACTCGGACGCGTAGATTGGATTTTTTTTAACCCTGTTCAGGTACCCATAACTTTCTACTCGTAGCTCTGTTTCCTATTCTGTCAGTTTTATCGCGTAGCCTGTAAGACCCCCTCGGTGCCCGTGTGAACCGCTCGGTGCATCGCGACCTGTGGTGATCGTGAACCGCGAACCAAAAACAGGAAAACTAACGCCCTATTTTACCCCAGAACTGAGTACGCCCCGCCAAACGGGACGACTTGGTCACGTACGGACTTCACCGATACGTGCGCATCATTGATACGGACGTGTGGGCTTTCGCAAAAGCTGATTCGGATGTGCGAGCACACCGAAATCAGTGCGTATCCGCGGACAACGCCCCATTTCCGACTTTTCTGTAATTCGCTGTAACTTAGTGTATACACATCGGATCGAGACGAAACTTATGCCATCGGACTCGTAGCAATACGCTGGTCCTGTGAGCCAAGTTTGGTTCGATTCTAAGAACGTTGGAAAAATCGCGTGTCGTGGGCCCCACAGGCTCCACTTGACGGGCGATTTTGAGAATGGCTCATCGGAATCCAATTCTGGAAGTTCCGTTGAGTTCGTATCATCGTTCCTGACCTGTTGACACTAAGTTGGACTGATTTGGAGACCTTTGACCCTGATACATTTTTTGGTGCAAAGCGGCCCACATATGGACCCCGCTTTGGCCCAGAAATGTTGTTTTTGCCCTTGTGTCCAAACTGGACTTAAGGACAGGCGTTTTTAGCTATTTCTTATGTTTTGAGACTGTTGGTAGTGTTCATTTCAGCTTTTGGAGGAGTATTTGCTGAACCCACGGATACAGGGATCGCTACTGGTATTCCAACCCCAGGCAAGTGTACCTTGCCAAATTATGTAGTTTTGATAATTATTTCCTTGCTTATTTATATTATTCATTATGCTTAAACCTAGGACCGTATGACCTGCTAAGCGTCCGATTATAGTCGGGTGCCAACCCCGTACGCGGAGTTGTGTACGTCATTTAGAGATGGACTTTCGTGACCCTTTATATTCTAGTACTTGTTGTATCAAGTACAATAACCTAGGACACTTGACACCAAACATATGACAGAATCTTTCTGAGATATTCATGGTGATTCTGTGTAGGATACAGGATGGACATAGATATTATATTCCTAGAGATTATGACTTGTTGCATTAGCTATGATCTCACGTGACATGGACATGAGACGTTATGGACATGAGACGTGTGGTTTCATTGGGTGGGGAGAGACACACAGGCTACAGGCTATTTTATATATATCTACTACTATTATGAGGTTGTAGACTCTCGAGCAGAGCTAGACCCATTACTTGTTATTACTGCTACCGGCTCCCCGACACAGAGCTTGTAGCAGTCTCAGCCTGAGTACTAGTGATGCTCTCAGTTGCATTTTCACATAGATGGTTATGTAGATACCCTGCTTATGCTATTTTTTATTTCGCTGCATTTTATTTGGCTTGTATTATCTGTACCTTGCTATGTCCCCTGAGGACCTGGATCCGGATGATGTCCCCAGGTTTAGCAGAAGAGCATTATCCCGAGGTTTACGGGACAGGAGCTGAAGCTGTACCAGAAGCTGTTGCTGAAGCTGAACCAAACTTAGAAGCAGAGGTGATGGCTGAAGACTTTTCTTGAGTTTATACTTTATTTTGGACTCCTTTATTCTGGTCTGTTGAACCAGTATTGTAGACTTTTATCGGGTTATTCCCCGACATACTTTGCTGAGACTGGACATTGATGTACTTTCTTTATTTGTTGTTGATCTTATTATTTGTGTTTGGATGAGATTAGTTTAGACTTATTGTTGTAGACCTATATTTACAGCTTAAGTATGCCCCAGTCGGATCCATTAAATTGGGTTTGTCCATCGGTGCGTGCTGCTGGCCATTGCTACGTGTCTAGTCCCTTGGTATTTTGGGACTGGGGCGTGACAGTCGCTTAACGTCGCTAATTAGAGACTTATATAGCGACGTCTTTAATGACCCGACAATACTGCTATGTCAGCAAGTTGCGACGTACATCGACGTTTTTAGCGACGTCATTAGCGACTTGTAGTAACATCGCAACTTAGCGACGTATTTAGCGACGTGTAGTAACGTCGCTAAACGTCGCTAAATGTCGCTAAAAACGTCGCTAATTGTACAATAAAAAAATAAAAAAATGAATACTGAATTGATTTCAAAATATTATTCCTGCAATTTATTAATTCACAATCTGTACAAATAGACCCGGAGCAACCCTCCGTTGAATTTCCTGGGTTTGCCGACCCCCTTAGGTTGAACACTCAACACTGGTAAATTAACATATATTTAATATGAATAATATAATAAAATAGTTCTTGCTGATGCTGGGACAACGTCGGCACGACCTTCTCTACATGCTCATCTGTCTCCATGGTTCCGTCAGCAGGAGGAACGCTGGACGAGAGAGTACTATCACGCTTGGAACTACTCGTCCCAGGAGTGATGCCATGTAACGTCGTCGCAGTCGGAGATGTAACTGATCGATATACTGGAGTACTGGGCGACGACGATCCGGAACCAACAGTAGGCAGTACCGGAGGAGCACTCTGTCTACCTCGGGACCTGCCGAACCCTCTGAGTCGTCCTGTCATACCTGATAACAACATATGATGAATAAAGAAATACACAAATATATAGTACATTCTACAGTCAAAATATTATGCATATCTCACAGCATTCATAGAATTGTACAATAAATAACCAGTGGTGTCACAAGTCTAAATGGATAGTACATTCTACAGTCAAAATATAATACATATATTCGTCAAAATAGTACATTCTACAGTCAAAATATAGTTACATTCTACAGGCAAAATATTTTATTTTCAATCATCTTCAGAAAATTTATCTTGTTCGCCTTCCTCGTCCTCCTCCTCGTCTTCACTTTCATCTACTTTGTCTTCGCCTTCCTCTTCTGATAATTCTACATCTTCTACATTATTACTCGTGTAATGAGTAACTTCCGTTGAGTCCACATCTACAATATTTGTTACAAGAGGTAGCTCGTCCTCCTGATAAGCTATTTCGTCAATGTCAAAGGTATTTCTAGCTTTAGTCTTGCATACTGTCCACCAATCCGACCTTGCTGTCCCCCGTCTAGGATAAGTTGTGAAGTACATGAGCTGAGCCTGACTTGATAGGACAAATGGTTCGTAGCCTTGATAGCTACGCTTGTAGTTTATATCCACAAGGCCATGCTTGTCAATTTTCTAACCTTGATCTTTAATCGGATCGAACCATTCACACTTGAATAGCACGATATTAGTAGGTTCTGTGCCATAATTATATGTCAACTCCACAATCTCTCATAAGAAGCCATAAAAATTATTGCCTGGATCGACGTCTTTGTAGTTCAAAGATTTGATACACAAACAACTATTTTTCGTGGAATCAAGATCCAGAAAGCTGTCTCTGATAGGAGCATTTGTTGACTTGAACCTGAACCCATTCACACAGAAACTTAGCCATATTAATTACTCACCCCTCTAGCTTCTCCACTTCATCCTCGTCGCAATTGAGTAATATATACAACTGAGCAGCCCTTAGCTCATCGTCATTCAAATATCTCTTCTTCATTTTCCCCGAAGGCTTTCCGGATGCATTGAATACTATGAGTATTGCATCATTAGATTCCTGATATCCGTCGTCGTTTCTCGGAGCTTTCGTTCTATTAGTAGCAACATGAGGTTTGAAATACGTCGAGCAAAAGTTTGTAATCTCCTTGAGAACATAAGCTTCACAAATAGAGCCCTCGACTCGTGCCTTATTTTTTACCTTTCTCTTTAGGTGATTCAGATGCCGCTCGAAGGGGTACATCTACCGATAACCGACAGGACCACCAACACGTGCCTCATAGAAAAGATGAATTGGCAAATGCTCCATAGAGTCGAAGAATCCAAGAGGAAACACCTTCTCGAGCTTACATAGTGTTACCGCAATGTCCTTCTCTTGTTTTTCTAGACGATCGACGAGCAACTTATTAGAACAAAGATCTCTGAAGAATATGTTGAGCTCTGTCAATGGATCCCAAATGACCTGCAGTAAGAATTCCCGAAATACAATTGAAATTAACCTCTCCATTAATATGTGACAATCGTGGCTCTTCATACCCGCCAGTTTATTCTCCTTGAGGTCGACGCATCTTCTCAAGTTTGACACATACCCGTCTGAAAACTTTAGACCCTGAATCCACCTACAAAGTCTTCCTTTATTCTCTTTCTCCAGTGAGAAAACTGACTTATGTTGCTTTAACTTTCCATTCTCCTCCTCTATCAAATGCAATGCAGGACGTCTACATATTTCTTCTAAGTCCAACCTGGCCTTCGGATTATCTTTCATCTTCCTCTTTACCTCCATTACAGTATTAATTATGTTATCAAACACATTCTTCTCAATATGCATGATATCAAGGTTATGTCTGATCAGATTGGTGCTCCAATATGGCAGATCCCAGAATATACTCCTCTTCGTCCAGTTATGGGTGCGACCAAATTCGTCACACGTGTACCCCTTAGCAGGCTCTTCGATAGCACTTGGTAAATCTTTTACCTCTTCCCATATCGTGTATCTGGGCCACCTTGGCGGTGGATTAGCCTTCTCTACAATGCCCGCACGAAAAGCATTCTTGTTCCTCCGGTATGGATGATCCTTCGGCAGAAATTATCGATGACAATCGAAGAAGCACGGTTTGCCTCCGTATTTCAAATGGAAAGCCTTAGTACGGTCCATGCAATATGGACATGAGAGAAGACCATGGGTGCTCCATCCCGATAACATTCCATAGGCCGAAAAGTCGTTGATGGTCCACATAAGTGCTGCCCTCATCTGAAAATTCTGATTTCTAGAAACATCATACGTGTTTGCACCTACTTCCCACAGCTGATTCAACTCATCTATCAAAGGCTGTAAATACACATCGATGTTCCTCTTCGGATTATTCGGACCCGGGATAATAACGGTTAGGAACATATACGGAGTCTTCATGCACATCCAAGGCCGTAGATTATACGGAGTGACGATCACAGGCCAACATGAATACTGGGAGCCCGAAAGTTTGAATGGGGTAAAACCGTCAGAGGAGAGCCCCAATATGACATTACGCAGATCCGAAGCAAAATCTGGATACTCTCGATCAAAGTGCTTCCATCCTTCTCCATTGGATGGATGATCTAATACTCCTTCGATCTGTTTTCGCCTGTGCCAACTCATGTTTTCTGCAGTCTCCTTAACCATAAGCAACTGCTGCAACCGCGGCGTCAAAGTCAAGTAATGCATCGAATCGGTAGGCTTCCTTGCACCGACAGACTTTTCTCTAACAGTGGCCTTGTAGCGATCAGCACCACAGAATCTGCACGCATCTTCATCCTTGTCGTCTTTGTAGTACAACATGCACCCGTTGCGACATGCATCGATTTTCTCGTATCCCATCCAGAGTGATCTCACCATCCTCTTAGATCGATAAAAGTCTTTAGGCAACTTTGCACCCTCGAGCAAGATCTCTATAATCAAATCGATCATTCGATTATAGCATTCTTGCGATATGTTAAAATCAGACTTGATGCTCAATAATCTTGTAACCACCTCCAACGGTGAATGATCCTCACAACCAGGATATAGTGGAATCCTTGCATTCTCCAGCAACTCCATAAACTTTGCAGCATCGGCATTCGGTGCCTCCTCAGCTGCATAATAATTGTCCGGATTGAAACTAGGTCCCGCCGTATCATAATTGTCCGGATTGAAACTAGGCTCCGCCGCATCAAAAACTATGTTCACCCACCCGTCGTCGTAAGCATCGTGGTTGTGGACATCCATATACGGCTCCGTATAAGACTCCGACTCCGATGCTAGAGACACAAGTTCTTCGTGCACGGTCCACTGATAGTAATTCGACGTGAAGCCCTTCGAGTACAAATGATATGTGACTTCCACTTCTGGATGATATTTCCTGTTGCGATATCCCACACACGGACACTTAATTTTGGTACCGTCCATGTACTGAGGGAACACCTTGACGAACTGCTGGAACTGCTGTACACCCTCAATGAATTCATCCCGCACACCGCAAATATCATCAGGATGACGGTTGTACATCCACGAACGATGACGCAGATAGTAATTCATATCCATTTCTAGATACTTCTGCAAGAATGACAGTATGTATCCTATAAATCATTATATACAGTGTGATTCTCTGGAGGAAGGTAAGAACTGCTCTAACTTGATACACAATGCCCTATGTGTGTATGTGTATATCATCTGACTTGTCAATTGGTAGTGAGTATGTCCAACTGCAGGGCATGGATAGCAAATAATATGGAAGAGAGTTTCAGAAAGTAGCAGTCATTCCCCGTTTGGACAAGGTCACAAGCCATCTCATATTTAGTGTAAAACATATTAATTTTACGCACTTATTTAACTAAAGAACTTATCGATGCAATAGCCAAGTGACTGATTACTGCTCTGCTTTGGTAATCACAAGGTCTTATGCAAAGTAGCCATCAACCTTTTTAGACTGTGAGCTGGATGACACACACATCACTCATTATTTCTTCTTAAATGTCACTTCGTTTGGGTGGTTGCTACTTGTGCCATTTTGTCAACCCACAAAATTTCCAAGTTGGTTGTGTACTATTATACAGCGATGAGAGCAATTAGTTCTCGTTGGTTAGAGGGTGTAAATTATAATATCATGCGGAGAGCAATTTTTTCAAACATATGCCGTTCTAGCAAATTATACTAAAATTTATTACTTTATAGTAATTTTTCTGTATATATAAAATTTTCTGTGTATAATTTAAATAAGAGTTAATTGTTCAAATGGTGTCTGAGAAATATCATGATCGTTGTTTTAATAATTAATTTTTTTAATTAATTTGGCACTTAAGTTTTGTACTTTTTATTTAAAGAGTACCCGAAAGGAGAACATATTATGAAGGAGTCGCACATGTTTCACGGGAGGTCTGTGCTCGACGTTGCTGAACCAAACGGATCCTTAATTAATGCTTGTGACATAATTCGAATTTGAAGCTAGCTAGCTAATTAACGAGGGTGATATATATATATATATATATATATATATATATATATATATATATATATATATATATATATATATATATATTGCTCAGGAAGTAGTACTAGCAAGGAGGAGGCAAATTACGAGATCGACGAGGACGACAGCTACTACATCGGCATCATAAACATGAACCCTCACATAATGGAGACCACATTGAAGATCAATGTTACGTCCAAGGCGTACGACACAAAGGAAGCAACCAACGAGTGTTCTACCAGCACCAGCAATGGCCTCCTCTGTAAACAAAATTACTATAAAGTTGGTTGTGTGCTGTTTCTTCTCATCTAAACCAGTGCTATTGATATCAACAGGATCATGGATCCATTTTGGTTAAATCTGACCTCAAAGAGTTGGTCAAGGTTGTGACTGTAGTTCAAAAGGGACAGCAGCAATATAGCTTGTCGTGTCGTGTCGTGTCGTATACCAGCTTCAATTCGAGTGTACCAGCTTCAATTCGAGTTAGGGTTAGTGTGTGTCCGCGTGCGTGTGTGTGTGTGTGTGTGTTCAAGTTAGGGTTAGGGTTAGTGTGTGTCATGTCGTGTTGTGTCATGTTGTGTCGTATTTGTGTTAGAGAGAAAGAGAGAGACAGAGAAAGGAGACAGAGAGAGGAGCTCACCGAGGAGGGGAGCCGGAGGAAGGACGCCGAAGGGAGAAGGGGAGCCGGAGGAAGGAGAAGCTGACGGCGGGGGTCGCCGGGAGGGAGGAGGGGACGCCGGAGGGAGGAGGGGAGTCGGAGGGGGAGGACGCGGCCGGAGGGGGGTCGCCGGAGGGAGGAAGAAGGTTCGGGTTTGAAATTTGGGAGAGGGAGAGGGAGAGATCTAAGGAAATGGGGGGAATCAGCCCTAAATGATTAAAATTTAGCGACGTTTTAGCGACGTCTTTAACGTTGCTAATGACGTCGCTAATTGTCTAAAAAAGATACGTCGCTAAATACGTTGCTTAACGTCGCTAAATAAAATATATTAGCGACGTTTAGCGACCTTAATTGAACTTATAACGACTAATCTTTTAAAAACTGAATAAAAGTTGCTAAACGTCGCTAAATGTCGCCAATTTGTGACGTCTAGCGACGCTTTTACATGGAGTCGCTAATATATATTTTATTAGCGACATTTTTCTTTGACGTCGCTAAAAAATATCGCTAATCCCGCTTATTCTAGTAGTGTTTCCATGGTGTCGCGATGATGGTGAACTTGTACATAAACTTGTCTTGTGAACTCATATGTAAATTTTGTCTGATATCATAAACTTGTATCGACATAAGGAAGCATACAACAATAATCACTAAAAAAATTACCACCAGAACATAACAACATGAAACACAAAAATGCTCACAAGAATTTATGGTCGCATGGACTCACTGGCCGCATGCACCCACTGGCGCATGGACTCACTAGCCGCATGGACTCACTGGCCGCATGGACCCACTGGCCGCATGGACTCACTCTTGGAGTTAACAATTTTTTTATTCGTTCAGCTAGTGAAACACAAGGTGTTCAAGGACACTTGTGTAAATAAGCAGTCATACGTCCAACAAGATGGACACATGCTGTCAGTATACGGCTAGAGTTCAGACCGCATAACCCTCACGAGCCGCATGGCACTCTCGGCCGCATAGCTCGCTGGCCGTATGAAGATTTCGTCTTCTCCAACAACAGGTTCAGCCATGGCCGAAAGCTCCAAAAACTAAAATCTGTTTTCTACATAAAAACTTTATTTAAACTCCAAATCAAGTGAAACAAAAGTCAAATTGCACGAAATAAAATGCTTTAACATAAGGAACAATTAGTTTTCAAAACACTAAGTTTTAATAGATCAAAACCAAAAAAAACTCATGAAACACATACAAATTCTAAACTTGAAACTCAGATCTACAAAAATCTACACATAAAAATCCAAAACTCCAAGAACTAATTATGATCAGCAACTCAAGAAGAACATTTTCTATCCAATATATTTTTTAAAACAACAACATATCTATAAATTAAAAAAATTATGACTTCAACATTGAGCAAGATGTACTTGCCTTGGGTGGCTCCTAGCCTCTACCTCTCATGGACGTCCAAGTCGCAGCAACTTTTCCTTAGGGTTAGGATTTGGGTTTGAGGGAGCTTGAGGGAGAGGAGGAAGAGGGAAATGAAAATGAAGAAGAAGAAGAAAGAGATGAGAGAGAGAAAAGTCCATATATAAAATATGAGAGGAGAGAAAGAGGGTTTAGTCATGAGTTCACCCAAAATAAACTGAACCAAGGGTCCATTCTACATGAGGGTCCTAAATCGGGTCTATGGCAATGCCAATAGGTATTCTACTGGTTTCGGATAGTCTCTCTCAACAACAAGAAAAATAAAATAATAAATAAAATGACAGGAACCAACATAAAAAAATACAGCAGGAATACATTATTAGAAAAAAATAAATTCAAGAAATACTAAATTTGGAATCTGGTGTGACACCACCCCTCTCACCCCAGCCAACCCCCGTTCCCCCCCCCCCCCCCGCCACAAACCCTCCCTCCTCCGCCACGCACCCCCCTCCCCTGCCCCACGCCGTCCCCCCTACCCCCCCCCCCCCCGCACGTGCCTCCGCAACGCGCCACCGCTACGTGCCGCCCCCGCGCGCCAGCCCGCCGCCGAGTCGCACGTGCCCACCAGCGCGTCTGCCAGACGCTCGTGCCCGCCGACGGAGAGAGAGGGTGGGGAGAACAATTTAGTCCAATTTTTTTCAGGGTCTCAAGTTGGTACCTATCAAAGTTGAGGGTATCAAGTTGAACAATTCGAATAGTTGAGGGTATCAAGTTGCAATTAAGCCTTAATTTCTTAATAAGTTTAAACAATACATAACAAACCCATTTTAGGGCTTTTGTCACCTCGGTCTGATATTGCTAGTCCCGAGCGTTACGTCGGGCCCCGTACGTTATGCCGGAAAGTCAAAAAAAGAAGAAGATACTGCTAATCCCGGACTATTAATTCATACGTCTACTTTTTGGATATGACATTACCTATATAAAGATTTGGATATAATATTACCTATACTAGTATATATATATACATGTTTTGTACGTATTTTATACTATTTGAAAAGAACAAATAATAAGAATTTTATTTTTTACTACTTGAGAAATGCAAAACCTTTCAATTTTTTACATCTTGAAATATCAAACAACAATCTCCTTTATTTGTTTTCCATACGTAATTACCTAAGTGTCAATGTTAAATTTAATAAAAAAATTAAGTAGTAAATATAGATAAAGATTTATTGTCATAGATACGAAGAGTTGACCTACCTATCCGGTCCAGTTTTTGTCATGAAACGAAACCAAATTAAATAGCGGAATCTAAGTATCGAGATGAATAACACCATTTAGGACATTTTGATAAATAATAAATAGAAAAATATTTGAATTTATACTTTCAAGTACGAAAGTGTAAGGAGGGGACACATATTTTTGGTTATAACAAAAATATATATATAAGAGAGTATATAATAATAATTATTATTATTATCTCTATCTCTATTATGATAATGTGGCTTAGAAACGATTCAAAATTGTGCCATCTAAATCATATGTATATTATCAACTATTTTTATATAAAAAAATAAATAAAAGGTTTAACATACATTCTCTTTTGCGCAGTTGACAAAAAAAATTAAAAACCAACATATAACAAATCTTAAAATATATTCAAAGTTTAAATTATATTTAAATTAACAACAAGGTATTATATAATTAAACACATATCAAAATTTTTTATAACAAATAATAATTAAATATATTCCAATCATATTTAAAATATTATAATATAATTTAAATTTTTATCTATTTTTTTAATAAAATCATAAATTTGTTTCGATACGTGCAACGCACGTGAATTTACTAGTTATGATAATTACTTTAACAAATAAAGATGAATAGTAGTTACAATTAGTTAATATTAATTAAATTTTCTTGTTAACTAAATAATTATTCTAATTATATAATATAATAAAATAAAATTATTGTTTTAAATAATAATTAATTATCATATTTATTAATTATTAGATGAAGCAAACAAACTCAGTCAAAATGTAGACAGACAACACAAAAACTATGGCCTTGTTGTGTTGAACACGTATGAAAAACTTAATAAATACGTATGGGATACTTCATGGTCACACCAAAATATATATCATGTCCATTGTGAACTTATTTATTGTGTCGTATCGTTTCGTGGTCATGAGACATAAGTCTAAATCTATGTACAAAAGTTAACATAAATAAAATTTACTATATTAACAGCTAACACTAACTAAAAGCATATATTTTAAATATTAATTAAATATTAGTAAATTATGATGTTAAAAAATTATATTAATTAAATATTAATTAAACATTAGTAAATCTATGTACAAAAGTTAGCATAAATAAAATAATTTTTCTTAAATACTAATTGTATCATCTTAACCAACTACGCTATAAAAAGCTACAAAAAAAAGAACAACAACTATTAAATATATTTAATTATCAATCAAAAATATATAATATTTTTATATAAATTATATATTTTTTTAGAAATATTTAAATATTCACAAATATAGATTCCATAATTGTTTTCAGAAATTTTATATTCATTAATATTTAATAATCAATCGAGTGTTATTTATAATCTCAATTATATTAAAAAAAAATTAAGAAATACAAATTCTAAAGCTATATTCCACACCCAAAGAAAATAGTTCGATGTGGGGAGCCGGATTATTCTCCCCTACTACAACCAACGGGATTAATTAAAAAAATTTTTTCTACACTTAACTTATATATCACGTTACCAAACATTGGAGCCACTTTCAGCGTGAATGAAGAATCCATCTCCAATTCCTACTTACCAAGCACTCCAAAAACGGTCAGTTCGCCTTGCATTTGGATCCAGTGAAGCGCAAATCATGCAAAGAAAAAAAAAAGAGATCCAAAATTTCTATGCTACTTATTATTGGATGCAAAAAAATTGTTCGATCAATGCTTGTTAAAGGGTAGACAACACATTTTTTTTTTTTGGAGCAATAAAAATCCTCATTACCATTCTCTCTTCTTCCTTTAAAAAAAAAAAAAAAAATTATCAAACAAACAAACCTTCTTTTCTCTTCTAAATAAACTACTTTTTTTTTGTTGACGTCTAGAATCTATATTTTTTAATTTTAGTTGTATTTATTTAGATTCTTAGATTTTATGCATAATATTTTTTTTTTAATTTCTAGTAGAAAGTCCACAAATGTGCTATTTTTGATGTTTCAACTCCGTTAATGGATATTTGAAGTTTTGGAACATACACAATCACGTCTTAAGACAATAAAGTACTGTCAAATTTTTTGTGGTCCAAAAGTCGAAATTCTTTGCCTATAGACTGTCAAATTCTGTCAGTCTTTTGCATAATTATGATTGTTCAATTTTTTGGCAGTTCATAACTTATATTGTCCACAAGAAAAAAAAATATGATAGCTCGGAGATTAAAAAGTTTAAAATATTTGTGACTCCCTTCAGATAAAATTGTTTTGTCAATAACACTTGGCCAAATATCTAACATCAGAGAATTTTTTTTTTCAATAAACTAATTTATGCATGTTTTGGGATTAATATTACTTTAAAAAAGATGTCAACAACAAAAATTAAGTTTTTGACAACAACTTCCCAATTGCTTTTAAGAAATCTGATCCAAAATTGGAATGACTTTCCAAAAGTTTTTCCATAAGCAATTTTGACCCAACATCTTCTAGATTTGATTTTCTAATATAATAATAAGTCTAAATTATAACTTGATATTCTCAACTATTTGAAATATTCAACTTTTTGATAGGCATCAACTTAATACCCTTCTTATTTTTTTTTTCCTAACGATGTTAATCAAAATAGAAAATGATGAAAATATCCTTCCAACCCCTCTCTCTCCGGCAACCCTCCCTCTTTCTCCGGTGCCGACAGACGGGGGGGTGGGGGGGGGGTGGGGAGGGTGCACAACAGAGAACAACAGCAGCAACCGCGAGCAGTATCGACCACCGACTTGGATGTGCGGCGGGTGGGCGCACGCATTGGGCGGACGCACACGTGCGGGGATAGCGCAACAGGGGAGGGGGTGGTGCCCGACGGCCGCGCGATGGGAAAGTGGGGTTGGGGAAGGGCGTGGTAGTGGTGGGGAAAGGGATGTGGCAGCGATGGGTTTGTGGGGAGGGTAGTTTAGGATTTTTTTTTTTTGTTTTTAGCGTAAAAATTAATGTTAGGGGTGACAGAAGATACCAAGTTGAAAATATTAGTTGAGAGAAAGTATTAAGTTAGTACCTATTAAAGTTGAGGGTATCATGTTGAACATTTCGCATAATTGAGGGTATCAATTTGTAATTTAACCTAATAATAATAATAATATATATCTGAAGCCCAGCCTTATTATACCACTAAAAAAGAGAGAAGACATTGGGCAATCGAAAAAGCCCAGCCCATTATAGTCTTATATAGTTATACAACACCACCGATCCAGGTCTTCTTCACCACAATTTGAGATCAACAAAGATCGAGAGAGAGAGAGAGAGAGAGAGAGGGATGAAGTTTGTAATGGAGTTTGCTGAGAACCTGATATTGAGGATGATGGAGGACCCGAAGCAGAGGGACGAGGCGCAGAGGGAGCACGTGTACAGGATGAAGGAGAGGTGCAAGAGGACCAAGGAGAACTGGGCCCTCCCCATCCGCCCCTACGGTTTCTGGACCTTCGACAGGTTCAACGCCCAGCTCCAGCTCGACGCACAGATCAGCCAGGCCCCCGGCCGCCGCGACCCCTACGACGACATCCTACTCTCCTCCTCCCAAACCCCCAAACCCTAATTCCCCTCTTTCTCTCTCCTGGTAAACAATTAATTGATTATCCTCTCCTCTCTTGCAATAATTTTATTTACCTTTTTTTTTTTAATTAGATCTATCTGTGACCACTTGTTCTGCCTATCTGAAAATGTTCCTATCTCGTATTTGTATCTCGTCCTTATTTGTATCCGTATCTATGTTCGTGCAACATAGTCTAAAATGTTCGGTTAATAGGTTACATTAGAAATTGAAGCTTTTGGCCTAATTTGGGTTTAATTTACATGGCATTTCCCTAGAGTTTTAGGGTAAATTATAAGGGCATGTTTGATTAACTTGGCAGGTTTACGGACATTTCACGAAGATTATGGGAATCTTGTTCTCGTGTTTATACTTTACAGTGTTTGGAGACGGAGGAGGAGATATGGGGATTTTGTGAAGGGAATGATGGAGGGATTCAGATGGTATTGGGTTACTAATAGGGTAGAGTACGAAGTAGTTTAATAGGTAGTTTCACAAGCCTCAAATGATACATTCCTATATGAAATGGAAATATCCACCAATTTTTTTCGTATATGTTTCCTTTTTATTTGTGTGGGAAAATTGCATCTTCGGATATCTAATGTTCGGGGGAAATTCTTGATAACATGAAACAAACATGTCATTTTCTTCACTACCCGTTGATTTCCCAGAATTTAGAAAATCATGTACGCAAAAAACATCCCCCCAACGTTATGTTATAAAGAGTCCCTGTTGTGCATTTTCATGGGGGATACTTTAAGTATAAGTGCATCAAATGACCAAATTACCTCTACTTTGGATATTTGATAATAAAAACATTTGAGTTATTTCAAAAACTGGGGTTACAAAGATGAAAGTTCATTTGAGGTAACTGGAGTTATCTTTAATTTGTACCTACTATGTCTGGGAGATTTGAGGTATGAATATAGTTTCAAGACGAAGATGAAGGATTTTGGAGTTAGAACTGAATTTTGATAAAAATATAGTTAAATTGAAGTTTTGCTAACTCCGGCTTGGAGGGGTTGTTTTGAATTTAGAAATGGTGTATCTCATAACAAAATCTGCCCTGATGATCTATAGTTGAAGTTATTTGGAGTTTAGAGTCATAACATCAAATCAAAGTTTTTCTTTCTAAACCTATGGTCCTATACTAATGAAACTACATGTCTTGGGCCTATCTTTGTTTCATCCATGAATGTGGCTTGGTTGCAGGATATACGTTTTTGTATAATGCAATATGTATCTATCAAAACCTTGTATGCTCCACTAATGCATACAATCTTAAAACTCTTTACTAGTCGATGAAAAGCCACTTAGCATTCTTCCAGGGTTTATCAACCCTAATATTCTTTTATGCACCCAACGTTTGTAGTTGTTAGTATGTTTTCACGAGCTTATCATGGCTAGCATGCCAAGAGGAAATACACTCTCCTCTTCTCCGTATTTTGTGTTGTGGTCGTCTCTAGACTAGTGATAGCACTTTGTAACCCATGCCGTTAAGGGTCTTCATATCGTATTTAGTTCAACTTAGGTGTTATGAAGTGCTAAGATGCTCTTAGATAGGACTGTAGAAGTAAGATTACCCCAAAAATAGTGTTTGTACCCATATCGTGTCCTCATCTGTACTCATGCCCATATTCGTGTTATATAGTTGACTACTTTTGTTGTGTCTATCTGAAAATGTCCGTATCTCATATTGGTATCTTGTCCTTATTTTTATATGTTTCCTGCTATTCCCCGCGGTACACGGAAAAAATAGTGTTCGTTCATGTATTGTGTCCCTATCTGTGCTTGTGCCCATATTTGAGTTATATAGTTGACTACTTTTATTGTGCCTATCTGAAAATGTCCGTATCCCCATATTGGTATTTTGTTTATCTCTGTGTCCATGCAACACAATTTAAAATGTTCGGGTAAAAAGTTTATTAGAAATTGACGCATCAGCCCTAGTTTGGGAACGAGGTTTTACAAAGTGGAGTTAAGTTTAGATTTAGATTGCAGGAAACTTCCCTACAGTTTTAGGGTAAGTTACAAGGGCAATTTTGGTAGACGGGATGGGATTATCCATAGTTCTTGGCTTCACAATTTTTTGTATTTGGTATGTCTCATAAATATGAGGGCGGTGCAGAGAGATTGAAATATGAGGATATCATGATGTGAATAATCGAGGGATTCAGATGGTATTGGGTTACTAATATGGTAGAGTGGGTAAATGGGTAATTACTAATTTCACAAGCCCCAAAAGTTCCATTTCTATATGAAATTGAATCATCCACCTGATTAGGCGAAACATGTTTCCTGTGTTTTGTGGGAAAATTGCATTTTTGGATATCTAAAAATGTCCGGGTTATAAGTTTTGATAACGTGTCATTTCTTGATTACCCCTTTGATTTCCCAGAATTTAGAGAATTATGGATACCAAACATACCCTAAACGTTATGTTATGAAGAATCCACATAGGCAATTTTCCTGGGATTAGGGCTGCAAATGAGCCAAGCCGAGCCAAGATTTTATAATCTTGAGCATGGCATGACTAGAATTAATCGAGCTCGAGCTTGATAAGTTTTTTTATTTTTATTTTAGAGCTTGAACTTGTTTATATTAAGCTTGAACTTGGCTTGATTTGAGCTCGAGCTTGGCTTGATAAGCAAGCTTGATTAAAGCTTGATAAACAAGCTCGATAAGTTCAAAATCAAGCTCGTTCAGCTTGATTTCAAGCTCGTTCAGCTTGATTTCAAGTTTCACTAGCTCGATTTTAAGCTAGTTATGCTTGAATTCAAGTACATATAATATTAACAATTTATTTATAAAAATTCAATTAAAAAAGTTTCTTATCAATTAATAAATAAATATAAATATATAGTGCACACATCTATATTGTTAACAAACATACATAAAATTAGACTTCAACAAAGAACAAATTAAAATTTAAATAACAAAACAAATTGGTAGACTGCCAGTAACGAGCTCCTAAATGAGCTTCTAAACGAGCTAGCTTACGAGACAACTCACAAGCTCATAAACGAGTCAGCTCGCGAGCTCAAACGAGTCGAGTACTTCTAAGCTTGAGTTTGGCTTGTTTATTAAACGAGCTCGAAAATGAAGCTTAAGTTTGGCTTGTTTATTAAACGAGCTCGAAAATGAAGCTTCAACTCAGCTTGTTTACTAAACAAACCGAGCTCAAACAAGCTTTTATCGAGCCGAGCTTCGAGCAGCTTGCGAACGGCTTGACTCATTTGCAGCCCTACGTGGGATACTATAACTGTATCAAATAACCAAAATACTTCTAATTTGGATATTTGATAATAAAAACTATTTAAAAATACGTTTGAGTTATTTCAAGATTGGGTTTACAAAAGATGAAAGTTCATTTGTGGTAACCGGAGTTATATTTAGTTTGTACCTACCATGTTTGGGAGCTTGGAGGTGTGATTGTAGTTTCGAGAGGAAGAGAAGAATTTTGGATTTAGAGTTGGAGTTTGATAAAAATCTGTAAGTTGGATAGTAGTTTTCTTAACTCTGGCTTGGATGCGAAATGGAGTATATCATAATTCAAAGTCTTTTCCTTCCAGACCTATCAATGAAACTTGCATGTCTTGAGCCTATCTTTGCTTCATTCATGTATGAAGCTTGGTTAAAGGATATAGGTTTTTGTATGATGCAAGATGCCATCTATCAAGACCTTCTATACTCTGATAATTCATACAATCTTAAAATTTTTACTAGTTTATGAAAAGCAACTTAGGCTTCTTTCAGGGTTATGCACATTATTCTTTGATAAACCCAGCGTTTGTCGTTTTTAATAGGATGTGTTCACAAGCCAATCATGACCAGCATGTCAAGAGGAAATACACACTGCTCTTCTACATATTTTGTGTTTTAGTTGTCTCTAGTCTAGAGTAATAACACTGTAACCTATGCTGTGAAGGGCCTTCATCTTGTATCTAGTTCAAGTTTGGTGTTATGAAGTGCTGACATGCTCTTAGGTTGGACTTAAGAAGAAATACCAGAACAAATGAGTCTTCAAGAGGTCCCTTTAGCAAATATCTCAATTATTATATGGATTGCCAATTGGAGAATGTTCTTTTTTGTTATCGTCTCCCAAACAGAAAACATGTTTGCTTTTCTACCATGTGAATCTTTTGTTTCCTTCTTCCATCCTTTGTTTATTTGTTTTCCTCGTCTTTTTGTAGAATTTGTTTCTGCTATCTATAGTTAGTTGACTGTGCAGATCTTCTACCTTTTACGTTCTTTTTTTTTCGTCTCTTGGTGTGCTCTAGTTAGAGATAAGAGCCTACATAATTGCACATATACAATACCTTGTGGTTTTTTCACTTATAAAAATTATAATTAGCTTTGACATAGTTAGTCGATTGTGCAGCTCTTCTACTTTTTACGTTCTATTTTTTCGTCTTTTGGTGTGCTCTAGTTAGAATAAGAGCCTACATAATTGCACATATACAATACCTTGTGGTTTTTTCACTTATAAAAATTATAATTAGCTTTGACATACTAACAAGTTAAGCTACTTTGAAACTGGGACAATTTTTCTCTAGAATATAGGAAAAATTAGGCAATGTAGTTAATGATATTATCTTTCAGATTTTAATCTTTTATCAATTTGAATTATGTGCTAAAAAAATTTAAGATTTAAGAAATCTATCCATGGTATTAAAATTATCAAATTGTGGCGGCATATTTAATTGCTGGGTTGCTATGTGTCTTTAGGAGAATGAGGTCTTTGTTTATAATCTATTTTGAGTTGAATTCCTACTAGAAGCTCATAATACTTTTATAGATAGTATAAGCATCGAATGTTTTCACTAATAATGAATATTATCAGGTTAAATAGGTATTTGGGGCCAGATTTTCATTGATTTGGGTCTAACATTCATTTAGTTCATTGAGCTTGAAATGTATCCATGTGTTAGGTTAGTGTGAAACATGACACCACTATCTGGGTTTGTGTTTCAAAATGAAAGTCTGGTGCTCAGAGCTTAGCTTCAACCATCAGATCTTTCTCCAATTTTGTGTACTAGAAAGAGGCTGATAAGATGCCGACTTTGAGGAAGGAGGTGTAGGTGTGGGCGGGCCTGTACTCCAGTGGTATATCAAATGCAAGAGCTTCGTTGACTTTCTTTAGCAAGAGCAAAGGGCAGCACTCTCTGACCATCATCTTTTGATATTTTAGGAGCTTCAAAGATGAAGCTTAGAGCCTGAATAGTTCTGATTTATCTGAATATTACCCATCGACAGCACAATCAACTATTGCAACTATGCATATGCATTGCTTTGTCCTCAAGTTTGAGTGGAAATGACCGTGTATCCATAACTAATTATCCACACCAAACACTTTTGCCACCTTGAGTGGGATATTCTAGTAACTAAAGCATAATAAGATTTTATTCAAGTACTTGCTATATACTCCCTACCTTTAGGACCATTTTTATCTACTTTGCACCTAAAATTGCTGCCATTTATGTCCAACCTTCTATGGGTAACATAAATGTATACCCTAAAGATGTTCATCATATGTGCACATTATCAGAAGAAGGCCAACACCTAAACTACTAAGCTCTTGAGTTAGAGAGTACCATTCCTTCTTTCTTGTTGGCTTAATGTGTGATAGACTCATATAGACCAATGCAATTTCCTGCAATAGATCATATCATTTTAGCTCTTTGGTTAGACTCTTTTCTAGTCTAGGATGGAACTTAAAGGGTTATCCTTGGTAGCATGAGTTTAAAATGCATGACCCCGTTAAATGGCAAGGTCCTTTCTGCTTTCAGCTACTATGTTTAGGAGTTTCGCCCTAACTCAGACTCTCAGAGAGTTGACGTCAAATAGACTGCTGCCCATAAGAACTTACTAAATGCTCGTGGTGCTGTCTCGTGTTGCATAAATATCTCTATTAGATGGAAATGACCTAGATGATGATATGGTGAACTTTAGTAACATTTTACCAATTGGGATAATGGAACTTCAGTAGTTTCTATGTTGCATTAGCAATCAAATTTCAAAAGCTTTTTTGCATTTAAATACCATGAACATTCTTTTTATTCCCATCATTACCATGAAATTTGTAAGTTACTCCACTTTGATACCTTCCATTAGTCTGAAGTCAGATTTAACAGCCACGTGACCAATTTAGGACCATTTTACCCTTAGTGAACAAAGTATTTGCATTATACTCAAACCCTAGCCCAGTCCTTTCTTGTTCCTGTTGCCATTGCACACCCCTCCCCTCCTCGGTGATCACCACCCCCCCCCCCCCCCCCCCCAGTGGACCCCCTTGATTTCTAATTCATCATCAATCGTTCTTCTTTAGTTCATCTTCATTTGATATAAAAAAAAATTGCAATTGTAATTCAAAAACCTTAATGTGAGATGGTGGAGGAGGAAGTTCTACTCTTTCTCCATTTGATTGTCTTCATTTTGATATCAGACTTTTTGCTAAGAACTCAAAAACATTAATGATATTAAGGGTTCTAGAGGAGGTAGTTGAAGAGGAAGTTCTGTTTCCACTTCTTCACATCTTCTTCTTCATTTTGATTAGAATTTATGCAACTAAATTGAAAATTCATTAACATGGTTAAGGACTCAAGAGGGTCAACAGGAAGTTCTATTATCATGAGTGCCTCCATGTTGACCTGCCATGGGAGTCCCCTGGATCCCTATCTCCGTTGTTGTCCCCACCACTCGCGACCCCTATTACCCCTTCCCCCTACATCTGCCACCCCTCCAAGTGACCCCATCACCAACGAGCAAATCAACGGCTCACCGAAGGAATAGGACCAGGGTGGGTTCGCTGGAGGAAGGGGATGTGGAGGTGATTCCCGTGGTGGAAGAATGTTGTGGGAGGAAGAAAATGACTGGGGGTAGGGGGGAATGTCATTTTGTCTTTTTCGTAAAGCATGTATGGTAAGTGAAAAAAAAGTTCATGTTATTGATGTGAACATGAAAAAAAATTAGATCAAATATTTTCTAGGACATCGTTGGAGTACATGTTAAAACCATCCACATTTACATTTCCATACTGACCTATAGATGTTTAGGACCTAGAGAGTGCCTATGAACATATTTTTGATGGTCTTGATGTGCCCTATATCTCTCTCTAAATGTTTTCCAGTGTGCTCAAGTGACTAAATTCTGTTGTGCCCATCATGCTTATTGATCTCCTGTCAGTTCCGGCTTACCCGACTGCTAGGAGTATGGGCTTGTTGTACATCCATTTATTTCATCTATGCAAACTGGTTAAGTATATTACATAATAAACTGGCAAGAGTGACTAAGTTTTAGGATGATCTGCAGGAAAGCCGATAATGTTTAGCTAAAAATCAAGACACTCTTGCAATATCCTTTTGAAAGTTTGGTATCTGCTGCTGGTCTTGCCGTCAAGTTTTGTGAGTTAACCATAGATGTCTGAGTAATTGGGTAATTAAGCCCTGTAACAAATAGCTAGCGAATAGACTCCTTTAATACTATCTTTTCAATAGCTAGATCTCTGCTGTTAGTTGCAAGGATGGAGCTAAGGGAGGGCAAGGAAGGGGCAGTTGCCCCTAGTCCAGTAAAAAACCATTAACTTCCCTCCCTCCTTTTATGATTTTAGATTTTTTACCCTACTCCCATGTAGGACCGCTCTCGTTTTGATCTCCATAAAGATCCCCCCTCCTCACCCCACCCTCGCCCCAACTAAATGATAGTCCAGGGCCTCCTGGCTCTTTCTTTGGTTGGTTGCACGGTTTTTGTTTGTTATTAAGTTCTGCATGTTAGGCTACCTTAATTCCTCTTTTGTTTAAGATATATTACCTTATTTATCTCCTAAAACTAAAGAAACCCAAGGGGTCTATAAATGATTCAGAAACAAACAGGTACATTGCAAAAAATTCAAGACAAAAAGATAACACATTCCCCCTTCTTCGGCATCCCCTGCCTATCAAGTAGCTTTCTTATTCTTCCCTACCTGCTGGTCTGGAAGCTGAAATAGAAATCAGCAGTTGTGGTGGGGAAGGGGTTGGGGGGCATGGTGGCGGAGTTGGTGGGGATGGGGATAAAGATGGTAACGAAAGAGAGAGGGAGGAAGATACTTTTCTGAAAGAAAATAAATTTAAAAGGTTTTCTTACTTATCCTCAAATCTACTATATATTTAAGTAAGTCCCATAAATCTCATGAATTCCTTAAAAGTCCCCAAATTACCATAAAATATCTCCCCCGCAATTAGTGTTGGCCAAAAATTAACCAAACCCGAGTTATTTTTTTGTACAAAAGGACAATTGTACCCTCATCTTTCTCCTAAACTCCACCCTTCTCTCCCTAACAGGCGCCAAAAATCCAACCCCTCCAGTCGGAACCTGCACCCCATTAGTCTCTCTGAAACTCTACCCTCTTCAAGCTAACTGAGCTAATCCCCCCCTCTAGCTATGGAAATGGAGAATTAAAAAAAAACAAATTCCAAGGAGAAAACCTAGGTTCTATCTAGTAAATTTCCAAGTGTGTATATTAAAAAAAAAAACCACAAATTTTCGATGATTTCTTTTGCTTACTTTTAAGGTTTAATGAGAAACCAATTTTATCAATCTTGTAGAATTTGTTCCTTTGGAACTAAGGATTAGCTTTCATTCTTGTCCCTCTTTTTAGGCAGATTTTTTAAATGGTGTGGAAGAGTTGGGGATGAATTTTACCATAGCTTTTGGACCGGAATGGCTACCAGTTGATTAAAGTTAGATACGATCGTGCGAAGGTTCTTGACTCATAATTATTTGAGATAGGTTTGGCTGGCAAATTCTAATGAAAAGATTGAATTTTAATTACTTTTTTTGCTGCACCCTTGTTCTTCTTTTAGTATAGATTTGTCGAGATTGGGGTTTAAGTAGTTCTAGCTATGCGTTCTTTTGGCAGCAACTTCTTCTGAGAAGTGGATTGATGTGGAGTTGCGGTTCTCATCCTTGTTCTGTCCTCCGCCTGTTGCAACGCTTCTAAGCATCAGAAGCATGGACCAGTTTCTTTTTCTTCTTTTAAAATTTTACCTTCAGCTTCCACTCCTAAACTCCACCTTCCCTTTCTCCCCATACAGGCGTTACAAATCCCTTCTAGGCCCGTCTTCGAAGTTAACCTCTTTAAATTGGATATTTTGCTCAATTTGAGCTGTATTCTCCATTTTTGTAGCTAGAGGACGTTTTGGAGTGAGACATGGGAGAAAGTGATGGAGACGGCGCACAAGAACACCTAAGTGACGATTGGAAGGAAGAGGTCCGGTTGTGCCGAGGAATACCTGGGCGACGATTGGGAGGAAGATCCGATTGTTCCGAGTACCTCGGTGACGATTGGGAGGAAGAGGTCCGGTTGACGAGGAGACACGTAACAACGTTGTAGGTTCAGTTTTTTTTGGGTTGTGGTATCAACAACAATAGATCTGGAGGAGGCAAGGACAAATGGTCAAATATTTTTCATTCTGTTAAGGGTGACGGAATATCCCCATTTCAGATAGGTTGAGACTTAAGATACCATAAGGACTTATAATTCTATATTGATTGACTTGAGGGGTTTCTAAGTAATTCACGAGATTTAGGTGACTTATTTAAAAATATAGTAGATTTAAGGGACTTGTATGAAAAAGACTTTTAAAATACTTCGATTCGAGAGTATAGGGATCAATATAGTCAGTTTCCATATTATGAGGGCTGTAGTGCCAAATTATGACATATGTCGTGGGTCAAAACTAATGAATTCGATTTGGAGCCAGTGACAGGAATCTAGGTTGCTCTGATACTCCTCTAGAGAACTGTATTCCTGTCTGTATCAGTATCCGATAAAATACATACTTGACACTATTGTTGTATTTGGTTTGCCTTATGTCTTGGTTCGTAAGGTCCCTAAAACATGGTTGAAAGTGATTTGGCATGGCGGTGATTGTGCCAAACAAACATAATTGAGAATATGAGACATGTTTGTTTGTTGTGAATTATTTTTAGATATTTTTGGAACCTACTTATTAACCAAAAGCAAGCTTATATATATATATATATATATATATATATATATATATGGCATCCTATGTTTTCTAAAAGATGATTTATTTCGAATTGATAGCGTCTGTATCCAAATCCGTGTTCTGAGTATGTAACCTAGGCAGGAACCTAATTATTGAAAGGACACTTTAGGTTTAAGGAGGGTTTCTTCATTGCAAGATAAATATTGGAGGATTATGATGCAATTTACCCTAAGTGATCTTATTCACTTTTCTTTAAAAAAATATAGGTATAAGTTTAATGTATCATATGACTTTGGACGAATATCCTATGATTTCTCCTTAATTGACATCTTCCTATCTTTTGCTTTCTTCTCCCCCTTGCCGCATCATAATTTTCTTTGGTGGTTCATTCATTGAAAGATATGAGGGTCATTTATGTCACTTCATGGATTTTTTCCATTCTCCATAAAGCAGAGTTTATGTTTACAGCGAACTGCGTCTGACCTATTAGTCAATGAAAGTAAAATTCTGTGAATCTTACTTTCCCGGATTTTCTATGATCTTATTTTCTTTGAACTTATTTACTGCATGCAGGCGAACCAAATGCCAGTCTTTTTGAGTGGTTGGAGTTGGCTACTTCAGAAGGCAAAACAATGGGGAGGGTTAATAAACTTCATGTTTGGTGGTTATGATGTTTACATGTTTTGGTGTTGCCATGGATTTAAATGAACTGACTTTGTCTCTATGGATTGATGTTTTAGTCCTGGTAAATAAGGTACATTTTGGGGATATTATATGCTTGTCATTCACCGATAAATGTTACCTAATTTGTTAAATATGATTTTTTTTCCATCTCTTCTGCTTCCAGAATTGCCTAATACCTGAGCTACTTGAACCCTTCATAATTTTCTTCTTTGTCGGCCCCTAGAACTGTTTAAAGATAAAGAGAAAATTTGAGTTGCATTCCACTTTATTTTTCGTATTTTACGGTGCATTCCACTGCTTTACCATAATATATAATATTTTTCACTTTTGACGGAAATCGTCTCCAATTCACGGTCAACTTCCTTGACCAAAATTTTTGGACAAAAATATCCAATTCTGTTGTCGTGGTGCAACTGTTTGTTGCCAAAAACAGCAAATTGAAGTCATTAATGTTTGTGATCTGGAAGCAAGAAACAGCCCCCGAGTGGACATACTAGGAGTAAATAGATGCAAACTGCATCTAGCACAAGATCCAAAAGTGTGTAGTGAGGACTTGCGCTGATGATCTTCTCTGAAGATGATTAGTTAGCTGCTTGTTTCTTCCGTCTCGCCAGAAAGGAATGTGGACAATTATAGTTTCTGCCGGAAAATTGCAGCTGAAGCACAACCTGAATCACTAATGTGTGGTTTGCTGATTTAGTTCTTGGAAGGTTTGTTCTGATACCTATTCAGTACGTTTATAGTTGCCTTTGACAAAGCTCTCTTTGAATTATGCAAGTCTTAGGGTGTGTTCGCTAAGCGGATTCCTATATATTATATTCTCATGTTTGTTGAATATAGTTCATATAAAAACATATTACATTTTTGAATATTTATTAAATATATTAAATAGTTGTTGTTCTTTGTTTGTGATTTTTTATAGTGTAGGTGGTTAAGATGATATGTTAGTTTGAGAGAATATTGTTCAAATCATAATGATAATAACTTTTTTACTTATAAATTAATTTTAAAGATCAGATTTATACTGAATATAATTCAAACTTGCCAAACCTAACCTAAACCCACCCTGACGTGAAACAAACATGAGTTTTATGAATAAAAACCGAAAAACATCTTCTTTTAAAAAAAAGGAGAAAATATTTTTTTTAAAGAAGGAAAAAAGAAAAAAATAAAGGAAATCAAAACAAAATATTAAAAAAAAAAAATTTAATATATCCATGACTTGTAATCTGAACTCCATCATGCGATTCGAAACTTTAGCTAGACGAGATTTATTTGAATGAAAAAATAATATACCACATTTTTTGGGGGAGAGGTTTACAACGATTAAAGGAAATATATTTAAGTTTTTTTAAAATATTTTGGAAATAAATTTTATAGTTAAAACTTAAACATAAAATTAGGCATGGGCGGAACTAGGGCCCAGCCCAACTGGACTATAGCACGGTTAAGATCAGATGTTTTTTTTAACTTATTGCCAACTGATAGTTCTTTTACATGGAAACGTGATTCCTAGTCAAGATCAGATGTTTTTTTTTACAAAGTAAAGCAAGCATGTTAAAATTTTACAAAGTAAAATCACAAATATGTCATTTCCTGAAGACACATTTTTGTACATGTTATATTTGACATAGCATATGAACTGAGAATGCCGAAGAACAAAGTACAGAAGGCTAGCGACGTCGTTGCATCGATCGGGTGTGTTGTTAGCATGTGGCGTGTACTGAAGAACGGAAGATTGATAATAGTGACATTGCAAGGTTGCGTACACCTTTTGTAGATAACAATACCTTTAAGAAAACAACATGGGTGCTACTTTAATTCCTACCATAGTCTTTATGGTTTTGCTTGCTCCACCATGACTTTTTGAATCAAAAATTGAAAGATGCCCTAATTTCCTTCTGTGGGGAAGGGCAACATAATAATGGTTGTTGTACTCGTACACACTACTGCATAATGATAAGCCATCAATAGCAAGGGTTGCACAAAATTGAGTCATGCTACTGATGATGGGACCAAGAGTGGCCTAGCTGTACTAGAGTTTTAACTTCAGACAGGAGTTACAGGCCACAATGTGCTATCTGTCTATACTGAGTACCCCAAGCCTTTGAACATAGACTGTAAAAAAAAATTTACAATTTCTTGTGCTAAAGACTACTGAAGTTTTTACAGTCTAGTACGGCAGAAAGTATGATATTTCTTTACAAATTTTGTTGAGCTCTTAGTGTGATATTGTCGATATTAATCGACATAAGAACTCAACTCAATTTCAATGACTCGAGTAACTGTCGGAATGTATGGATCATGTTTGCAGGACTTCCGACTGTTTGCAGAGAATGCAGGTACAGAGTGGGTCCGGGATTGTCTTCGGATACTTATTTCTATCGCATTATTGGCCGTAAGTTGGGCTCGGCCGGGAGCCTGGGACCGACTGACCAGAGCTGTAGGCCTTTCCCAGCTGCAGGGGCTTGGCGCTATTCTGAGGAGCATTTATTTGTTGATGGATATGTGTATGTGTGTCCTCTCCAGATCTGGTTGTAAGCTAACAAGCAATAGCAGAGACATACACTAACACTACCATGCAAGTACTTAAAAAGAATTTTGATAATTTTTGACTTGCCCCCTCACACTTTATTGATCATATGTGCTGGGAACGGAACGCGAAAACCGTTTTCCAAATCAGAGAGTACCTGCGAGAAAAATAGAACAAAACGTACAAACAAAAAATCACCAAACACAAATCGCAGAAACAAAAAATTTTACGTGGAAAACCTAGATGAAAAAAACCGTAGGACAATCGGAGTCCAACCCTGAAAAACCTTCACTAATGGAATAAAGAGATTACACGCTCTACAAGTTCCTCACCGATCCAACACGGATCACCGCAACTCTTTCGAGCAGAAAATATATTACAACCACGAAGAAAAAAAGACAATGAGAAATACCCCAAATTGATCTCCTTCTCCGAAACGACCTACAATCCTTTTTTCTCCTCTCCAAAGTTGTAATGGCACTCTTGCCACCTTTTTCTCTCTTATTTTTTTTCATGTTGTTATATATTGCATGAGCCTTTATATAAACCATTACATGAATTAAGATTTTCATATGAAAATCTATATATGGAACCATAAAATATTTATGAAAATTCAATTATATTCAATCATATATTTAATGGAAATCAAATCATAAATTGATTTGCCATAAATTGAAAATCCAATTATATGAAAAACTAATAAATGAAAGACCCAGTCATAAATATATAATTAAAGTCAAAGATGGAAATCCAATATAATATTTGCTTACCATAAATGTTCCAATACACGGCGCTCGATGCACTTTTCGAGCTTTTTCGACACACGGATGACGCTCGTCGCACTCCGGGGTATTCTCCACATAGGTTGGGAACCCCACCCACTACAACAAATCTTCCCATTCTGTGGAGGGTCGTCATCCCGACGATCCGTCTGTAATACTCAAACTATTTTCTTGGAAGAATATTTGTGAACATGTCTGCTCCGTTATCTGTATGAACCTTCTCAAGCGCCGCTTCCTTCTTTTCCACAACATCCCGTATCCAATGATATCGGATCTCAATGTGCTTGGACCGGTTATGAAATGTCTGGTTCTTCACAAGGTGAATAGCACTCTGACTATCGTAAAGCAAATGATACTGCTCTTGCTTTAGCCCAATTTTTTACAACATCTTCTTCATCCACAACAACTCCTTGCAAGCCTCCGTCGTCGTAATGTACTCTGTCTCTGTCGTCGAAAGGCAACACATTTCTGCAACCACAACTGCTACGATACTACTCCACCAGGAAACATCATCACATAGCCCGAAGTCGATCGCCTAGTGTCTACATCTCCATCCATATCAATGTCGGTATACCCAACCAGCTTCGACTCGTCACAACCAAAAGAAAGTCTCCAATCGGCAGTGCCCTGAAGATATCGTAGAATCTACTTGACCCCACTCTAATGTACTATTCTATGATTGGAAGTATACCTGCTAACTGTGCTAACTGCGTGAGCGATGTCTGGCCTCGTATACACCATAGCATACATAAGACTCCCCACAACTGAGGCATATGGAACCCGTTCCATATCTTTCTTCTCATCCTCAGTAGATGGACACTGCTCCTCAGTGAACTTAAAGTGAGCCGCTAGGGGGTTACTCACTTTCTTCGATCCGTCCATCCCGTAACGCTGAAGTACCCGATGAATGTACTTATTTTGGGACAAGTGTAGCAGCTTGGACTCTCTCTCTCTCTCGGCTGATCTCCATCCCAAGAATAGTCTTCGCTGCGCCAAAATCCTTCATAGAGAAGGCCGCGCCCAGTTGGTGCTTCAACCACGCTATCCTAGTGGCATTCCGACCCACCAGTAGCATATTATCAACATAAAGCAGTAAAATAATAAAATCATCATCGGCAAAGTACCTCACAAATACACAGTGGTCCGACGTCGTTCGTGCATAACCATGCTCCCCCATAAACTACTCGAACTTCCTGTACTACTGCTTCAGAGCCTGCTTCAGACCATACAAGCTCTTCCTCAACTGGCAGACCAAGTGTGACTTGCCCTTCTCATAGAACCCCTCTGGCTGCTCCACGTACAACTCATCCTCAAGATCATGGTAGAGGAATATCGTCTTCACGTCCATTTGCTCGACCTCCAAGTCGAAACTGGCTGCCAATGCTAGCACCACCCGATTAGACGACTGCTTGACGACTGGCGAAAAGATCGCATCATAATATATGCCTTTTCGCTGACCGTAGCCTTTAACTACCAGCCTCGCTTTGTATCGAGGGTGAGTAGCATCATCTGTCTGCATCACTCTAAACATCCATCGATTCTTTAAAGTCTTCTTGCCCTTTGGCAACCGCACCAGATCATAAGTAGAGTTGGCCTCTAAGGAACTCATCTCTTCCTGCATGGCCTCTATCTACTCCTGCCTGTGTTCGTCTTCCATAGCCTCTGTAAAATTTTCGGGTTCTCCACCGTCAGTCAGTAGCACATACTCACCCGGTGAGTATCTCGTAGATGGTCGATGCTCTCTATCGCTCCTCCTCAATGGAATCACTGGTGCTGCTGTATACCAACAACCTCCTCCTCAGGAACTGCCTCCTCGGCATGCTCATCCTCCTGAAGATCACCCTGACCACCATCAGTAGGCTGATAATCAAGGTTGGGAGCAACTTCATGTATTGGCTCCCCCATAACTGGATCCTCTGCGATGTCCTCTGGAAACTGCTCGAAGCAAAATGACTCTAACTCAGACAATTCATCAGCCTCAGAAAGCATCTCGGAATCATGAGTATTGGTCATGGTCTGATCCTCGACGAATACAATATCCCTGCTTCTGTAGAGCTTTCTTCCTACTGGGTCGTAGAGTCAATAGCCAAACTCATCCCGACCGTAACCGACAAAGACGCACCGCCTCGTCTTTGGCTCAAGTTTGGATCTTTCGTCATTCTGTACATGCACGGAGGCCTTGCAACAAAACACTCGCAGGTGATTGTATGACAGCTCTTTGTCATACCACACTTTGTCAGGCACATCACCTGTAATGCCCTGCTTCTAGCGGTTTACTTATGGAATACTTGTTACTTTGACTCGGTTGAGAATCGAGTCTCGGGAAAACCTTACCGCCAAATCAACACAGACGAAATACAATGAACCCTTCAAATTGATGGAACGACTTATATTGAAATGAGTCTAAGAGTTTTCGTTGGTTATTTTGCTGCTTGGTTTTGTGTTGCTTGTATTTTGTCTTGCTTTCAATGACTTGGTTTTCATGATTCGCTTTTCTCGCTTGCGCATTCATTTCGAATCGTAAGAGAAAGAGATCGAAGGATGTTAACCAAGTATTGTTGCAATTCAGGACGCATAACCAAGGAGTGATCGTTGCATAAGGCTTTCCCATCCTCTCGTTCGATTCAATCGGTGATTGGTTTAGGCCATTCGATGAATCATTCAGTCCATACACTTTAATAAAAATGATCTCCAATCTGCACGAGTTGCACGTTCCTATGCTAATGATGCCTCACTAAACGAGATAAGCTAAAAAAGATGAATTGCATGCTTGATATATATATAGAATTGTTGTAAATGCTTGTTCAAATAGACATGTATCTGTTCCTTACTTATATTCTGCACAAGAGATGTTTAGAGAAACCTCGCATGGGTTACCAGAGAAAAGAGTAAAGAGATAGAGATGTTCTTTTATAGTCTAACTGTTGCATAGTAAGAGTTTATATAATAGAGCTGCATACCATGCATCGGTCTTTAGACAAATTGTGCACAAGGGTAATCCCATGAACAGTTCCCAGGGCACTGGGGATCGTTCGCCCTAGGGGGATCAGAGGTACACCTGAGGCAATGAAGTCCTCACGATCAGGGGGTGTTCATGTCTATATAATATGGGTTTTTCATGGGCCATCATGTAGTTAGGTTGCATGATAAGTTACCTTTTATGCACACTTGACACTTGATGCCAACACAGATACATGAGTTATATACATATATGTAAATTATTTTTAACTTGTGTGTCTGTTGCAGGGATAACCGCTCGACCGCGGGTAAGATTTATCATATGCGTATTCTATCTATTGTTTATGTTTTCTTGCATGAATTGTTAAAAGAAACTAGACAACTAGAAAGATAACCTAATAATGCTAGCTTCACATGTTTACTTAGTGTGGATTTCAAGGTAATTTTGGCCATGGTCGCTCACCAGTACATATTGTAGTACTGACCCAAGTTTTGGGCAAATCTCCAGGTTCGGGTAGCGAAAGTTTGACAAGCATTTTGAAGATTTAGGAGCGCATCCCTTCAAGCGGAACCGTGCTCGTGCTGCTTCTTAAGGCTTTTCTCTCTAGTGTGCAAGCTCTTCTTCTGCTAGGTGTTTTAATTTTTGGTCATACTAAAATGATATAATGTATGAGCGTTGTGGCTAGTTTTGGATTTGTAAAAAGAGTTGTAAGCCATCTATGTCATATTTTGTAACTCAGCCAAGCAAGTACTTTGTAATCCAATCTTCAAGTATTCAATAAAGAAAGTATTTTGTGTTCCTATCAAATGTGTTCAACTTTGGTTCTCTGTATTTATATTCCGTGCTTATATATGTATATTTTCGTCTGACTTGTGTCTTGTGCAGGTACTATGGCTTGTGCAAGCGCAACTTAGTCTTGCACGACATCGCGCCCAAGCGAGGATGATCGGTTCCGTAAGGATCAAGCGAGGACGACCGACCCTTACGCGACCGGGGCATGACAATATGGTATCAGAGCACGACTTTACGTCCTTGGCCTCTTCAAATATAGTTTTAAAAAATGATATAAGTTTTCAAGCGATTTCAAAAGTCCCGGATTTCGAAAATGGTTGCGAATCTATATAAGTAAATTGAAGGTGTTAAATGTCCCGATCTTGAAGAGCATGAAAACCCAATGAACCATACAATAAGTCCATAATATGTGATGAGACTAATGCAAGCTACCTTCTTTTATAGCAAGATGCCGAAAGCGAGCAATCCAGGGATATCGTACGCAACAGGCGTGAGCGATGACCAAATTGATAGGCTGATTGGCATGTTTGAAAATCAACAAGAACGATTCAATATCCAACATAATCGATTTGAGGCTCAGCGACAACGGGCTGATGCTCGAGCCATAGCACAACAGAAGCAGTTAAACTCTTTGACTAAGATAGTGACAACCTTGGTCTCCAATAGCAGTACATCAGGAACTGTCACGACACCTATGGCAGCCGCACCCGCGCCTCGAGAAGCAGGCCTAGCAGAAGTTGATGAGCCTCCGCAGGAGGCCAAGAAATCTACCTTTAAAGGTGTTAAGTTTTTGAAGTTGAACCCTCCTGAGTTCGAAGGCAGGACCGCGCCGGATAAGGTGATGGCCTTGGTCGCCAAGTTGGAGGACTTGTTCGAATTTGCTGGGATACATGTGAAAAAGAGGGTGGCGTATGCAGTCATGCAGCTGCGGTTATGAGCACACGATTGGTGGAAGATCAAGAAAGACGATCTTGCCACAAGGCGCCAAGACGGCAAAATCACTTAGAAAATGTTCAAGGAAGCATTCCAGGAGCAATACCTTCCACCAGCCGTCAGACAGAGAAAGGAATATGAGTTTACCGAACTTAAGCAAGGGAGCAAGTCCGTCGAGGACCATGAGTCAGAATTCTTCAAACTTGCTAAGTACGCTAGCTCGTTGATTCCTAACGAGAGGGCCCGTATACACATATTTATTAAGGGTTTGAATGACAGCCTCAGGAAAGATGTTATGAACCGTGAATGTACCTCCTACATAAAAGCTTTTGAGGCATCGGTTCAGAATGAGCAATATGCGCCACAGAGTGCTTCCGAGAAAGCGTCAGTTGCTCGAATCTCTCCTGTCAAAAGATACCAAGATGGGGAGAAGAAGATAAAAAGTGAGCAGCGTCCTGTTCAAGAGTGCACCTTCTGTGACCGACGAGGCCATAGCATTAAAAACTGTCGCACTAAAAATAGAGAGTGCTTCAACTGTGGTCAGAGGGGCCATAGCTTCAGAGATTGTCAGAACAAGAGAAGGGTTCTAAAGAACCAAGTGGACAATGCAGAACGTGGGCAGAATTAGAATCCCGCTCCAGCTCCAGCCCCAGCTGTCACGCCCCAGTCCCAAAATATCTAGGGACTAGACACGTGGCAATGGCCAGCAGCACGCACCGATGGACAAATCCAATTTAATGGATCCATCGGGGCATAATTAAGCTGTATATAAGGTCTACAACATCAAGTCAGAACTAATCTCATCCACACAAAAGATAATAAGATTAACAGCAATAAGGAAAGTAAATCAACATCCAGTCTCAGCAAAGTATTTCGAGAAACAACCCGATATAAAGTCTGTTACAATGTTCTCACAAACATTTAATATAGAGTTTATTTAACCAGTAAAGAGAGTCTATCTGCCATAATAACTGACCATGGAGAAGCAGTTGTTCAGGAGAAGTCCTCAGCAATCACCTCGTCCTCGGGTACTGGTACTGTTCCGTGAAGTGCACCTGTTCCGTATACCTCTGGATAAACCTCGTCTGCAAATCCTGGGGACATAATCCGGATCCAGGTCCTCAGGGGACATAGCAAGGTACAAGAAAGCTCATGCCAAAATAAATGTAATACAGCAAATAATGAAACAATAGGGTCAACTATATAACCATCTATGTAAAATGCAAGTTGAGAACATCACTAGAACTTAGGCTGATACTACTACAAGCTCTGTGTCTGGGAGCCGGTAGAAGTTATACTATGCTATATAATTTACTATGATATGGCCTATATATATAATCAGTCTGTAGCCTGTGTGTCTCTCCCCACCTAATGTAATCATACGTCTCATGTCCACGATGCCTCATGTCCACGTCACGTACGATCATATCTAATACAGTAAGTCATACTATGTCTATGAATATAACATCTAGGATTATAATATAATGTCTATGACAATCCTGCAATCTACACAGAATCACCTTGAATATTTCAGAAAGATTCTGTTTCATGATCTGTGTCAGGTATCCTGGGCATATTGTACTTGATATGTCAAGTACGAGAATGTAACTGTCACGATTTTCATCTCTAGTTGACCTTACACAACCCCGCGTACGGTGTTGGCACCCGACTATTAATCGGATGCTAAGTAAGTCAAAAACGGCCCTAGGTTTAAGCATGTACAACAGTTAATTAAGTCAAGTAATTAAGTAACAATACTGCAGGATTTTGGCAAGGTACACTTGCCTGGGTTTCCGGTTCCAATTGCGGCTCTGACTTCAATGGAATTTACAGGCAGTACTCCGGTTGCTGAAACAAACATCACCATCAGATCCAGAAAATATTAATCAGCTAGAAACGCCTGTTCTTGAGTCCAATTTGGAGACAAGGACAAAAATAACATTTTCGGGTTAAAGCGGGGTCCACATGTGGGCCGCTTTGCACCAAAAAACGTGTCAGGGTCAAAGATCTCCAAAATAGTCCAATTTAGTGTCAACAGGTCAGGGACGATGATACGAACCCAACGGAACTTTCAGAATTGGATTCTGATGAGCCGTTCTCAAAATCGCCCGTCGAGTGGAGCCTGTGGGGCCCACGACACGCGATTTTGTCAAAGTTCTCAGAATCGAACCAAACTTGGCTCACAGGACCAGCGTATTGCTACGAGTCCGATGGCGCAAGTTTTGTCTCGATCCGACGTGTGTACACTAAGTTACAGAGACAAACAGAAAAGTCAGAAACGGGGCGTTGTCCGCGAATACGCACTGATTTCGGTGTGCACGCACATCCGAATCAGCTTCTGCAAAATTCCGCACGTCCGTATCAACGACGCGCACGTATCTGTGAAGACCTCACGCGACCAAGTCGTCCCGTTTGGCGGGGCATACTCGGTTCCGGGGTAAAACAGGACGTTGGTTTCCTTATTTTTGGATCGCGGTTCGCGATCGCCACAGGACGCGATGCCCCGAGCGGGTTGCACGGGCACCGAGGGGGTCATGCAGGCTACGCGATGCAACTGACGGAATCAAAATTAGAGCTACGAGGAGAAAGATACAGGTACCTGAACAGGGCTCGAAAGACCGCGTTTCCTTCGTGTCCGACTCGTGTCCGACACGTGTCCTGTGTCCACAAAAGCTAGGGCTAGGGTTTTGGGAGTGTTCTGCCGGAGTTGAGACGCTGAGGGCACTGCGGCCGGAGGCGGAGGCGGAGGGGCGGCGCGGGCGACGCCGGGCGGAGGCGGCGGCACGCGGCAGGCGGCCGGAGGCGACGCTGGGCGCGGGAGGCCGGGCCTGGTTCGTTGGGAAAGAAGGAGGAGGCGGTCGGTAGGCGAGGCGCTGCAGGAGGCGGCACCGGGTGCTGTCGGGTGGAGCGCTGGAGTTCCACGGAGGACGGCGACGACGGGGACGGGGCTCCGGCGAAGGCGAGGTGAGAGGGGAGAGTTGGCCGGAAATGGCAAGGGTTTTATAGGTGGAAGAAGGAGGTGAAGCGGGCGGCCGGTGCGGAAGGGAAGAGGAGGAGCTGGGCGGGTCGACGGCGGTCGTTAGGGAAGCCGGAGGGGCGCGGGGAGACCAGGCGGCGGCGGTTGGCCGGCCGGAGGGGAGATGAGGAGTCGGGGACAGTCGTTTGGGAAGAGAATAGGTTAGCGGGCTAGCGGGTTAGCGGGTGCGGGTTCAGTCGGGCAGATCCGACCCGACCCGCTAGGGCGGTCGGTTCGGTTCGGTTAGACCGGCCGGTCTGGGTCGGGTTTATTATGGGTTTAGGTGAACCGGGTTTTTAATGGGTTAAATAATTAATTTAAATAATTCAATTATTTTTAAGGCTTTTAAAATCCATCCGGGGTCCAATAAATTTCCGAAAAAATACCCTATGTCCGGTTTTTAATTTTACACCATAAAATATTATTTTCATAATATTTTAATATTATTTATTATTAATTAAAAATTATTTAATAATTAAAACACTTGAATTTAATTACAGAAAATTTCCAGAAAATTTCAGAAAATTGCAAAAAAATTCAAATTTAAAAATTCTTGAAAATCAGGGGGATTACAATCTACCCCCCTTAAGAGGATTGCGTCCTCGCAATCAAAGAGTAACCGGTCAACAGAGATGACACGGTTGCAAAATTTATCAGAAAATCAAGGTTGAGGATTAAACACATAGGAAAATTATTTCCCTAAGCAATAGAAGTTATGCAATTTCCCAAATGTGGGAAATCTAGAAAATTACAGTTTTAGAAAACCAGGTTATCTTTCAAAAACATATCAGTTTATCATTTATAAAACATTCTAAATTATAAGTTCAAAATTACTAGGTTATCACTAGGTTATCAATTATTAGCAAGTTTAAAATTGTTAAGTTAAGTCTAGGGTCACGAACCAGAAGGCACGAAGTAAAGCAATAATAGAAACAGAAAACTATAGAAACTTACGCGCATTAGCTACTCCTTGGTTCTGTGCGTCTTCCAAAGTCATCGCGAAGGCTTGTCCGCGTCCTTGTGGTGGATTCCTCTGCTGCTGTTGCTGGGCTTGTTGGAAGAGTGCTGCTTGTGGTGCCAAGGGTGGCCTCGGCTGATACCCTCCTGGTGCTGGTAGAGCTTGTTGGGTTGTCCTTGGTGCTCCTCCTCGATGCTGAGGACAATCCTTGGCTATGTGTTGATTGGTTCCGCAAATTAAGCATAATTCCAACTTGCGTCTGCAGTCCTTCTCAAAATGGCCTATCTTGCCACAGTATTGACATGTAGGTAATGTCTGCGGAGAGACTCTGGGTGGCTGGTGTATATGAGGCCTCTTTGCAGCTTCTTCTTGTGGTGCTTTGGTTGATGTGGAAGACCGTTTCAGACTGGTCTCTCTCCTGGTGACGCGTTCCATGCGTCGGGCTGCAGCGAGAAAGTCCGAGTAAGAGGTAGGTGCGACGGATCCAATGAGTCTCTGCAGCTCAAAGTTTAGTCCGTCGAAGAATTTCTCAGCCTTCTCTTCTTCCGTTGGGATCAAAGTAGGGGCGAAGCGACTTAGACGAATGAACTCTGCGTTGTACTCCTCCACTATCATGCTGCTCTGAGTGAGACGATTGAACTTGTCCCGAAGTTCTGATCGAGCGATAGCCGGAATGTACATCTCCTGAAAGAGTCTGGAGAACTCTTCCCAAGTGACTCGGTCTGGTCCGAGCCTGGTCTCTTCAGATAGCCACCAGTGATGGGCATTGTCCGTCAACTGCATTCTGACGGCGGTCATCCAACGTTCTCTTGGAAGCTCAGCTGCTTCCAACTGGTGTTGTATGTTGGTGAGCCACTCATGCACTTCAGTTGGTCCTTCTTTGCCCGAAAAGGTACGGGACTTGAGTTGACGGAAATCGGTGATAGACCCCGTCGCTGGTCGCCTAGCTTGTGGGTTCACTTGCTCCAATGCGGTTACTAGGCTGGTCCTCAAGTACTCTGCCTCATGACGCTGCGTTTCCTGATGAATTTGTTGTTGGACTTGCATCATTACGTAGATCATTGAAAATATCTGCTGCCCGTCGATAGGTTGCCCTTGTGGAAACACGGGCATCGGTGGAACGAACTGCGGAGGCGACGGGATATCATCACGCCGGAACCTTGAATTTTGCTGAGCTGCTCGATCGCTTTGTGAAGATTGTCCTCGGTCTTCAGGTGTCACTCCTTCATCATAAGTAACCACAGCATCGTGTGGTGTACTCAAGAAATTCTCGTCTCCGCTTCTTGGATCCATTACTCTGTATCAAAAATAAACTATAAGAGGCGCACAGGATTCAAGGCAAGATGCAAGTCAAAAATTTAATTCGAATATGATATAGATATCAAAAACGTTTCAAGCAAGTGGATGAGATCCTAAAAATTTATCCTATCTTACTGCAGGCATGTTCGGTCCCTAAGTTGAAACCGAACAATTTAGTCGAAGACCTGCATTGGCCACCACAAAAACCATGTCACGCCCCAGTCCCAAAATATCTAGGGACTAGACACGTGGCAATGGCCAGCAGCACGCACCGATGGACAAACCCAATTTAATGGATCCATCAGGGCATAATTAAGCTGTATATAAGGTCTACAACATCAAGTCAGAACTAATCTCATCCACACAAAAGATAATAAGATTAACAGCAATAAGGAAAGTAAATCAACATCCAGTCTCAGCAAAGTATTTCGAGAAACAACCCGATATAAAGTCTGTTACAATGTTCTCACAAACATTTAATATAGAGTTTATTTAACCAGTAAAGAGAGTCTATCTGCCATAATAACTGACCATGGAGAAGCAGTTGTTCAGGAGAAGTCCTCAGCAATCACCTCGTCCTCGGGTACTGGTACTGTTCCGTGAAGTGCACCTGTTCCGTATACCTCTGGATAAACCTCGTCTGCAAATCCTGGGGACATAATCCGGATCCAGGTCCTCAGGGGACATAGCAAGGTACAAGAAAGCTCATGCCAAAATAAATGCAATACAGCAAATAATGAAACAACAGGGTCAACTATATAACCATCTATGTGAAATGCAAGTTGAGAACATCACTAGAACTTAGGCTGATACTACTACAAGCTCTGTGTCTGGGAGCCGGTAGAAGTTATACTATGCTATATAATTTACTATGATATGGCCTATATATATAATCAGCATGTAGCCTGTATGTCTCTCCCCACCCAATGTAATCATACGTCTCATGTCCACGATGCCTCATGTCCACGTCACGTACGATCATATCTAATACAGTAAGTCATACTATGTCTATGAATATAACATCTAGGATTATAATATAATGTCTATGCCAATCCTGCAATCTACACAGAATCACCTTGAATATTTCAGAAAGATTCTGTTTCATGATCTGTGTCAGGTGTCCTGGGCATATTGTACTTGATATGTCAAGTACGAGAATGTAACTGTCACGATTTTCATCTCTAGTTGACCTTACACAACCCCGCGTACGGTGTTGGCATCCGACTATTAATCGGACGCTAAGTAAGTCAAAAACGGCCCTAGGTTTAAGCATGTACAACAGTTAATTAAGTCAAGTAATTAAGTAACAATACTGCAGGATTTTGGCAAGGTACACTTGCCTGGGTTTTCGGTTCCAATTGCGGCTCTGACTTCAATGGAATTTGCAGGAAGTACTTCGATTGCTGAAACAAATATCACCATCAGATCCAAAAAATATTAATCAGCTAAAAACGCCTGTCCTTGAGTCCAATTTGGAGACAAGGGCAAAAATGACATTTTTGGGTTAAAGCGGGGTCCACATGTGGGCCGCTTTGCACCAAAAAATGCGTCAGGGTCAAAGGTCTCCAAAACCGTCCAACATAGTGTCAATAGGTCAGGAACGATGATACCCAACAGAACTTTCAGAATTGGATTCTGATGAGCCGTTCTCAAAATCGCCCGTCGAGTGGAGCCTGTGGGGCCCACGACACGCAATTTTGTCAAAGTTCTCAGAATCGAACCAAACTTGGCTCACAGGACCAGCGTATTGCTACGAGTCCGATGGCACAAGTTTTTTCTCGATCCGACGTGTGTACACTAAGTTACAGATACAAACAGAAAAGTCAGATACGGGGCGTTGTCCGCGGATACGTACTGATTCCGGTGTGCACGCACATCCGAATCAGCTTCTGCGAAATCCTGCACGTCCGTATCAACGACGCGCACGTATCTGTGAAGACCTCACGCGACCAAGTTATCCCGTTTGGCGGGGCATACTAGGTTCCGGGGTGAAACAGGACGTTGGTTTTCCTGTTTTTGGATCGCGGTTCGCGATCGCCACAGGACGCGATGCCCCGAGCGGGTTGCACGGGCACCGAAGGAGTCATGCAGGCTACGCGATGCAACTGACGGAATCAAAATCAGAGCTACGAGGAGAAAGATACAGGTACCTGAACAGGGCTCGGAAGACCGCGTTTCCTTCGTGTCCGACACGTGTCCTGTGTCCACAAAAGCTAGGGCTAGGGTTTTGGGAGTGTTCTGCCGGAGTTGAGACGCTGAGGGCACTGCAGCCGGAGGCGGAGGCGGAGGCGGAGGGGCGGCGCGGGCGACGCCGGGCGGAGGCGGCGGCACGCGGCAGGCGGCCGGAGGCGACGCTGGGCGCGGGAGGCCGGGCCTGGTTCGTTGTGGAAGAAGGAGGAGGCGGTCGGTAGGCGAGGCGCTGCGGGAGGCGGCGCCGGGTGCTGTCGGGTGGAGCGCTGGAGTTCCGCGGAGGACGGCGACGATGGGGACGTGGCTCCGGCGAAGGCGAGGTGAGAGGGGAGAGTTGGCCGAAAATGGCAAGGGTTTTATAGGTGGAAGAAGGAGGTGAAGCGGGCGGCCGGTGCGGAAGGGAAGAGGAGGAGCTGGACGGGTCGACGACGACCGTTAGGGAAGCCGGAGGGGCGCGGGGAGACCAGGCGGCGGCGGTTGGCCGGCCGGAGGGGAGATGAGGAGTCGGGGACGGTCGTTTGGGAAGAGAATAGGTTAGCGGGCTAGCGGGTTAGCGGGTGCGGGTTCAGTCGGGCAGACCCGACCCGACCCGCTAGGGCGGTCGGTTCGGTTCGGTTAGATCGGCCGGTCTGGGTCGGTTTATTATGGGTTTAGGTGAACCGGGTTTTTAATGGGTTAAATAATTAATTTAAATAATTTAATTATTTTTAAGGCTTTTAAAATCCATCTGGGGTCCAATAAATTCCCGAAAAAATACCCTATGTCCGGTTTTTAATTTTACACCATAAAATATTATTTTCATAATATTTTAATATTATTTATTATTAATTAAAAATTATTTAATAATTAAAATACTTGAATTTAATTATAGAAATTTCCCAAAAAATTTTAGAAAATTACGAAAAATCCAAATTTAAAAATTCTTGAAAATCAGGGGGATTACACCAGCCAATAGGCAGACTGATCAGATGGGAAGGGCTATAGTGTATCAGCTGAATATTGAGCGTGATGCGAGCGGGCACGATGTTGGTGAGTCTGATTCCTTTGACCTCTTGATGCATTGTTTCTTGACTCCTTGATCTCTTAAGTTTTGAGGACGAAACTTCTTCTCAGTGGGGTATTATGTAATGCCCCATTTCTAGCGGTTTACTTATGGAATACTTGTTACTTTGACTCGGTTGAGAATCGAGTCTCGGAAAAACCTTACCATCAAATCAACACTGACGAAATACAATGAACCCTTCAAACTGATGGAACGACTTCTATTGAAATAAGTCCAAGAGTTTTCATTGGTTACTTTGCTGCTTGGTTTTGTGTTGCTTGTGTTTTGTCTTACTTTCGATGACTTGGTTTTCATGATTCGCTTTTCTCGCTTGCGCATTCATTTCGAATCGCAAGAGAAAGAGAACGAAGGATGCTAACCAAGTATTGTTGCAATTTTAGGATGCATAACCAAGGAGTGATCATTGCATAAGGCTTCCCCATCCCCTCGTTCGATTCAATCGGTGAGTGGCTTAGGCCCTTCGATGAATCCTTCAGTCCATACGCTTTAATAAAAATGATCTCTAGTCTGTACGAGTTGCACGTTCCTATTCTAATGATGCCTCACTAAACGAGATAAGCTAAAAGAGATGAATTGCATGCTTGATATATATATAGAATTGTTGTAAATGCTTGTTCAAATAGACGTTTATCTGTTCCTTACTCATATGCTGCACAAGAGATGTTTAGAGAAAGCTCGCATGGGTTACGAGAGAAAATAGTAAAGAGATAGAGATGTTCTTTTATAGTATAACTGCTACATAGTAAGAATTTATATAATAGAGCTGCATACCATGCATAGGTGTTTAGACAAATTATGCACAAGGGTAATCCCACGAACGGTTCCCGGGGCACTGGAGATCGTTCGTCCTAGGGAGGAACAGAGGAAACACCTAAGGCAATGAAGTCCTCGCGATCAGGGGGATGTTTATGTCTATATAGCATAGATTTTCCATGGACCATCATGTAGTTAGGTCGCATGATAAGTTACCTTCTATGCACACTTGACACTTGATGCCAACACATATGCATGAGTTATATACATATATGCAAATTGTTGCTAACTTGTGTGTCTGTTGCAGGAATAACCGCTCGACAGCGGATAAGTTTTATCATATGCGTAGTCTATCTATTGTTTATATTTTCTTGCATGAATTATTAAAAGAAACTAGATAACTAAAAAGATCACCTAATAATGCTAGCTTCACATGTTTACTTAGTATGAATTTTAAGGTGAGTTTGGCCACAGTCGCTCACCAGCACATGTTGTAGTACTGACCCACGTTTGTGGACAAATCTCCAGGTTCTGGTAGCAAAAGTTTGGCAAGCATTTTGAAGATTTAGGAGCGCATCTCTTCAAGCAAAACCGTACTCGTGCTGCTTCCCAAGGCTTTCCTCTCAGGTGTGCAAGCTTTTCTTCTGCTAGGTATTTTGATTTTTGGTACTACTAAAAGGATATGATATATGGACGTTGTGGCTAGTTTTGGGTTTGTAAAAAGAGTTGTAAGCCATCAATGCCATATTTTGTAACTCAGACAGGCAAGTACTTTGTAATTCAATCTTCAAATATTCAATAAAGAAAGTATTTTGTGTTCCTATCAAATATTTTCAACTTTGGTTCTCTGCATTTACATTTCGCGCTTATATATGTATATTTTTGTTTGACTTGTGTCGTGTGCAGGTACTATACCTTGTGCAAGTGCAACTTAGGCTTGCACGGCATCGCGCCCAAGCGAGGATGATCGGTTCCGTAAGGACAAAGCGAGGACGACTGGCCCTTACGGGACCAGGGAGGGACATCACCCTGCAATGGAGCACGAGGAGATAAATTAATAATATAAGCAGCTGTGTAAAGAGTCTCACCCCAATAGCTGTCCGGCAAGTTTGCTTTTAACAACAAATATCGTACCCTCTCCATCAGCGTCCTGTTCATCCGCTCCGCTACACCATTGAGCTGAGGTGTCTTTGGCGGAGTCTTCTGGTATCGTATCCCTTGCTCTCTGTAGTATGCATCAAAGTGACCGAAATATTCGTCGCCATTGTTCGACCGAACACATAGCAGCTTCTTGCCTGTTTCCCTTTCAACGGAGGCCTGAAACTTCTTGAAAGTGGGTAGCACGCGATCCTTGGTCTTTAATTCATAGACCCAAACCTTCCTAGAACAATCATAAATAAAAGTTACAAAGTAAGAGGCACCACCAATGGATTTTACCTTCATAGGACCGTAGACATCCGAGTGAATCAACTCGAGCAACGCCAATTTTCTTGAACTTGGGTGACTTTGGAAATACACCATATTTTGCTTCCCCGCCAAACAGTGCGTGCACCTCTCCAATTTTGTAGACTTTAGCCCTGGAATCACCTTCATGTTCACCAAGTAGCTCATCCCCTATTCGCTGATATGGCTGAGCCGTCTGTGCCACAACCCGGTAGACGCATCAGTAGCTACGTTCAACTCATTTGCGCTCCCTTCCATATAGTAGAGTCTAGACCTCTTGTTTCCTCTGGCAATCACCATCGAACCTCTGGAAAGCTTCCACTGACTGTTCTCGAAGAGATTGAAGAAACTCTCGTAATCCAACCTTCCAACCGACACCAGGTTGAAACAAAAATTAGGGACATGACGAACATATTTCAGAACAAGAATTGCATCCGTCTTTGTCCTCAAATGCATATCTCCAATGGCAACTGCCTTCGACACATCTCCATTTCCCATCTTAAACACTCCACAGTGCCTTTTGTGTAAGTAGCAAATAGTGCCCTGTTGTGAGATACGTGCGCTGAAGCACCTGAGTCCACCAGCCAAGAGTTGTCATCACATACGAGATTCATAACTACCTCATCACCTACAATGATCATATCGCCTCCATGTGTCGAGGCCGCCGTTGTAGTTTTCTTGCCTTGCTTCCCCTTGTCACCCTTCTTCTCTCTCTTTCAAACAAAATAGTTCCGCTTGATGTGGTCTTTCTTGCCACAATGGTAACACTCTGAGTCATCGTACCAACTCTTGGACCTTCTCCTGCTTTTGTCTTTGCCACCACCTGGACCCCTACTTTTACCCCTTCCGCGGCTCTCTAAAACAAGCGTCTCTGAGTAGGATGTGGATGAAGTGGATTGAGAACGTCTCCGCATATCTTCATTCAGTATCCCGCTTTTGGCAAACTCCAGATTGACCACGCCTTCCGGAGCAGAAGCGATCATAAACACTTGTATGGTCTCCCACGAGTCTAGCAATGTACACAACAGCCATAGTCCCTGAACCTCGTCATCGAACTTGACTTCCATCGAGGATAGCTGGTCAACCACGCCCTGGAACTCACTCAAATGATCCGTAATGAACCTCCCATCTTTGTACCGCAGATCCATCATCATTCGGATCAGGAACAATTTATTTATTCCGGTCTTCTTCACATACAAAGATTCTAACTTATCCCACAGTGTCCTCGCGTGCTCAATACTGACAACGTGGTTGTACACGTTCTCGTCAACGAACTGCCTGATATACCCACACACCTGTATATGCTCGAACTTTCAGTCCTCTTCAGATTTGTCACTGGGCCTCTCAAAAGCAAATACCGGCAGATGCAGCTTCTTGACAAATAGCATATCCCTCATCTTGCTCCTCCAGTAGTGATAGTTGGTACCGTTCAGGTTTACCATGCACACCGGCTTCGCGTCCATCTCTTCTCCCTGGTTTGCCTGTCAACTTCTGACACCCTTCTGAAATTTCAGAACATGGCTCTGATACCACATTGTTGGAAACGAAACGCGAAAACCGTTTCCCAAACCAGAGAGTACTTGAGAGAGAACCGAGCAAAACGCACAAACCAAAACACACCAAACGCAAATCGCAGACACATAAATTTTTACGTGAAAAACCTAGATGAAAAAAACTACGGGACTATCAGAGTCCAACCCTGAAGAACCTCCACTAATGGAATAAAGAGATTACACCATCCACAAGCTCCTCACCGATCCAACACGGGTCACCGTAACTCCTTGGAACATAAAATGGATTACAAGCAGAAGAAAAAAGACAATGAAAAATATTTTAAATTGATCTTCTTCTCTGAAACGACCTTCAATTCTTCTTTCTCCTCTCCAAAATTGTAATGGCACTCTTCCCATATTTTTTCCTCTCTTATATTTTTTTCTCATGTTGTTATATATTGCATGAGTCTTTATATAAACTCTTGCATGAATTATGATTTCCATATGAAAATTTATATATGGAAGCACAAAATATTTATGGAAATCCAATTACATTCAATCATATATTTAATGAAAATCAAATCATAAATTGACTTGCCATAAATTGAAAATCCAATTATATAAAAAATTAATAAATGAAAGATCCAATCATAAATATATAATTAAAGTCAAAGATGAAAATCCAATATAATATTTGCTTACCATAAATGTTCAATACACGGCGCTCGATGCACTTTTCGAGCTTTTCCGATACACGGATGGCACTCGTCGCACTGCGGGATATTCTCCACGTAGGTTCAGAATCTCACCCACTCCAACAATATGTAAGGGTGCGCAACACTATTTTTCCATAATATATAAATCCTTTCACTTTTGATGGAATCTGTCCATGATTGACAGTCAATCCATTTTATCCAAAATTTTGGACGAAAATATCATTTTCCATTGTTTTCTTCCTCTTCCCTTTCACCCCCCATCTCCATCGCGGGTAGCCCGTCGCCGCTGCCGTCCGCCCCCGCACATTCCTCCCCGCCCCCCTAGCCAACGCAACAGCCACTGCTTGCCGCTGCTACTGCTGTTACTACGGTGGCTTGGGGGGAGCGGGGGCAGGGAAGGGAGGGGGTGGGGGTGCGGTGGTGGGGAGGGGGGGAGCGGGGGCGAGCGACGGTAGCAACGGGTTGGCCACTGTAGGGAGAGGGGAAGGGGGGGAGGGATTGAGAGGGATGGGAGGATATATGAAGAAGACAATGGGGAGGAATATTTTCGTCAAATTTTTTGGATCAAATGGATTGATCGTCAGTCATGGACGAATTCCGTCAAAAGTGAGATAACTTATACATTATAGAAAAACAGTGGAGTGCACCCTTAAATATGACTAATAAACTGGAAAACAAGTTAATTTTTTTCTTTTTTTACCAAAGAACTTTGAAAGAATCTGGAAAACCGGTACCGTATCACGGCAACATACACTAAGATACACATAAAATATGTTGTGTCAGTGTTATGTCGTGTCCGTCAACATAGGCTTTCACAAAGAAAAAGAAGAAAATAAAAACACATGCTATAGAATCCATAACCATATTGTTTATATTTTTGCTTGTGTTTGAATCTGGGAGTAATAAATACTTGGCGACCCACTTCCGGTAAGAATTGAATTTACTAGCTGGTTAGCTGGCTGGCTGGCTGGCTGGCTGGCTGGCTAGTGTGTGGGGCTTACGACTGGACAGTTGCAATAATTCAGAGGTTACTTAACTTAGGATCTTCCCAAGTTTCTAAAAAGTTTGGCCATGTTTTTAATGATCACTAGTGCGTTTGGTGAGGACTAGGTTGAGCAACATTCTCCAGAAAGAAGTATTTAACATGATTGTGATTACTCAGAACCTCTCTGGCAAAACCTACAAAATCATAGCAATAACGTCTCGTTTGATTCACGAAAAAAAAAATAAAAGAACAAAAAAATCATTACTCTTTTCTTTTTTTTCGAATTTTTTTAATTCTTATCGATTTTTTATTTAATTTTTTTCGTTTAAAGTAATAATATTTATTAAAGTTATAAAAAAAAGAAAAAAGTTGGAAAAATTTGCGTGGAGGAGGATGACCCGCCAACTGAGTTTGCGGGGTGCTGAGTTGGAGAGCAACTCGCCAACTGAGTTGGCGGGACGCTCTCCTCGAGAGGCCGCTCGCCAACTCAGTTGGCGGGTCTTGCTGACTTGGCATAGAACCGTTGCAATCTGCTCGCCAACTGAGTTGGCGAGTAAGGATCCGTTTTTCGACCGTTCCACAACGGCTATTAACAACAACGGCTATTACATTCTCCCTCTATAAATTATCTATCTCAACCAAATCATCTCACACTCAATCTACTTCCTCTATTTCCTCTCTTCCCTCTAGCAAAGTCTCCAACACTCTCTCTGTCTCTCTGCCTGCAGCTAAAGTTCATTTGAGTTTTCTGTAGCAAAAGTTCTCAACCGTCATGGATCGTAGCGTAAGAATTGTATGCTCGCACGGCGGTAAAGTAAATGGGTTAAATTACGAAGGAGGAGAAAGTATAATTTTTTCAACTTATCCGAATATTAGTTTTGAAAATATACGTAATCATATTATTGAACGTTGTTCTATTCATTATGATTTTATTCTGAAGTCTATTTTTTGTTCTAATTGTTTTTTGATAGATAGTGAAGATGCATGTAATTATATTCTTGAGATTAATTCACAATCACGGTATATAAAAATATATGTTATTAAAGTAGCAGCAACCTTAGATAGTAGAAATAATGAATATTTTTTTGAATATCAGCATGTTAGTTCGGGTGCTAGTTCTTCTCAACAAATAGTTTCATTTATCCAATAAGGTCATTCATCAGATGAATCTAACCATGATGATGATAGTGACAACAACGATGGAAATAGTGATGATTTAGTTGAAAATGTAGATTATACGGTAGATGATGATGTTGTAAAAGCTATCACTGATGACTTATTTAAGGGACAATCATTTCCTAGTCGTTCTCACTTTAGAAGCTTTATAAGTAGTTTAGCAATTAAATATAATTTTAGTTGTTCAGCTAGTGTTATGAATAATGCTCGTGGAATTATATATAGTTGTGATCAACCGAATTGTAATTGGAGAGTATATGTCAAATCTATTGGAAATGGCGATATAGTTAAAGTTAGTACATTAGAAAATCGTCATTCTTGTTTAGGAAAACTTAGTACAGGACGTCATCGACTAGCTACCGCTTCATGGATTAAGACCATGATAATTGACATTATTAGAGATAACCAGTCATACAGTCCATCATAAATTGTTAAAGATATATATAGGGAGCACCGTATACAAGTTAGTTATTCCAAAGCATGGAGAGCCCGAGAGACAGCATTAACTGAAATTAATGGTAGTTATGATGAGGCATACGCTAGTCTTGAGGAGTATTGTTATAGAATTATGGAGACAAATCCAGGTAGTACATATTTTATTAAAACTGCCGAAAATAATAGCTTCCAACGAATTTTTATTTGTTTTAAGTCATGTATTGATGGATTTTTAAGTGGATGTTTACCAATTATTAGTACTGATGTTACATTTCTTTCGTCTAAATATCAAGGTATCTTATTTATTGATTGTGCTCACGATCCTAACTATCAATTATATCCTATAGCTTATGCTGTTGCTGAAGGTGAGAATAGTGATTCTTGGTCTTGGTTTTTAAATTCTCTTAAAATATCTTTTGAAAGTTGTTTTAATGATTGGAGTACAATTTTATTTATATCTGACAAGCAAAAGGGATTAATAAATGCTGTTCGTGCTATTTTTCCTGCATCTCCTCATTTTTTTTGTATTCAACATTTTAAACAAAACATGAAAAAAGTTACAAAAGAACCAGTATTTCAACGCTTGTTAGACTCGCTTGCTAGATCATATAATAAAACAGATGCAGAGAGTGTGTTTGATATAATTAAAGCCGAGAACATAATGTTGTACGATTGGCTTATTGGTGTAAACGATGAAAGTCGTAGATTTGAACATTGGATAACAGCGTATGCTACTTGTCCTATATTAGATATTAACACTTCTAATCTTGCTGAATGTTTCAATAGCTGGATTAAGAAATTACGAGATAAGCCAATAACAATACTTCTCGATGGTATTAGAGCCAAGATTATTACACTTCATGACAATCGTAGAAAGTTTGCTGAAAATATAGACACAGATTATTGTCCGAAGATGTTAAAAAATATGGCTTCTATTATCAAAGAGAAGAACCACCTAGAAATATTATCTATTGATAGTTATAAGTTTAAAATAATAGACCGGGCAACAAGTAGAACCTATATTGTTAATATAACTGACAGATCTTGTACATGTTTTAGATGGTACCATACTTATATACCATGTATACATGCATGTTTTGTTTGTAGATATTGCAATATTAGTATTGATAATTTTTATCCTGCAGTATTTTCGACGAAAAACTTAAAAAGTGTATACGTACCAAAAATGGAGCCAATTCCAGTTCCCTACGAGATCCAAGCTCCTTTAGTAAGAGGACAAATTAGGGTGCCAGATGTAAGACGCAAAGCCGAAAGACCAAAGAAGAACCGCATCAAACCCCGGGATTCATCGACAAGAGATCTACGTTGCAGTAATTGTGGTGCTATGGGACACAACCGAAGAAGATATACTAGTCAACCGAGAGAGTAAAATAGAATTATTCAATACCCAAATATTATAATAAAAAACCATTACAAATCACACAAAAATTGTAATCATACAATGTTACAAATTATCTATTAATCCTCGTCCTCGTCTTGTTGAGTTTGGGTAGGCAGCGGTGCTGATGGAGTCGAAAAAAATTGTGTGAATATCTGGTAGCTTTCATCTCCAGCAGTCTGGTAACTCGGACCCGCTCCAGCATACTGGTAACTAGGACCCGCTCCTGCAAACTGGTCACCCGGGCCCGCTCCAGCATACTGGTAACTCGGGCCCGCTCCTGCATACTGGTAACTCGGGCTCCCTCCAGCATACTGGTCACTCGGGCCCGCTCCAGCAGTATCCCGCCGCCGACGACGAGAGTGTCTCTGTCGTACTAAGTCGGTCGGATAGTCCGGTGGAAGACGAGATTGTACTGGAGGCATTTTCGGTTTTCGTCCAATACCCAGATGCTCAACACGAGTCACAAGTTCCTCCATAAGACGCCGACTGTCTGGGGAAAGGTTTCTATGATGTCGTTGTAAATGTTGCCGGTATACACCACTCTGAAATTTGAAACTTGTAAATTAATATATTTATCATATCTATGTATATGTATTTTTGAAAGTATAATGAAGTCATACCAATTCATGCATTCCATCGGCAAAAGCACGCAGAGTAGAATCGTCTACGGATCTACTCTTGAACCTTTGCTCCTCGTAGTGGTATACTCGGTTGCTCATAAGAGGGCATCCCCACCATTGCCTATAGTCCAGGCTACCCATGTCTGCAAAATGTAAACAAAATTTTAGCAAACTATTTACACTAAATCAATACGAATAATGAGTAACTTATAACTTACATTCCTCAGCAGAATTTAGTCTGGGAGACATGTCCCTCACACTATAATTCTCGAACCGATTATTCCAGTCAGCAACGAGACCAATGATTCGTTGTAATGCATTTGATGTCTCATAACCGACCGTCGGTGGATCATCGGGAATTATTGGGGCCATTCCAAATTGTCGAAGAACACGGTCTGCCGGATGGTACATGATGAACCGATCATATATAATATGACATCTATGTAAAGTAAATGCATATGATGTCCTCTTGATTTCTGGAGCATCAAGTTCACATGAGTACGGTAACCAGGTTACCTATTTAAAGATATTGTATCAATTAGATGTGATGTTTATCTACGATCAAAACTTAAATAATTTAAAGATATTTATTGCATATTTAAAAATTACCTCATTATACTGCAGTGTATCAAATTGGCTACGATAAAGTGATACAGTCATGTATTGGTAGTGTTGATAATCCACTACGTCTGTAGGCCAGCGCATAGCAACTGAAAATACTCCAACATCACTGAGAATGCTGGTAACAGGCCTACCAATATAGAAGTGCTCGTAGGACCAGAACTATAAAACAAAAATATGACATTAGTACAAACAAAATTTGCGTATAAAATTACTCTAATTTTTAAGGTCTTTCATTCATACATGTATCAGTGAAATACATCCACAAATACTCTTGCGATTGGATCTGACAAATTCTGTCAGATTGGCGTATAAAAATGCAAGAGTAGCAGCTCCCCACGCATGCTCAGTAGGTTTTGTCAGATCATCCAAGAATGGTAGAAGCTGCACATTTACCATATTTCCCGATGCATCAGAAAATAGAATTGCACCACATAAACAGAGCAGATACGCTCTAGTGCAACGAATGACCTGGATATATTAAGTGTTAATTAGAATTGCACCACTAAATCAAGTCATAAATAAATTTACTAATAAAAATACATACCCGCTTTCATCTACATCAACCACCCCATCAATAGTTTGATGTAGGTCCATAAAGTTGCCACGGAGCCATGTAAATTTCACAAAATTGCCGTCTTTTAGACCTTATGGAGGGCTAACACCGAGATACCTCCTGATCAGATCAGATCCCTTTAAGTGCGGATCAAAATATATAGCGTTACCTTTAATAGGTAACCCTAGTATATTCGCCACATCAAAAAGGGTGATCGTCATCTCGCCGAATGGGAGTTGGAAAGTGTTGCGTTCGGGCCACCAACGCTCCGCAAGGCTTACAACTAAATGAAGATCGTGGATTAAATATCTAACACGATTTATATAGTGGAATCCAAAGGATTCCACCAAAGCCTTTTGGACCGAATTTAGCTCCCACGTACGATAATTCCTTTCGGCCCGCCAATGTACATGGATCCGGGTTCGTAAACCAAGATCATGGTCGTATAACTATAAAAAACATATGCATTATATTTTGTGTGTAAATTAATAAAGTTGATAACTTGTAATTTCAAAATTTACCTCGCCAGTAAATATCTGACTAGAAATGTGGTCTTCACGTTGCTTAATAATAAGCTGGGTAGTCGGTCCGCCAGGAATACGACCGTCATTGTGGGTAGCCATCTCCAAAAATCTAGATTATAAGATGTGTGTGAGGAGGAGAGACTTGCTGTGAGCAAGGAGTTGGAGGACTGTGTGAGGAGGAGAGACTTGCTGTGAGGGAGGAGTGTGTGAGGACGGAAGTTGCTGTGAGGGGGGTGTTTATAGGGAGGGAAGGGGAGGGGATGGGGGGGTCTCCGAGGGAAGGGGTGCGGTCGTGGGTGGGTAACCGCGGGGGGAGCGGTCGTGGGTGGGTAGCCGAGGCGTCAGGGGGAGAGAAGAGAGCGGCCCGCCAACTGAGTTGGCGAGCTGTCTCTCGTAGACAGCGCCCCGCCAACTCACTTGGCGAGCGGCCTCTCGAGGAGTGCGTCCCGCCAAGTCAGTTGGCGAGTAGTCCCCCTGTCTGCTATTACCCCCAATTTTTCCCTTTTTTTATAATTATACTATATTTTATTACTTTAAACGAAAAGATATTGAAATTGTATGAAAAATAACTTAATGTGAGAAGGTAAATAGAGGAGGAAATCAAAATTTTTTAATTATTTTTTTCCATTGCCATTCATTTCGTATCCAAACATAAGAAATGAATGACTTTTCTTTCGAACATCCTGATTCCACAAACCAAACACCCAAGGGACTGCTTGGTTCGCTTATTTGGAGCACGAAATTTGCCAAATTCAAATTTTAGACCACTTACGAAGTGAATTTTTTTTTTTTTACTATTCATGTTATTTTAACAAAAAATTAAAGTTTCTCAGTCACTTCAACAACCAACCAAACACTAAACTTTATGATTTTTCACTTCTAACCTCCACTTTTTTAAAGCAAAAAAAAAAAAAAAAAAAACACTTTGCTCCACTTTACCGTAATGCGTAACGCTAAATATAGATTTTTAGATTTTTTTTTCTAGTTCCCCGAACAAAACAACACCAAAAGAAAAGTTTCCGGAAGAGAATCCATGGTAATCTCAAATTGAGTATGTAGATCTCAACTCCAATTATAAAGAATCCATCAGGACTTCAGCCGTTTTGACTTTTCCATATTATTGGAATGTTTCACCTTCGGTAATTCGGGATCAAGAACACAAGAATACTCAAAAGCATATTGTTTGATAATTATTCTCCACTAGATACATAGAGTAACTTCATGACAATGCCTAAAAATAGTCAGCAACTCAAATTGAATATTGTAGTGTACACAGAACTCTACTGCAAAAGAATCAAGCATTTGCTTTCAATTACTGATGAAACGAAGTTTGTTCAATTGTAGTCATACTGATTGCTTAATCGCTGTATAAGTTCAAGTATTTAATTTAGGCTTGATAAAGCTTGGCCAGTATTCTAATGATACAAGTTTTCCTTGATGATGATCTTAGATTAGGTTCCTTGAAGTCTACTATTTTTCAAGCTGCTTGATAGCAAACACCCCTCAAGCCTAGAATAGCATAAAACACCATAAAAGTGTACAAAACTCCCATGAAGGGTCAACTTTGTGGAAAATGTTCAGATCACAGTAATATATATACAAGAACATGCATTTTCTGGGACTTATAAGTAAGAGAATTACTTAAATGTCCAAGTGAGGCTCATAGAAGTGACTCTGGCAAGGCGACATGACCTCCTCTTCTAGCATCTGCAACACTCTACTCATAGTCGGACGATCGTCTGGATTTGCATCGGTGCACATCTGAGCTACATCAAAAATGGCTTCCACGACTTCAGCATCTACGCACCCGCAATTCTCATCTACAATTTCCTCCAATCGATTCTCCCTGGTAAGAGTGTGCATCTGAAAATAGAAGTAAAAATTGCAGGTTGATAGTTAAATTCATAGAAAAGAAGAGAAGAACATGAAATAAATGATAGACACTGACCCAGCCTACAACATTTAGGCCCCTCCTAACAAAGGACGGATCTGTCGGTCTCTTTCCAGTTATCAGCTCTAACAAGAGCACGCCAAAGCTATAGACGTCTGACTTAATTGTTGCACGCCCACTCTGAAGATATTCTGTTGAGAAAAGCACAAGAATAAATTTTCTAGTGATATCTTGCCAAATCCAGTATGCAGAAATTCATAATTTCAGAAAGGTTCTTGAGAACTTGCATTATGCAGGAACAACAACATAAATGATGCAAGTATACATCCATTTGGAGTTGGAGTAAGTATGGACCTGGTGCTAGGTAGCCAAAAGTACCGGCAACCACAGTTGTGACGTGTTCATCATCACCGACGAGAAGCTTGGTGAGACCAAAATCAGAAACATGAGGCTCTAGAGTCCGATCCAGGAGTATGTTGCTTGACTTGATGTTCCTGTGAACTATCCCAGGAGAGCAGTCATGGTGTAGATATGCCAAACCTCGAGCAGAGCCTAGCGCAATCTTCATACGTGCATTCCAATTCAAGGGCTGCTCCTCTTCACCATCTTCTGAAATTGAACAGATACATAGAGAAAAGAAAAACATTAAACATGTCAACTCAAATACTAAAATCTAGGAATTACACTAGGACATACATGTTGCTCAATCCAAATTGAAACGAAAAAAGATCTATTTTAAAAAAATACAAAAATTAAAGTCTAGCGCCCTAAAAGTCTGTTCATGGTGACAAAAATCCTATTTCCTTGATTAGACTTATGGTTGAGCACATATATGCAAGCATAAAGTTTTTGTATAGGTGTGTAGATTATAATGAACACATTATTATAAGTACTCATATATAGAAGAAAATTGAATGCCTAGGTATATATAAAAGACCCTAGATTTCTTTCCCAACAATGAAATCAAAAGAAATGTCATTGCTGAGACTCACCATGAAGATAATGGTCTAGGCTACCCAAGTCCAAATAGTCATAAATGAGAAGCTTAGCAGAGGGCAGCCTGCAATAGCCTCGCAGATTGACAAGGTTGATGTGTTTGATACTGCCCAATATCCCCAGCTCCCTCTCAAATTCTTGATCGCAATAATCACGATGTCGATCAATCCTCTTGACAGAGAATGAAGTTAAATCCTCCATGACCATCTTATACACTGTACCGAATCCCCCTGACCCCACTATGTCCTCTTCGTCGAGTAGCTCCAGCTTCTCTATGATCTCCTGAGATGAATAAGGAAGATCTCCACGGAATGTGATGAGCCTGGTGCCTATTAAAAAGAACAAACAATTGAGTGAAAAAAGAGAGTATGCAGGTTCATAACAGTGTGTGAAGTTGCTGATTATGATGCTTACAAGCATCTTGAACGAGCTGTTTATCCACTTTCATGTATTTCTCGACCATTTTCCCTTTCCTCGACAACAAACATACCCAAAGCAAACCAAGGATTACAAGTAGTGTGACACACATACTTGACACAGCACCGATCATTAACCCATTTAGAAAATGTGACGTTCGTCTTGTAGGAATAGGTTGAAGCTCCGATGCTTGAACTGACAAAAAAAAAAGAGAAATCCCAATCAACATGTTGTACTTCTATAGCAGGTACCTATCCTAATATAATCGAGATGAGAACTCTGTATGTGTTTTGCCTGGTGAAGAAGATCCCAGAGGGTGTGGTAGGACGGCAGGGAAGCCCAACGAGCTTCGGCAAAATTTCTGAATTGGGAGGCCACATAGCTCCAGATTTCCAACGAACCTGGGTATTATACATGAATCCTCAGGAAATTCGAAGCCGATGAAGAATATCAAGAAGTTTAGAGAATCCCAAAACAGCACATCATCGACTGATCTTTCACAAAACTATCTTACATTGCACCATACTGGTCATTGGATATCAGAAATAGCTACATTGTAAGGGAATATTGCACTACTTGACTTACGAGGTATTTCTGAATGTGCCAAGAACTCCAACATTTGGGATTTCGCCAGAAAAGAAGTTTGTTGATAGATTACTGAAATACAATAAGTATCAAGGGTTCAGTATCGAACTCGGATTACTTGAAACTGGGTCCGATGCAATCATACTAAGATCATGTTCAGGACACTCACAGGAACCGCAACTGAGTAAGTCTGCCAATGGATGGAGGTATGGTTCCCCTCAGCAGATTGCTCGACAAATCGCTACATTTAACATCAAATACAAAATTCAAGAGAAGCGATAAAAGCTTTAGAACAAATAGGAGCGAAAGGGTTTTAGGAACACACAGAATGGTGAGTCGGGCAAGTTCTCCGAGCTCCGGAGGAATGCGGCCTTGTAGGTAGTTGGCTCTCAGATACCTTTACAAAGCACAACAATGAAATAACAAAATCACACCGGAAACCCGAGAAATTTCTCAAGTGGGTCAGAAGGAAAATGAAGCATACAGTGCTCTCAAGTCAGTGCAGTTCCTGATCTCGGCAGGAATAGACCCATGCAAGCTGTTCTGATGCAATGCCCTTCAAAAAAGAACCCCGGATACAAAATCACAATTAGAACCCGAAAAAAATGAGAAAAAAAATGGGTGACTTCAGGGAGAGCTCATTAGTACAGTCTCTGGAGCCTATGGAGCTTGCCGATGCTCGGGGAGATGATTCCTCCCAGCTGCAAGTAAGGCAGATTTCTGCATCATAGAGATCAAACCAATCAATACAGTACCCATTTCACTGTGTTGCAGAACGATGACAACTAGCGACACGGACACGGCACTGATTTGACATGTATGTTCTAGTGTATTTTGGAGTGTCGAATGTTATATCCAAGTGTATTTTGGAGTGTCATGTGTCAGTATCCTAGTATATTGTGGAACGTCAATGTGTTATCTATCCTAGTATATTTTTGGGCTGTCTGTGTCGTGTCCAATATGTGTCCAACGCGAAATGAACTTACATTGAACGGACTCGAAGGTCGGGGAGGTGGCATGTGACCCCGGACCAGCCGCATGGGTTCGGGTCAGTCCCTTTCCAGCTCCTGAGTTTGTGCTTGGTGTCATTGAACCCCTTCTTGAGCTCAAGCAGTGCTTCACCTGTGATGAAAGAGTAAGAGAGAGAGAGAGAGAGAGAGAGAGAGAGAGAGAGAGAGATGATGAAGATGGCAATGGTGATGAAGCTTATACTTACCATCAGGCGACAGTGATGAAGAGATAGAGACGGAGATGAGGAGAGAGAGAGTGAGAATCCAAAGTGCCATTGTAGAGAGAGAGAGAGAGAGAGAGGGAGAGGAAAGGGGAAAGTAACAATGGAGGAGAGGCTTATAGGTAGTGTTGCTGCTGTAGCAGTACTTTAACTATGAGAGAGAGAGAGAGAGAGAGAGAGAGAGAGGAAACAATGTTGTTGGGATATGTGCTGCGTATCGAATAGGTAGCCGTTGAAGCACACAAGTACACAAAATTTTGAAACGTAACCCCAAGCGTTCGGACCCTTCGCACGTGGGAACAAAGGGTTTTAAAAGGACATGTTATGTTTGGGTCCATTTTTGTTCACCCACAAATATTAGAATATTTGATCACCCATAGAAAATACATACATAGTATAAAATATTTTATATTCCGAGTTGATGTAAGAGCATCTTCATTCCTATTGTCTTGTTATGTTTTTTTTATTCGTAGGTGGTATAACACATAAGATACAATTTTTTTTTTATAGGTGATAAGATTATATTCATAAAGGATTTTGCTATGCCTACAACCGATTTGTTTACGAGCGTCACGTAACGGCTGTCCATTGGTGAAGGAGGAGGAATAGAGAAGAGAGTGTTAGTTGTAAGTGGGTCGGGTCGTAGGGGATTGGTTGTAAACTTAACATTTTTCATTCACAAAAGATAATGAGTTAGAAAAGTCTTCTTATTGAGAAAACATTAAAAATACTTTCTTTTTCAACTTTCAAGCAACTCATATTTTTTCTTTTTTTATAAATATTTTTTATTCATAATTGATGATGTGGAGGTAAAGTTATTGTCAAGTACATTATTTAGAACTAGATAACCAACTTTCGCAATATTTTTGCCATGTCATGTCATGTCACATTCTCAATTTACTTGACAATAGTATTAAAGAAGAAGTTTTAAATAAAATTTTGTCACTCTTATGTGGCAATGACTTTTTTTCCAAACTCACTATAGCGTTGGGGATGCTCTAAGGATATTAGTTTTGTTACTCTATTTCCCTTTGCACCTTCTCACGCCTTTAGTAAATACTGGCCACTTAAATCTCTTTTTCTTCGCACCTTTGCCTCACTGAGATGTGTTACTCGTGCAATGGACATGTTGTCACGTCCCAGTTCCAAAATACAAATGACCAAAGTACGTGGCAATGACCAGCTATGTATCAAGTGGATTCCAGCCAAACTCGAATAATTATACGTTGTCTACAGGTCAAGTATATCTACCTAAAATATCAAGTCAACTATATCTCAATCCACATAATGAATAAAATTCAAGAATGAACAAAGTGCATTAGCATTAGAGTTAACCGCCCAATAATACACTTGGTTCGATCAAGCTCAAAAAAATAATAAACTTGCAAAGTAGGCTAAAACAGCATAAGATGTCATCATAAAATATAGAAGACGGAAGAATGATATCACGTCTTGCTCCAATAATACTGGATAAATACGAGGACTGACATGGTCAACCACACCTTGTAGAATACTGAAGTAAGCCGCAATATGCTAAGGTTATCAAGAAGACAAATGTGTGGACTCTAGCATCTTATGACGTCAGTCCTAAGACAGACAAATCCTAGTATCTCAATCCATCAACAACAATTTTAAGAGTATATCATACATGAAAGTAAAGAGGCGTCCCAAATTACATGTCACATATGATCATGAAGCTAGTGAATACAAAATACTGCACTAGCAGAGTATAATTATACATGATCAAATATAGCAACCATGGTCTAATATATACATCATGTAGACCGAAGTCAGAGAAGTGATCTCAAAATAAGGGGCTAACACTGCCTCTTGCTAAAATAATACAAAATAAAATAACAATACGAGGGGTGGAAGAAGGAAACCCACTAACGAGCTTCGACCACAGTCCTATGAGTACGAGCCATCTTGCTGGAAGTGCGGTAGATCCTGGTTCTCCTCGGGGTAATCTGGCCATACAAAACCAGTGGGGTCAGGACCCCAAGCAATAAGTACCACAAAGGAGCTCAAACTGATAGACAAAATATAACACAACATTAGCAGAAAAGAGACATATAAGAATAAATAAAGGTCGAGACTTGTACGGTTCCAATGTACTTGTCTCAAGAATATGCTGGAAGAACTGATAACAAGTGCTATAAAAGAAGTAAGACGACGAGCGGTAAGAGGACATAGAAACTACTCTGGATCGGGACCGCAACCCTTAAACCAAACAAAGACCGGGGCTGTAGTCCTTCACCCAAGCAGAACTTTGCACTCTAACCACGCGTCGAGAGAATAAAACTAGAAGAGCGAGCTATAATAAAAGTAACATCATTCATTGCACGACCAAATAACTCTACGGCTTGCTACAATTAACTAGTTAGGGTTGTCATAGGTGTAACATCCCGCAACCGCATGGTGCGTTACGCTGAATCGGATTAAATGAGGCAATAGCTGGTTACGTTTTGATTTGTTGGATTTGGGAACAAGTATGATTGAGTTGGTTTCATGTGCAGATCGCTAGCGGAGTTCGATGGAAATCAGGTGTTCGTTCAGAGCAGTACTGAGATAGCTGGATTGGAGCGATAATGCCGTCTTCCTTAGTCCGATCGGTCGGATGATTTGGAGAGCACGACCTACTCGCACGGCCATACCAGTTGAGTAGATCGTGCTTTGCATCGGACCATGGGTTCAAGGGATCGGCCGTATCGGCAGAATATGATGCTTAACGGAATCAAACTTGGTGAGTGGGCTCTGTCCCTTCTTCTCTACTCCTTCATGCCTAATAATATGGAAAACACGTATAGGCTTGAACACTTGGACTGGGACTTGGAAATTACTACACTGAGGCATGCATAGAGTGTATGTCGTTTGCTTGGATAGATTTGTGGCTTGAATTGGTTTTCGCGTTGAGTAGTTGGAGCTAGAGTTGGAATATATATTTGGGGCAGTTTGAGAGACAATTGGAATTATGCTTGGACAGTTGAAATTATATATCTTGGTTGGAACATCGAGAATTTGGGCGAGCGAGTGTGCATTCATGCACGAGTATCACTTGAGCGCTTTGTCATGCAAAGCGTGCAGTTGTGGTTCGAAACTGAACAACTGCATCGACGAGGGCATTGTGCCACTGTTGGGGCATTGTGCCACGGGATTGTCCTGAGCGAGGGGTATTGCACAAATTAGAATATTGTGTCAAGAAATGACATAGTGCCTATGGGGATAACTTGAGATTTGTGCCTTGGGCTATATGTTAGAAGATTGGTTACGGATATTTGGTTGGTTAGTTGGTTGGATGAGTCTAGGATCGTTTGGTGGGGGCGAGAATGCTCGATCCTCTCGTCATACCTAATTGGTATCTGTATGTCACGGACAACCTGTGTTGCACGAGGTTTGGTCTCCTCGAACGGGAAGGCTCCGGGGCACCGAGACCGTTCGGCCATGGAGGAGACAAATTGGCAACGTGCCTCGGGCGCGGTGCCGGTGGTTTAATGCGATTCAGGCGGGTTCGCTACTTAGCGCTGTTTCGTGTAGAACTATAATTGATCAGTCTGATCAAAGTCCTTTATGGCTTGGCCAGTGACTTCATATAGATAAGAGTTGGTTTGCTTTACTTTGGTTTAGTTTGTGCTTTTCGTGTAGGCGGCGACCACCTTGCCTCGGCAAGAGTGTGTATATCGAGATTGGATTTTAAGGTTTGGTTTGAGGATGGATATTAAGGCTTGGATGATTGTAAACCCCCTCATTTATTTCTATAGATAGTTTGGTAAGGGTTAGAAAAATTTGGTATAATTGATTGAGGTTTAGAGTAAGGTTGCAGATGTCTGATTTTAAATTAAATCCTTGGCGCGCCCTACCGTTGTTGAAATATTCGGAGCCCAACATCAGCCCATAAATTCCAACAAATTGTTGCACTTTTGACTGGACACGCCAATTTAGGCGTCAGACTTTTCCGTCACTCAAAATCATATTTTTTTGTGCTCTAAATTAATTGCACAATTTTTCGTAACCGAAATCCATATTTAATCATGTGTCGCGCACCGGTGTCGTTGCCATCCATTTTGAGACACCAACTTAACCCGTTGAGCCGAACTAATAAAAGGGTCCAAGACTGACACCAAGCCTACACCATTCATGACCTTTGTGTCACTCCCAATTTAGGTCCCATGTGTCCCTATTTAATTTAAGAACACATGACAATTTATTCTAATTAAATTGGGGATACCAACTTTGACTAATCCTATTTTAATCCCAATTTAATTCCAATGCCCATTTAATTAAGCCCATGCAAAACACATAACACCCCCTTCATCCTACAAAATACCAAACACCAATTCTTCTATAATTTTTCCATCATTTTATGTGTTTGTGCAAATACCCAAACTTAAGGGGCTAAATTACAAATATTGTAACATGTGGCATAACCTCATTGGTCAAGGCCAAATGAACAAGCCACCCAATCTTTGACCGGTCAAGCCTCCCTCTTCCTCTCATTTGGATGAAGAATTAAATTCTTCATATGAAATCTCCACACCCATTTGAATTGGACTCATCCTCACCATCCAACCCCCACACACTTCCCTATTTAATGTCTCCATCACCACACACAATCCCATGCCGGCCCTAATCCCAATACATAGAGAAACCTGCCCCCTCTCTCTCTCTCCTTCCTCTCCTACATTACAACCGTAGGCTATTTCTTCTCCTTCCCTTCTTCTTCTTCTACTTCTTTATCACTTCAACCCGACCCCTACTCCGGCCAGCGGCCCAGCAACTCCGGCCGCTCCTCCATCCCGCCGGAACCACCCCTCGAGCCGCTGCCACGAACCACAACTCCACCCACACTTTCAGTCGACCGCCACCCGCACTTGCAGTCGGTTCCATCCCGCCGAGCTCCACCCACTACCCCGGCCACCAGCACCATCCACCCAAACCTCCACCACCATCCACGACTTCACCATTAACACCACCGCCCGCTGCACCTCGAACCATCACCAGCACCACCACGACCGCCTCGACCGAGCCCCCTCCCTTCACTGCCACCAGCTGCTCGTCCCACAACCACCCTCGTCTTCATCAACACTCCGGCGAGCCCGGTCTCTCTATCCACGATCCACCACCTCAACCTCCATTCTCCGACCACCGCACATCCCCGTTTCACCACCCGCTACCAGCTCCACCACCATTCCCTCTACTCCGACTTCTCCACCACCACACGCCATTTCTACCACCACACACCATTGCCACCACCACCACACACCATTGCACCACCACTGCCAACCACATCACCTCTCCGGCCATCATCCCCCTCCGGTCATCTTCATCGTCTTCATCATCACCGTCAACCCCATACCACCACGACCTCCCCATCACAGCCGAGCTCCACCGCCACGACCTCCCCCCTCCGGCCATCAACCACCTCGTCCAAGGTGAACCCCTCCCCCTCTACCTATGTGCATATTTGTGATTTACATGGTTATATGGGTTTATTAGTTTTAGGGTGTGGTATGTGCATATGGCAAATATTTAGGTTTAAATCACATGTCCTAATACACATTGAGGGGGAAATGCTAAGTTATCTATAGTTTAAATATGAATTGGAATATATGCATGTGATAGTTAAACATGTGATATATGTTGAGTTTTAGGATTTTAAGTGCATCAAGATTTTAGAGTTATTATAATTTAAATATAAGCAATCGATGGTTAAATGATGTTGATATTTAGGATTTTCGAATGCTAGATGTGAATCTTGGGGTTTAGTGTAAAATTGTTCCATGAATAATAATAAATTTAATAAGGAGCAGGTTTAATTGATATGGAATGAGGTTGAGATATCAAGCATCGGTTATTATTGAACCATAGAATTGTGTGAATGACTACTTTGGGTTTTTGAGTGACATATGAGATAGTAGGGTGTTATCCTATCTTATTATACGCGTATGGGTTATTGTTGATTGAGCTATTTTAAACTAATGCTGAATAATAATATGGTATTAAAATGTGGATGGACATTGGGAGCAGGTGATTGATTGTGAAATAGGTATAATATCGAATCATGAGTCAGAGATTGAAGACTGAGAATATTAATTAATTATTTGAGATTGAGATATGTCAACGTGCATGATAATGTCGGTGAAGCCCCAGGGTAAAACCGAGGATTTGATCATGGTTTAAACTACTGAATGTCGGGATGAATATAGTGAGATCGAGGTTTGGTTTGATGATATTGTACGAATGATTAACTGGATTAGATGTAATATACCCTGAGTCAACCCTGGCCAACACTCTAGCTTCGTATCTATGTGAGTTATAACTAAGTTTGAACATATGACTAGATGTGTATCGTATCATATTTCAGCTTTGTGATAGTTTATTGATTGAGTTTGTATCTCGTCTCTAGGTACTACAGGACCCGCGGACTTGGACGTTGTACCGGATCCCCGTTATCACAGCCGGACGCAGGCAAGTGTACCTTGCCACCCTGTATTTCAGTTACCAAATATTTATTGTTTCATTATTTACATTGTGCGCGTGCTTGATTAAGATCGTTACTTCGCGTCCGGATCACAACCGGGTGCAGACGTTCGTCGTAACGTCTTGTAATAAATGTTAGAAGTTCGTAACACCTCGATGTACGTACCTGAGTATATTGTCACCCCAGGACACATTCATATACTGTTATCGTGCCAAATTTCCTGTATCCTGATACTGACATCATGACCGAAGACTGGGACGACCTTAGGGTCGCGTCTGTTGAGTTATTTCTGTGTGACGAGACTGTTAGATAGAGGTTCAGGTTCAGCGCACCATCGTTGACCACTTGGGATGGGGAAGACAGTTACTAGACGTTTGGGCTCCTCTGCACGCGATTTATATATGTATGTCCTGTTGATGTAGTATTCCTGTACCCGGAGTAGTAGTATTACCCATGTGACTCTGTGCTCGGAGCTACGGTATGTCCCGTGTGTCTCTGTGTTCGGAGCTACAGTTTTATTTTGGACAGCCCACGCATCGAACATTGTCTTCAAACTGTGTCTCACTTAGTTGGTTATGCTAGACTACACCGTCGTTGCACTTGTACTTTCTGTTGTACTTTGGCATGCTATATTTTGTACCTTGTTACATCCCTCTGAGGACCTGGTCCCCTGCCAGTTTTGCAGCATAGACGATTACGGAGCATTTGGAGTTGCTGTTGGAGTTACATGTCTTGCGGGCATTGTACCAGGTACTCACATCATATCTACCGGCATTATGGTTATTTTATATTGATTATTCCTCTGCTGTTGTAGCCTAGTTTTTATAGACTCATATTTTTTCTCGAGTCTATTCGAGTTGGTGTGTTATTGGGCGGCCGACTTTAGCACATATAACTCTTTCTTGTATACTTCTGTTCATTGTGGATTGAGACATAGATGTTTACATTTACGAGATTTTAGATAGTGCCCTTTATTACACAGCTTATACGTATTCAAGTCAGACCAGAGTCTGGTCGAATACGTAGCTCGCATGTCGTGTATTCCTGGTCCTACGTATTTTGGGACTGGGGTACGACATATTTTTGTGGTGGCCCATGCAGGTTCGTATTAAATCGTCTTGGTTACCTGACTGTGCCAAGCGATCCTGCAAATTAGGAATATATATTATGATTTATTGTTGAATAGGATCTCAATCCATAATCGATTTTTAAAAACTCACTTTGTATATGATTATCGCCCTTGTACTTCCAATTTATAATCGTTCAACTTTCGTCAATATCATTATCATTGTTTCTCATCCCCTATTATTCGGGAAGGCGAACGCTTGTGCCTGATGGTTCCCTCCAGAAGAAGATCGAATACCAGACGACAGAAGACAGAATTCGTATAATATTCTCTGAGAAGATTGTTACCTTCAGTAGGGTAGGTTGATAGGTTCTTTTTGGATTCTAGAACTTGTGTGGAAGGCTAACAAGAGAATTGGACCCAGTAATACCCTACCCGTGCTTGAAATAGCAGTGATCTTGGAAGTACTGGGAGCTGGAAAGATTGTTGATGATGACCTAGAATAATTTATGGAAATGCATAGCCCGATGCTGGAAACTAGTGGTTATATATGATAGCAATACCAGGAACGATATTATGGACTATAGGAGATAAAATTTTAGGCTCTCACCGGGAAGATGATGATCTGATACCAGAAATTCTAGTTTGTGCTTGGGTGATACCATTATTATAATTGCACTATGTGACCCGGAGCAATAAATGACGGAACGAAGAGATTTGAGGAATAAAAATTTTAGGGAAAACTTTGAGGAGAAGAGTAATTATACATTAGGCAAGGAAATTTTTTATTTGAGGATTGATGTTGAAAACAAAATAGAAGAATTTATTATGAGGTTTAGTCTAGACTATGATAACGTCCTATCATAAGTTGGTTGAGCCAATACCACGCGACGCTAGATTGTCGACGTGGTTGCATTATTTTTAGACCACCAGGTTACCCTGAGTTGAGTTTCTTCAAGGAGCCCAGGAGCATGGGGCCCATCTACCTTAGGGGTACACAATGCAGGAGATAACCAGTGTACCCCCGTATTATATCAGAGTTTGAGGATGTGGTTCTAGAGAATCTTCCAGGCCGGCCACCTGACAGAGAGATAAAGTTTGCTATAGAGTTGACTGCAAGAGCCAAGCCGGTTATTTTCCCGTATTCAAACTAGCACCGATAGAGTTGGTTGAGTTGAAGGTCCATAGTAGAGGATCTCTTAGACAAGAGTTTCAGTCGGGCTAGTGTTTCTCCATAGGGAGTACCCATCTTATGATACCGAAGAAGGACGGGACGGTACGTTGCGTATCGATTACAGGGCGTAAAGTGTTGTAACGATAAAGAACAAGTACCCTATGCTGCGCATCGATAATTTATTTGATTAGCTTAGCGGCACATTATGTATTCATGAAGATCGATCTCAGATTAGGATATCATCAGATCAAGGTACAGAAAGAGAACATTCCGAAGATGGCTTTTCGGACGAAGTATGGATACAATGAGTTTCTAGTCATGCCATTTGGTTTAACCAACGCGCCAGCAGTATTTATGAGCTTGATGAACAATGTTTCCCACCAGTACTTAGATAAGTTCATGGTGGTGTTCATCGACGTCTTGGTATATTCCGAGAGCCAGGAGGAGCACAAGAGACATCTCAGGATCGTGTTGGAGACGCTGAGGCAGGAGAGGCTGTATGCCAATCTCAGCAAATATGAGTTATGTTTAGATAGAATAGATAGGCTACGCATCGAGACAGCTAAGAATTCATGAGAAGAACTATCCGACGCACGACCTAGAGCTAGCTGCAGTGATATTTGCTCTAAAGCTATGTCGTCACTACCTTTATGGAGAGCATGTTGAGATTTATACAGAATACAAAAAGTCTGAAGTATGTCTACACGCAGAAGGAGCTCAACATGAGACAGAGGCACTAGCTAGAGTTGATGACAGATTATGATATCGAGTTGCAGCACCACCCTGACAAGGCGAATGTAGTAGCAGATGCCTTAAGCGGGAAGATTCATCCCGGGGGTACGAAGATGTACCGAGATTTGAGGCAACATTACTGGTAGCATGGGATAAAGAAAGAGATTGCAAGATTCGTGGCGAGATGCTTGGTATGTCAGCAAGTCAAGGCTGAATATCAGAGAACTGCAGGACTATTGCAGCCGCTTCCCATTCCCGAGTAGAAGTGGGAACACATTACCATGGACTTCGACTCAGGATTTCCGTGAAGCCATAGCGGAAAGGATGCAGTTTGGGTTGTCGTAGACAGACTCACCAAGTCTGCACATTTCTTACCCTTCAGAGTTGGGCAGTCCACGGAGATATTAGATGACATATATATGAGGCAGATAGTACGACTACATGGAGAGCCTGTCAGCATCGTATCGGATCGTGATTCCAGATTCACGTCACATTTTTGGCGGAGTATGCAGGAGAGTCTAGGAACTCGTCTCAAGTTCAGCACTGTATATCATCCACAGACTGATGGCCTGTCAGAGCACACGATACAGATACTAGAGGATATGTTGAGAGCATGCATGATCGACTTTGGAGGATCTTGGGAGGACCATCTACACTTGGTGGAATTCTCCTACAACATACAGATGGCACCTTATGAGACACTGTACGGAAGGAAGTGTAGGTCACCCGTATGTAGAAGTGAAGTGGGAGAATGTCAGATACTTGGTCCAGAGTTGGTGACACAGACAGTGGAGAAAGTCAAGCAGATTTAGAGCCACCTGCGTGCAGCACAGGACAGACAGAAACATTGGGCATATGCGCATCGCAGACCTTTGGAGTTCAAGGAAGGTAACCATGTATTTTTGAAGATATCGCCTACTCGTGCTCCCATCAAATTCGGAGGCAGAGGCAAGCTGAGTCCGAGGTACATCGGTGTAAACCCCCTGATTTTTCAAGAAATTTTAATTTGGATTTTTCACAATTTTCTGGAATTTTTCTGGAATTTTTATTAATTAAAACTAAGATATTTTTGATTTTAAAAGATTTTTAATTGATGTTAAATAATATTAAAATATTATGAAAATAATATTTTATGGTGTAAAATAAAAAACTAGACATAGGATAATTTTTCGAGAATTTATTGGACCCAGGAAGTATTTTTAAAGCCCTAAAAACTATTTTATAATTAAACCGAAATGAACCCTAATTAAACCGGATTTTTTTAAATAAACCAAACCAAACCAAACTGTTAAGCCGAACCCAACCCAACCCAACTTAAGCCTAGCGGGTCGGATCCGGGTTTAACCCGTGACCCGAAACCCGACCCCATTCATTTTTATTGGACGGGCCGGATCCGCCTGACCCGACCCGACCCGTCGAACCCGAAACCCGTTAACCTTTCCCCTTCCCTGTAACCGACCCCGCACCAGCCGCTTCGCCTCCGGCCGCCTCCCGCCGCCGGCCGACCCTCCCTCTTCCTCTCCCCGCAACCGCAAGCCCTCCGTCTCCTTTTCCCCGCACCGGCCGCCCCTCCATCTCCCTTTCCCCGCCTATAAGAACCCGCGGCCTGCCTCGACTCTGCCGCCTTTCCCCTCTTCTCCGGCGAACTCCCGTACCAGTTCCGCCTCGCACGACCAGCCTCCGGACCTTAACGCCTGCCGCCAGCACCTCCGCCGACGTCCCAGAGCGCTCTGCCTCCCTCCAGCCGCTGCAGCCCTGCCGCCTCGCCGCCCTCGCCCCCGCCTCCTCCGGCCAACAGCGCCTCCAGGCCGGCCTCCCCTGACCCGCAGCCACCCGAACCCCATCTCCGCTACCGGCCAGTGCCGCCCGGCCGCCCTGAACCTCCCCGAGCCATCGCCGACCTCCGTCGACCCGAGCCCCCACTCCCAGCGGCCGGACACAGCTGCCCTAACCTGGACACGTCCAGGACACGGCTCGAGACACAAGGACGCGAGAAATTCTCGATTTTTGGAACCCTGTTCAGGTACTCATTTCTCTCTCCTCGCTGCCCCGTTTTCTGTTCCGTCTGTTGCAACGCGAACCCTGTGTGACCCTCTCGATGTCCGTGCAACCCGCTCGGTGCATCGCGTCCTGTGGCGATCGCGAACCGCAATCCAAAAATAGGAAAACTAATGTCCTGTTTTACCCCAGAACTGAGTACGCCCCGCCAAACGGGACGACTTGGCCGCGTACGGTCTTTACCGATACGTGCGCGTCGTTGATACGGACGTGTGGGATTTCGCAGAAGTTGATTTGGATGTGCGTGCACACCGGAATCAACGCGTATCCGCCAACAACGCCCCATATCCGTCCTTTCTGGATCTCGCTGTAACTTAGTGTACATACATCGAATCTAAATAAAACTTATGCCATCGGACTCGTAGCAATACGCTGGTCCTGTGACCCAAGTTTGGTTCGATTCTGAGAACGTTGACAAAATCGCGTATCGTGGGCCCCACATGCTTCACTTGACGGGCGATTTTGAGATCGGCTCATCGGAATCCAATTCTGGAAGTTCCATTAGGTTCGTATCATCGTTCCTGACTTGTTGACACTAAGTTTGACAGATTTGGAGACCTTTGACCCTAACACATTTTTCGGTGCAAAGCAGACCACATGTGGACCCCGCTTTGACTTGAAAATGTCATTTTTGTCCCTGTGTCCAAATTGGACTCAAGGACAGGCATTTTTAGCTAATTAATATTTTCTGGATCTGATGGTGATGTCTATTTTAGCAACCGGAGAACTGCCTGTAAACCCAGCTACTGCCAGAGCTACAATTGGAGCCGGAACCCCAGGCAAGTGTACCTTGCCAAATCCTGCAGTTTTACTACTTAATTCCTTTGACTTGTCTATACATTATTGTTGTACATGCTTAAACCTAGGACCGTGTAACTTACTTAGCTTCCGATTAATAGTCGGGTGCCAACACCGTACGCGGGGTTGTGTAAGGTCAATTAGAGATGGATATCATGACATTTACATTCTCGTACTTGCCATATCAAGTACATTATCCCCAGGACACCTGACACAGATCATGAGACATAATCTTCCTGAAATATTCAAGGTGGTTCTGTATAGGATACAGATTTCATGACTTAGACATTATTTTTTTAGATCTTAATATATGACTTATTGCATTAGTTGATCTTGCGTGACATGAACATGAGACATTATCAAACTGTGACGTGAGATTTCATTGGGTGGGGAGAGATTTACCATACAAAAGGCTGAATGTATATATATAATACTTTAATGGATTGTGCCTTAGACTCTGACACAGAGCTTTGGTACCGTACTGGCCCTTCGAGAAAATACTGCTATGGGTTTCTCCGACACTGATCCTGTAGTAGTCTCAGCCCGAGTATGACTAAAACTCTCACTTGCATATCACTTAGCTGGTTTATTTATTTACCCTATTGTTTCCTTTATTTCTGTACTGCATTTATTTTGGCTTGTATTATCTGTACCTTGCTATGTCCCCTGAGGACCTGGAATGGATTATGTCCCCAGGATTAGCAGACGAGATCTATCCTGAGGTGTACGAAACAGGAGCACTTCTCGGAACAGTACCAGAACCTGAGGACGAGGTGATCGCTGAGGACTTTTACTGAACATCTGCTTCGCTATGCTCAGTTTTTATGGCAAATAAACTCTTTATTTCCTGTTTAAGAGAACTTTTGTAACAGACTTAATATCGGGTTGTTCCCCGATTTTACTTACTTGTGACTGGATGTTGTTTAAATACTTTTTATTGATATTGCTGTATTTATTCTGTGGATGAGAATAGTAAACCCTGATCATTGTAATACAGCTTAAGTATGCCCCGATGGATCCATTAAATTGGGTTTGTCCATCGGTGCGTGCTGCTGGCCATTGCCACGTGTCTAGTTCCTCGATATTTTGGGACTGGGGCGTGACATAGTTTTTGTGGTGGCCCATGCAGGTCAACGACTAAATTGTTCGGTTTTAACTTAGGGACCGAACAGGCCTGCAATAAAAATAGGATAAGTTTTTAGGATCTCATCCACTTGCTTGAAACGTTCTTGATATCTGTATCGGATTCGAATTAATTCTTGACTTGCATCCTGCTTTGATCCCTGTATGCCTCTTATTGTTTATTTTGGATGCAGAGATATGGATTCACGAACAAACGATGAAACTCCTGCAAGATCACCACGAGATGCTGTGGTTACCCACGAAGATGAAGTGACACCAGTTGATGAAAGTAAATTAGCTCAACAATGCAGTCAAGCAAGTCAGCATGCCTCGAGAATCCAGCAAGATGACGTTCCACCATTGATGCAGTTTGCTCCACCAATGCCTACCGTCCCACAAGGGCAAGCTATGGACGTGCAACAGATGTTTCAAATGTACTACCTGATGATACAAGCTTATCAGAAGGCTCAGCAAAGCAAAACGGAGGAGTTCATTTGCAGACTTAGCTCAGAGCTACGAAAGTTAATCAGCTCCGTTGCAACGGACGTTGTTACTGCAGCACGGGCCATGGAGTGCATCATCAGGATAGAGTCCAGCCAGAAGCGGCCGTATGCACCAGACCAAGCACAGCAGGAAAGAGCTTCAAAGCGACCCCAGAAGAATCCACCGAGAGCAACATCCAGAGCCTTATTCCTTCCTACTTGTTACTATTGTGGCAAGGTAGGCCATATTGAGAGGGAGTGCAGACGCAAGTTAGGACTGTGCTTGATTTGCGGATCCAGTAACCATTTAGCCAGAAGTTACAAGATGCACAGAGGAGAAGCATCAATGGTTAACCAACAAGCGGTACCAGTACCGAGGCCAGCCTGTCCAGCTTTGGGAGCACCGCAAACGAAAGTTGAAGGAGTCCTACCACCATCTCCAGGAGAGAATCAGCCGAGGCCACCTTTGATACCCCAGGCCGTACTCTTCCAGCAGGTCCAGCAGCAGCAGAAGAATCCACCTCAAGGACGCGAACAAGCCTTCGCGATGACTGTGGGAGACGCGCAGAATCATGGAGTAGCTAATGCGCGTAAGTTTTTGTAGTTTTCTGTTTCTAGATTTGCTATAGTTCGTGCCTGCTAGTTCGTGACCCTAGACTTAACCTGATAGTTTTAACTTGCTAATAATTGATAACCTAGTGATAACCTAGTAATTTTGAACTTGCTAAATAACCTAGAATGTTTTATAATTGTTAGTCTAATATGTTTTAAAGGATAACCTGGTTTTCAAAACTGTAATTTTCTAGATTTCCTATATTTGGGAAATTGCATAACTTCCATTGCTTAGGGAAATAATTTTCCCTATGTGTTTAAACCCTCAATCTTGACTTTTCTTAATCGTGATGTGCTTCGAATAAATTTTGCAACCGTGTCATCTCTGTTGACCGGTTATTCTTTGATTGCGAGGATGCAATCCTCTTAAAGGGGTAGATTGTAAAACCCCTGATTTTTCAAAAAAATTTAATTTGGATTTTTCACAATTTTTTGGAATTTTTTTGGAATTTTTATTAATTAAAACTAAGGTATTTTTAATTTTAAAAGATTTTTAATTGATGTTAAATAATATTAAAATATTATGAAAATAATATTTTATGGTGTAAAATAAAAAACTAGACATAGGATAATTTTCCAAAAATTTATTGGACCCCGGAAGTATTTTTAAAGCCATAAAAAATATTTTATAATTAAACCGAAATGAACCCTAATTAAACCGGATTTATTTTAAATAAACCAAACCAAACCAAACCAAACTTTTAAACCGAACCCAACCCAACTTAAGCCTAGCGGGTCAGATCCGGGTCTAACCAAAGACCCGAAACCCGAAACCCGACCCGCATTCATTTTTATTGGACGGGCCGGATCCGCCTGACCCGACCCGACCCGTCGAACCCGAAACCCGTTAACCTTTCCCCTTCCCTGTAACCGACCCCGCACCCGCCGCTTCGCCTCCGACCGCCTTCCGTCGCCGGTCGACCCCCCCTCTTCCTCTCCCCGCAACCGCAAGCCCTCCGTCTCCTCTTTCCCGCACCGGCCGCCACTCCAGCTCCCTTTTCCCGCCTATAAAAACCCGCGGCCTGCCTCGACTCTGCCGCCTTTCCCCTCTTCTCCGGCGAACTCCCACACCAGCTCCGCCTCGCACGACCAGCCTCCGGACCTCGAAGCCTGCCGCCATCACCTCCGCCGACGTCCCAGAGTGCTCCACCTCCCTCCAGCCGCTGCAGCCCTGCCGCCTCGCCGCCCTCGCCTCCTCCGGCCAGCAGCGCCTCCAGGCCGGCCTCCCCTGACCCGCAGCCACCCGAGCCCCATCTCCGCCTCCGGCCAGAGCCGTCCGACCGCCCTGAACCTCCCCGAGCCATCGTCGACCTCCGTCGACCCGAGCCCCCACTCCCAGCGGCCGGACACAGCTGCCCTAACCTGGATACGTCCCGGACACGGCTCGAGACACAAGGATGCGAGAAATTCTCGGTTTTTGGAACCCTGTTCAGGTACTCATTTCTCTCTTCTCGCTGCCCCATTTTTTGTTCCGTCTGTTGCAACGCGAACCCTGTGTGACCCTCTCGATGCCCGTGCAACCCGCTCGGTGCATCGTGTCCTGTGGCGATCGCGAACCGCGATCCAAAAACATGAAAACCAACGCCCTGTTTCATCCCGGAACTGAGTACGCCCCGCCAAACGGGACGACTTGGTCGCGTGCGGTCTTTACCGATACGTGCGCATCGTTGATACGGACGTGTGGGATTTCGCAGAAGTTGATTTAGATGTGCGTGCACACCAGAATCAACGCGTATCCGCCGACAACGCCCTATATCCGTCCTTTCTGGATCTCGTTGTAACTTAGTGTACACACGTCGGATCGAAATAAAACTTGCGCCATCAGACTCATAGCAATACGCTGGTCCTGTGACCCAAGTTTGGTTCGATTTTGAGAACGTTGACAAAATCGCGTATCGTGGGCCCCACATGCTTCACTTGATGGGCGATTTTGAGATCGGCTCATCGAAATCCAATTCTGGAAGTTCCATTGGGTTCGTATCATCGTTCCTGACCTATTGACACTAATTTTGACAGATTTGGAGATCTTTGATCCTGACACATTTTTTGGTGCAAAGCGGCCTACATGTGGACCCAGCTTTGACTTGAAAAATGTCATTTTTGCCCCTGTGTCCAAATTGGACTCAAGGACAGGCATTTTTAGCTAATTGATATTTTCTGGATCTGATGGTGATGTCTATTTCAGCAACCGGAGAACTACCTGTAAACCCAGCTACTGCCAGAGCTACAATTGGAGCCGGAATCCCAGGCAAGTGTACCTTGCCAAATCCTGCAGTTTTACTACTTAATTTCTTTGACTTGTCTATACATTATTGTTGTACATGCTTAAACCTAGGACCGTGTGACTTACTTAGCTTCCGAATAATAGTCGGGTGCCAACACCGTACGCGGGGTTGTGTAAGGTCAACTAGAGATGGATATCGTGACATTTATATTCTCGTACTTGCCATATCAAGTACATTGTCCCCAGGACACCTGACACAGATTATGAGACAGAATCTTCCTGAAATATTCAAGGTGGTTCTGTATAGGATACAAATTTTATGACTTGGATATTATTTTCTTAGACCTTAATATATGACTTATTGCATTAGTTGATCTTGCGTGACATGAACATGAGACATTATGAAACTGTAACGTGAGATTTCATTGGGTGGGGAGAGATTTACCATACAAAAGGCTGAATGTATATATATAATACTTTAATGGATTATGCCTTAGACTCTGACACAGAGCTTTGGTACCGTACTGGCCCTTCGAGAAAATACTGCTATGGGTTTCTCCGACACTGATCCTGTAGTAGTCTCAGCCCGAGTATGACTAAAACTCTTATTTGCATATCACTTAGTTGGTTTATTTATTTACCCTATTATTTCTTTTATTTCTGTACTGTATTTATTTTGGCTTGTATTATCTGTACCTTGCTATGTCCCCTGAGGACCTGGAATGGATTATGTCCCCAGGATTAGCAGACGAGATCTATCCTGAGGTGTACGGAACATGAGCACTTCTCGGAACAGTACCAGACCCTGAGGACGAGGTGATCGCTGAGGACTTTTCCTGAACATCTACTTCGCTATGCTCAGTTTTTATGGCAAATAAACTCTTTATTTCCTGTTTAAGAGAACTTTTGTAACAGACTTAATATCGGGTTGTTCCCCGATTTTACTTACTTGTGACTGGATGTTGTTTAAATATTTTTTGTTGATATTGCTGTATTTATTCTGTGGATGAGAATAGTAAACCCTGATTATTGTAATACAGCTTAAGTATGCCCCAATGGATCCATTAAATTGGGTTTGTCTATCGGTGCGTGCTGCTGGCCATTGCCACGTGTCCAGTTCCTCGATATTTTGGGACTGGGGCGTGACAATCGGACCTTTTGACATCTTGGAACGAGTTGACAAAGTGGCTTATCGTCTTGCATTGCCTCCATCACTAGAAGGAGTGCATGACGTATTTCACGTATCGCAGTTGAGGAGATATGTGGCAGACCCTAGCCACGTGCTTGATCATTCAGAGATTACAGTCGGGCCCAGTTTATCTTACGTAGAGCAGTTAGTGGAGATACTCGATCACAGTGAGAAGCCTTTGAGAGGTCAGACCATTCGACTGGTCAGAGTTGCATGGAAGCATCATTCACCAGGCGAGTCTACCTGGAAGCGCGAGAATTCCATTCAACAGCGTTCCCATATTTATTTGAGGACCAAGGTACGAATTTACGTACCGCATTTTATTACCAGTTTGCCTTTGAATTCTCCTAGCTATTATCGTGCTTTACTTTTAATTTCGGAGACAAAATTTTTCTAAGTTAGGAAGGATGTAAACTCCCTCATTTATTTCTATAGATAGTCTGGTAAGGGTTAGAAAATTTTGGTATAGCAGCAGTTGATTGAGGTTTAGAGTAAGGTTGCAGATGTCTGATTTTAAATTAAACCCTTGGCGCGCCCTACCGTTGTTGAAATATTCGGAGCCCACATCAACCCATAAATTCCAACAGATTGTTGCACTTTTGACTGGATACGCCAATTCAGGCGCTGGACTTTTCCGTCACTCAAAATTATATTTCTTTGTGCTCTAAATTAATTGCACAATTTTTCGTAACTGAAATTCATTTTAATCATGTGTCGCACACCGGTGTCATTGCCATCCATTTTGAGACACCAACTTAACCCGTTGAGCAGGACCAATAAAAGGGTCAAAGACTGACACCAAGCTTACACCATTCATGACCTTTGTGTCACTCCCAATTTAGGTCCCATGTGCCCCCATTTAATTTAAGAGCACAAGACAATTTATTCTAATTAAATTAGGGATAGCAACTTTGACTAATCCCATTTTAATCCCAATTTAATTCCAATGTCCATTTAATTAAGCCCATGCAAAACAAACAACACCTTCTTCACCCTACAAAACACCAAACACCAATTCTCCCACAATTTTTCTATTATTTTATGTGTTTGTGCAAATACCCAAACTTAAGGGACTAAATTGCAAATGTTGTAACATGTGGCATAACCTCATTGGTCAAGGCCAAATGAACAAGCCACCCCACTCTTTGACTGGTCAAGCCTCCCTCTTCCTCTCATTTGGATGAAGAATTAATTTCTTCATATGAAATCTCCACCACCGATTTGATTGGGCTCATCCTCACCATCCAACCCCCACACACTTCCCTATTTAATGTCTCCATCACCACACACAATCCCATGCCGGCCCTAATCCCAATACCTAGAGAAACCCACCCCTGCTCTCTCTTCTCCCTCTCCTACATTACAACCATAGGCTATTTCTTCTCCTTCCCTTCTTCTTCTTCTTCTTCTTCTTCTTCACTTTAACCCGACCCCTACTCCGGCCAACGGCCCAGCAACTCCGGTCGCTCCTCCATCCCGCCGGAACCGCCCCTCGAGCTGCTGCCATGAACCACGACTCCAGCCGCACTTCCAGTCGGCCGCCACCAGCACTTGCAGTCGGCTCCATCCCGCCGAGCTCCACCCGCTACCCCGGCCACCAGCACCATCCACCCACAGCTCAACCACCATCCCCGACTTCACCATTAACACCACCGCCCGCTGCACCTCAAACCATCACCAGCACCACCGCAACCGCCTCGATCGAGCCCCCTCCCTTCACTGCCACCAGCTGCTCGTCCCATAACTACCCTCGTCTTTATCAACATTCCGGCGAGCCCGGCCTCTCCATCCATGACCCACCACCTCAACCTCCATTCTCCGACCACTGCACATCCCTATTTCACCACCCACTACCAGCTCCACCACCATTCCCTCTACTCCGACTTCTCCACCACCACACGCCATTGCCACCACCACACCACACACCATTACCACCACCACCACACACCATTGCACCACCACTGCCAACCACAGCACCCCTCCGGCCATCATCCCCCTCCGGTCATCTTCATCGTCTTCATCATCTTCATCATCACCGTCAACCCCATACCACCATGACCTCCCCATCACAGCCGAGCTCCACCGCCACGACCTCCCCCCTCCGGCCATCAACCACCTCGTCCAAGGTGAACCCCTCCCCCTCTACCTATGTGCATATTTATGATTTACATGGTTATATGGGTTTATTAGTTTTAGGGTGTGGTATGTGCATATGGCAAATATTTAGGTTTAAATCACATGTCCTAATACACATTGAGGGGGAAATGCTAAGTAATCTATGGTTTAAATATGAATTGGAATATATGCATGTGATAGTTAAACAGGTGATATATGTTGAGTTTTAGGGTTTTGAGTGCATCGAGATTTTAGAGTTATTATAATTTAAATATAAGCAATCGATAGTTAAATGCTATGTTGATATTTAGGATTTTCGAATGCTAGATGTGAATCTTGGGGTTTAGTGTAAAATTGTTCGAAGAATAATAATGAATTTAATAAGTAGCAGGTTTAATTGATATGGAATGAGGTTGAGATATCAAGCATCGGTTATTATTGAACCATAGAATTGTGTGAATGACTACTTTGGATTTTTGAGTGACATATGAGACAGTAGGGTGTTATCCTATCTTATTATACGCGTATGGGTTATTGTTGATTGAGCTGTTTTAATCTAATGCTAAATAATAATATGGTATTAAAATATGGATGGACATTGGGAGCAGGTGATTGATTGTGAAATAGGTATAATATCGAATCATGAGTCAGAGATTGAGGACTGAGAATATTAATTAATTATTTAAGATTGAGATATGTCAACGTGCATGATAATATCGGTGAAGACCCTGGGTAAAACCGAGGATTTGATCATGGTTTAAACTATTGAATGTCGGGATGAATGTAGTGAGATCGAGGTTTGGTTTGATGATATTGTACTAATGATTAACTGGATTAGATATAATATACCCTAAGTCTGTCACGACCCGATTCCGTGGAATCGTTTGGGGCGTCCCCCAAACCGTGACCGCCTTGCGGGCCTGGGGTTGCGCCCGCACAAGGCTTTAATGTTTTGCATAACGAGCACATATTCAGAGTACGCAGATAAATTGAAACACAGATTTGAAACATGGAAAAGTTCTCTTTATTGATAATGAACATCTATTACAAACTCTTGAACGAGTCAGCTAATTTGCCGCACGGGCTTACAAAAGTGTTGACTCAAAATGAGATAACACTCCTGTACATTACATTCCTTTACTAAACTTTAAAATAATAAAGACCTCCGGGCTGGAGGACGGCTTTGCCACGGAGCTGCATTGTGTACAGAGTTGCAAGCTCCTTCCTTAAAGTACTTCAAAAAGCGGCACGATCAGGATGCGCCTACAGCTGGACTGGATCGGAAAGACGACTTTTGCTCCTCGCTCGGTTCGCCTTAGTATGGAGAACATGTTTCAACGAGGGTCAGTATATCAAAATATACTGGTAAAGGCGAGCTAACCCAACTATACCAATCAACACGTTATTTTAATGAAGCATGCATATTTTTGTGGTTTTCTATCTTGCCTTAGTTCATTTACAAGTAAGCAGCATATAGAATTTACTGAAATGAACTTGCCACCGTTTGGTGGATTTTACCTGCCCGTCTGAACCACCTGCACAATACTTACCATGCCTTCCCTGCCACGAAGACAGAAGTTAGTTTGCAACAAGTTTAAATACACGTTGGGGTCACTAGCTGAAAGCCATTATGGACAATAGTCATTAACGAGGATGTATGCAGCGAAAGCACGTTGTGCGCTGCAAGCATCCCGTCAATCACGTGAGACTAAACGTTATGTTCCGCCCGGACCGGATCGGTGCCAGTGCCCCAGCGACCGTCCGCAGGAACCATTTACCTTGTGCACAAGTTGTCCGTGATCAATCGTTCATGATACGTTAAATATTCATGCAGTTGAGGCAACACGAGTACAAGACAAACAATATTACATGATTTATTTTGCATAGCCTCCTTGAACAATTTGTCGAATACAAGATATGATTCATAATTAGCACAATTTATAGAAGAAGGTGCATTCTAACTAAAATTGATGCATATGATAAATATTCCAAACGAGCAAGCATGCACATGCGTAACCGTTTCCAAGTTGAATGACAAGCAGTATTAACCAAGTCTATTCCCATTTTATCTTGACATTTTTTAGTTATTACTTGGTATCGTTTGATCGGGGCAAACAAAGATACAAGATTTATTAGGTGTGAAGACTTGAAAGTAGGGCTAGCTAATCGGGATGGTAGCCACTCACTTAGTTGGTTGGAAGGGAGAAGGAAAGAGGCACTTCAAGACTCCGCTCGTAAGCCGCCTACTGCTCGTTCACCTGCATCACGAACAGCTCGATCAATACCTCTTCTTTTCTTTCCATACTCGAAATTGAAGTGCAGTGCAATGAACGAAAATAATAAAATCCATCAAAACTATTCAAGAAAACCCAAGCAAATCCGAAAACCAACTCAAAGCACGAAAGCAACAAGCGACATCAAAATCCGAGGCAACAAAGATAACAGCGGAGAGGTTCCTCCTGACTCTACCGCTAAGTCGATCCCGGGGGCACGGTCCACTGAATATGGGAATCGATTCCGAAGAAACAAATCCATAACGAGGACGAGTTCTTGTTTCAATCTATCCCGATCGAACGATACCATCTTGTGTTTCTTAGCCGCGCTCCTCGAATAGGAGGAATGGGATGCCACATCCTATCCAAATAATTGGAAGTTTCGTCACGAAACTTAGAAATAGAACCTACCGTTAGGGATTTGGATGTCGAGGATGGCTAGCAGAGTAGAGCGGACAGTTTTGCATTGTGTGATTCGGGTCTCCACAAATGAGGCATAACCCGAGTTTCTTTCGGCATTGGTTAACGACATGCCCCTGTCTTTTATAGAAGAGACATATTTGGTTGGAATTTTCCCTCTGCTGACCACCGTTGTTTTGGCTCTTTGTAGCGGTATTTCCTCTATCATTGCTTTGGCATTTGTGATTGTAGGTATGCACAGCACCGGTAGAAACGTGAGGATACTGCGGTTCAAGAGATAGAGCGTGATTCATGACTTCACGCATTGTCATGTACTGATGAACGACTACGTGCACATGGATGGCAGGGCGTAGTCCACCTTCAAACCTTCTAGCTTGACTCGCTACATCAGGTAAATAGGCGCTAGCGAATTTGGAGAGTCGGTTGAATTCGGCGGAATACTGCTTAACTGTCATGCTGCCTTGCCTTAGTTGCACGAACTCGTTCTCCATTTGACGTCGTACTGGAGGGGGTATAAACTCCTCTTCAAACGCGGCACAAAAAGTCGTCCATGAGATCGCCTCCTCTCCATGGTCAAATTAAAGAGATCGTCGATGCACATCCCACCAATCGTGTGAGTTGAGGCGGAGCTGTAGTTGTGCGCATACGATGCGCTTCTCTTCGGGGACCTCTAGCAGAGCGAAGTGGTCTTCAAGTTCGGCCAACCAATCTAGAGCCACGATTGGGTCATCAGTCCCGTTGAATGGAGTGTTGCAGACTTTCTTAAAGTGGCCAAGGTCGAAGGCAGTCACTTCCCTCATCCTTGGAATTTGTGGTGTCTCAACTTCAAGCATGGGCTGTTCCACCAGAGTCGTTGCTGTTGCCGCGGAATAGTTGGAAGCCAAAGTCTGAACGATCTGTTGCAGGGCATCTACCTGCTTCTGTTGGACTGAGAATCGAGCTTCTATATTGTCTTGAAACTTGAGCCGATTCTCCTCCGCCAGCTTCTCGGCCCGTTCGTAGCGAGCCTCGTCCCTTTGTTGGTTTGCCTCCAACATCCCAACATTTGCTGGATGGGATCGATGCTTGGCACGGCTCTCTTGCTCCTTGAACTTCCCGAAGTGTCCGAACTACTTTCTTGGCCTTGCATTTCGTCCAGTGCTAGCGCTGCAGATTGCGCTGGTGTCATTCCTTCAAAAGTAGGTAAATTATATTAGGATCATAATGTATTATAGACTTATTGCATGAACGTATCTCATTTTGGCCTAGCGAGTTCAAGAGTTCGCACGAAAATTGATCGTTAAAGGAACTTTTCCAGTGCGAGAGTCTAAGGAACTTGAATATGTGCTCTGATACCATTATGTCACGACCCGATTTCGTGGAATCGTTTGGGGCGTACCCCGAACCGTGACCGCCGTGCGGGCCTGGGGTTGTGCCCGCACAAGGCTTTAATGTTTTGCATAACGAGCACATATTCAGAGTACGCAGATAAATTGAAACACAGATTTAAAACATGGAAAAGTTCTCTTTATTGATAATGAATATCTATTACAAACTCTTGAACGAGTCAGCTAATTTGCCGCACGGGCTTACAAAAGTGTTGACTCAAAATGAGATATCAGTCCTGTATATTACATCCCTTTACTAAACTTCAAAATGATAAAGACCTCCGGTCTGGAGGACGGCTTTGCCACAGAGTTGCATTGTGTACAGAGTTGCAAGCTCCTTCCTTCAAGTACTTAAAAAAGCGACGCGATCAGGATGCGCCTATAGCTGGACTGGATCGGAAAGACGACTTCGGTTCCTCGCTCGGTTCGCCTTAGTGCGGGGAACCTGTTTCAACGAGGGTCAGTATGTCAAAACATACTGGTGAAGGCGAGCTAACCCAACCATACCAATCAACACGTTGTTTTAATAAAGTATGCATATTTTTGTGGTTTTCTATCTTGCCTTAGTTCATTTACAAGTAAGCATCATATAGAATTTACTGAAATAAACTTGCCACCGTTCGGTGGATTTTACCTGCCCGTCTGAAACACCTGCACAATACTTACCATGCCTTCCCTGCCACGAAGACACAAGTTAGTTTGCAACAGGTTTAAATACACGTTGGGATCACTGGCTGGAAGGCATTATGAACAATAGTCATTGACGAGGATGTATGCAGCGAAAGCATGTGGTGCGCTGCAAGCATCCCGTCAATCACGTGAGACTAAACGTTATGTTCCGCCCGGATCGGATCGGTGCCAGTGCCCTAGCGACTGTCCGCAGGAACCATTTACCTTGTACACAAGTTGTCCGTGATCAATCGTTCATGATACATTAAACATTCATGCAGTTGAGGCAACACGAGTACAAGACAAGCATTATTACATGATTTATTTTGCATAGCCTCCTTGAATAATTTGTCGCATACAAGATATGATTCATAATTAGCACAATTTATAGAAGAAGGAGCATTCTAACTAAAATTGATGCATATGATGAACATTTCAAATGAGCAAGCATGTACATGCGTAACCGTTTCCAAGTTGAATGACAAGCAGTATTAACCAAGTCTATTACCATTTTATCTTGATATCTTTTAGTTATTACTTGGTATTGTTTGATCGGGGCAAACAAGGATACAAGATTTATTAGGTGTAAAGACTTGGAAGTAGGGCTAGCTAATCGGGATGGTAGCCACTCATTTAGTTGGTTGAAAGGGAGAAGGAAATATGTGCTTCAAGACTCCGCTCGTAAGCCTCCTACTGCTCGTTCACCTACATCACGAACAGCTCGATCAATACCTCTTCCTCTCTTTCCATACTCGGAATTAAAGTGCAGTGCAATGAACGAAAACAATGAAATCCATCGAAACCGTTCAAGAAAACCCAAGCAAATCCGAAAACTAATTCAAAGCACGAAAGCAACAAGCGACATCAAAATCCGAGGCAACAAAGATAACAGCGGAGAGGTCCCTCCTGACTCTGCCGCTAAGTCGATCTCGGGGGCACGGTCCACTGAATATGGGAATCGATTTCGAAGAAATAAATCCATAACGAGGATGGGTTTTTATTTCAATCTATCCCGATCGAATGATATCATCTTGTGTTTCTTAGCCGCGCTCCTCGAATAGGAGGAACGGGGTGCCACAGAGTCAACCCTGGTCAACCCTCTAGCTTCGTATCCATGTGAGTTGTAACTAAGTTTGAACATATGACTAGATGTGTGTCACATCATATTTCAGCGTTGTGATAGTTTATTGATTGAGTTTGTATCTCGTCTCTAGGTACTACGGGACCCGCGGACTTGGACGTTGTATCGGATCCCCGTCATCACAGTCGGACGCAGGCGAGTGTACCTTGCCACCCTGTATTTCAGTTATCAGATATTTATTATTTCATTATTTACATTGTGCACGTGCTTGATTAAGATCGTTACTTCGCGTCCGGATCACAACCGGGTACAGACGTTCGTCGTAACGTCTTGTAATGAATGTTAGATGTTTATAACACCTCGATGTACGTACCTGAGTATATCGTCACCCCATGACACATTCATACATTATTATCGTGCCAGATTTCCTGTATCCTGATACTGACATCATGACCGGAGACTGGAACGACCTTAGGGTCGCGTCTGTTGAGTTATTTTAGTGTGACGAGACTGTTAGATAGAGGTTCAGGTTCAGCGCACCATCGTTGACCGCTTGGGATGGGGAAGACAGTTACTAGACGTTTGGGCTCCTCTACACGCGCTTTATATATGTATGTCCTGTTGATGTAGTATTTTTGTACCCGGAGTAGTAGTATCACCCGTGTGACTCTGTGCTCGGAGCTACGGTACGTCCCGTGTGTCTCTGTGTTCGGAGCTACGATTTTATTTTGGACAGCCCACACGTCGAACATTGTCTTCAAACTGTGTCTCACTTAGTTGGTTATGCTAGACTACACCGTCGTTGCACTTGTACTTTCTGTTGCACTTTGGCATGCTGTATTTTGTACCTTGTTACGTCCCTCTGAGGACCTGGTCTCTTGCCAGTTTTGTAGCATAGACGATTACGGAGCATTTGGAGTTGCTGTTGGAGTTGCATGTCTTGCGGGCATTGTACCAGGTACTCACATCATATCTACCGGCATTATGGTTATTTTATATTGATTATTCATCTGTTGTTGTAGCCTAGTTTTTATAGACTCATATTTCTTCTCGAGTCTATTCGAGTTGGTGTGTTATTGGGCGGTCGACTTTAGCACATGTAGCTCTTTCTTGTATACTTCTGTTCATTGTGGATTGAGACATAGATGTTTACATTTACGGAATTTTAGATAGTGTCCTTTATTACACAGCTTATATGTATTCGAGTCAGACCAGAGTCTGGTCGAATGCGAAGCTGGTGTGTCGCGTATTTCTGGTCCTACGTATTTTGGGACTGGGGCGCGACATGTTGGTAGAAATCTCACAAAATGTAGGTAGATATAAATATCATAATATGGAGGTGGGTAGAAACCTCACCATATCGATTACATGGATGGTCAGCCTTCTTATTTTTAAAAGACAATAGTAACAATAAAATAGAAACATAACAACCAAAATAACAAGAATATAATCAAAGAATATTATCCTTGTGTATGATTATTGAGGTGGATGAGTTGAAGATTTGAATCGATAACCATGAACTTGAATTTGTAACTAACTTGATCTTATAACACTTCTTACGTCCATAATCGACGTCTTTATTGGCAGCCCTGAAAGAAGTTGGCGGCATGTTTGCCACTCTTATCGTCTCTTCCACAACCTGAACGTAACAGTTAATTGTTAACTCATAGGTCTTCTTTAGTTACATATATAAACAGAATGACAAAGAAAGAACATATAATTGATTAATTAGACCTTGGAAGTTTGAGATATCATCCGTGTTGTAAATTACTTGTCTTTCTTTTCTGCACTAATTAATATGTTTTCTTCCTGAAAATGGATATCTTTTGATCAAATGGCACAGGATGATTGTATTGGATGATAGATCGATGCACATGTAAATTACATACCAGTAGCTTTCGCAGAGCTCCAGATGATCTCGAGAGGTGATAAAGACCCCACATTGCCGAAATATAAGTAGATTATTCAGAAAATTTTCTACAACAAAAAGAAAATAAGTTCAATTAAATAGACTAGAACGAAGAAAGTTTGAAAAACTTTTTTACAACGAAACATTCTACTGGCAGAAGCCCAATTTTCGTCAGTAGCACTGTCGGTAATTCATCCATCCTGTAAAATTTTCTATTTTGCTGAATTTCCGTCAGTGACACTGGCCGAAAGCACTGCCGAAATTTCAGTATTTTTTTTTAAAAAAAATTTACAGGGTGAGGGTAGATACTAGCGGAGGGGGTGTTGGAATCCCAAAGAATTACGTCCATCCCTTTTAGCATGGGTGAATTTTTGCCAGTTGCACAGACAAAAATTGAGCAAGTCCAAGCGAAATGTTTTGTTGTAGTAATTTTTTCCAAACTTCTTTCGTTCTAGTCTATTTAATCAAATTTCGTTCTAGTCTATTTAATAATAAAAAAATTCGTTGTAGAAAATTTTCTGTAGATTATTATCCTGCAATAATGAAAGCTTTGATATTATTAACCACCTTGCCTCGCTCAGCCGCGCTCCCCCTGCGTATTCCCTGATATTCATCAATCCCTTCATTAATGTTGAGAACGTGGTATGATCCGAACTAAGGTTGGCCCATGAGATACGATATTGGATTAGGACCACATGTCTTAAAAAGAAATTTTTATGTAAGGTCTGAACCAATCACAATTATTTACACCTCATGATCCCACTTACTATTCAATATGAGACTAAACTACCAACTCTATTGTCACCTCTTTTTTTGAGAGCTCGACCGGAAACGAAATATAATTCAACAATCAAAGTCACTGCATGCTTTTGAAATTACCAGCTTCATCCTCTCTTTGCTTTCTCTTCCCCCCGAAGGCTTCCTCCAGCAGCTTGCGACATGCATCGATCGAGTGCACAAGTGATGAGCAGTCTTCCGGTTAGAGAAAACTAACTAAAACTGCTTGAAATATTTTGAACTCTATGCTAGCCCTAAATTTTCCTGAGATATCGAGGGCCCTTGCGGAATGCAGATCCTGGAAAATCACTATATTTGGGGTGGGCTGGAGCCAGGCCCAACAGATGTTTGCATCTTGAAAATGGGTTTCTATTGAAAATCGACTTTGCAATCTGCCGGAGTGCATTAGGATGATTGATAGCATTGACCACAAATTAAACTCCTCAATCTTGTATGCTTCTCTCCTTCGACATTGACGACGGAGTAATGCCCGACAAGGTCTTCTGACCGTCATCTGACCGGGAAGTAGAGCTGTCAAGTGGACCAGTCCGGACGGCTCGACCTGAATTTTGGTGGGCTGGGTTGGAACGGACCTAAGGACGAAAATTCGAACTTAATCCGACACGTGGTCCACGATACGATGAATTTCGGATCGGGCCGGACTGGTTCCGACTTGGACCACTTTCTAATAGACACACATATGATCATTATTTCTGAGATGGATTCTAGTTTAGATTGCAAGAAGCTTCCACTCTAGATTGAGGAGTAAATTTTAATTGTAAATTGATATACTTTTCTTATGTCAGCCTGGCAGGATTTTGATGATGCTCAGCATGCTAAGCATTCTGCTTCTGTTTCCATGAATATGGTCATGGACTCGTGGTGCCAATCTCCAGAAACAGAGATTCCTTTATATAGCAAGAAGGCAAAATGGAGTATATAACATAACGAAGAGGTTGGAGAAGAAAGTAAATGTGATGTGATGGAAAGCTATTACTATTCACTTTCCCAAATGTGTGCTTCAACCAGGAAAAAGGCTTCGAAGCTCAACACTCCCGCATGCGGTGGAAATGAAATAGAGCCAAGGAAAATAAATAACAAGGGGACGGTGACTGTGGCCGGACTGGGCTGGACTTCAGGTCGGAATGGGTCCATGCTTCGGGTTGGACTGGACCTTTCCAATGGACCGAGATATGATGTCGGCCACATGGACCATTTTTTTAGACCAGACTCGTGTCTGGATGGACCAGTCCGGCCCAACTGACAGGTCTACCGGAAAGTCGTCGGCTGACTGTGGTACAAATTTGTTGGTGGCGGAGGAGCATGTGATGACGGTGGGATGTCCGAAGAGGTGGCTTGGCTCCTATATATTCCTGCCTCATCCTATCTATTCACAAATTAACAATACGAGTAATGTTATTCATCACTCTAAATTGTATCTTCTTATGTGGCAGTTGACATGACATGTTTAATATCATTTTATAGCATCTAATATGATAACTGACATGATAAATTTTAATCCAAATAATTAATCATCAAAAAAATTTAATATTAATTTTAATGTTAATATAATTTTAATTTTAATTTTATAAATTTTGTCATGTCAGCTATCACATTAATAAAAAAAAATGATTATTTTGTATCAGGATAACAGGTTTATGACCTAATTATAGTTTGGATACTCGAACTTTTTTAGTGACACATTTTAGTGACGAATATTCGTCATTAAAGACTCATTTCGTCACTAAAAGTTCAATTTCATAAGTAAAATGTATCATTAAAAAAATATGCGTACACAAAGTCTAAAACGGACAAACTGAATACCCAAAGTCTAATTAGATCATATATCTGATATCCTTATACAAAATAACCCAAAAACAAAACATGTGTCATGGCTTCCAAGTACTGTGCATTTGCGAGTCACACATGGAACTCATATATATAAAGAGTAAAAATACATAAATGTCATTTCATTGAAAATGTTCATAATTTTTTTTTAAATGTGCATAAATGTCGGTTGTTTATGGAAAAAAACACCACTCCTTGGAAGATAAGTTAATAAACATCCTCCACGAGAAACAAAAAATTAATATATATATATATATATATATATATATATATATATATATATATATATGATAAACGGAATATGAATCATAGCGTTCATTTTTTTAAAATAAGACATGTACATATGGACCAATAGAAATAGAGTGTACTAGTGGACAAGGGATGTAGGAATTCATTTATATTGGTCCACATGTGCATGACTCATTTAGGAAAATTAGTGCTATGGTTCATATCCCGTATATATATATATATATATATATATATATATATATATATATATATATATATATATGCAAATGACGTCTAGCCTAACGGTTAAGATCGATACATCTGGACGGGGTGGTCGTGGGATCGAACACTCCCCTTCCTCTCCTCTTCAGCACCATTAATTATTCCCCTTTGGGAGGGAATTAAATGGTGGAGTGGTGGTTGGATGTAGTGCAGACGCAAAGAATAAAGAAAACAATCAAATTGTATTTCGGAATAACAAAAGACTAAATTTTAGCTTGTTACCCTAAACTATTCTACTCAGCAACTTGATACCATAAATTATTTAATATTTTCAATTTGATATAAAAAAAAGGACAAAACTATCATTTTCTCATCCAACATATCCCACCCTCACCCCGGCCACCTCCACCGCCGTCCCGTCCCCCGGCTGCACCACCTCCCCCTCCCCCTCCCCCCACCACCACCACCACCACACACACACACACACACACACACACACACACTCTTCTGTTGTTGTCAACGTTGTTGATGCTGCTGACGTTGCAAACTACCGGTGCTACCACCGCGAAGAAAGAGGGGGTAGGAGGGGGTGTTGCAGCCGGGGGAGGGGACGACAGTGGGGCCATCCGGGGAGGAGGTGGGACAGCCAGAGAGAGAGAGAGAGAGAGAGATAGGTAATTTTTTTTTTTTTTTTTTTTAGGATATTAAGTTATATTTTATAAAATTGAGGGAACCAAAAAATTGGTCTAATCTCCATGACATGCAACATAATTAACCATGCAAGCAAGAAATAATATAAGCAGAAAACTAATATGTTTCAAATACGTATATCGTGAACGGAAAGTGACACCTGAATACCCCACCTAGGCCGAAGACTTACATCCCGGCCTGAAGGCTCCACGCCCGAAGGCACCACGTCTGAAGGCTCCATTCGGCCTGAAGGCCTCAACGCAACCGTAGTCGCACCGCACCAGATCCACTAGCACTGCACCTGCACACCATCATCGCATCCGTGCACCGCTCATTGCGCTTGCACTGCACCCAACCACCACTCCACCATTTTAATTAAACTTATAATGGCGACGGGAGGTCTCGTTCCCACGACCACCCCGTCCAGGTGCATCGGTCTTAACCATTAGGCTAGACGTCATTTGCATATATATATATATATATATATATATATATATATATATATATATATATAAGTTTAAATCCTAAATTTTTCCACCAAAACTCTTCAACTCTTTATCCTAAATCTCATTCATTTTGTATTTTTTAATAATTAAGACTTGATTGCTATTTGGTTATGTTCGTGCTTAATATCAATCAAATTAGTTTAAATATCATAATTAAAATCCGATAAATCCTATGGATCCGGCCCAACCCGAGGAATCGGGATTTCTTTTCTATTCCTTCGGACTCGATTTTGGACTTCATAAGTTGAACCCGAGGTCGGATTGGACTTGGACTCAGACTAGACTTATGATTCAGCCGATTGTACTCAGATTGATATCAAGTCCGACCCAATCCGTCCGAGTTGCACACCCACATGGAACCAGGAAACACAATTTCACCACTACAATATGCTTTCTCTGGAAAATAGTGTCGTTGTCGTCGATATTCGTCACTTATCCGTAATTTTGTACTTGGGTTCTATCCTTGACAACTAGCTTTTGGTCTCCTTTAATTACAGGTACTTGATTTGGGTGGAGCTTTTAAGTAACAGACAGACTCACACCAAGTTATTCTTGATCAGTCAATGGATGATAACTGGATCTTGATTCTTTTCCTTTTCTATTATGAGACTCCGGCCATTTAGCTTACTTTTCGATCTTTGTTCCACACTTTTAAGCCAGCTAGGACCGATGATTGAACAAAAACTTTTTGGTATATGTCGGATCGGGATTGAACTGGAATTCAAATAGGCTCATTAAGAGAACCAAATCATATAAAATATCCTTATCTACTTTTTGGTTTGGTTTGATTTGGTTCTTAATATGTATGATTTGGTTTAATTTTACAACTATAAGGTCTCTCAAAACCAAACCAAGTACCAAATAGTCCAAATCTCATAGGATAAACTTTTTTTAAAAAAAAAAAATTTTTAAAAGAAAAAAGAAAACCAAAATGGCCGGTACAATTGTCGGTTCACCCGTTAAACCCCCAGTTCAGAAAAAAAAAATCGTCGATTCTTTAAAAAAAATCAGTTCAGATCAGACCGAACTGACTCTTTGGTCAGATCTGGTTCAACCGTCGGTCCGATCTGGTCCGGTCCGATCCAATTTAGACAACACTGCTATGGATGCCCAAAGAACTCCTTGTTGTTGCACTACAAGTTTTGGTTCAATGTGCATGGTAAACTATCAACAAATTGATTTTATGATCCAGCCTCACTTGAACATGTAGGCCATAAGCCGAGGTATATTGTGCCAGCCTGCTGCTAGTGTGTCATCATCGAGGGACAAAGTGGTGACATAAATATGCTGCAGGGTCATTCAATTATACAATTAAGTATATGCCCATTCCTACCACAGGAGGAGGATCTTCAATTAAGTATATGCCCATTCCCATGATCAGGATCAGGATCAGGATCAGAGCTAGCTACCATCTCCACTTTGAGACATGTGGTATGGTCTTGAACTTGAACTTGAACTTGAAGCAAGTATATACGTGTGTTGGAGAAGTTCAAGAATTCGAAAACGACAAAAGAGACGAATTTCAGTGGACGTCGGAAGTAAAACTGAAATAACAGCGTCCTCCACCAGTATACCGTCAAAGATATACCGTCAATATGTCGAAAACGGTAAAAACAAAAAGAAGGTTATTGTCCGTTCCGGAGAACTTCTGGCTCGCTGATTCGGTATACCATGGTATACTGCCGGTATACTATTGTCGGGGGATTGAGGTCATATTTGAGTGCTTTATTTACACTGTTGGATCTAATTAACGATCCATATTGCTGCAGAATTTAGGAGACTTTAAATATTTTTTTTTATAACATTAATCTTCCATAATCTAATCTATCATTGTGAAGATCAAAGGGAGAAAGCTTTCAAGTTTGCAACTTTCAAATAAGAGAAAAATGAATTAGGGACTATTTCGAAGGGAGGTCGTTTCAGGTGATTGTTCTCGTCATCTCCGTTCTTCGGTAACATCTTGTAATCAGTTTTCATTATTTTCAGTAGTTGCGGTGATTTAGTTGAATCGTTGAAGAAGTTTGTAGAGGTTGTATATTCTTCTAATTCATTACTGAAGACATTTTCAAGAATTGTACTCCGATCGTACCGTATTTTTTTTTAGAATAATTTTTCACGTCAAAATCGTTTGTGTTATGACTTTGACAAGTTGGTTTTTGGAAGATTGAGAGTATATCGACAATCTGTCATCTTGAAAAGTTCGAACCCGACAAAGATATAGCTTATTTTTTCTCCCAACAATCTTACATATCTGTCAAAAAAGAGAAAATTAAGATAAAAAAAGAAGTTCTTTGATATTAGAGATAGTAGAGATACTGACTTCCGTGAAAATCATAAACTCATCAGCAAAAAAATTGTGTGAGGATAATAATTAGACCAATCTATAAATTGCGAACCTTTTTCTTTATCATTAGGCCATAGTTGGAGGCCAATTATGCCATGCATAGACGTCTTTCTGTAAAGTTTGCTTAGAACCAATGCTTAGCTTTCCTGCACGTGCACCCTACAAATATAGATAGTTATATAGCTACAATGACTGCTCTCATTTTCCATCAACTCCCAGCAAGCAGATCATGCATGTTACAACTATCAATTAGAGATAGTAATCCTGACCCAAATGTCATTTTCTATCAAAACTTTTTTTCGAAGTGTCCACTTCAAAGGCCAGAAGGAGATTACCATAAGAATATTATCAGCACTGCTATCTATGCTTAGCTAAGCTAAATGATAGCATTTGAATGATTGAGAGGCAAATTGGTATAAATCACTCATCACTTTGTCCCACCTCACATGTGAGCAAACCTTTTGTATCATGTCCCCAAAACTAAAATAGTATGCCTTTTTTTTTGTAAAGTATAAACTAGGCCATGTTGTACTAGGGCTTGTGAAAGCAACTGCTCTGCTGCTTCGATACATTTATCACCCTAAGTTTTACAAAAAAAAAAAAACATTCCTTGGTTGTATCTGAAATTTCATAAGATATCTTCACGTTTGTATAAATACAAGTCTAATTTGATCATTTGTAATGATTCCAACACCCAAAAACATGTTTTACAAAAAATTCAGCACGTAGTCAACAAGAATTTTTGTTCTTTTAATAAGGGTAAGTAATACCAAACCCTACCCCTTAAAATACACCCATGTGACAATTACTTGGTGCGTTTGATTACAAGATGTAAAATTTGTAAAAACATAAATTAATTTTACAGAATTATTTTACTAGAATTTTATTTTATAAAATTTTGAAATTTTCAATTTGGACCAAGGGAGCAAAACGGTTACATCCGTATCGACATGGACTTGAGGGAGAGGCGATCGACGGAGACCTGAGGGAGGTGCGCGCAACTACATAATTGGATCAAGTAGGCATTGTTTGATTGCAATTATTATTTTTTTGGAAAAGTAAATATTTTTTTTATGAAAAATTTAATTTGAATGTTTGACTGTCATTACTTTCCAAGAAAAATAGTTATTTTTCATAGAAAATTATTCCTGTGGGTAGGACCAATTTATTTTCCAAACAGACAACATTTAATTTATTCTTGACTTTTAGCCATTTTAATTTTTGTTTTGACTAGTTTGACTTTCATCCATTTTAGTTATTTTGCTACCAACTCCAATCAACACATTTGTGTGCCTACGGGTAGGGGTGAGCAATTCTCGATTTTTAACTGAAAATCGAACCGAACCGGACCGAAATTGAAATTCGTTTAATCAACCGGTTCGGATTTCGGTTTTATCATTTGATTAATTTCGGTTATCGGTTCGGTTTTTGGTTTTGGATTCCGAACACCCGAACCGAACCAAAAACCGAATCACTACATTATAAAAAAATCGGTTTTTATGAATTTGGTATACACTCACCACTTGGTATAAAATTAGTTTATTGTTATTTTTGGTACACAATTTTGATTTTTTTCAGTTAGGTTTGGGTTTTTTTCGGTTTTTATAAATTTGGAATACACTCACCACTTGGACCTAAAAAACCGAACCGACCGAAAACCGAACCGATTTAATTCGGTTCGGTTTTTTTTGGTCTTTACAAATTCGGTTCGGTTTTGCAAAAGACGGTTTTTAATTTTTTCGGTTTTTGAATATTCAGTTCGGTTTGAACCGAACCGTTGCTCACCCCTACCTACGGGCTTGTTTTCACTATTTCATCCGTGAACTATGCTTTGCAAATCGACATCGTTGATTTATTTGACTTTTTTGTGCTTTTAATAATTTTTGCCAGTTTGATTTTGACCAATTTTAGACATTTTGCTACCAGCTCCAATCATCAATTTTTTTTGTATCTACGGACATGTTTTCTAACGATGATTTCAACAGTAAATTTTTTAACTATTTTGGAGGAAATATAAAAAATGATAATTCTTTTGGAAAATAATATCATGAAAAATATAATCTAACAAACACAAGCTATGTTTGATTAGACTTGTATTTTCATGGAACATATTTCCATTACAAATTTTCCACAAATTCTAGTTGTTTGATAGTCTATATTTTTCATGAAATTATTTTTCAAAAATTTATTATTTTTTATATTTTAAAATGATGGAAAATAAAAATGGCCAGACCTATAGGAAAGACAAATTCTATATGCACTACATATTTTGCTTAGGACAGCCCAATTTTTTTTTCAGTTTATTTACAAGTTTGGGACTAATTTATTTTGCTTGAGGGCAGCCAAAATTCTCATATAAAAGCTAATGACTTCTATTTTTTAGCCGATAAAAGTTAATGACTTCTATTTTTTAGTCCTTTTTTTTTCAGGACTGTCATAATGTTGACAGTCATTCCAATTGGAAGGACTGTCAATATTGTGACAATCCTAAATAATTAGGACTGTAAAAAAAATTGGCAGTCCTTCCAAGAAGGACTGCCAATTTTTTTTATAGTCCATGAAAGAAGAAGAAGAAGAAGAAGAAGAAGAAGAAGAAGAAGCAACAGCTGAGGCGGGGGCAGGCGACGGTGTACGGGGGAGGGCGGCTGTCACGTCCCAGAACCAGAATACTGGATAGTGGGACTGACAAGACCAGCTACGTATACTTAGAGCACTCCGGTACTCCGCATATACGGTAAAGCTGTAAGACATTAGGGGTCACTACTATAATCCAACAATCAAACCTAGGTATGTCTCAATCATAGGAACAACAGATACAATAACAAGATGTAAGATCAGCTGAAATAAAATAGTAAAGCGTTACAAACTATAATATACAGATGATCAGGATGCTAGTAAACACAAAATGAGTAAACTAGCCAGAGTCTAAGTCATACACGATCAACCCTAGGATATGCCAATAATGTAAATGCCAGTTGGCTAACAGATCAATCCAGATTCCAGATTCCGAAGACGAAATTTTTCTCAGGAGGGTAGAGATGTCACACTCGATTCCAGATTTGGTATTTCTTGAATTTCTAGAATTTAATTTTTCTGATAATGTATTCCAGCTGTATTTTTTCATGTTGGTTCCAGTCATTTTATATATTGTTATTTTTTTCTGTTGTTGAGAGAGACTACCCGAAACCAGTAGAATACACATTGGCATTTTCATAGACCCGGTTTAAGACCCGTATGTAAAATGGACACCTGGTTCGGTTCATTTGACTAAACCCATTACTAAACCATTTTCCTCTCCTCTTAGTATATATATGAGCTTTTCTCTCTCTTTCCTCTCTTTCTTCTTCTTCATTTTCATTTTCTTCTTCCTTGCTCCCTTCTTCCTCACCCCCGTGCACCTCCCATAGACGAACCCTAGCACCGGACCTAGCTAGGAAGAGGTCGTTGGACTCTTAGGCAAGTATATCTTGCTCAATGGTGAAGTCTTGAATTTTCAGATTTTTTATATATATATGTTGTTTTAAAAAAATGTATTTGATAAAAAATGTTCTCCTTGAGTTGCTGATCATATTTAGTTTTTTGAGTTTTGGATTTTGATGTAAATTTTTTTGTAGATATGATATTTAAGTTTAGGATTTTTGTGGGTTTCATGAGTTTTTCTTGGTTTTGTCTATTAAAACTTAGTATTTTTGAAAATAAGTTATTCCTTATGTTAGAGCATTTTATTTCGTGCAATTTGGCTTTTGTTTCACTTGATTTGGAGTTAAAATAAAGTTTTTATGAAGAAAGAATTTTTTTATTTTTGAAGCTTTCGACCATAGCTGAACATGTTGTTGGAGAAGACGAAGTCTTCATGCGGCCAGCGACCTATGTGGCAAATAGTGCTATGCGGCCCGAGAGGGTTATGCGACATGAACTCCTTGCTGCATATTGACGGCATGCGTCCACCTTGTTGGATGCATGATTGTTCATTACACAAAGTGTTCTGGAGCTAATCCATGAACTATTTGTGTTTTCACTCGCTGAACGAATAAAAAAATTTCTAAGTCCAAGAAGGGCATTCATGCAGCAATCTGAGCATGCGGCAAGCGGACTTATGCAGCATTGGCACTATGCGCCTCTTCTCTTTTGTCGCATAACTCTGCTTCAACCTTGCACATCTTTTATGATTCTTGTCTTTTCTCCCTGACACACTTTTCGGCCTGTCACATCAGTCACTTTATGTCACTTCAGTGACACTTTATTTATTGACCCATCACTCAGTACTTGCCCCAAGGAGAAGACTTTAACCCTGAGCATGCGGCAAGTGAGTCCATGCGGCAATTGGGTGCATGCGGCCAGTGAGCGCATGGGCAAGTAATTGTATGCGGCCAGTGGGTGCATGCGGCCTGCGAGTCCATGCGTCCTGTGGACGCATGCAACAAGAATTCTTGTGTGCATTTTGTGTTCCCTTTAATTATGTTCATTTAGTAATTCATTTTAGTGATTATTGTTGTGTGCTTTCTTATGTTGATACAAGTTGATGTTACCAGACAAGTTTTGCATGTAAGTTCACGAGACAAGTTTATGTACAAGTTCACAATTCTCACGACACCGTAGAAATTTTGTGTATGAAATCCTTTGCATTTTGCATTGGACAATCGAGTGTGAGTATTACTCAATATATCACGTTTCGCGAATACGATATCTTGTGAAAAGCTCGTACTCGTGACTCGTCATTCTAGGGAGTTTGTCACGCCCCAGTCCTAAAATACGTAGGACTAGGTCACGTAACCATGCCAGCTGGCCCGTATATATGGCAACTCCAATATATGGAAACCATATATACGTGCGTACGCTGTATAATGAACAATAATTCATAAGTGGTAAAATTAATTACAAGTCACAGGGTAATATCTAAATCTCATCCACAGAGTCAAATAATCATGAATAATCAATAACCATGTAACTAGATAACAATATAAAGTAACTAGAGAAAGACAGTCGGATGGAAACAAAACTACTGCCGAAATAGAATATAAAAAGGAACCAGATACACACCATATAAGAACAGCATCTAAAAATCACGAGGCTCGAAGATCTCCTCGAAATATACGTAACATGTCCGGATCTGTGCTCCTGCGAATACCCAAGAAAATATACACCTGGCAGGGGACCAGGTCCTCAGAGGGACATAGCAAGATACATAAAAAAATGACATGCCATAAAGTAAATACTGAATAAATAAAGGGGTGTGCTAACCATCTAAGTGAATGCAATTTAAAGACCTTGTAGTACGCATGGGAAAGTGTAGGCTAGACATATGCTGACGTAATTCACCAATCGTCATGACTGGTTAGTATATGTATCATATGCCCCCGATCACACGGGTAACTCTGCAATCGTCCATCCCTGCAGAGCATGGAACGAAGGATAATACCCCATCCTCCTCGGAGCATGGTAATGGGAACAAGAAAACCAATACCCATCTCCGAGCAGCATGGTAACTCGCTATATATACCGTAATCCCCATCTCCGAAGAGCATGGTAACTTGAGTATATATCAGTGGGGGGGGGTGTCCCATACGCCTACTAGATGTCTTTCCCGCCCAATATAGATGTACAAGTCATGAAAATGACGTGGACACCTCCTACTATGATGCAAGTCTCAATAAAATAAACAACTGAGCTAAATACCTGAGCTAAATACCTCTACACGTGTTGCTCACACTGATGGCCAGTCGCGCATGAGGCACGCGTCCCTACATGTACTCACTCGGTGACGTGTAATGATACGTGTCAAGGCCTGGAAAGTTATATCAATAACTTTACAATTTTAGGTGGGTCTACTAGACACTAGGTCAGATACAAGTCCTAACGTCAACGCCATCGTTGACTGCACCCGAGTCTGCTCGGACGCGCACATTTATATAAAAATAAATAAATATGTAACTAGCAAGAACTGAATATAAACAGTACAACAAGGCAAGGTATACTTGCCTGGCAGGAGAGCTGCAAATATAATGTCCAGATGTCAAATACCAAGTGTCAGAAACTATGGCCTCAGAAGGAAAGTCTCCGGATGCTGAAATAAACATCACTAACAGTCTCAAAAAATATCAAATAGCTAGAAATGCCTGTCTTTAAGTCCAATTTGGACACAGGGGCAAAAATGACAGTTTCTGGTCAAAGTGGGGTCCACATGTGGGGCCCACTTTGCACCGAAAAATGTGTCAGGGTCAAAGGTCTCCAAATTCGCCAAACTTAGTGTCAACAAGTCAGGAACGATGATACGAACCCAACGGAACTTCCAGAATTGGATTCCGATGAGCCGGTCACAAAATCGCCCGTCAAGTGGAGCCTGTAGGGCCCACGATACGGGATTTTGTCAACGTTCTCAGAATCGAACCAAACTTGGCTCACAGGACCAGTGTATTGCTACGAGTCCGATGGCGCAAGTTTTGTTTCGATCCGACGTGTGTACACAAAGTTGCAGTGTATTCCAGAACTGACGGATACGGGGCGGTGTCGGCGGATACGCGTTGATTCCGGTGTGCACGCACATCCAAATCAACTTCTTCGAATTCCTACACGTCCGTATCAACGTCGCGCACGTTTCGGTAAAGACCGCGTGCGACCAAGTCGTCCCGTTTGACGGGGCGTACCCAGTTCTGGGGTGAATCGGGTCGTTGTTTTTCCTGTTTTTGGATCGCGTGCCGCGATCGCCACAGGACGCGATGCACCGAGCGGGTTGCACGGGCACCGAGAGGGTCACATAGCCTACGTGTCACAATTGACGGAATTAAAAAGGAAACTACGAGGAGATAGAACGGGTTACCTGAACAGGGCTCCGTGGATTGAATTTCCCGTGTCCGGGAAGAGATGCGACACGACGCTGGTCGTGTCCGGGCTGTGTCCGGGCTCTGAAATGCTGTTGTGTCCGGTCTGAGTCCAGGGGAGACTTGCCGGGCTTCGTCGGAGGCGCTCAGGCGGAGCTCGTCGGTCAACGGGACGACTGGGCAGGGCACGACGAGGCGGCTGGGAGAGAGATCCGGTCTCTGGCCACGAGGGGGGTGGTTCACGGTGAGGAGGAGGAGGAGGAGCTGGGAGGAGAGGGTGGTGGAGATCAGGGAAGGGGAAGTCGAGGTGGAGGAGTTGGCCGCTGGAGATGGTGGTGATGACGATGATGGTGGTGGTGGCGGTCGTCTGGAAGGGCTGGGAGGGGAGAGGGGGCTACTGTCGAGGCCGGCGGTCGGGGCTGGATCCGGTGGGGGATGGAGGAGGAAGGGGAGGGCTCAGTCGAGAGGGGAAGAGAGTGGAGGAGGTGGAGGTCGAGGTGGCGGTGGCGAGTGGCGGAGACGACGATGATGATGGCGGTGATGGGGGGTGGTGGTGGCAGCCGACAGGGTGGGGAGGAAGGGCGAAGGAGGGGGAGATGGGCTCGGGGTGGAGGAGAAGAGGAGGAGGAGGAGGAGGAGTCAGGCGAGGTGGTGGCGGGCGGTGGAGCTCAGGGTGGAGGGGGAGATCGAGAGGAGGAAGAGGGGAGGAGGAGATGGCTGAGGAGAAGGAGGAGGCTGCGGGGAGAGGGAGCGGGGAGAGGGGGAGGCTCGCCGCGGGGGTCGGCGGAGCGGCTCCGGCGGCGGGGGGCTCGCCGCTCCGGCCGGGGGGGGGGGGGGGGGGGAGGGCTGCGGGCTGGGGGGTAGAGTTAGGGTTTTGATTTTTCTTTTATTTTCTTTTCTTTTATAAAAGAATTTTAATAATATTATAATTAAAATATCTAAAGATATTTTACAGGATATTTTGTGGATATTTTCGAGATATTTTCGGGATATTTTCGGGGTCTTTTCGGGTGGGTCCCGCCTCCAAATGGACGGTGCAGATTCACCGGTCAATGAGAGGGTGATACCTCGCACTAAAATTTGTAGGAAAGTCCCTGTAATTTCATAAATTGCGTAAAGTCCTAGTTTTGGGAAATTGCGCAATTACGAAATTGTCTGGAAAAACACCCGATTTCGAAAAATACTAAAATTCACATAATTGAAGGGAAAAGCTGTGTGAGGGTCCTGAGGGGGGTGGGGGTGAGTCTGGGCAGGGATTGGGCCTGGTTTTGGGGTGATACGGGCCACCGTATTTAATTAATTAATAAATACTGCGCACGGTGTTCTCTAATTATTTAGAGGCAGGTAGGGTCATAATTTTTCTACGGTGTCAATACACTAAATGTAGTATACTCAGTGTAGAAAAATAACGTATTTTTGTCTGGACAAAACGGGTGCATGTTGGGCCTCAAATTGCTATTGGAACAGGGATGGGTACAGGTCTGGGATTTAAAATAGGAATTAAATACGGGCGTTTGCAACGAGATTTGTGCGTCTCATACGAGGCTCAAAACTAAGTATCTGGGAGTTGCACAAAGTGAAGGATAGTAGACTGGCACGTCTAGGAGAGGTATGTGAACTTTGTTCGGGGATAACAGTCAGGGTAAGGCTCCAATAATTAGGTGATGGACAGGTGCACATGTCAATAGGATATGTAAGCAAAATAATTTAAAAATATTGCCATAAATTCTAAATTGTTAAAATAATCCTAGAAATACTGAAATCTGGTCGAGGGGGTTTACAATCTACCCAACTTATAAAAATTTTGTCCTCGAAATTAAAACTAAGCCATGGTAGAAGTCAAAGACGGCATAAGATATAATTTAACAAAGTAATTTATATCTTGGGTTACGAATAGGTTCGAAAACGTTTACGCATGTCGTACTCGCGCTTCCAAGTTGATTCTCCTGGCGCGTCACGCTTCCATGCCACGCGGACCAAGGGAATAGACTGATTTCTCAATATCTTTTCTCGATAATCAAGGATTTCTACGGGTTGCTCTTGATACGACAGGACTTGGCTTAATGGTGATATCCTCAAAAAAACATGATCGTCCTCTTTGAATTCCAAGGGACGATAATGACGATCTGTCCACTGCTTCTGTCTGTCTTGCACTACTCGCAAGTGTCCTTGTATTTACTTAACTGTCTCTTCGGTGTTGACCACCAACTCTGGTCATGCGAATTCTTGTCTGGTACAATGCTGACTAGTATGTCGTGCAATCTTAGGATTTCTCATATATAGGTTAGGTAAAGCTTCTGCAGGTTGGCCAACTCTAAAGATAGGAATTTGTGCTGACTTGGTGAGTCGGTCCATAGGAGTTCTTAATCCTTACAAGTCAACCTAGTCATAGGTGCTGCTGTCCTTTCAGGAGTCAGTCAATTATTCATCCGGAAAAATCCATTTAGACTCCTGATAGAAAAATGATATTTTCTTCATCGTAATACTTGAGTTCTGAACTTGACCCAAGTTACGAGGCAAAAATAAAAATTTTGCTGCCTTAGTGATGCAGGTATCAGGAACGTAATAAAACGTAGGTAGGTAGGGAAGGGTCATCCTAAAGGTAGCACAAATTTAAACTGCAATCATATCTAATAATAGGGTTTGGTAATTATCCAAGAAACAAACAGAAATGGCTACAGAAACCATACACTTATCGTATTTATACTAAGCATGAGATTTCGTCTTTCCGAAATAAGGGAAGACGAAAAACAGTATACAAGAGTTCAAGGGGGAGGTAATAGATTAGAAGTGTGGGGATCAAGGCGTTTAAAGAATTCAACGGGAATTTGTCAAAGCAGTTGTGGATTGAAATCCTATTCTGGTAATCCCTATTCACATATTCGTATCAGCACAGTTACGTAATTGATATGATATGCTCAGACATAACTAGAGGGCAAGTACATCTGTCTACTAATTACTATATATCTCAATCCACGTAAAGTAGTTATGCGAAGGGCGAACCAAGTGCACTATGGTTGATCAGACCGTAATACACTGATTCTGAAATGTATTAGTGTAGTACTCCAATAATACATCGCTCAAGAACAAGCTTGATAAAGAATAAGCTTGCAAAACTAGGCTATAATAGCGGCATAAGTCTAGGTAGTACGGTAAATATAAGTGCGCTAGATTATGATGTGAGAAATTTCAAAACAATACAAATTCACAAGAACAAGACTCTATAAAATCTATAATTATTATTCTAAATCCTTGACTAAGATGCTAGTTGACCCAAAAGAGGTATGGCTTTCTAAGTTCTACAATCTAACTATACACTATAGGTTGTCCGCCTAAAACAGAGATTCCAGGAAGTCTGCGTAAAGTAAGGGTTCGAGGTTGTCTGCGTAATCAGAGGTAAGATAATTTGGCGTAAGGTATAAATCCGAAACTGTCTGCGTAAAACAGAATTTCAAATTGTCTAGCGTATGGCAGGGATCCAAAGTAGTTTGGCGTAAATCAGGGATTCGGACTATCGGCGAAAAGCAGGTTTCAGAGTTATCCGCGTAAACAGAGAAGCATAAGGTAGAGCTTCAGGGCTGTTCACGTATAAAGTCTGCGCGTGAGAGATTGCTATTCTTCCTGCGTAAGATCTGCGCAGAAATCTGCGTAAAAGTCTGCGGGTAAAGTATATCCATAGGTTGCGTAAAATCTGCCAGCGTAAAAAAGTCTAGCATACGCTGCAGTGTAAAGTTGTATAAGAAACTCATGAGTTTGTCAGTCAAGTTAATGAATCCTGTCCTCTGACAAAAGTACTTGTACAACGATCGAGGGGATGGTTTGATGATGGTTTACACGGAGATCCAGATTGTCGTTAGTGACTTATTGGATACCAGTCATCTATGCTTGAGATGAGACAAAAACAGATGTCCTGTCAAAAGCTGTTTCTTTTTGCACAGGGCTCGAGGCGTATCTCTGCGCAAGATTTGGTCGTGTCTGGGGAAAGCTAAGGCTGTAATAAATATGCTAACATCCTATTTTTGTTACGCCTAAAACGGGTTACTCTACGCTGGTTATCTATGAATCATCAGGTTTGCGCAGGGCAGTTACCTACGTGGCTGACATGATGCGTCATACGCAGGATAAGAAAGACTAAGGGCGGCGTAAAGGGGACAAGCTTCTACATGATTTGGCTTTTATGCCAACTAGGCAGTGGTTTGGCTTTTACGCCAACAACGGTAAGGGGTCTCTGGCGTAAAATATGGTTTATCCAATCATAGGATGAGGTTTCTGTCCTAGTATTCAACCTTGAATTTCTATGGGTTCCTCAAGACTAAGGTCAACACAATGGTCAATCTCTAACTAATCCTAGTAGTGTTTATACTACACTCAAGTCATACGTAAATACGTCAAGGGATAAGGATAAGTTAATCTATAGGTAGTGATACTAGGGTTCATTAGGTAGTAGGGAAGACTAGGGTTCATTAGGGAATATGGAAGACTAGGGTTCCTTAAGTAATCTGAACTTAATGATATGTCAATGCCCTAGTTGTTCTTAATAGGAATACTACTCTAATTATCATCCTATCAACAGGGATTCCTATATTCTAGCAGGGGCTATATTTAAGGAATTATTAGGGAAGGACATGAATCAAGCAGGACGCAATTATGTAAGTAGGACAGACTGGAAGGAAGATAAGTCATAGTCAATTATGGATGAGATCCTATGTTCTAATCCTAGGTGCAGGCTTGCTCGGTACAGTAACGTAATCGAGACAATATGCTCTGAGACGCAGGCTTGCTCGGTACAGTAACATAACCGAGACAATATGCTCTCGACCTGCATGGGCCACCACTAAAAATATGTCACGCCCCAGTCCCAAAATACGTAGGACTAGGTCACGTAACCATGCCAGCTGGCCCGTATATATGGCAACTCCAATATATGAAAACCATATATACGTGCGTACGCTGTATAATGAACAATAATTCATAAGTGGTAAAATTAATTACAAGTCACAGGGTAATATCTAAATCTCATCCACAGAGTCAAATAATCATGAATAATCAATAACCATGTAACTAGATAACAATATAAAGTAACTAGAGAAAGACAGTCGGATGGAAACAAAACTACTGCCGAAATAGAATATAAAAAGGAACCAGATACACACCATATAAGAACAACATCTAAAAATCACGAGGCTCGAAGATCTTCTCGAAATATACGTAACATGTCCGGATCTGTGCTCCTGCGAATACCCAAGAAAATATACACCTGGCAGGGGACCAGGTCCTCAGAGGGACATAGCAAGATACATAAAAAAATGACATGCCATAAAGTAAATACTGAATAAATAAAGGGGTGTGCTAACCATCTAAGTGAATACAATTTAAAGACCTTGTAGTACACATGGGAAAGTGTAGGCTAGACATATGCTGACGTAATTCACCAATCGTCATGACTGGCTAGTATATGTATCATATGCCCCCGATCACACGGGTAACTCTGCAATCGTCCATCCCTGCAGAGCATGGAACGAAGGATAATACCCCATCCTCCTCGGAGCATGGTAATGGGAACAAGAAAACCAATACCCATCTCCGAGCAGCATGGTAACTCGCTATATATACCGTAATCCCCATCTCCGAAGAGCATGGTAACTTGAGTATATATCAGTGGGGGGGGTGTCCCATACGCCTACTAGATGTCTTTCCCGCCCAATATAGATGTACAAGTCATGAAAATGACGTGGACACCTCCTACTATGATGCAAGTCTCAATAAAATAAACAACTGAGCTAAATACCTCTACACGTGTTGCTCATACTGATGGCCAGTCGCGCATGAGGCACGCGTCCCTACATGTACTCACTCGGTGATGTGTAATGATATGTGTCAAGGCCTGGGAAGTTATATCAATAACTTCACAATTTTAGGTGGGTCTACTAGATACTAGGTCAGATACAAGTCCTAACGTCAACGCCATCGTTGACTGCACCCGAGTCTGCTCGGACGCGCACATTTATATAAAAATAAATAAATATGTAACTAGCAAGAACTGAATATAAACAGTACAATAAGGTAAGGTATACTTGCCTGGCAGGAGAGCTGCAAATATAATATCCAGATGTCAAATACCAAGTGTCAGAAACTATGGCCTCAGAAGAAAAGTCTCCGGATGCTGAAATAAACATCACTAACAGTCTCAGAAAATATCAAATAGCTAGAAATGCCTGTCTTTTAGTCCAATTTAGACACAGGGGCAAAAATGACAGTTTCTGGTCAAAGTGGGGTCCACATGTGGGCCCACTTTGCACCGAAAAACGTGTCAGGGTCAAAGGTCTCCAAATTCGCCAAACTTAGTGTCAACAAGTCAGGAACGATGATACGAACCCAACGGAACTTTCAGAATTGGATTCCGAAGAGCCGGCCACAAAATCGCCCGTCAAGTGGAGCCTGTGGGGCCCACGATACGGGATTTTGTCAACGTTCTCAGAATCGAACCAAACTTGGCTCACAGGACCAGTGTATTGCTACGAGTCCGATGGCACAAGTTTTGTTTCGATCCGACGTGTGTACACAAAGTTGCAGCGTGTTCCAGAACTGACGGATACGGGGCGGTGTCGGCGGATACGCGTTGATTCCGGTGTGCACGCACATCCAAATCAACTTTTCCGAATTCCTACACGTCCGTATCAACGTCGCGCACATTTCGGTAAAGACCGCGTGCGACCAAGTAGTCCCGTTTGGCGGGGCTTACCCAGTTCCGGGATGAATCGGGTCGTTGTTTTTTCTGTTTTTGGATCGCGTGCCGCGATCGCCACAGGACGCGATGCACCAAGCGGGTTGCACGGGCACCGAGAGGGTCACATAGCCTACGTGTCACAATTGACGGAATTAAAAACGAAACTACGAGGAGATAGAACGGGTTACCTGAACAGGGCTCCGTGGATTGAATTTTCCGTGTCCGGGAAGAGATGCGACACGACGCTGGTCGTGTCCGGGCTGTGTCCGGGCTCTGAAATGCTGTTGTGTCTGGTCTGAGTCCAGGGGAGACTTGCCGGGCTTCGCCGGAGGCGCTCAGGCGGAGCTCGTCGGTCAACGGGACGACCGGGCAGGGCACGACAAGGCGGCTGGGAGAGAGATCCGGTCTCTGGCCACGAGGGGGGATGGTTCACGGTGAGGAGGAGGAGGAGGAGCTGGGAGGAGAGGGTGGTGGAGATCAGGGAAGGGAAAGTCGAGGTGGAGGAGTTGGCCGCTGGAGATGGTGGTGATGACGATGATGGTGGTGGTGGCGGTCGTCTGGAAGGGCTGGGTGGGGGGAGGGGGCTACTGTCGAGGCCGGCGGTCGGGGCTGGATCCGGTGGGGGATGGAGGAGGAAGGGGAGGGCTCAGTCGAGAGGGGAAGAGAGTGGAGGAGGTCGAGGTCGAGGTGGCGGTGGCGAGTGGCGGAGACGACGATGATGATGGCGGTGATGGGGGGTGGTGGTGGCAGCCGACAGGGTGGGGAGGAAGGGCGAAGGAGGGGGAGATGGGCTCGGGGTGGAGGAGAAGAGGAGGAGGAGGAGGAGTCAGGCGAGGTGGTGGCGGGCGGTGGAGCTCAGGGTGGAGGGGGAGATCGAGAGGAGGAAGAGGGGAGGAGGAGATGGCTGAGGAGAAGGAGGAGGCTGCGGGGAGAGGGAGCGGGGAGAGGGGGAGGCTCGCCGCGGGGGTCGGCGGAGCGGCTCCGGCGGCGGGGGGCTCGCCGCTCCGGCCGGGGGGGGGGGGGGGGGGCGGCTGCGGGCTGGGGGGTAGAGTTAGGGTTTTGATTTTTCTTTTATTTTATTTTCTTTTATAAAAGAATTTTATTAATATTATAAGTAAAATATCTAAAGATATTTTACAGAATATTTTGTGGATATTTTTGAGATATTTTCGGGATATTTTTGGGGTCTTTTCGGGTGGGTCCCGCCTCCAAATGGACGGTGCAGATTCACCGGTCAATGAGGGGGTGATACCTCGCACTGAAATTTGCAGGAAAGTCCCTGTAATTTCATAAATTGCGTAAAGTCCTAGTTTTGGGAAATTGCGCAATTACGAAATTGTCTGGAAAAACACCCGATTCCGAAAAATACTAAAATTCACATAATTGAAGGGAAAAGCTGTGTGAGGGTCCTGAGGGGGGTGGGGGTGAGTCTGGGCAGGGATTGGGCCTGGTTTTGGGGTGATACGGGCCACCGTATTTAATTAATTAATAAATACGGCGCACGGTGTTCTCTAATTATTTAGAGACAGGTAGGGTCATAATTTTTCTACGATGTCAATACACTAAATGTAGTATACTCAGTGTAGAAAAATAACGTATTTTTGTCTGGACAAAACGGGTGCATGTTGGGCCTCAAATTGCTATTGGAACAGGGATGGGTACAGGTCTGGGATTTAAAATAGGAATTAAATACGGGCGTTTGCAACGAGATTTGTGCGTCTCATACGAGGCTCAAAACTAAGTATCTGGGAGTTGCACAAAGTGCAGGATAGTAGACTGGCACGTCTAGGAGAGGTATGTAAATTTTGTTCGGGAATAACAGTCAGGGTAAGGCTCCAATAATTAGGTGATGGACAGGTGCACATGTCAATAGGACATGTAAGCAAAATAATTTAAAAATATTGCCATAAATCCTAAATTGTTAAAATAATCCTAGAAATACTGAAATCTGGTCGAGGGGGTTTACAGAGTTCTCAAGTGTCCACGACTCGAGAACTTGAAATAATTTAGTAATGACTAAACAAGATAAGAATTTTCTAGATCATTGGGAGGGAAGAATATTGTGCTACCGGCTACCCCGATCTCTAAGGACCCCATGCAACATGAAACAACCCTGCTAGGCAAGGGCTCCATGACTGACCAAGTTTACGCGTGTTGTGGCACTTACAAGACAAGTTTATATACAAGTTTATGTTACAAGACAAGTTTATAAAGCAAGTTTATGATCACAAGTTTAAGTTTATGCTTATAAATTCAATTTCTGTTTATGACAAGTAATAAGTTATGTTATTGTATGGTTGAATGTGCATTTAAGTTTACTAGACAAGCGTACCATTGGCCATCTGGGTTAACTGCAGTGTCGGTGGAAGCAATATTCTTAAAATATATATTTAGTAATTAAGGCATGTGACAACCCTAGCTAGTTAATCGTAGGAAGCCGTAGAGCTATGTGGTCGTGTAAACCCCCTGAATTTTCAAATTATTAAATCTTGGATTTTTCCCAATTTTCTAGAATTTTCTGGGAATTTTTTGAAATTAAAATCAAGGTTTTAATTAATAAATAATTTTTAATTGTTAATAAATAATATTAAAATATCATGGAAATAATATTTTTGGGTGTAAAATGAAAAATTGGGCTTAGGGTAATTTTTTTGGATTTTTCTTGGCCTCAGACCTATTTTTAAATGCCTAAAAACTAATTTTAATTAATTATTTAATTAACTGATTTCTTTTATTATTATTTATTATTTTTATTTTTTTATTATTATTATTATTTTTTCTTCTTCTGGGCCGGCCCGGCCCAGTGGGCCGAAGCCTAGCCCAGCCCAGCCGTTCCCTTGCTGGTCGGGCGGGTCTGCCCGGACCCGACCCGCCGCCCGACCCGACCCGCAAACCCCATCTCCCTCCCCACGACCTGCGCGAGCCCGCGTCCCTCGGCCACCGCCCGGTTCTTCCGCGCCGCCTCCGCCTGCACGTCCCCACGACCCTCTCCGCCCGCCTAAACCGGCCACGAACCGCCCCGGAGCCTCCCTATAAAACCCACCTCCTCCTCCCTCTTTCTCCCCCAAATCCAAACCCTAGCTCCCATTTTCCGACGACCTAGCTCCGGCCATCTCCCCCGAGCTCGCCGACCTCGGCTCCGACCACCCGCAGCCGCGCCGACTTCCTCCCGCAGCCGCCAGAGCTCGAGCCCCCACCTTCCTCCCTCCTTCCCTCTTCTCCTCCGACCCAACGCCGGATCCCTCGACTCCAGCGCCTCCGCCGGTGATCCGACGACCCGCCGCCGGCCAGCTCGGTCACTGGCCGCCTCCGTCGACCCGCTAGAAGCACCCTAGGCCGGACACAGCTCGCTTCCGGACACGGGCACAGTGGACACTGCATGGACACGTCCAGGACACGAAATCGCGTGTCGGAAACCGAAAACCCCAATTTCGAAGAGCCCGGTTCAGGTACTCGTATCTTGCACCCTGTATCTCCATTTTCGATTTCGTAAATTACGTTGTGAAGCCTGTATGACCCTCTCGGTGCCCGGACAAACCGCTCGGGGCATCACGTCCTGTGGTGATCGCACACCGCGATCCAAAAACAGGAAAAACCAGACCCTGTTTCACCCCGGAACTGAGTACGCCCCGCCAAACGGGACGACTTGGTCGCGTGCGGTCTTCACAGATATGTGCGCGTCGTCGATACGGACGTGTGAGATTTTGCGGAAGCTGATTCGGGTCTGCGTGCACACCGAAATCAACGCGTATCCGCGGACATCGCCCCGTATCTGACTTTTCTGTAATTTGCCCTAACTTCTTGTACACTCGTCAGATCGAGACAAAACTTGCGCCATCGGACTCGTAGCGATACGCTGGTCCTGTGGGTCAAGTTTGGCTCGATTCTGAGGACGTTGACGAAATCGCGTGTCGTGGGCCCCACAGGCCCCGCTCGACGGGCGATTTTGTGTTCGGCTCATCGGAATCCAAATCTGGAAGTTCCGTTGGGTTCGTATCAGCGTTCCTGACCTGTTGACACTAAGTTTGGTGAATTTGGAGACCGTTGACCAGGACACGTTTTTCGGTGCAAAGCGGGCCCACCGGCGGACCCCGTTTTGACCCGAAACTGCCGTTTTTGTCCTTGTCTCCAAATTGGACCCAAGGACAGGCATTTCTAGCTATTTGATATCTTCTGAGCATGATGGTAATGTCTATTTCAGCTTTTGGACTCATCTCTGGAAATTTCTCCAAGAACCAATTTTAATCAGATCCAAACAACAGGCAAGTACCTGCACTTCAAGTTAAACCTTTATATTGTGATAATTAATTCCCTGCTTTACTAGTACCCTTTGATGATTACACCTAGTGTTATAAATGCTAGATTTCAAGTCTTGAATATTGGAGTTCATGTCTTGTTTTTCATGTCGGGTGGGAGAATACTAGAAGGCATGTAGTTTACCCTTTCCCCTGCCATGTTTAATAGCTGTTGGTACACGACTATACCCCAGCCAGATATCGATTTCCCCTATTTAATAGCCGTTTATGACGGCCGAATTAGCCTTATAAATCCCTACATGCCAACTATGTATTCTAAAAACAAACACAAGTTCACACAGATAGTTCCTGGTTATGTTATATTTCTCGCTGACTGTTGTAGTTCACTTCCTGTCTTATTTATTTCTGTTTTCTCATATTCCTGTTTACAGCATTAACTCTGAGATATTGATGTTCTTTTATGCAGTTCCTCAACATGATATTCTTTTTAATTGTCATAAATATTTAGTTTAATCTTGTTGTGCACTGTGTACTTTGCTCCTTTCCTGACTGGATCTGTTGATTTAGGCGATGATGAGGACCTTGCCCCTACTTATTATGGTCCCTATGAGGGGACTGATGATACCTATGAGGAGCCAGAACCCACCCAGGAGACCCCTGCTGCAGAGTAGCTAGTAGTAGCTATCTTTTATTTCTGTTTCTTATCTTATTAATCGGGTTTGTCCCCGATTCCATTCTGAATTGCTGTACTAAAATATTTGAATCTGTGGTCGTATTTATTTCAGTTACAATCTTAAATTTCTGTTCTCATTATTATCTTGCCTATGTTACTTGTGAATGAGCTAGTTAGTAAATATGGATTTGACCTAGACAGCGTACTACCGCCGACTCTGCGGCGTAGGCTGGACGTACCCACGCACTCGTGCCCGAACTTCCGGGTGCGGGTCATGACACGTTTTTATGGTGGCCCATGCAGGTCCTATCCTTAAATAGGATAATACCCTAGGACAGGGTATGGAATAAGATTGAGGATTCTAGGAAAAGCTCATTCACAGTATAGGGTCCTTATTTTAAATTCTTGATATCATTGCTGCTCAATTTTCCTATCGCCTTTGATTTTCAAGTATTCTATTCTGATCTTCCTATCCCTTAATCTTTCAGAATGGTCCAGACCAGGAACACAGTAGGAGGCACATCAGAACCAGCTGAGCAGAATGTGCCCGAGACTCTTGCACTCCCGCCGCCTCCATCTGTTCCGGCAGTTACTCTAGATGGGGCACAGCTACTTGGAGTGTTCCAGGGATTGGTGGAATCCCAGAAAGAACAGACTGCACTTCTGTGGACCAGCCTCTCAGAAGCTCTTAAGTCTCAGGAGTCGTCACTCAAGAGGCCAGAAAGTGCCAAAGACTTCAAGAATCTTAGACCCCTGGAATTCTACGGAACTGAGGGCATTCTCTATGCCGATGAGTGGATAGAGAATGTCGAGAGACTCCTGAAGACTGCTCGGGTCCCTGATGACCTCAAAGTGGAGTCCGCAAGCCTGCAACTGTTCGACATTGCTCGAACCTGGTTCAGAGATGAACCCCAACTATCTGCTTCTGACCTCACCTGGGAGGACTTCAAGAGGCTATTCAAGGAGAAATTCTACCCCGAAGTGGCTCGGGAAGCTCTCGAAAGCCAATTTGAGAGACTGGAACAAGGTACCCTGTCTATTGATGAATATACTGCTGAATTTAGCAGGTTAAGCCACTTTGCGGAGTACATGGTTCGTACCCCGGAAGACAGAGCCCGTAGATTCAAGAAGGGGCTGTCTCCGGATATTCGCCTTGCTGTCACCACCAGCCGAGCTCGCACCTATGAGGAAATCCTGAGCGTGGCACAAGGCGTTGAGAGAGATATGGGGCATAAACTGAAACGAGAGAGAGATACCGAAAATGCGGGACCCAACAAACGCCCTTTTCAACAACAACAACAGCAGAGGGCCCCGCAGCAAACTCAGCGTCCTCTCCCTCGAGCTCCAGCACCCCAACACCAGGCTCAAGGACAGAACCAACAAGCTGCTGCTTGTAACTTTTGCCAAAAACCAGGTCATACTTGGCAAGTCTGCAGGAAGAGGCTAGGTGCCTGCCTCTACTACGGCTCAGCAGCGCACCAAATGAGGGACTGTCCAGCTGCTCAAGGACGCACCGCTGTACCAAAGGCTCCAGCCCAGGCCAGGGCCCCAGCAGCACAACAGAGGGGACCCCCGCTTCCAACACAACAACAACGCTTTGCTCAGCACCAACAGCAGCAACAGAGGGGTGCACCGCAGCAAGGCCGTGCTTATGCAATGACTCTGGAAGAAGCTGAAGCCACGGCAGACGTGATCACAGGTTCTGTGCTTGTAAATTCAATACCAGCTATTACTTTATTTGACTCTGGAGCTTCACATTCATTCATGTCAGTAGATTTCCTTATGAAGCATAGCTTAATCACTAAACCCCTTAGAAATTGTTATAAGATCATTACCGGTGGAGGAATTATTCCGGTTTGTGATGTCTGTAACAATTGTCCTATTACATTGTGTGGAAGAGAACTGTATGCTAGGCTACTTGTAATGCAAGTTCCCAGTTTTGACATTATACTGGGTATGGATTGGTTAAGTCAACATCATGCCACTATAGACTGCCACAGAGGTAGTATGATCTTCAGGCCCCCTGACAAGCCAGAATTTAAATTTGCTAGAGGTTCTAGAGAAATGGGTAATAACAAAATTTGTGGAGCCCTAGTAACAGAAGAATTGCCACTACCTATCATCTCTGAATACCTTGATGTCTTCCCTGAGGATCTCCCAGGCTTACCCCCAGAACGAGAAGTTGAATTCTCTATTGACTTAGTGCCAGGAGCCGCACCAGTATCTCAAAATCCCTACAGAATCAACAAGAAGGAGATAATAGAACTAAATGAGCAAATCAAAGAACTAGAAGACAAATGCTTCAATAGGTCTAGTGTCTCACCCTGGGGAGCTCCAGTATTATTTGTGCCCAAGAAGGACGGAACATCCCGAATGTGTATTGACTATAGGGCCTTGAATGCCTTAACAATTAAGAATAAGTATCCCCTGCCCAGGATAGATGACCTATTTGATCAGTTAAGTGGAGCTCGTGTATTTTCAAAGATTGATTTGAGGTCTGATTACCACCAAGTAAGGGTAAAAAAGGAAGACATCCCTAAAACTGCTTTCAATACCCGGAACAGATACTACGAATTCTTAGTAATGCCGTTCGGGTTGACGAATGCTCCAGCAGTTTTTATGAACTTAATGAACAGAGTTTTCCAGCCATACCTAGACAAATTTGTAGTGGTCTTCATTGATGATATTTTGATCTACTCCAAGACCCCCGAAGAACATGAAGAACATTTGAGGTTAGCATTGGAGACTTTGAGGAAGGAAAAACTTTATGAAAAATTATCTAAATGTGCTTTCTTCCTAGACAAAGTAGAATTCTTGGGACATGTTGTGACTGGAGATGGAATAGCAGTAGATCCTAAGAAGATAGCGGCGGTAGAATCTTGGCCCACTCCAGACTCTGTAGCTGAGATTAGAAGTTTTCTGGGACTAGCTGGCTACTATCGGAAGTTTGTGAAGGACTTTGCAAGAATTGCGGAGCCCATGACAAAATTAACAAGGAAGGATGAAGAGTTCACCTGGACTGATGAATGTCAGCATGCTTTTGAGGAATTGAAGAAAAGGCTGACTACTGCCCCTATTCTGACCTTACCTTCTAGAACCGGAGGTTTCGCTATTTATAGTGATGCTTCTAGAAAAGGTCTAGGTTGTGTTTTGGAGCAGAACAAGAAAGTAATAGCATATGCCTCTAGACAGCTTCGACCTCATGAAAAGAACTATCCCACTCATGATTTAGAATTGGCAGCTGTCATTTTTGCTCTTAAGCTATGGAAGCATTATCTTTATGGAAAAAAGGGTGGAAATATTTACGGACCATAAAAGTCTAAAATATATCTTCACTCAGAAAGAGCTGAACATGAGGCAAAGAAGGTGGCTGAAACTAATGAAAGACTTTGATATCACCCTTCAATATCATCCTGGGAAGGCCAATGTAGTTGCTGATGCTCTTAGCAGATATCCTATGGCGATGTACTTGACTATGGACAGACACCTGCTAGAGGACTTGGAAAGTTTAGGTATTGAAGTAATTATCCCAGGAAAAGGAGGCCAAATGATGAACTTGCAGATTCAGTCTACTTTAATAGACAAGATCAAGGAAACTCAGTTTCAAGACGAAGGCCTGCGGAGCCTTCGAGGTGAAGTGCAAGCTGGATTAGTAGAAGATTTCAGAATTCATGAAGATGGATCACTGAGGCATGGCGATAGATTATGTGTACCTCAAGGAGACATAAGAGAAGAAATTATGCAAGAGGCGCACAGATCGCAATACTCTATACATCCAGGAGCCAACAAGATGTACAAGGACCTGAGGACACATGTTTGGTGGCATGGCATGAAAAGAGAAGTAGCCAGGTTCGTATCTCGTTGTTTAGTGTGCCAGCAAGTCAAGGCAGAAAGATAAAGACCTGGAGGATTGCTTCAACCACTACCCATTCCGGAGTGGAAGTGGGAACATATCACAATGGATTTTGTTTCCGGACTTCCAAGGACACCTAGTGGAAAGGATGCAATTTGGGTGATAGTAGATAGACTGACCAAGTCTGCACATTTTCTACCCTTCAAAGTGGGGCTATCTACAGAGAAGCTGGCAGATTTATATATCAGACATATTGTTAGGCTGCATGGAGTTCCAGTAAGTATTGTCTCCGACCGAGATTCAAGATTCATCTCTCACTTCTGGAAGAGTTTACAATCCAGCTTGGGGACGCAACTCAAATTCAGCACAGCTTATCATCCCCAAACCGATGGACAATCGGAACGTACAATCCAGACACTTAAAGATATGCTCCGTACATGTGTTCTGGATTTTGGAGGATCCTGGGAAGACTACCTACATCTTGTGGAGTTCTCTTATAATAACAGTTACCAAGCAAGTATTGAGATGACTCCATTTGAAGCTCTGTATGGACGAAGATGTCGTACCCCGCTATCATGGGACGACGTTGGAGAAAGAGCCCTGCTGGGACCAGAGATGGTGATCGATTCAACTGAGAAGGTAAAGCAAATAAGGGACAGACTTCGAGTGGCTCAAGACAGGCAACGACATTGGGCAAATAGCCACCGAAGGCCCTTGGAATTTGAGGTAATTAAATTTATAAATTCAAGTCAATTTAAACATTTTGATTATGGAACTAAGAATTGATTATGACTTTATTAAAGGTTGGAGAGCTGGTATTCTTAAAGATTTTTCCGACACGTGGCACCATTAGGTTCGGAAGGAGTGGAAAACTCAGCCCAAGATTTATTGGACCTTTTGGCATTCAGGAGAAAATCGGAGAAGTGGCATACCGACTGGCATTGCCACCCTCTTTGGATGGAGTCCATAACGTCTTCCACGTGTCGCAGCTGAGAAAGTACGTGTCAGACTCCAGCCACATTTTGGATCACTCAGAGCTCGAAGTAGGCCCAAGTTTGACTTACCAAGAACAACCCGTGGAGATACTGGATCGATCGGAGAAAGTTCTGCGAAACCAGGTTATCTCCCTGGTTCGCGTAGCTTGGAAGCACCATTCTCCCGGCGAATCCACCTGGGAGCGAGAAGACGAGATTAGAGAGCTATACCCCTATCTTTTTGAACCCTGAGGTATATTTTATTTTTCGGCTTTTCCTTTCGTGCCTTTGTTATTCTTAAATTTTGAGGACGAAATTTTTGTAAGTTGGGTAGGTTGTAAACTCCCTGAATTTTTAAATTATTAAATCTTGGATTTTTCCCAATTTTCTGGAATTTTTTGGAAATTTTTTGAAATTAAAATCAAGGTTTTAATTAATAAATAATTTTTAATTATTAATAAATAATATTAAAATATTATGGAAATAACATTTTTGGGTGTAAAATAGAAAACTGGGCTTAGGGTAATTTTTCTGGATTTTTTTGGGCCTCAAACCTATTTTTAAATGCCTAAAAACTAATTTTAATTAATTATTTAATTAACTGATTTCTTTTATTATTATTTATTATTTATTATTTTATTATTATTATTATTATTTTTTTCTTCTTCTGGGCCGGCCCGGTCCAGTGGGCTGAAGCCTAGCCCAGCCCAGCCGTTCCCTTGCGGGTCGGGCGGGTCTGCCCGGACCCGACCCGCCGCCCGACCCGACCCGCAAACCCCATCTCCCTCCCCACGACCTGCGCGAGCCCGCGTCCCTCGGCCACCGCCCGGTTCTTCCGCGCCGCCTCCGCCGGCACGTCCCCACGACCCTCTCCGCCCACCTAAACCGGCCACGAACCGCCCCGGAGCCTCCCTATAAAACCCACCTCCTCCTCCCTCTTTCTCCCCCAAATCCAAACCCTAGCTCCCATTTTCCGACGACCTAGCTCCGGCCATCTCCCCCGAGCTCGCCGACCTCGGCTCCGACCACCCGCAGCCGCGCCGACTTCCTCCCGCAGCCGCCAGAGCTCGAGCCCCCACCTTCCTCCCTCCTTCCCTCTTCTCCTCCGACCCAACGTCGGATCCCTCGACTCCAGCGCCTCCGCCGGTGATCCGACGACCCGCCGTCGGCCAGCTCGGTCACTGGCCGCCTCCGTCGACCCGCCAGAAGCACCCTAGGCCGGACACATCTCGCTGCCGGACACGGGCACAGTGGACACTGCGTGGACACGTCCAGGACACGAAATCGCGTGTCGGACACCGAAAACCCCAATTTCGAAGAGCCCGGTTCAGGTACTCGTATCTTGCACCCTGTATCTCCATTTTCGATTTCGTAAATTACGTTGAGAAGCCTGTATGACCCTCTTGGTGCCCGGATAAACCGCTCGGGGCATCGCGTCCTGTGGTGATCGCACACCGCGATCCAAAAACAGGAAAAACCAGACCCTGTTTCACCCTGGAACTGAGTACGCCCCGCCAAACGGGATGACTTGGTCGTGTGCGGTCTTCACAGATACGTGCGCGTCGTCGATACGGACGTGTGAAATCTTACGGAAGCTGATTCGGGTGTGCGTGCACACCGGAATCAACGCGTATCCGCGGACATCGCCCCGTATCCGACTTTTCTGCAATTTGCCCTAACTTCTTGTACACTGGTCAGATCGAGACGAAACTTACGCCATCGGACTCGTAGCGATACGCTGGTCCTGTGGGTCAAGTTTGGCTCGATTCTGAGGACGTTGACGAAATCGCGTGTCATGGGCCCCACAAGCCCCGCTCGACGGACGATTTTGTGTTCGGCTCATCGGAATCCAAATCTGGAAGTTCCGTTGGGTTCGTATCAACGTTCCTGACCTGTTGACACTAAGTTTGATGAATTTGGAGACCGTTGACACGGACACGTTTTTCGGTGCAAAGCGGGCCCACCGGCGGACCCCGTTTTGACCCGAAACTGCCGTTTTTGTCCTTGTCTCCAAATTGGACCCAAGGACAGGCGTTTCTAGCTATTTGACATCTTCTGAGTATGATGGTAATGTCTATTTCAGCTTTTGGACTCATCTCTGGAAATTTCTCCAAGAACCAATTTTAATCAGATCCAAACAACAGGCAAGTACCTGCACTTCAAGTTAAACCTTTATATTGTGATAATTAATTCCCTGCTTTACTAGTACCCTTTGATGATTACACCTAGTGTTATAAATGCTGGATTTTATGTCTTGAATATTGGAGTTCATGTCTTGTTTTTCATGTCGGGTGGGAGAATACTAGAAGGCATGTAGTTTACCCTTTCCCCTGCCATGTTTAATAGCTGTTGGTACACGACTGTACCCCAGCCGGATCTCGATTTCCCCTGTTTAATAGCTGTTTATGACAGCCAGATTAGCCTTATAAACCCCTACATGCCAACTATGTATTCTAAAAACAAACACAAGTTCACACAGATAGTTCCTGGTCATGTTATATTTCTCGCTGACTGTTGTAGTTCACTTCCTGTCTTATTTATTTCTGTTTTCTCATATTCCTGTTTACAGCATTAACTCTGAGATATTGATGTTCTTTTATGCAGTTCCTCAACATGATATTCTTTTTAATTGTCATAAATATTTAGTTTAATCTTGTTGTGCACTGTGTACTTTGCTCCTTTCCTGACTGGATCTGTTGATTTAGGCGATGATGAGGACCTTGCCCCTACTTATTATGGTCCCTATGAGGGGACTGATGATACCTATGAGGAGCCAGAACCCACCCAGGAGACCCCTGCTGCAGAGTAGCTAGTAGTAGCTATCTTTTATTTCTGTTTCTTATCTTATTAATCGGGTTTGTCCCCGATTCCATTCTGAATTGCTGTACTAAAATATTTGAATCTGTGGTCGTATTTATTTCAGTTGCAATCTTAAATTTCTGTTCTCATTATTATCTTGCCTATGTTACTTGTGAATGAGCTAGTTAGTAAATATGGATTTGACCTAGACAGCGTACTACCGCCGACTCTGCGGCGTAGGCTGGACGTACCCACGCACTCGTGCCCGAACTTCAGGGTGCGGGTCATGACAGGTCGTGCAATGAATGGTGTTACTTTCATTTATAGCTCATTCTTCTAGTTTTATTTTCTCCCGGTGCATGGTTAGGGTGCTAAGTTCTTCTCGGGTGAAGGTCTGCAATCCCGGTCCTTGTTTGGTTTAAGGATTGTGGTCCCGATCCAGAGTACTTCCTATGCTCTCTTGCCGCTCGTCGCCTTACTTTTATTTTTTTGCTCTTGTTATCAGTTCTTCCAGTATTATTCTTGAGACAAGTACATTAGTACCGTACATGTCTCGATCATGATTTATTTCTTATATGACTCTTTATGCTTATTTGTGTTTGGTCTATCACCTCAAGCTCCTTTGTGGTACTTGTTGCTTGGGGTTCTGACCCCATTGGCTTTGCATGGCCAGGTTACCCCAAAGAGAACCAGGATCTATCGTACTTCCAGCAAGATAGCTCGCACTTGCAGGACTGCGGCCGAAGCTCGCGAGTGGGTTTTTCTTCTTCCACCCCTCGTCTTGATTACTTTATTTTGTGGTGTTTAGCAAGGGGCAGAGTTAGCTTCTTATATTTTTGAGACTGCGGTCAACATAATTTATATATTAAACCATGGCTGGTATATTTGATCATGTATTAGTATACTCTTTTAGTGCATCATTTTGTATACACTAGCTTCATGATCATATATGACATATAATTTGGGACGCCTTTTACTTTTATTTATGATATACTCTTGTACTTGTGTTGATGGATTGAGATACGAGGATTTGTCGGCCTTAGGACTGATGTCATAGCATGCTAGAGTCCACATATCTGTCTTCTAGACAACCTTAACACATTGCGGCTTACTTCGGTATTCTGCAATGTGCGGTTGGCCATGCCAGTCCCCGTATTTATCCAGTATTCTGGGAGTGGGGCGTGACAAGATTTTAGTGGTGGCCCACGCAGGTCTATTTTTTAGACTTGTAGGGGGACTCATCTTGTTAGAATCTCAATCATCTATAATCTTCGATTGTACTCCACTTGCAACATGCACCTCTCGCTTTCCTTGAACTTCATACTTGCTTGACATGATTGTTCTATTTCTGTCATATTATTGATATCCTTATCCTTTAGGTACATCCCATATGCTCCTTCTTTCGAGGGCTCCGTTGCACCAATAACTCCAGCAAATACATTAGTAGGCCAGATTCTATTACTGAACCAAGGGCAAGCATCAATAGCTTTTCATCAGCCAGCTCCACAAGTCAGGCATGCCCGACCAGCACAATCAGCTCCACCAGTCTTGCCGGAACAACCAGTTCATCCCTCTCTATCATTCATACCAGCCCAGCCAGTCCAAACAATACTACCAATTCTTCTAGTACAACCACGGCAGACAGGCTCGCCAGCCATGTTAGATATGAACGAAGCCATGATGATGGTATAACAACAGCAACAAAAACTCCAACTTCAGCAACAAGTGGTCCAACTCTGCCAGCAATTTTAGCAAGGGCAAGAACAGACCAACACTACCCTTTGCCAGGGAGTTAGAGTAGCACTCGATAACAGTAGATGTTATACTCACAACTCGACGACCAATGTTAGTTGCATGTGCCCAACCAAGTTCCTCGGCACGAAAAATGCATTTTTACACTACCAGAATAAGACAAATTAGCGATGCAGGAAAGAGTCGTCAAATGGCTAAATTACTTTGCTAATACTAAGTAGCGATATTTTGATTTAGTCCCCAAAAAGCTAGTCGCTTATCAAAATAATATCGAAAAACATCGTTGTCGCAACGTAATTTAGCGACGTTACAAAGTCGCAAGAATGATGACTCTTAGCATCGTAGATCGCCAAATTTGTGACATTTTATTTTAGTCGATAATTGTCTTTAAATTTAACGACAAATTGTGACATAATCAGCGACGAAAAGTAGACAACCAAAATTGCCATGTCAGCAATATTTAGCCACGTTTAGTGACGATCAGCGACATAAAATAAATTATTTGACAGTTTAGCGACGTCATTAGCGACTCCTTTGGACGTTACTGAATGTCACTAAGCATCGTTGAACGTCGCTAAGATTAAAAAAAAATGAATGCCTGTAATATCACAGTATAACATGGCTGCAATATGATCATATTTCAAATAAATAGACAGACCCGGAGCAACCCTCCGTTAAATTTCTTGGGTTTTTTGACCCCTTCGGTGGAACACTCAACATTGGTACAATCACACAACAACAATGATGAAATAAATCAATAACAAGCTCTACGGCTCGAATATAGTCACACAATATCTAGTCACAATAAAAATGTGCAAATAATTCACACAATAAAAGTGTATAAATAATAAGTACAAATTCCTATGAATGGGCCAATATACATATGTCAAAAAAAAACTACTACTGATCAGGAGTAGGAGCCGCGTCGAATCTAAGATAATTGTGCGTCAAACTGCTCATGTGTAAGCAACACAGAACCCGATACAGAAATCAATGTAGATGAAGATGCAGGCAGACCAGGAGGACATCGTTGCTCAAATTCTGTCAGTCGAGCGTCGCAAGTATCCATGACAGATAATAATCTCCTAGTACTATGCTCCACTCGCTCGCCCATCTGAAGATGTCATGCTTGCATCCTCGATAGTGAAGCGCCCACGGTCTCTACTTGCTTGCTCATCTCATATATGAAGCCTGAATCTTCAATAGTGTGGCGCCCACGGTCAACTACAACTGCTATAGCGACATCACGTTGCACATTGTCGACGTGGCCAGATCCCTCAGCTCCATGATGCTACGCTCCAGCGATTCGAAATATGCTATGAGCGTCGCATCGTCTGTCTGCGGCTGCACCGTAATCCTCTGTATCAACTCGTCACACAGAGATGCGATCTGAAGGTCAACTCTCTCCTGGGATGCGATAGAAGGAAACTGCTTATAGTACGGAAGGAAAATGCTTGGCTGCGACGGAAGAAAATGGCTGCTCGATCTGTGCGGCCCGATGTAGTGGATAGAAATATGTTCTCTACAAGAAATACAATAGTTAGTTATTAAATATTGGCATACAAATATTAATGATGTTAAAATCAAATATACTTTTACCTTGAAGTGCCCAAACCAGAATATCTTTCTCTCTTCCAAGGCATCCGAGTAGTTTATCCATGGCCCACCATAGTTTTGCCTCAGAAAATGTTCCAGTGCTCTTTGTACAGCTTAGGGAAGATATCTATATATACATTGATAATTAAATTCAATAAAAAGTGAAATTCATAAGAAAAAAAAAACTAATTAACTTACTTTGTAGGGCCATCGGCCCAAATCTACATTCTTGTCTCATCCGGCAGAGCGCACAGAGGATCCCTCTTATATGGAGACGGAGTCGGCTCGACCGCCATCTCCTCCTTTGTCTCTGTGGTACCGTCAGCGGCAGGAACACTGGACTGAGCAAGAACACTAGACGGGATACTCTCGTGCTTGGAACTGCTAGTCCCAGGAGTACTGCCACGTGCGGTCGTCGTAGTCACGGTCTGAGGTATTGTTTGTCGATAGTATGGAGTACTCGGGGACGAGGACCGGGAAGGAGTATTTGTGTCCTGAAGAGGACGTCTAGAGGATATACCATGGTAATAGGATCCGCGTTGTCCAAACATATTTGAGAATAACATATAATAATAAAACAAAAATACGGAGTTATTTAGATTATATGACAAAAAAAAATACAAAAAATTGTGAACTAGGCCACAATAAAAGTCTAAATGATAAAATTGTCACCATCACAAAACATAAGTATGTATTACCGTCACAAACATAAGTATCACAGAACTATGCAACAAATATAAAGAGATATGTATGTATCACCGTCACAAACATAAGTATCACACAACTAGGCCACAAAAAAAGTAGAAATAAATTTTATTTAATTTTCAATCATCATCTAAAAATTCATTTGTTCGTCTGCCTCCTCCTCTTCCTCTTCATCTTTATCTTCACTTTCATCTACTTCGTCATCATCTTTTGATACTTCTACCTTTTCTACTTGATAAAATATGTCATGAGTAACTTCCGTTGAGTTCACATCTACAATATTTACAACAAGAGGTAGGTCGTCTTCCTGATAACCTATTTCGTCAACGTCAATATATTTCTAGCTTTAGTCTTACAGACTGCCCACCAATTCAACCACCCGGTTCCTCGTTTAGGATAAGTTGTGAAGTAAAATAGCTGAGCCTGACTTGATAGAACAAATGGTTTATATCCTTGATATCGAAGCCGGTAGTTTAAATGCACAAGACCATGGATTGTCAATTTTCCAACCTTGATCTTCGATGGGATCGAACCACTTATACTTGAATAACACGATCTTAGTAGGCTCTGTGGCATAATTATATATCAACTCCACAATGTCTCGTAAGGAGTCAAAAAAATTAATGCCTGGATCGACGTCTTTGTAGTTCAAAGATTTGATACACAAACAACTATTTTTATAAAGTCGAGATCCAGGAAGTTCTCTTATTTGGGCATTTGTTGACTTGAACCTAAACCCATTCATACAGTAAGATGGCAAAATCTTGACGACATAAATTAGTTCCTTCGCTAGAGTTTGTAATCTCCTGGAGAACATCGGCTTCATAAATAGAACCCTCCATCGGTGCCTTATTTTTTATCTTCCTCTTGAGGTGGTTCAAATGTCGCTAGAACGGGTACATCTACCGATAATCAACAGGTCCACCAACGCGTGCCTCATAGAAAAGATGAATCGACAAATGCTCCATGGAGTCAAAGAATCCAGGAGAAAACACTCTCTCAAGCTTACAAAGTGTCACCGCAATGTCCTTCTCCTGCTTTTCTAGATGGTCGACGAGCAACTTAATTGAACAAAGATCTCTGAAGAATATGCTAAGCTCTGTCAATGGATCCCAAACTATCTGTGGTAAGAATTCCCGAAATACAACCGTAATTAACCTCTCCATAAATGCGTGACAATTGTGGCTCTTCATATCCGTCAGTTTGTTCTCCTTCGAGTCGACGCATCTTCTTAGATTCGACACGTACCCGCCTAAAATTTTTAGGCCCTGGATCTACCTACAAAGTCTCTCTTTGTCCTCCTTATCCAATAAAAAATTGACTTAGGCTGCATCACCCTCCCATTCCCTTCCTCTACCAAATGCAACGCAGGTCGTCTTCATATTTCTTCTAAGTCCAACCTGGCCTTAGGATTGCCTTTAGTCCTTCCCTTTACGTCCATCATAGTATTAATTATGTTGTCAAAAACATTCTTCTCGATATGTATGACATTAAGGTTTTGTCTGATCATATTGGTGCTCCAGTATGGCAGGTCATAGAATATTCTCCGCTTCGTCCAGTTATGAGTTTGACCAAATCCATCACAATTGTACTCCCTTGTAGGATCTTCGATAGCACATGGAAATTTTTTGACCTACTTCCATGTCGTGTCTCCGGACCACCTTGACGGTGGTTCGGCCTTCTCCACAACACCGGCTCGGAACACATTCGTGTTCCTCCTGAACGGCTGATCTTTCGGCAGGAACTGTCAATGACAATCAAAGAAGCATGGTTTTCCTCTGTGTTTTAAACGGAAAGCCTTAGCATGGTCCATGCAATAAGACATGAGAGCCGACCATGATTTCTCCATCCCGATAATATTTTATAGGCCAAAAACTCGTTGATGGTCCACATAAGTGCTGCCCTCATCTGAAAATTCTACTTTCTAAAAACATCATACGTGTTAGCACATACTTTCCATAGTTAATTCAACTCATCTATCAACGGCTGTAAGTACTCATCAATGTTTCTTTTGGGATTGTTCAGACCCGGAATGATAATGGTTAGAAACATATACGGAGTCTTCATGCACATCCAAGGAGGCAACTTGTATGAGGGGCAATCATAGGCCAACACGAATACTGGGATCCCAAAAGTCCAAATGGGGTAAAACCGTCGGAGGGGAGTCCCAATCTGACATTACGCGGATCCAAAAAAAATTAAGATACTCACGATCAAAGTGCTTCCATGCTTCTCCATCGGATGGATGATCCAACACTCCTTCTATATGTTCTTGCCTGTGCCAACTCATATTTTTGGCACTCTCCTTTACCATAAATAACCTCTGTAACCGCAGTGTCAAAGGAAGGTAATGCATCGAATCAGTCGACTTTAATTCTTGCATCGGGAGTCTTTCCAGTACCAGTTGCCTTGTAGCGATCAATACCACATAATATGTATACGGCTTCATCTTTGTCTTCTTTATAGTACAACATGCACCCATTGTGACACAAATCAATTTTTTTATATCCCATCCATAGTGATCTAACCATTTTCTTAGATCGGTAGAAGTCTGAAGATAACTTGGCACCCTCCGGCAATATCTTTATAATCAACTCGATCGGTCGATTATAGCATTCTTGCTGTAAAACTCCTAATTTTGAAATTTGTATTATTAATTATTTAATGGTAATTATGAGCTAAATAGAGGAATTATTTAATATTTAATTGAGGTGTTTATGCATCTAGGGGATTTATGGAGTCATTATAAAAAAATTCCTAATTTATTCCATATAGGAGACCCTTTGGACAGTTGCTACCTTATCCGTATACACAAATACACTTTTCAGATTTTTTATGTATAAATATACATATATAGATATTATTAATAAGAAAAAGAAAAGAATAGAACATATAATTTCTTCTTTTATCAAAACCGCAACCCGTTAATCACCTCGCATAAAATTCGTTTAGCGGAAACCGCGTATATTTTTCCGCGCGTAAACAGCAGCAGTAGCAAAACACTACGTAAAACTCTTCCTTTCTCTACGCGTAAAACCAACCCCTGCATAATTTCCTTTCACCGCGCGTAAAACCCAAACCACAACCCCATAAGAGAAGAAAATATCAGCAGCAGAAGCAAAACCCAACTTAGCTTTGCTTTTTCACACGTGTAAATCTCTCATTCCACCACTCCTTAAAAATCTCCTCAACCGCACACCTAAACCAATAAAAGGAAAACAGCAGTGGCAATAGTTTCTTAACCATTAAGTAAATCCCACCGCCTCCTTATTCCTATATATAATTACAGCTCTCAAAACCCTAACCCACTTCTTCTTACTACAACTTAACACTGTTGGAACGCTTGTACTATACGGAACCTTGCTCGGCAAGTATACCTTGCCATTGTACAATTATTTATATTCCAGTTGATACATGCATGTTTAATTCTGCCTATATAGATGTTTATTTTTGTAGATTGGACCTATTTATGAGACCATCCAGTTTTAGGGAGCATCAGTAAGGTCATTGGCCGTGACACAGTTGCTACACAGCGTCGTGAGTCTCATGTAGATCTCGGACTACGTATCAGGTTGGCTTCCTGTACGTAAGTGCCGTGCATTAGGAGTAACTGCTGATAGAAACTTTCTATGCTAGTAGACCTGGCAGTTATTTAGAGGATTTATCATGTCATGGATATGACATGCTTAGAGCATGGGGTGGGGAGAACAATAAGTAAAACATTTGGGCTCCTTTGCACTTTTTCCTGTACGCCCGGATTCTCCATCGGAGAAACAGGTGATGATGACCACTATATATTACTGGCGGCCTCTGTCGTTCAAAAGATGACATGCTTTGAGGCTCCTGATTCTCCGAGAGGGTCACGCCAATCCCATATTTTTAGCCAGATAGCCCACTTGGTGGAAAGTTGTTCTCAAACTGCATTCACTTAGACGGTTAGGAGACCCATTGGATGTTTATATTTTAGTACTTATTGGCATATTTTTATGTATCTTGTTACGTCCCTCTGAGGACTTGGTCCCTTTCCAGATATGGACGAGCAAGAGTACCCACAGGAGTACGGACCGGGACCAGACTCCACTTACCAGGATGAGGAGATCTTACCCTCAGGGTATCTGTGATTATTGTCACTGTTTAGAGATTTTGTTGCTACCTCGGGATAGTCATTTTGTAGTGGATTTGTTTCCACCCGATTATCCGACTTACTACACAACTTGGGTATTCAGTAATATTTTCAGCTCTTATTTCCTACTGATTATTGGTGCTGTGGATGAGATATAGATTCTGTGAGACTTGTTGTGACGGTATATTACCACTGATGGATTGAATGTTCATATATAGCGTATGTGTGTATATGGTTTCCAGATATTGGAGTTCGTATACATACGGCTGGGCATGTTACGTATTCCTAGTCCTACGTATTTTGGGACTGGAACGTGACACTTGCGATATATTAAAATCAGACTTTACGCTCAACAGCCTGGTGACAACCTCTAATGGTGAATGATCCTCACAACCTGGATACAATAGAGTCCTTGCATTCTCCAACAAATCCATAAACTTTGCAGCATTTGCATTCGGTGCCTCCTCAGCTGCTTCATGATTGTCACTCCCCGTTCCCGATATACGTATTTAGAACATATTAGTTTTTCTGCTTATATTATTTCTTGCTTGCATGGTAATTAGGTTGCATGCATGGAGAGTAGACTAATTCTTTGGTTCAATTAGACCCATGGTTTAATTGTTAGGTTGGTTTGGTCATGAGATTTAACCTATGGTCTAAACCTCAAACCTTAACTATAAAATCCAACATCTATCTCTCTATTCCCTCATTCTCTCCATTTTTTTTTCTTCCTTCATTTAGGAAAGTACACCTTGCACCACATGGAAAAATCTCTTAATTTTTTATTCTTGTTTTTTACATGCATTTTATTAGTCTATTATGTGCTCATGATGATTCTAAACACTTTTAGTACTTGGGGTTTTTAGTTTTAATAGATGGATTTGAGTAGATCTATATTCTAAGTTTAGGGTTTTCATGGGTTCCTTGAGTTTTTGGTGGTTTTGATATACTAAAATATAGTAATTTTGAAAAATATTTTTTGGGATGGATGGAGAACTTTATTTCGAGCATTTTGGCTTTTGGTTCACTCAATTCGGAGTTAAAATAAAGTTTTTATGAAGGAACAAATTTTCGGTTTTGGAGTTCTTGCCATGGCCGAACTGCTGCCTGGAGAAGACAATCTCCTATGCGGCCGAGAGATCCATGCGGCCTTGACCCATATGCGACAAGTGTGCGTATGCGGCCTTGAGCTCATGCGACCTCTGCTATGCGGTTCATGCGGCCCCGCGGTCTGAACTCATATGGTCATGCAGCCTTTAGATCATACGACCTCTGCGGTCAGCGACCATGCAACCATGCAACCATGCTACCAATGCGGCTATACGACCTGACTTCCTATGCGGCAACTGATTCTATGCGGTATGACTCTCTATGCGGCACATGTCATTTGTGACCCTGATTCTATGCGGCCAAGTGACAATGGCTACCCATGTGCTTTACTCGACCTACGTATTATAATGTGCTAGAACTCTTGTGATTTACCAATGATTGGTAACTTGACTCGACTATTGGTATCTGTGCTGATACACTTACTACGTGTTATGTGTTCCTACGTGCTAAGTATTTCTACGTGATTAGGTTACATATTTCACACCGAGTTATGCATATGTGTTAAGCGACATGTGATGTAGTAAATTCCTCCAGCATGGACATAATAGTTGGTCAATGAGAAAGTGTGGCTAGGATCTGTTAATTATTGTATCACGCTGGGGTGAATCCAAGTTGAACTGCAAAGTGACTTGTGGATTCGTATCTAGCATGTCCGTACGATGGTACATCATATAAGGAAAATACCATGTGACCATGCTATGTGATTCCAGTTAACAATAGGGTTAACTAGGCAACTAAACTTGTAGAGCATTGTAAGGAAATAAAATCTCGAGATCGTGCCTAACTAACCACCTCCAGTTATCTAAATTGGGGTGTGCTGGCTAGTCCCCATGGATATTGTTTAAATTATTATTAGTGGATGGCAATATCCGACTATTATACTATACTATGTTTTCTATGCGATCATAGCACGGTGGCCTTACGTGGGACCGGTGCGCAATACTATGTGCTATGCGACAATGTATGGCTCGGCTAACCCTGCTAGTATCTGGTTCAATCTGAGGATTCCAATATGCATAATATCTCTGGGATAACCCGGACTCCATCTAGTAAGTCGTACAAATAATTGGCCGATTATGTAACTGAGCTTGTTTGTATATTGTACATGGACTATCATGGTACGATGGTCTAACCATTGTCCTTGTTTGGTTGTAGGGTTAGATTGTTGTGTCACGATAGGCTATGAATCGAAACTATGAGACAAATATATATATATATATATATATATATATATATATATATATATATATATATATATGTGTGTGTGTGTGTGTGTGTGTGTGTGTGTGTGTGTGTGTGTGTCTATTTTATAAACCTGGTTTTTATTTCTTCATTCGTGCTTCCTTGTGGTACTTGTTATTTGGGGTCTAACCCCACTGTTTTGTGTAAACCCACTCGACCAGTAATTAGGGTTAAATAATTTAATTAGCATAATTAGGGTTAATTAGAATTGTTTATGATTTAATATATATAGCATTATGATACTTGTGCAATGATTGATTGTTTTAGGATACTACCTTAGCTGTTGTCCTAAAACGAATTCCACATATTTGACCTAGACCTGTAAACCCCTCGTATTGAACCTAGAACAAATCCCGGATACCGATTTTTGTGCCTGATTTTAGACACATAAAAGTCGTTACAAACGTCCGTGCGCAAATTAATTAAATTGCGTAATTACGTTCGTTGTCCGTTTCAATTGAAATTAAGACCCAACCTCAACCAGTTTTGACCAACCCAGATCACGATATTATTGTACACTGAGCCAGCTACACCAACGACCCTTGTCCAACCAAATTTAGACTCCCAATTTTTAATTAAATTAAATTAGAAACATCGTTACATTAATTACGAATTAATTTATGTGGCTACCCAACCTAAATTAAATTGGACCCAACTCCAACCCAAACCCACATCCACACCCACAAGCCTCCTACAAAACACCAAACACCATCATGGTCCAATGAGGAACACCAAACATGGTGTTTGTTTACATTAAATCCCTAATTCTAATTAATTGTGCAAATACCAAATTGTCAGGGGCCTAATTGCAAAATTGCAATAAGATGTCCCCCTCTCATTGGCCCAAACCATCATGGAGAAAAGAAATGGTCATGACCAACCGTATGCATTTGATTTCCCCCCCTTTCCTATGTACTTACATCACTTTATGTAGGGCACATCATGGCCCTACATTTCAAATGACTAAATCCTAGCCCTCCCCTCAACATGTAGGAGCTTTCCCAACTCCCCAAAACCCTCCTACAGCCGGCCCTAACCCCAAGACAGCCCCCCTTCACTCTCTCTCTCCTATTTATACATTAATTTACACAACATGGGAGGCATACAAATCAAGGCACCCTAGAAAAACTCTAGTTTCCTAAACTACTACACAACCCGATCCCAACTAGCCTTCCCTGACCCGCATCCTCCTACCGGCCAACCACCAACTCCGGCCGCCCCCACACCGACCCGACCACCCTCACCGACCACTCCCCCACCTGCCACCACCGCCCCCCGCCGTCTGGCCGCCGGCAGCCCCCTCCAGCAACCCCATCACCAACTCGAGCTACTCCCTCCCGCACCTAAGGCCGACCGCCAAACTCCGCCGAACCCTCCCCCGGCCAGACCACTCCCTCCCCGCCGAGCCTCGCCGTCGATCGACGCCTCAGCTACTCGTGCTCGCCCCCGCAGCAGCCACCTAGCTGCTAACTGCTGCTGCTGTCCGTCTCTCCCCGCGCGACGCCGGAGCGCCGTCCGGCCACCCCCCTCCGGCGACGGTCGACCACCGTGACCCCCTCGATCCGAGCATCGACCAGGTACATTATTTTATGTATATTTATCCTTAATTGTAGGTGTATTTCTAGGTGCATGGGTATTAGGTTAGTTTAGGTATTATTATACGTATTTTCGTATATTAAGAATAATATTCTGTATTAATTAAATTGTGTATTTATACCATCTGTATAAGTACCGTATTATATATATATTTATTGTTTTTAGTATTATATAAATTGTAATATATATATATATATATATTTGTTATACCAATAAAAATATCTAAATGCATGTATGTACGTATACGTTTTAGTATACTAATTAATACTTATATATATATATATATTTCTGTATAATAGGTATTTTATGTAATTATACCTTATATACTGTTTTATATTTTAATAATAAATACTGTGAATTATTATGTATTAATAAATATATATGTGTATAAATGTATACATATATTATATTTAGATACTTTGAAAATTATATATATATATATATATATATATATATATATATATATATATATATATATATATATATATATATATATATATATATATATATATATATATATATATATATATATATATATATATATATATATATATATATATGTATATGGTATTATACGAGGATAGTATAAAATTAATATAAATTATGGTTAAATGATAATTTCTGTGAATTTGTATTATATGTAATATAATACAAATTTTTATATTATATTTTCATATTAGGAACTTATACATAAGTATGTATGTATGTATGTATGTATATTTTTGTTATATGAAAAATATAAAATATAAATATATTGAGTTTAATTATATTTTTGGAAATTAAGAGATATTATGTGTATAATAGTATGTATTGAATACTTATACGTATTAACTCCTCTAACATGTATATATATATAGATACCTACATGTATGTATATACATTTTATACACCCTTGTTATGTTGTATATATATAAATTTATGTATATAATTTCTATCTAAGTATATATATGTATATATATATGAAATTATGCTATTACCCAATTATGTATACATATTTACTGTGGGTATATTTAGTATATACTAATTAATTTAAGTACTATTTTTGTACTCCTAAACATATATATTATTTAATATAATTAAATATGATTTAGTGTTTATGTATATACTAGTGTAAACTATATGTATAAACAGTCCCGATCCTATGTCAGGTGTAAATACGAACAGTGTGTCTAAGTCGTGCTATTGTAGCGACTAATTTGGTCATTACTACATCCTATATAGGATTGCTGGACACTACTGCCGAGGCATCAGGAGCAGGGCTTTGGATTTCGCAGCTACCCGGGACAGGCAAGTATACCTTGCTAATTTACTGCTTTAAATTTAAATGTTGAATATTTCAAATATACATGAACTGTACGCATCCGAGATTGACTCGGGTGTAGTCGACATTGCGTCGATGAGTAGTATACTTGACCTAGCTGCTAGTTGACTCAACCACTACTGCGAGGATATTCTGATATTCTCCTAGACCATGGCACTATACACGTACCACGATGGTACATTCATATTGGGATGCGGGTCCGCGTACCCGATTCGCTATCGGTACGTACGACATGCATCATGGACTAGCATGTATTATAGAGTAACATAGTTAGTTGAGACTTGGCATCTAGATACGGTACACTCAAGTCGTATATTCGACTTGCGTATCTACATTGGGCGGGAAGGACAACTGACAGACGTATGGGATACCCCCATCGGACTCCGTGGTATCCAGAGGAACCACAGACCCGGTGACTCCCTATATTCAGACACCGCGCTCTTCGGAGTGTTACGGACGTATATACATTGCAGATACCACGTCCCTTAGAGTGTGGACGTTATATATATACAGATACCTCATTCTTCGGAATGATGGACGTTACAGATACCACACTCTAGAGGATGTTGGACGTTATGCCTACACCTACTTATACGTTCCTAGGTTGTCCTTATATTACATTCACTTAGATGGTTAGCACACCCCCTCTTTACTTTTATTTCAGTACTATATCCAGCATGCATATTGTATCTTGTTACGTCCCTCTGAGGACCTGGTTATCTTCCAGATCTGGACGAGGCCTTTTATCCCACAGTTTACGGGCCAGGCATAGAGACGAGGTTTGCTCTGGACGAGGAGCTAGAGTTTCTTCCATCAGAGTACCTCTGATCAGATTGGTAGGCTTTCCGCCTATGACTGGGGCTCCTTACCTAGTTAGATGTTGTTCCAGTCTCTCCTTATCAGTACTTTTATTTCAGATATTCAGTACTTTTTTTCAGACTATCAGTACATTTGTAGTGGGTTTGTTCCCACCAGACTTATTTCAGTTGTACTATGTCAGTCGACTATGTTTCTTATATTCCAGTCTTTCATTTCAGTTTTTACTTGTTATTTGTGGATGAGATTAGACATTGCCTGTTGTTGTTATTAGACTTGTTAGATTTAGGACAGCGTAGCACGCTTCGTCAGGATCCATTAAATTGGGATATCCTCGGAGTCGTGTCAGCTGGCCAATGCCACGTGGCCTGGTTCCATAATATTTTGTGACTGGGGCGTGACATGGTTTTAGTGGTGGCCCATGCAGGTCTGAAACACCAAACATCTATCGCTTGTGGTATGGAAACGTGCCCAGCGAGCCTGCAATAGGATAGAAATTACTAGGTCTCATCCACTTGATTACGCCTTTGAACCTCTTCCGAACTGTAATATATTTGCCTCCTGTTTGATTTATTCCGTACTCTCTCTAATGAAGTTCTATCTCTTACAGCGAGATGAACCTTCGGAGCCGACGTGAGATACTTGGTACCGTAGTGCCACCTGCAGCACCGAAAGAGGATGCGACTCGGGGACCACCCAGAGAGCAGCCTCAGCCAGAGGCAGAGGTGATCCCTCAGGCACCGATGATGCACTGGCATCAGATCTCTCCCGACGAGGAGACGCAGCAGCCAGAGGGCCAGGCATCACAGACGATTCCGAGGCAGTACTTCGAGGGGCAGACCTCGAGGGCGACACCGATACCGCAGTACGAGAGGCCGGCACCCGAGGAGACACCGAGGAGACAGTAGGAGGTACCGCCTCCACCACCCCCACCGTTTCCATATCAGATGCCACCAGCGGAGGGACAGACACAGATGATGCAGTTCTTCCAAATGATGATGCAGGCCCAGATGCAGCAGACGGAGACTCTGAGACAGGGTCTGATGGCCGTACTAGAGAGGGCACCTGCCCAAGCAACAACACCAGCACCGGCACCTGCACCTGACCGGCTAGCGGGCACTGTAAAAGGCTTCAGAACGATGGGACCGGGAACCTTCTCGGGTAAGGAGACGGCTGAGGAGATCTCAGACTGGGTCTCCAATATTGAGATGCTGCTAGAGGGTTCGCAGCTACACCCCGATCTCTGGATGACCGCGGTGAGGGCCCAACTCACAGGCAACGCCCATCACTGGTGGGACTCTATGGAGCACAGCATTGGCCGACAGCAGACTTGGAAGAAATTTCTAGAGCACTTCAACAAGAAGTATTTCCCAGCTACGGTGAGGAACGCCCTGTACTCTCAGTTCCTGCACCTGGAGCAAGGGAACCTGATTGTGGACGCCTACGACGGAGAGTTCAGCAGACTCAGCCGATTCGGAGCAGCCCTGATCCCCAATGACCTGGAGAAAGCCAGGAGATTCCACCACGGCCTCACTCAAGAGCTGCAGAGGTACACTACTACCCAGGCGAGGATCTCTTATGAGGAGGTCCTATCAGAGGCGAGGATCCAAGAGGCTATAGGAGGAGGAGGAGCGAGACGTTCCAGCGCGAACGTTCCAGCCAGGACCCAGCAAGGAGCCGGAGGACCGATCCGCCGTCCAAGAGCACAGGCACAGCAGAGGACAGCGCCGTACCAGCAGAAGGAGCTTCCGACCTGTCATTTCTGTGGCAAGAGGGAACACGTCATCCGAGACTGCAGGAAGAAGCTCGGGCTCTGCATGGTCTGTGGAGCCAGCCAGCACCTTGCTAGAGACTGCCCCCAGCGCAGAGACACAGCACCCCAGACTAGACAGAGGCCACCAGCAGCACCACTGAGGATACCACCCCCAGCAGGAGGATAGCGTCCCCCAACTACCGGAGGACAGCAGAGAGGACCACCCTTGGTCACACATGAGGCACACTTCAACCAGGCCCGACAGCAGGCAGGAGGGCAGAGGCGCGGGCAAGCCTTTGCTTTAGCATCTATTGAGGAGGAACCAGAGGGAGAGGCTATAGCAGGTACAATTCTAGTTGCCTCATTACCTGCGACTGCACTGTTTGATTCTGGAGCTACATTGTCATTTATATCTAGTAGATTTGTAGCAATGCATAGAGTAGCAACTTCCCCCTTACCTAAGAGTTGAAGAATACTTACCGGAGGAGGCATTGTACCGGTTACCAGCACCATTAGAACGTGCTCGGTAGTAGTTTGTGGTAGGGAGATGAGAGCGCGATTGTTGGTACTCCCAATGCCAGCTTTCGACGTTGTTCTGGGCATGGACTGGTTAAGCCAGTACAATGCCATACTAGATTGCCGGAAGGGTAGCGTTACTTTTAGACTGCCAGGACAACCGGAGTTCGAATTCATGTGAGGCACCATCGAGCAAGGAGTAGGACACGCAGCTGGAGCTTACATGGCGATGGAGACGGCACCCCCAGAAATTGTTGCAGAGTTCGAGGATGTTTTCCCAGATGAGTTGCCAGGCCTACCGCCTGATAGAGAGGTGGAGTTCACCATTGAGCTAATACCTGGAGCAGCACCGGTATCATCAAATGTGTACCGGTTGGCAAAGAAGGAGCTTGACGAGCTGAAGCTACAGCTAGAGGAGTTGCAGATCAAAGGATTCGTTCGTCCTAGTGCATCACCCTGGGGAGCACCAGTGCTGTTTGTACCGAAGAAGGACAGAACATTCCGGATGTGCATTGATTACAGAGCCCTTAACGCTCTGACTATCAAGAACAAGTACCCGCTACCGCGAATCGACGATCTGTTCGACCAGCTGACAGGAGCAGTGGTGTTCACGAAGATCGACTTGAGATTGGGCTACCATCAGGTGAAGGTGCGAAGGGAGGACATTCCAAAGACAGCATTTAGGACTCGTTATGGTCATTACGAGTTCCTAGTGATGCCTTTCGGATTGACAAATGCGCCTGCTGTGTTTATGAACCTGATGAACCGAGTCTTCCATGAGTATCTGGACCAGTTCGTGGTAGTCTTCATCGACGACATCTTAGTGTATTCGAAGAGCCACGAGGAGCATGGAGAGCACTTGAGGCTAGTGCTAGAGACGCTGAGACGTGAGAGGCTTTATGCCAAGCTGAGCAAGTACGAGTTTCTCCTAGATCGTGTCGCATTTCTTGGACACGTTATCTCGGGTGATGGCATTTCAGTAGATCCCGCGAAGATTTCATCAGTCGAGACGTGGCCGACCCCTACCAACGTCACGGAGGTAAGGAGTTTCCTAGGACTTGTCGGATATTACCGGAGGTTCGTGGAGAACTTCGCAAGGATCGCAGAGCCGATGACCCGCTTGACCCGCAAGGATCAGGAGTTCACCTGGATAGAGGAGTGTCAGATGGCGTTCAATGAGCTGAAGAAGCGTCTGACTACGGCACCCATCTTGACCATACCTTCTGGACTCGGAGGATTCGTGATCTATAGCGATGCGTCCGGGAAAGGATTAGGATGCGTCTTGATGCAGCATGGGAAGGTTGTGGCCTATGCCTCTAGGCAGCTGAGGACCCATGAGAAGAACTATCCCACCCACGACTTGGAGCTTGCAGCAGTGATCTTTGCTTTGAAGCTTTGGAGGCACTACCTGTACGGAGAGCGCGTGGAGATATTTACCGATCACAAGAGCCTGAAATACGTCTACACACAGGACCTGAACCAGAGGCAAAGACGTTGGCTCGAAGTGATGGCAGACTTCGAGATTGAGCTACAGTATCATCCAGGAAAGGCTAATGTGGTAGCCGATGCTTTAAGCAGGAAGCCCATAGCATTTTTCCTGACTACCCAACAACATCTGTTGAGAGATCTAGAACAGTTGGGTATCGAAGTCGTTATGCCCGGAGTAGACGGCCAGATGTCGAGTTTCCAAGTGCAATCGACATTGGTGGAGAGAATCAAGGCTGCTTTGCCGACAGACGCCAGATTTCAGAGGCTTCGACAGAGGACAGAGGCTGGAATACAGACGGGACTGCGTATACACGAGGACGGTACTTTGAGATATGGAGATCGTCTCTATGTTCCGAATGGAGAGCTACGCCAGGAGCTGATGACGGAGGCACACAGTTCAACCTATTCTATACATCCAGGAGGCACGAAGATGTATCGAGACCTGAGGCAGTACTACTGGTGGCACGGGATGAAGAGAGAGATAGCCCGCTTCGTGACTAAGTGTCTGGTGTGTCAGCAAGTCAAGGCTGAGCATCAGAGGTCTGCCGGATTACTTCAACCACTCCCAATACCGGAGTGGAAATGGGAGCACATCACCATGGACTTCGTTACGGGTTTCCCGAGGAGTCCTAGTGGTCGCAATGCCGTTTGGGTAATCGTAGATAGACTCACCAAGTCTGCCCACTTTTTACCCTTCAGGGTTGGGCAATCTACGAAAGTCTTGGCAGCCATGTACATGAGGGAGATTGTACGCTTGCATGGAGTGCCAGTCAGTATCGTGTCTGACCGGGATACGAGGTTTACATCGTACTTTTGGAGGAGTATGCAAGAGAGTCTTGGTACCCGCCTTAAGTTCAGTACTTCGTACCACCCGCAGACAGATGGACAGTCCGAGTGCACCATTCAGACGCTGGAGGATATGTTGAGGGCTTGCATGCTTGACTTCAGCGGTTCATGGGAGGACCACTTGCACTTGGTCAAATTTTCCTACAACAATAGCTATCAGGCGAGCATTCAGATGGCTCCCTATGAGGCATTGTATGGTAGGAAGTGTCGTTCCCCCGTATGTTGGAGCGATGTAGGCGAGAGGCAGATTCTAGGGCCAGAGTTGATCGTCCATACATTGGAGAAGGTGAAGAAGATCCAGGGGCATCTACGAGCAGCACAGGACAGGCAGAAGCATTGGGCTAATGCGCATCGACGACCCCTAGAGTTCCAGGTGGGAGAACATGTGTTCCTGAAGATTTCACCTACCAGAGGAACCATCAGATTTGGAGGCAGAGGGAAGCTGAGTCCGAGGTACATCGGACCATTCGATGTGCTAGAGCGCGTCGGAGAAGTTGCTTACAGATTGGCCTTGCCGCAGACACTGGAAGGAGTTCACGACGTCTTTCATGTATCTCAGCTGAGGAGATACATACCGGATCCGAGTCATGTGCTTGACCACTCGGAGATCACCGTTGGTCCAAGCTTGTCATACCAGGAGGAGCCGGTAGAGATCCTAGACCGAAGCGAGAAGGTACTGCGAGGCCAGACTATCCCTCTAGTTCGTGTCGCATGGAGGCATCATGCACCAGGTGAATCAACCTGGGAACGAGAGGACAATATTCGGCAACGTTTTCCCCATCTCTTCGAAGGCCTAGGTATGTCTTAATGTTTAATTTCATTCAACAGTTTTTCTATATGTCTGTTTTAATTTCGAGGACGAAATGCTCCAAGGAGGGCATGTTTTAAACCCCCTCGACCAGTAATTAGGGTTAAATAATTTAATTAGCATAATTAGGGTTAATTAGAATTGTTTATGATTTAATATATATAGCGTTATGATACTTGTGCAATGATTGATTGTTTTAGGATACTACCTTAGCTGTTGCCCTAAAACAAATTCCACATATTTGACCTAGACCTGTAAACCCCTCGTATTGAACCTAGAACAAACCCCGGATACCAATTTTTGTGCCTAATTTTAGACGCACAAAAGTCGTTACAAACGTCCGTGCGCAAATTAATTAAATTGCGTAATTACGTTCGTTGTCCGTTTCAATTGAAATTAAGACCCAACCTCAACCAGTTTTGACCAACCCAGATCACGATATTATTGTACACTGAGCCAGCTACACCAACGACCCTTGTCCAACCAAATTTAGACTCCCGGTTTTTAATTAAATTAAATTAGAAACATCGTTACATTAATTACGAATTAATTTATGTGGCTACCCAACCTAAATTAAATTGGACCCAACTCCAACCCAAACCCACATCCACACCCACAAGTCTCCTACAAAACACCAAACACCATCATGGTCCAATGAGGAACACCAAACATGGTGTTTGTTTACATTAAATCCCTAATTCTAATTAATTGTGCAAATACCAAATTGTCAGGGGCCTAATTGTAAAATTGCAATGAGGTGTCCCCCTCTCATTGGCCCAAACCATCATGGAGAAAAGAAATGGTCATGACCAACCGTATGAATTTGATTTCCTCCCCTTTTCTATGTACTTACATCACTTTATGTAGGGCACATCATGGCCCTACATTTCAAATGACTAAATCCTAGCCCTCCCCTCAACATGTAGGAGCTTCCCCAACTCCCCAAAACCCTTCTACAGCCGGCCCTAACCCCAAGACAGCCCCCCTTCACTCTCTCTCCTATTTATACATTAATTTACACTACATGGGAGGCACACAAATCAAGGCACCCTAGAAAAACTCTAGTTTCCTAAACTACTACACAACCCGATCCCAACTAGCCTTCCCTCACCCGCCGCCTCCTACCGGCCAACCACCAACTTCGGCCGCCCCCACACCGACCCGACCACCCTCGCCGACCACTCCCCCACCTGCCACCACCGCCCCCCACCGTCTGGCGGCCGGCAGCCCCCTCCAGCAACCCCATCACCAACTCGAGCAACTCCCTCCCGCACCTAAGGCCGACCACCCGACCACACTGTGCTCCGCCACCACACCACCGCCGACCGCCAAACTCCGCCGAACCCTCCCCCGGCCAGTCCACTCCCTTCCCGCCGAGCCTCGCCGTCGATCGACGCCTCAGCCACTCGTGCTCGCCCCCGCAGCAGCCACCTAGCTGCTAACTGCTGCTGCTGCCCGTCTCTCCCCGCGCGACGCCGGAGCGCCGTCCGGCCACCCCCCTCCGGCGACGGTCGACCACCGTGACCCCCTCGATCCGAGCATCGACCAGGTACATTATTTTATGTATATTTATCCTTAATTGTAGGTGTATTTCTAGGTGCATGGGTATTAGGTTAGTTTAGGTATTATTATACGTATTTTCGTATATTAAGAATAATATTCTGTATTAATTAAATTGTGTATTTATACCATCTGTATAAGTACCGTATTATATATATATTTATTGTTTTTAGTATTATATAAATTGTAATATATATATATATATATATATATATATATATATATATATATATATGTATATTTGTTATACCAATAAAAATATCTAAATGCATGTATGTACGTATACGTTTCAGTATACTAATTAATACTTATATATATATATTTCTGTATAATAGGTATTTTCTGTAATTATACCTTATATACTGTTTTATATTTTAATAATAAATACTGTGAATTATTATGTATTAATAAATATATATGTGTATAAATGTATACATATATTATATTTAGATACTTTGAAAATTATATATATATATATATATATATATATATATATATATATATATATATATATATATGTATATGGTATTATATGAGGATAGTATAAAATTAATATAAATCATGGTTAAATGATAATTTCTGTGAATTTGTATTATATGTAATATAATACAAATTTTTATATTATATTTTCATATTAGGAACTTATACATAAGTATGTATGTATGTATGTATGTATGTATGTATTATGTATGTATGTATGTATGTATGTATATTTTTGTTATATGAAAAATATAAAATATAAATATATTGAGTTTAATTATATTTTTGGAAATTAAGAGATATTATGTGTATAATAGTATGTATTGAATACTTATACGTATTAACCCCTCTAACATGTATATATATATAGATACCTACATGTATGTATATACATTTTATACACCCTTGTTATGTTGTATATATATAAATTTATGTATATAATTTCTATCTAAGTATATATATGTATATATATATGAAATTATGCTATTACCCAATTATGTATACATATTTACTGTGGGTATATTTAGTATATACTAATTAATTTAAGTACTATTTTTGTACTCCTAAACATATATATTATTTAATATAATTAAATATGATTTAGTGTTTATGTATATACTAGTGTAAACTATATGTATAAACAGTCCCGACCCTATGTCAGTTGTAGATACGAACAGTGTGTCTAAGTCGTGCTATTGTAGCGACTAATTTGGTCATTACTACATCCTATATAGGATTGCTAGACACTACTGCCGAGGCATCAGGAGCAGGACTTTGAATTTCGCAGCTACCCGGGACAGGCAAGTATACCTTGCTGATTTACTGCTTTAAATTTAAATGTTGAATATTTCAAATATACATGAACTGTACGCATCCGAGATTGACTCGGGTGTAGTCGACATTGCGTCGATGAGTAGTGTACTTGACCTATCTGCTAGTTGACTCAACCACTACTGCGAGGATATTCTGATATTCTCCTAGACCATGGCACTATACACGTACCACGATGGTACATTCATATTGGGATGCGGGTCCGCGTATCCGATTCGCTATCGGTACGTACGACATGCATCACGGACTAGCATGTATTCTAGAGTAACATAGTTAGTTGAGACTTGGCATCTAGATACGGTACACTCAAGTCGTATATTCGACTTGCGTATCTACATTGGGCGGGAAGGACAACTGACAGACGTATAGGATACCCCCATCGGACTCCGTGGTATCCAGAGGAACCACAGACCCGGTGACTCCCTATATTCAGACACCGCGCTCTTCGAAGTGTTACGGACGTATATACATTGCAGATACCACGTCCCTTAGAGTATGGACGTTATATATATACAGATACCTCATTCTTCGGAATGATGGACGGTACAGATACCACACTCTAGAGAATGTTGGACGTTATGCCTACACCTACTTATACGTTCCTAGGTTGTCCTTATATTGCATTCACTTAGATGGTTAGCACACCCCCTCTTTACTTTTATTTCAGTACTATATCCAGCATGCATATTGTATCTTGTTACGTCCCTCTGAGGACCTGGTTATCTTCCAGATCTGGACGAGGCCTTTTATCCTACAGTTTACGGGCCAGGCATAGAGACGAGGTTTGCTCTGGACGAGGAGCTAGAGGTCCTTCCATCAGAGTACCCCTGATCAGATTGGTAGGCTTTTCGCTTATGACTGGAGCTCCTTACTTAGTTAGATGTTGTTCCAGTCTCTCCTTATCAGTACTTTCATTTCAGATATTCAGTACTTTATTTCAGACTATCAGTACATTTGTAGTAGATTTGTTCCCACCAGACTTATTTCAGTTGTACTATGTCAGTCGACTATGTTTCTTATATTCCAGTCTTTTATTTCAGTTTTTACTTGTTATCTGTGGATGAGATTAGACATTGTCTGTTGTTGTTATTAGACTTGTTAGATTTAGGATAGCGTAGCACGCTTCGTCAGGATCCATTAAATTGGGATATCCTCGGAGTCGTGTCAGCTGGCCAATGCCACGTGGCCTGGTTCCATAATATTTTATGACTGGGGCGTGACATTTTGCATGGCCAGGTTTAGAGCCAGTTCCTGAGGATCAAGCATACTTCCTCCGGAACAATGGTGCTCACCAGACGGATGGCCGTTGAAGGGAACGAGTGGGTTTCTTCTTCCATGCTCATTATTCCACACTTTACTTATTTTTGGCGTTTAGCCACCGACACTTGTTAGCCGTAAGATTTGGACATTTGGTTTCCTTTACATTATTGTAAATAATCAGACTTTAGCTGATCATGGTCATGTACTTTTGATACTCTGCTAGCTTTTTTATTTTGTATAGCTGATTTTCAGAATATCGTGGCAGGGTATTTGGGATACCTTACTTTCTTATCATATATGTTCTATGTTTACTGTTATTTCTTGACTGATTGAGACAATAAATATGATGTGTGAACCTAAATGACTTGCTTGTAGTATGCACCTGCTTGTCTAGTTACAGCCATGACCGCCGTACGATATTCTATACATTGTATGGGGGAGCTGGCTATGTTCGTCTCCGTATTCCGGTACTGGGACGTGACAATAATCGTCCGGATCAAAAGTAGACACCGCAACATCAAAAACCATATTCACGTACCTGTCGTCAAAATCAGCATGCTCGTGGACATTAATATATGGCTCCACATAAGGCTCCTGCTCCGATGCTAAAGGCACAAGCTCTCCGTGTGAGGTTCACTGATAGTAATTCAGAGTGGAACCCCTCGAGTACAAATGATATGTCACATCCACTTTTGGATGATATTTTAAGTTACGATATTTCATACACGGACACTTAATTTTTGTGCCATCCATGTACTCAGGAAACTCCCTGGCGAACTGCAGGAACTACTCTACTCCCTCTATGTATTCATCCTGCACACCGCACATGTCATCAAGATGATGGTTGTACATCTACGAACGATGATGCATGTAGTAATTCTGATCCATTTCTAGATACTTCTGCAAAGATGAATAGATATTGTTCAAGTATATTATCCAAATATTCATCAAAGTGAGTATTTAGGTCATATCGTTAGTATTCGAGTTGTGATGCGTGAGTATCCATATCGTGACTTATAAGCATCCATAAAATAAGTAAATAGATAATTTTGATATTGATTTCCAAACCTAGTAGACATGTGGACAACTCCGATTTGAGGATATAGGTGTCGCCACGTATTCCTTGTGAGCCATTCATGTGGATATCGCATATCATGGTACACAATATCATATATTGATACTCTCTTGTATCTTAACACTTGGACACAGTTTCAAATACCCATGACACACTTGAAACTCGGTCTCTAGGTCAAAACTTGGTTATACTAAGATACATATTTTACCCCTTGCTAACATCTATACTTAGGCACCAATACTTGATACTCAACACTAGCACATAACTCTCTCAGCATTGGCCAATAATTTAATTTTCTAATTAAATATAACTTTATATACAAAAGTTATCCAGTATTCTCGTTATTTAGTTCTAGTTTTTTGTATTACTCGTCATTGGTTGATACTTTCGATATATATATATATATATATATATATATATATATATATATATATATATATATATATATATATATATATATATATATATATATATATATATACTAGTTATCCTATATTTATATATAAACTCATATATAATAGTATCTTAGAATACCTTAGCTATTACTAGTATCTTAACCCATTACCTAGACACTTACCTATTATATTTCCCTCAACTCCAATGCCTTAACCCATACTTGGTATCTTAACCTAAAACTTATCTCTTACCCTTATCAAATACCTTAGTAACTTGCATTGGTAACTCACTACCTATACTTACTTACCCATAAATTTACTCATTGATACTTGAGTACCATAGTATCATATCACTATGATACCCATGTATTACTTACTTACCCACAAATTTATATTGGTAACATGATACCATGATACTTGCAATGGTAACGCATATAACCATTTAACGATACCGTATAAATACACATATAACCATTTAACCTTCCTTAGATATCCTAAATTTAGGGCCCATCATACACACATAACCTTTAATGATACCGTGTAAATACCAACTCATGTTAACAAGTATGTATCGAATCTTAACAATGTGTCTGTGTTAACACATCTGTCAGGTTTAGGGTTGTATCATGTTTGTGTGTCCATGTATCCGGGTCTAACGGGTCTGTGTTAACACAAAAGTGTGTATGTGTCAGTGCTACCAGAGATAGAGACAGTGGGTTAGGGTTTACCTGAGGGCAAAGTCGGAGAGGGCGGCACCGGGGAGGGGGACGAAGGAGGTCGCGGGGGAAGCCGGGCCGTGGGTGTCCCCGGGGTTGGGGGGAGGGGGCAGCCGAAGTCGAGGGGAAGGGGGCAGTCAGAGTTTTGGCACTGGGATGGGGCAGCCGGAGTCGGGGCGGGGGGAGGGGGCAGCCGGAGTCGGGGGGTGGGGGAAGCTCAAAATTGGGAATGAAATATGAATGGGAAGAAATGAACGGAGTAGGTGGGTAGGGGAAGCTCAAAATTAGGAATGAAAAGTGAATGGGGAGAAATAAAAATTCAAACCCTATATGAAACACTTTAGCGACGTCAGATATAGACGTCGCTAAACGTCCCTATATTTTTATAATACTGCGACTTAAAGGATACGACGTCGCTAAACGTCGATGTTATTAAAAAAATAGCGACGTTCAGCGACCCTGGGCGGCTTCTATTTCTATAATACTAACTATAGTCGTAAAATATCACTAAATGTCGCCAATAACGACGTATTGCGATGTTGTTTCTGTTTGTCGCTAATTTCTATAATGTTAGCGACGTCTTATCATGGAGTCGCTAAAGATGTCACTAATTTGATCTATTTTGGTAGTGTCAGCAGATTCTTAGCACCAGAACTTTGAGGCCATCTTGGATGCAACCAAGACCCCAGATGATCAGAAGGTAGCAGTCGTAAAATTACAACTATCAGATCTTATCCGAGATTGGTGGGCAGCACAAGAAATGGTGCTTTCGAAGCCCATTGACTGGCATACGTTCAAGGAGCGCTTCCAGAAGAAGTATTTTTACGCAATCACCAAGTTACAGCTCTAGCAGCAGTTCTTCAACCTCCGCCAGAACACAAGATCGATCGACCAGTATATTATCGAGTTTTGCCAACTCGGCCAATTCTCTCCCCATATAGTAGCTTCCGAGGAATACCGAGCCAAGAGATTTGAGCAAGGGTTACATCTTGAGCTTCAGCAGTTTACGGTGGGTTATAATTATACCACCTACGATGTAGTACTCAGGGCAGTTAGGTCCCAAGAACTTGCCAGTCAGAGATTAGTTGCGAGGACCGGAGGCCAGAAGAGGTCACACTCATCTATAAGAGACGTTACTATTCAGTCATCACCTCCAGCACTAGCAGTCAGAATACCTCGCCCTACAGCACCTCCAACTTCCACAGTAACCTCAGTACAATCCACTAGGCAGTCTGTATCAGTAGGATGCAGCCACTGCGGCAAGCCAGGGCACACCAGAGATAAGTGCATGAGAGCTAATGGCTAGTATCTCAGATGTGGGGCATCTGACCAAATGATTGGTTCATGCCTGATCCTGTACCCAGAGACCTTCACTCCGACAGTTAATAGCCCCGCCTCGGGCAGCGATTGAAGGCCCGTGAGGACCAGTGTTAGCAGTTCGACCCCTGGCCGAACGTCCTCTCCTGACGTATACTCAGCAGTTCTAAAAGCAACTTTTGGTGCAGTATGCGCAAGTCCATCAAGCCCAACCAGAGGGATAGAACCAACAGCAAGTTAGAGCCACGACCCCTGGATGATGGCCTGACGAAATATTTTGCAACCAAGAGCAGTTGTTAGCCGAAGGCATTAAATTATGGGTAAGATTTTCAAGATCTTTTTAACTTGTCTTATTCATGGGTTACTGTCGAACGATCTCATGTTCCGACCCATTCAAAATACGATAGTCGTTTCAATCCTTTCATTGAGCAAAGGTGAGTTTTTTGCCCCTCTCTTCTACCTTTGTATCTCGTGGTACGTTATGTCTATCATGTGTCCCGACTGCGAAGGTATGTCCTGGATTAGAGTCATGCCCTCGATATAGTCATTGGTACCGACTTACCTCCATGCGTGGCTCTTGTCCATTTGTGCGAGTCAGCATAGGCAAGCGAGGACGAGCTCATATTCGACTGACTCAGGAGTATATGTATCAATATGCCTCTATTTTTCCTGTGTGTTGCTTTAGTGTATTTATTCATTAGTTACTTTTGCATCTATCTTTTCAATTTTAGTTACTTGCTTAGTATAATCATTTGAGATGTGATATAGTTTTTTGAGATTTTTCGTATGTCCCAGCTAGACTAGCCTTGGTGAAATTCCGAAGAAATTTTTTTCTAAGGAGGGTAGAGATGTCACACCTGATTCCAGATTTTGTATTTCTTGAATTTCTAGAATTTAATTTTTCTGATAATTTATTCCAGCTATATTTTTTCATGTCATTTTATTTATTATTATTTTTTTTTTGGGAGAGACTACCCGAGACTAATAGAATACCCATTGGCATTGCCATAGACCCGTTTTAGAACCCGCATGTAGAATGGACACCTGGTTCGGTTCATTTTGAATTCGTGACAACCATTTTTTCTCTCCTCTTAGTATATATATGAGCTTTTCTCTCTCTCCTATCTTTTTTCTTCTTTTTCTTCTTCATTTTCATTTTTTTTTTCTTGCTCCCTCTCCCACACCCCCGTGCACCTCCCCTAGCCTAACCCTAGCATCGGACCTAGCTAGGAAGAGGTCGTTGGACTCTTAGGCAAGTATATCTTGCTCAATGGTGAAGTCTTAAATTTTTGGATTATATATATATATGTTATTTTAAAAAAAATTGATAGAAAATTTTCTCCTTGAGTTGCTGATCATATTTAGTTCTCGGAGTTTTTGATTTTGATGTATTAATTTTTGTAGATATAATTTTTAAGTTTAAGATTTTTGTGGGTTCCATGAGTTTTTCTTAGTTTTGATCTATTAAACCTTAGTGTTTTTAAAAACTAGTTGTTCCTTATGTTAGAGCATTTTATTTCGTTCAATTTGGCTTTTATTTCACTTGATTTGGAGTTAAAATAAAGTTTTTATAAAGAAAGCAAAATTTTGATTTTTGGAGCTTTCGGCCATAGGTGAACCTGCTGTTAGAGAAGATGAAGTCTTTACGCGGCCAGCGTCCTATGCGGCAGAGAGTGCTATGCGGCCCGAGAGGGTTATATGGCCTGAACTCCTTGTCGTATACTGACAGCATGCATCCATCTCGTTGGATGCATGACTGTTTATTACACAAAATGTTCTGGAGCTAATCCTTGAACTGTTTGTGTTTTCACTTGCTGAACGAATAAAAATTTTGCTAAGTCCAAAAGGGCATCCATGCGGCAATCTGAGCATGCGGCAAGCAGACTTATACAGCATTGGCACTATGCGCCTCTTCTCATTTGCCGCATAACTCTGCTTCATCCTTGCACATCTTTTATGATTCTTGTCTTTTTTCCCTGACACAATTTTTGGCATGTCACATCAATCACTTTATGTCACTTCACTGACACTTCGTTTATTGACCCATCACTCAGCACTTGCCCCAAGGAGTAGACTTTAACCCTGAGCATGCGGCAAGTGAGTCCATGCGACAATTGGGTACATGCGGCCAGTGAGTGCATGCGGCAAATGAGTGCATGCGGCCAGTGGGTGCATGCGACAAGTGAGTCCATGCGGCCAGTGGGCGCATGGACCAGGAATTTTAGTATGCATTTTGTGTTCCATTTAATTATGTTCATTTAGTAATTCCTTTTAGTGATTATTGTTGTGTGCTTCCTTATGTTGATACAAGTTTATGTTACCAGACAAGTTTTGCATGTAAGTTCACGAGACAAGTTTATCTACAAGTTCACAATACTCACGACACTATCAAAATGTATCACATGTCGCGAATACGATATCGCATGAAATCTATTGTAATTGGCATTGGATAATCGAGTGTGAGTATTGCCCAATGTATCATGTATCGCGAATACGATATCTCATGAAAACCTCGTACTCGTGACTCATCATTCTAGGGAGTTCTCAAGTGTCCACGACTCAAGAACTTGAAATAATTTAGTAATGACTAAACAAGATACGAATTTTCTAGATCATTGCTGTAACGCCCCGCAACCGCACGGTGCATTACGCTGAGTCGGATTGAATAAAACAAATGCTGGTTACATTTGAATTATCGGATTTTGGGAAGAAGGATTGATTGAGTTGGTTTCATGTGCAGATGGCTAGCGAGTTCGATGGGAATCAGGTGTTCGTTCAGAACAGTACTGAGATAGCTGGATGGGAGCGATAATGTCGTCTTCCTTAGTCCGATCGGTCAGATGATTTGGAGAGCACGGCCTGCTCGTATGGTCATACCAGTTGAGTAGATCGCGCTTTCATCGGACCACGGGTTCAAGTGATTGGCCGTATCGACAGGACATGATGCCTAACGGGATCAAACTTTGTGAGTGGGCTCTTTTCCTTCTCCTCTACTCCTTCATGCCTAATAATATGGAAAACATGTAAAAGGCTTGAACACTTGGGCTAAAACATTGGAAATCACTACACTGAGGCGTGCATAGAGTGTACGTTGGTGGCTTGGTAGGATTGTGGCTTGAAATGATTTACGCGTTGGATAGTTGGAGCTAGAGTTGGATTATACATTTGAGGCAGTCGGTTGGATAATTGGGATTATGCTTGGACGGTTGGAATGATACATTGAGGCAATGGGAATATCGAGAATTCGGGCTAGCGAACGTGCATCCGTGCACGAGTATCACTGGGTCGCTTTGTCTTGCAAAGCGAGCAGTTGTGGTTCGAAATCGAACAACTACATCGGCGAGGGTATTGTGCCGCTTGATGGGGCATAGTGCTACGAATGGGGCATTGTGCCACTGTTGGGGCATTGTGCCATGGGATTGCTTTGAGCATGGGTGTTGCACCAATTTGGACTCTGTGTTGAGAAGAGGCATTGTGCCTATGGGCATAATGATATTTTGGTGCCTTGGGCTATATGTTGAGGTTTGGTTTTAGAATCCTTGGTTGGATATATTGGAAGAATAGTTATGGATATTTCGGTTATGGATGCTTTGGTTGGATATCGGTTGAACGAGTCTAGGATCGCTTGGTGGGGCGAGAATGTTCGATCCTCTCGTCATACCTACTTGTGTCTGCATGTCACGGACGACTTGTGCACAAGTCTTAGCATTTCCTCGAAACGGCTTTCCGGGGCACTGGAACCGTATCGATCCGGAGGGAAATATTTGATTCGTGCTAGTCACGATGCATTACGGGACCTTCAGCGGGGCTTGCTACCCGGGCTGATAGGGCGCACCGTAATGCTTGAGAAATGTCTTGTATGACTTAACCAGTGACTTCATATAGATAAGAGTTGGTTTGCTTTTCTTTGGTTGGTTTGTTGCTTCGTGTAGGCGCGGCCACCTTGCTTCGGCAAGAGTGTGCACTTGAGATTTGGAATACATAACTTTGGTTGAGGATGGATATATTGAGGTTTGGCTGATGGTTCGATAGTTATCGTGCAAGCAATGACTTGAGTAGGACGGGTTGCATGCTAGTTTCTTTCGGGTTGGATATATATATTTGCTTGTCGTTTGGTTTGAGTTGAATACTTGTATGCTAAAACTGCTTTACAATTTTTCTTAACATGTCATTCATATGCCATAAAACGAATCTAGGATTCAACTAGAAAGATCACCATATAACTGTTAGCATTTCACTATTTACTTAGTGTCAGCTTAGACGAGTGGGTTACCCCGCTCACCAGTACGGCTGTGTACTGACCCACGTTTGTGGGCAATATTTCAGGTACGCATGCGAAGTGGCGCTGCTTGGAAATACGAGATATGATGTGTGAACTGTAAGTACCTTTGTGGGCTAGAGAAAAGAGCAAGAGTTATTTTTATCGCTTTTGTGGCATCGCCTTCGGGGCATTTCATTAGGACCCTATCGAGAGCTTCGCTGCGTATTACTCTGATGTGTGCTTGGTACACAAAATGACTTCCGCTGTAACTGGTTGTTTCGATGATAACTTTGGTGTTTAACAACATCGCTTTCTACTAGCGCAACTCCAGGCTCGTACGGCATCACGTCCCGATGAGAACGATTGTCCCGCGGGAGAGCTGTAACATGGTGATTTTATGTTCAGCGGGGACTATTGAGCTTGCGGGAGATTGGGGCGTGACAGGTTGGTATCAGAGCGCCCGGTTCATTTTTTTAAACTTGGTCCTTTGTTTCATTACAAACTCTAAATAGCTTCTGCGTGTCGTTTAGCTCTTGACTCTACTCGGTGCCGCATTGGATGTTTCATGCAATAAGTCTATATATTGCTGGTTGTGGATGCTTGTTATTCTCGGTTGCGTTGTCTTAGTTGGTTTTCGTAGGATCGCTTAGCCTCGTTAGGCGTTGTTGCATTCGTGCAGCAAGTTGGGTGGCGTTGTTGTATTTGTGCAACAAGTTGTGGGCTTTTGTTGGGTTGGCTTGGCTTGTCGTTCGGGGAGATTCTGATTGCCTCAATGGATCAGTTGGATGGAATACGAGATTTGGTTATGTGGCATATTGTGAGTAGAAATATTCGATAAGAATGGATCATTGCACGAGTTGCTCATGTAGCGATTGTGTTGGATAGAAGTTAAAATTTTGGCTGTGGCGCATCGGTTGAGCAGATTTGAGTTTGCCTTGGGAATTATCAGAATAAGTTTGAACGAGTTGCTCGTACAGCAAATTTATGGAACCATTGGGTATTGGGTTGGACTACTTGTAAGAAAATTGTTGCACAATTGCTCGTGTTGCGAGAGTATCAGACGGTGAGAATTGTTGGAAGTATTGAGAATGGGATATAGCACGAGTTGCATCACGAGATTGATCGAAAGATTTGGATGATTCAGGCATTGCCTGAGTTTTGTGTCAGACTCGATTTGGGAAAGACATGATCACACATAAGGGATGGTTCGAACGGATCTTTGATTCGTGCAAGAAATCATAATGCGAGTAGCGACTCGATTCGAAGTGGTATATGGGATACCAAATAGTAAGCAAGGCATTTGGAATATTTTGGCTAGACATCAATGGAAATTGCCTGAACGGACTCGGGTAACGGGAACCCAAGTTGGTTGGTGCACATCAGCTGAGTTGGAAAGAATGAATATGAAGCAAGCGAATATTGAGTGAGCATATCGAGAACGGACTGGTGCAAATGGAAGTATCATTGGACTTGAGAGATGGACGAGATCGGAACGAACAGTTGGGATACGCTTGAACGAGCGATGGGTGAATCGAATAATAGCGAGCACGGACTACAATTTTGGGCAACACATTGGAGCTATTGGTTGAGTAATGAAACACGATTTGGTTTGGAGGGACAATACGATGGATTCACACAAACCTGAAGGACTTTGGATATTGCTGCTCGAGAAGTCGACTCAGGTTTAGCGGAAGTAGAATTTTTGGCAAGATGGTGCAACGATGGTAGACGGGTTCTCCGGAAAGCGGGAACGAATTGTGGCAACAACGAAAGGCAAAGATTATGGCGGACAGACTTTTAAAGATAGCTAAATATGGGAGCAACGTCGGAACAAATCACTGTGCTGCTCGAGTAAGTTGGACGTGCATTGTGGGAAACGGCAAATGGATATGAATTTGAGCAAGTCTCGGGTTTCGAGAATTATTGTAATTGGTAGTGTGAGAAGACGAACATGGCAATTCAGAAATTTGATGGATTCAGGGCAGAACGACGGATTGATGGAAGACGGTTTCAACGAGCGCATTTCTCAGATTCAGAAGTTCGCTCGGATGGAATGGTTGTATTTTGATTCAGATTTAGAGATGAGATATAGCATGGTTCATAATAACTATCCATCGTGATGACTTACAATTATCGAGCGTAGCTTCGGGACAGCTGACCCTAGCGACTTGACCGTCGAATCAGAGAATGGATATGGTAGACTCATAGAACGACCCTTGAGGTAACGTATTTGGGAATGCATCGAGGGCAGATGTGAGCAATGAGATTTGGCTTATTGACTGAGTGTTGGATTTGAGAGACCCTTGGGATAGTCTTCAGCTGAAGATGCAGCCGAAAGATCGGAGCGATGGTGGAAGTAGCCTAGTCAACTGATGAGATTCAGAGTCGCAAATTTTTATCGATGGCATCGCCTCTAGCTCATCGTGCCCTGGAAGGAAATAGCATTCATATGAATTGACGACTGTAAAACTAGCTCATGGAGTTAAAGCAGCGGCTCGTTCAGATCAAATCCTTGCGAATACTGGAAGGGACAGACGTGCCTCAGATTTACAAGATGTCTCAGAACTTAGTCTGGGAAGCGTGCTCGTTCAGAAGACAAAGGTGATATCCTATGCTTCGAGGTAGTGGAAGCAGCGCGAAGAACTATTCCATGCGCAACCTAAGAATTGTGGCGAGTGTGTCCATATTGAAATCGTGGCGACACTATCCCTTTGGCTTGGCGGCGAGATCTTCGTGGATCATACGAACCTCAATATAGATGTTCAACCAGTGAGGTATTGAGATGGCAGGAAAATGTGTTGGACTGAGCTGATCTAAGCAAAGTTTGATATTTGGGTAAGTCGCCTAGCTGGGGTAGTATCAGTTGTGATAATCATTCGGTGCACGAGATAATATTTTGAGATGTTGCTAGTGCGGTTTCAGAAATAGTTGGATGGATTGAGTTGGAACACGAACTGATTTAGTCGGTGGAAAATTATCATATTTGAGAATAGTGCTCAATCGAATATGTTGGAATGGAAATCGTGATTTGGTTCAATTGGGAGTAAAGCAAATGGATGCCTCGAACATAAAGATACCCTTGTAACTTGTTCAAATTTGCTATCGCAAAGCTCGGCTGAAATGCATGTATTTTAGGGACGCCTTAAATATGTGTACGATCCAAAACTAAGCGATACAAGGAATTCGTATTGAGCTGCAAGGAGGATGTAGGAATCCATGAAATTTGTACGAGCGTTCAGCAGAACGAGATACGGAGTCAGAATCGTGAATATGTGAGTTACATAAAACAGATCCATGGAATTGGATTGCTGCATGTGATAGGAATGAGTACCAGCATGGTTCATGGACGAACCTAATTCTAAGTGGTATATTATGTAACGCCCCGCAACCGCACGGTGCGTTACGCTGAGTCAGATTGAATAAAACAAATGCTGGTAACATTTAAATTGTCGAATTTTGGGAAGAAGGATTGATTGAGTTGGTTTCATGTACAGATGGCTAGCGAGTTCGATGGAAATCAGGTGTTCGTTCAGAACAGTACTGAGATAGCTGGATGAGAGCGATAATGTCGTCTTCCTTAGTCCAATCGGTCAGATAATTTGGAGAGCACGGCCTGCTCACACGGTCATACCAGTTGAGTAGATCGCGCTTGCATCGGACCACGGGTTCAAGGGATTGGCCGTATCGACAGGACAGGATACCTAACGGGATCAAACATTGCGAGTGGGCTCTTTCCCTTCTCCTCTACTCCTTTATGCCTAATAATATGGAAAACACGTAAAAGGCTTGAACACTTGGGCTGAAACATTGGGAATCACTACACTGAGGCGTGCATAGAGTGTACGTCGGTGGGTTGGTAGAATTGTGGCTTGAAATAATTTATGTGTTGGATAGTTGGAGCTAGAGTTGGATTATACATTTGAGACAGTCGGTTAGATAATTGGGATTATGCTTGGACGGTTGGAATGATACATCGAGGCAATGGGAATATCGGGAATTCGGGCGAGCGAGCGTGCATCCGTGCACGAGTATCACTGGGTCGCTTTGTCTTACAAAGCGAGCAGTGTGGTTCGAAACCGAACAACTGCATCGGCGAGGGTATTGTGCCGCTTGATGGGGCATTGTGCCACGAATGGGGCATTGTGCCACTGTTGGGGCATTGTGCCATGGGATTGCTTTGAGCATGGGTGTTGCACCAATTTGGACTCTGTGTTGAGAAGAGGCATTGTGCTTATGGATATAATGATATTTTGGTGCCTTGGGCTATATGTTGAGGTTTGGTTTTGGAATCCTTGGTTGGATATGTTGGAAGAATGGTTATGGATATTTCGGTTATGGATGCTTTGGTTGGATATCGGTTGAACGAGTCTAGGATCGCTTGGTGGGGCGAGAATGTTCGATCCTCTCGTCATACCTACTTGTGTCTGGATGTCACGGACGACCTGTACACAAGTCTTAGCATTTCCTCGAAACGGCTTTTTGGGGCACTGGAACCGTATCGATCCGAAGAAAAATATTTGATTCGTGCTAGTCATGATGCATTGTGGGACCTTCAGTGGGGCTTGCTACCCGGGCTGATAGGGCGCGCCGTAATGCTTGAGAAATATCCTGTATGGCTTAGCCAGTGACTTCATATAGATAAGAGTTGGTTTGCTTTTCTTTGGTTGGTTTGTTGCTTCGTGTAGGCGCGGCCACTTTGCTTCGGCAAGAGTGTGCACTTGAGATTTGGAATACATAACTTTGGTTGAGGATGGATATATTGAGGTTTGGCTGATGGTTCGATTGTTATCGTGCAAGCGATGACTTGAGTAGGACGGGTTGCATGCTAGTTTCCTTCGGGTTGGATATATATTTGCTTGTCGTTTGGTTTGAGTTGAATACTTGCATGCTTAAACTGCTTTACAGTTTTCCTTAACATGTCATTCATATGCCATGAAACGAATCTAGGATTCAACTAGAAAGATCACCATATAACTGTTTGAATTTCACTATTTACTTAGTGTCGGCTTAGACGAGTGGGTTACCCCGCTCACCAGTACGGCTGTGTACTGACCCACGTTTGTGGGCAATATTTCAGGTACGCAGGCGTAGTAGCACTGCTTGGATATACGAGACATGATGTATGAACTGTAATTACCTTTGTGGGCTAGAGAAAAGAGCAAGAGTTATTTTCATCGCCTTCGTGGCATCGCCTTCGTGGCATTGCCTTCGGGATATTTCATTAAGACCCTATCGAGAGCTTCGCTGCGTATTACTCTGATGTGTGCTTTGTACACAAAATGACTTCCGCTGTAACTAGTTATTTCGATGATAACTTTGGTGTTTAACAACATCGTCTTGTACGAGCGCAACTCCAGGCTCGTACGGTATCACGTCCCGATGAGAACGATTGTCCCGCTGGAGAGCTGCTACGTGGTGATTTCACGTTCAGCGGGGACTATTAAGCTTACGGGAGATTGGGGCATGACAATTGCGAGAGAAGAATATTATGCTACCGGCTACCCCGATCTCTAAGGGCCCCATACAGCATGGAACAACCCTACTAGGCAAGGGCTCCATGACTAACCAAGTTTACGCATGTTGCGACACTTACAAGACAAGTTTATGTTATAAGACAAGTTTATAAAGCAAGTTTATGATCACAAGTTTAAGTTTATGCTTATAAGTTTAAATTTTGTTTATGACAAGTAATAAGTTATGTTATTATATGGTTGAATTTGTATTTAAGTTTACTAGACAAGCGTACCCTTAGCCATCCGGGTTAACTATAGTGTCGGTGGTAGCAATATTATTAAAACATGCATTTAGTAATTAAGTCATGTGACAACACTAGCTAGTTAATCGTAGCAAGCCGTAGAGCTGTGTGACCATGCAATGAATGGTGTTACTTTCATTTATAGCTCGCTCTTCTAGTTTTATTTTCTCCCGACGCGTGGTTAGGGTGCCAAGTTCTGCTCGGGTGAAGGTCTTCAACCTCGATCCTGGTTTGGTTTAAGGATTGTGGTCCCGATCCAGAGTAGTTCCTATGCTCTCTTTCCGCTCGTCGTCTTACGTTTGTTTTTTTGTACTTGTTATCAGTTCTTCCAGTATTATTCTTGAGATAAGTACATTGGTACCGTACATGTCTAGATCAGCATTTATTTCTTATATGTCTCTCTATGCTTATATTGTGTTTGGTCTATCATGTCGAGCTTCTTTGTGGTACTTGTTGCTTGGGGTTCTGACTCCACTGGCTTTGCATGGCCAGGTTATCCCGAAGATAACCAGGATCTACGACACTTCCAGCAAAATGGCTCACACTCGTAGGACTGCGGTCAAAGCTCGTAAGTGGGTTTTCCTTCTTCCATCCCTCGTCTTGATTACTTTATTTTGTGGTGTTTAGCAAGGGGCAGAGTTAGCTCCTTATATTTTTGAGACTGCCGTCAACATGATGTATATATTAGACCATTGTTGGTATATTTGATCATGTATTATTATACTTTGCTAGTGTAGCATTTTGTATACACTAGCTTCATGATCATATGTGACATATAATTTGGGACCCCTTTTACTTTAATATTTGATATACTCTTGTACTTGTGTTGATAGATTGAGATGCTATATTTTTTAGCCTTAGGACTGACGTCATAGCATGCTAGAGTCCACCCATCTGTCTTCTAGACAACCTTAAAATATTGCGACTTATTTTGGTATTCTGTAAGGAGCGGATGGCCATGTCAGTCCCCGTATTTATCTAGTATTCTGGGAGCGGGGCATGACTGTAAACCCCCTCACCCAAAATAGATATTTTGTGTATATTTTATATTTATTATAATTAATTTAGATTATTTTAAATCGATTAAAATCTAATTATTTTATTATGACATTTCACCGTAGTTTGGACATTAGTGATGTAGGACGACCCTAAAATCTGCATAGCCCTTCGTAGGAAGTAGTCTACACGGGAGACACTACTTGTAGGATTTTTCTGTGATGCAAAATTTGACCATTCAACATTAGTATGCCACTAGCGTAACAACCATAGTTTATTATGTTTAAATTTTAGATATTTATATATATATAATTCCTTTATGATCATTTTTTAATCCAACCTTCTTCATTAAGCCACCCATAATTTCTCCATGCCAAATTAGGCCACTTCCCTCTTTTGTAGGATTTATTTATTTATTTATTTATTTATTACTATTTTAATCCCATGGAATCAAATCAAATCATTTTCATAAATTAATTATTTGGATAGTTGTTGAGTTTCAATAACTAACAACCTAATTAGGAGATATCCTAACAAGCAAACTACCCATCACAATCCTAATCCTACCCATAACCCACGACGCCCTCCCCATATCCGCGCGATCCCCCCTGGCTGAGTCCTCTCTCTCTCTCTCTCTCTCTCTCTCTCTCTCTTTATATATATATATATATATATATATATATATATATATATATATATATATATATATATATATATATATCATCTCCTTCTCTAAAATTCCTAATTTTTCTCTTCACCTCCTTCCTCCATCACCATAGCCGCCACCTCCAACACGAAGGCTGACCCCCCTGTCATGCCCCGATCCCGAAGGTCCCGACAACGCCCCCGCCGGGCGCGAATCATCGCGCCTCGGTGCTCCCGCGGGGAGTGTATTGTCGTTTGCCATCGGGACGTGATACCGTACGAGCCTGGGGTTGTGCCCGCACAAGGCAACATCGTTAAAGTTATGGCTATCATCGTTATCGATCGAGCAGCAGAGGGATAGTATTGTAAGCATTTATCCATCTGAGTATACGGGACAAATAAAGGCACAAGGTTCTGTGATACAATGACATCATTCCATACATTATGTCCCTCTATAATAAAAGCAACTCAAAGCAATCGATACGGCTCAAGGCATCAAAACCAGATTTTTGGGTCTTAGGGATGAGTCACGCCTATCTCTTCCTCAGACGATCCAGCACATGCGAACAAGTAAACTATTGGTGGGTCAGCACTTTGGAAAAAGGAGTCTAAAATCAACTAAACAGAAGCAACATCCACTAAAACCAACACTAAGTAATCATGTGATAAAATATTATATTACTAGTGATCTTTCTAGTTTTACCTAGATTCGTTACATGCAGGAGGGACGGAGTCATATTACTTTCTTTTTGGAAACATCTTTGAAAACAGAATCTAATGCAACCAAACAATCGAGGCAAACAGTTCAAGCATGTTGTACTAATCCGGGTGTGCGCAACGTGTCTCGTAAACTATACTTAAAGACTCTAGGGACATGCAGCATATAGGAACTATCATTCAATCAAGCACACAAGTTGAACTATCAATCAGAGGTCGGTCCTCGAGAAACTCAGGATCGGTAGCGGTAATCCAGCTAACCAATGACTCCTTTATCTGATGCTATTAACAGCTGTGACTCATGGTTCAGCTTTTCACTAATAGCCATTGTCCGATCGATGTAAATGCATGAAATAATATCAGATAAACTCTCTAAGATGCGCATGTTCATGGACAAGCAGGCTATATATATAAACTCTATGTGTTTCTTACCCTTTGCCGATCAGTTATCCCTACAGCAGATATACAAGTTAGCAATATATGCATATATGAATATATGGTTCTCTTTTCCTCTCTGTCTTTGCATCAAACAGTTAGGTATGCAAGAAGGTTAGCCTAGCATACTCCCTAACTACCTGAATGCAGCTATCTCCATGAACAAGCTAACTTCTCCAATACAGACTCAACTCTTCTCAACAGAAGCACCGCCTCCCATCTAATAGCCACGTCCCCCTGAATCCCGTAGGACCGGAATATCATGACGCACTATTAGTCTTCCTCCATCAATCTTTATCCTCCATTATAATATCCACACCCCGATCTCAGGGCGCGTTATTAGTCTCCCACTTGTCGTTTAGCCACCATCCACCGCAAGCTCCCTCTATAATAAGCATATCACATATCACAATAGCAACACAACATGACAATGCAAGCTTTCAAACCATATATCTCTTATCTAATAGCCGCACCCCCTGTATCCCGTAGGACCGGAATATCAGGGCGGGCTACTAGTCTCTGCACAAACAAGACAAGCATTTACTCTTTTATCGAAACAAGCATACATTCCATCAAGCTTTAGCATTCAAGACAAGCAAATATAAACACGATGACAAGCAAACATATGAACGATCTTTTAGTTGAAGCTAGCATGACACAGGTCTATTTATCTCTTCAAGTTAAACATGCAGTTATACTCTTTCCTTAGCAGGGCAAGGTTCGTTCGTTAGCAGTATCAGTGTAACTAGCATGCAATATTTTTTATACTTAGCATGGTAATAGTTCTAACTCTTTTTTTAGGCAGGCAGGTTCTCGTTCTATCATTCATACAAACTTGTCTTATTAAGCAAACAAGCAATTCAAAAACTCAGATTCATTATTAAGGCGTACAAGAATCAGAGAATGAAGTTTCTGCCCACTCACCTAGATCAGTCATCTTCGGCTTCAACAAGGAGCACTTCAAGAAGGTTTCCTTTTTGAGTCAGCAAATCGATATCTCTTCTACATAGTGCCGACGCGGAGCAGGGCACTACACCCCCCCTTCACGTGAACACAATGTCATCTCCTTCATCCAAGAACCCTAGTTCTTCATCCTTCTATCTCTATTAAGTCTCCTTCTTGCTCAAATCCTCTATAATGAGTATGAATGCATGAATAATTATTGTATATATATAAATAAATAATTTTATATGTGTTTGCAACCCATTGCCATGTTTTTCATTGTCGGATTTTATTTTAGAGTTTGCATGTAGAGAATTGAATCCATGAATGCATGTATGCACCCATAGGTAGAAATCTTGGTTAAATATTGTTATTAATAAAGAAATACGATGTTTAAATTATTTGTATCCATATCTTTATTATTTATTTTAGATTATTAAATTATTATTATTTTTGGAATAAATTGCATGTACAATGGGAAGGGTGACCTAGTTTTATGTTTTCTCCAAAATTTCGTACTGAACCCTTCTAAAACTTTGTAGATAATTAAAATATGATGTTATTAACATATATTAAATTCAGTTTTTAATATATATTTTTGGAAATATTATTTTTTATTTAAATGGTTTTTATGCATAAAAAGTCACCTAGTTGACATAGTTTTGATGTATGCATGTTGGGGACCATTGGAGTTAGTTAGGACTTAATAGCAGATGGAAAACCTAATTTTTCTAGGTGGATTACTATTTTTTCTAGAATATATATATTCTAAAATTTATTAAATAAATATAAAATTGATGACTATGATGTCACAACAACCATGTACCACCCTTTTTGCATGCATACTAGCAAGTTTGGTTGCCAACCCTAATAGGATCAACTTGTAGATGATAAAATCCTAATTATTTTTGTATGGATAAAAGAAATAGTATTTATTGTATTTATTACTTTTTTATTCAGATTTTTATTTCTATTTATAAAATTAAAATTATAGGTATTTTATGTAACAAGTTGACCTAGTTTTGACAAAACTTGACCTCGACAATTTCAGACTTAAATCCCGACCACAATTCTATGTTTTCTACATGTAAAATTATATAATATTATTTTATTTCTGATTTTTAAGTATTTATTCCAGAATTACCTATTTATTAAAAATTGATTTTATTGACTTGTCCGTAACCTGTTATAACCTAGTTTTGATTTTTACTTGATTTTTGACTCATAGAAATTATAGGAGATGACCCTATCACTAAAAACCTTATTTTCTAATAAAAATTCCAGAATTAATATTTTTGATAATTAATATCTTTAAAAAGGATTTTTGGTAATGTTTGACGACTAGTAATATTTTGAGGGTTAGTTACTTGCATGTGCAATCAGCGTAAAATTAAGAACTAGTTAATAACCTAATTTTAACTTGATAGTAAGAGTCAAATTAGTGCAATAATAAATTGGTAGGTGTTCGAGACATTCCTGTGGATAGCTTCGGACTAGACTTGTTGTGCTCGCAGCTTGGCTTGGAAGGCAAGTACACCTTACTTGATTGTATTGTTTAGTTTATATTATGCCTAGTTTCTCATTTGTTAGTTGTATGCACGCATCTTAGAAGTAGTTGACTTACCTGGTATGTTATAAAGATACGTGGTATCTTCTGACCTGACACTGTTTCCAATACGATCACTATCTGAATGAGTGAGTGCATGGACTAGCGTGTCGATTAATCATCGGAACGAGAGTTCGAATCTTGTGTTAGTAGTTGGTATTGGTTTAGTTTTCTAGATATTATTTGACGTCATTGCATTATGTCTGTACCGCGTATACGGTTAGGATAGTTCATTGGGAGGGGAGAATCTATAAACCCCTTGATTTTTCAAAAATTTTAAAACTTATTTTTCACAATTTTCTAGAATTTTTCTGGTATTTTAACTAATTAAAACCTAGGTATTTTTGAAATAAAATAATTTTTAATTAATGTTAGTTAATATTAAAATATTATGGAAATAATATTTTATGGTGTAAAATGGAAAAGTGGACATAGGGTAATTTTTTGGGAATTTATTGGACTCCGGAAGCATTTTAAAAGCCCTAAAAACTATTAAATAAATAAACTAATTAAACCCTGAAATAAACTGGGTTTATTTGAAATAAACCAACCCAGACCAAGTCAGACCCGGTTCAACTGAACCGAACCCAGCCTTATCGGGTCGGGTCGGATCTAAATCTGACCCAAAACCCGCAGACCCAAACCCGCACCTAAACACTAGTGGGTCGGGCCGGATTCACGTTGAACCCGACCCACGGACCCGGACCCAAACCCGTTAGCCGCCGAAACCCTAATCTGATCGGGATTACTGTTCCGGCCTATAAATGTGCCTCGAATTCTGTGCCCCGCAGCCGCAACCCTATCTCACATCTCTCCGCCGCCCGCAGCAGCCCCGGTCACCCTAAGCCCTAGCTGGAACCCTAATCTCTGTCGCCTCTTCCTCCCCGTCATCTCCTCGCTCCGCCTCCTCTTTCACCTCCCTGTCCTCTTTCTTCCCCTCGTCGACTCCCCTCGACCACCGGCCCAAACTCGCCCCGCTCCACCGACGAGCCGACGATCCCCTCTTCCTCCTCCCTCCGTTCTCCCCCAATTCCCCGCTGCCGGAACCCTAGCTGCGCCATCCCGCTCCGACCACCTCCTCGAACCTCCAGCGCTGCCCTAGCCCGCTGCCCAGGCACCACCTCCCTCCTCAGCCCGCAGCCACCGACGCCCTAGCCGACCAGCCACCGCCTCTTCCTTCCCCGACCTCCTGCTCCTCCGCCCAGCCCCTGTCTCCCTCATCTCCGGCCCGCTGCAACCCCTCTCCTCCGTCTTCTCCCTCCGTTCTCCCCGCTCCACCCAAGTCCGCCCGCAGCACCCGCCTCGACGACCCCCTCTCGGCTCCATCCCCTCACCAGCTCCACCCTATCCTCCACCTTCAACCCCGAGCCCCTCGCCGGCCAGTACCCCGAGCAGCACCCCCATCTCCTCCGTCTTCTCCGACCCCGACCAAGACGAAACCCCTAGCTCCGACCCCTTGAAACCTAACGCCTCTCTCCTCGATCCAGCCACAGCTCCGCCTAGCCCGTGCCCTGGCCGACCGTCTCCGCCTCCTCCGACCAGCCCCAGCGTCCCAGCAACGAAACCCTAACAGCAGTACAGTATAGGACACAGCACAGTACCGGACACGGTTGACGCAGGATACGAAGCAGACACACACACACACACGAAAATCTCGGTTTTCGGAGCTCTGTTCAGGTACCCATTTCTCTCTCCTCGCTGCCCCATTTTTGATTCTGTCAGTTGTGTCGCATAGACTGTATAACCCCCTCGATGTCCGTACAACTCGCTCGGTGCGTCGCACCCTGTGGCGATCGCAACCCGCGATCAAAAAACAGGAAAACCAATGCCCCATTTCATCCCGGAACTGAGTGTGCCCCGCCAAACGGGATGACTTGGTCGCACGCGGTCTTTATCGAAATGTGCGCATCATTGATACGGACGTGAGGGATTTCGCAGAAGTTGATTTGGATGTGCGTGCACACCGGAATCAACGCGTATCCGCCGACAACGCCTCGTATCCGTCTATTCTGGAATACGTCGTAACTTTGTGTACACACGTCGGATCGAGACAAAACTTGCGCCATCGGACTCATAGCAATACGCTAGCCCTGTGACCCAAGTTGGTTCAATTCTGAGAACGTTGACAAAATCGCGTATCGTGGGCCCCACAGGCTCCATTTGACGGGTGATTTTATGAACGGCTCATCGGAATCCAATTCTGGAAGTTCCGTTGGGTTCATATTATCGTTCCTGACTTGTTGACACTAAGTTTGACGAAAGACCTTTGACCCTGACACATTTTTTGATGCAAAGCGGCCCACATGTGGACCCCGCTTTGACCAGAAACTGTCATTTTTGCCCCTGTGTTCAAATTGGACTTAAGGACAGGCATTTCTAGCTATTTGATATTTTCTGAGACTGTTGGTGATATTTATTTTAGCTTTTGGAGGAGTACCTGCAGGATCCACTGACACCGGGATAACTGTTGGTATTCAAACCCCAGACAAGTGTACCTTGCCAAAACTTACAGTTCTTGTTATTATTCCTTTGACTATATTTATATTGTTGTGCATGCTTGACCTAGGACCGTGTGACTTACTTAGTGTCCGATTAATAGTCGGATGCCAACACCGTACGTGGAGTTGTATAACGTCACCTAGAGATGGATATCGTGACCCTTTACATTCGCGTACTTGTCTTATCAAGTACATAGACCCAGGACACTTGACACTATTCATGAGATAGAATCTTCTTGAGATATTCATGGTGATTCTGTGTAGGATACAGGTTTTATGACATAGACATTTTATTCATAGACATTATATGACTTGCTACATTAGTTTTAATCCTGCTTGTCATGGACATGAGACGTGAGATTACATTGGGTGGGGAGAGATTTACCATACAAAAGGCTAATTATATTATATATATTATCATCTGGATGTGTTTGAGTTTTTGATATGGAGCTTTGGCACCAGTTCTGGCCCTTCGAGAGAATACTGCTATGGGTTTCTTCGACACTGATCCTGTAGTAGTCTCAGCCCGAGTATGACTAAAACTCTCACTTGCATATCACTTAGCTGGTTATATAGTTACCCTATTGTTTCATTTATTTTTGTACTATATTTATTTTGGCTTGTATTATCTGTACCTTGTTATGTTCCCTGAGGACCTGGATCCGGACTATGTCCCCAGGACTAGCAGATGAGATCGACCCCGAGTTACACGGAACATGAGCATTAGCAGGAGCAGAAGCAGAAGCAAGAGCAGGTACTGGAGCAGTACCAGATCCAGTAGACGAGTGATCACCGTATCTTCTGGGGATAGGCTTTACCCATACTCAGTATTTGTTATGGTTATCTTTATTCTTGTATCTTGACAGATGTATCAGACTCATTATCGGGTTATTTCTCCGAGTTTATGTTATATTGAGATTGATCTTGCTTTATGATTCTGATATTGTTGTATTCATTTCTGTGGATGAGATTAGTATATCTAGACCCTTATTGTTGTATTACAGCTTAAGTATGCCCCGATGGATCCATTAAATTAGATTTTTCCATCGGTATGTGCTGTTGCCCATTGCCACGTGTCTAGTCCCTCGATATTTTGGGACTGGGGCATGACATGGTTTTTGTGGTGGCCCATGTAGGTCAACGACTAAATTGTTTCGGTTTTAACTTAGGGACCGAGCAAGCCTGCAATAAGAATAGGATAAGTTTTTTTATCTCATCTACTTGCTTGAATCCTTCTTGACATCTATATCGGATTCGAATTAATTTCTAGACTTGCATCCTGCCTTGATTCCTGTGCGCCTCTTATTATTTATTTTGGTTGTTACTCTAAATTTTTATTTTTCTAGGTGATTGGTAATTAGAACTTGACAGTTTAAGTTATTATTGTAGATTATGACCTAATGATTACCCCTTAGCTTTAAGTCACGTGATTAGTACCCCCACCTCGATACAAGTTAGATCCCTTACCTTTGACGGCCAGTAACTCTTCTATCCTCACTATCGACACTTGTTCTAAGCACTAAGACTAAGGCTTAAGACGACCATGACCTATGTAATATAGGAGGATACCCTAATAGGTACCAAGATCCCTTCTCGTAGACCTTAACAAGAGTTTCTACGGTATCCTTAAGACGATTTCAGTATTAGTTTATTGTTCTAAGTTGAGTAGTATGCCTCACAACATAGTACCACCTAGCCCTATTGACCCATTGATGAAGTGAACTAGGATGACACAACTTTAGACTTGCATAAGAGGATAGTGTTTATTCAGACTGTAGAAATTATAGGTCCAGGCCCCTATACTTGGTCGACTAGCAACTTAGACGAGGAGGTTGTATGATAACTGTAGAGATTGTAAAGTCTTTTATTATTATTGCTTATTTTGTTTTCGTCTTTGTGAGCTTGAATTAATTTGTACCTCATTTCATCATCATCTAGCGTACTTATAATTGTTGTACTACCATGACTTATACTGCTATTATAGCCTAATTTTACAAGCTTATTCTTTTATCGAGCTTGTTCATGATACATGTATTAGTGGATGCATACATTAATATATTTCAGAATCAGTGTATTAAGGTCTAGCTAACCTTAGTGCGCTTGGTTCACCCTTCGCAATACTACCGTACGTGGATTAAGATATATAGTGATTAGTAGACGAATGTACTTGTCCTGGACATGTCTGACATATCGTATCGGTTACATAACTGTACTAATACGAGCATGCGAACGAAGAATTACCAGAATATGATTTCAATTCACAACTGCTTGATAATTCCTATTTGAATTCTTTAAACGCCTTGATCCCGATACTTCTATTCTATTACCTCTCCCTTGAACTCTTTATTATTGATCTCCGTCTTCCCTTATTTCGGAAAGATGAAACCTCGTGCTTGGTATAAGTTTGATATATAGACAGTACTAGATATACCCCACAGACCGGTCGCATTGTTGATGACCCTTTTATAAATGATTAAGGGAGTACCATAGGTGATATGTTTGGTGTTAAAGACTTGAGGATTCAATAACATGATTCAATAATTTGGGCTATAGCTTTCTTAGATGTATAGCCTTAGATGATAGATGGGTAAATTCTAAGTTGGGTAGAGACCGCCATGTTCACTTGAGAGGAATTCTTTAGACTGTGATCAAGTGAGATTTAATAGAGAGACCCTGTCCTAGTTTAATTTCGAGGACGAAATTATTATAAGTTGGGAAGATTGTAAATCCCCTGATTTTTCAAAATTTTAAAACTTATTTTTCCAATTTTCAAGAATTTTTTTGGTATTTTAACTAATTAAAACCTAGGTATTTTTAAAATAAAATGATTTTTAATTACTGTTAATTAATATTAAAATATTATGGAAATAATATTTTATGGTGTAAAATGGAAAACTGGACATAGGGTAATTTTTTGAGAATTTATTGGACTACGGAAGCATTTTAAAAGCCCTAAAAACTATTAAATAAATAAACCAATTAAACCCTGAAATAAACCGGGTTTATTTGAAATAAACCGGGTTTATTTGAAATAAACCAACCCAGACCAACTCAGACCCGGTTCAACTGAACCGAACCCAGCCTTATCGGGTCGGGTCAGATCTAAACCCGACCCAAAACCCGCAGACCCAAACCCGCACCTAAACACTAGCGGGTCGGGTCGGATTAACGTTGAACCCGACCCACGGACCCGGACCAAAACCCGTTAGCCGCCGAAACCCTAATATGATCGGGATTACTATTCCGGCCTATAAATGTGCCTCGAATTCTGTGCCCCACCACCGCCGCAACCCTATCTCACCTCTCTCTGCCGCCCGCAGCAGCCCCGGTCACCCTAAGCCCTAGCCGGAACCCTAATCTCCGTCGCCTTTTCCTCTCCGTCATCTCCTCGCTCCGCCTCCTCTTCCACCTCCCTGTCCTCTTCCTTCCCCTCGTCGACTCCCCTCGACCACCGGCCCGAACTCGCCCCGCTCCACCGACGAGCCGACGATCCCCTCTTCCTCCTCCCTCCGTTCTCCCCCAATTCCCCGCTGCCGGAACCCTAGCTGCGCCATCCCGCTCCGACCACCTCCTCGAACCTCCAGCGCTGCCCTAGCCCGCTGCCCAGGCACCACCTCCCTCCTCAGCCCGCAGCCACCGACGCCCTAGCCGACCAGCCACCGCCTCTTCCTTCCCCGACCTCCTGCTCCTCCGCCCAGCCTCCGTCTCCCTCATCTCTGGCCTGCTGCAACCCCTCTCCTCCGTCTCCTCCCTCCTTTCTCCCTGCTCCACCCAAGTCATCCCGCAGCACCCGCCTCGACGACCCCCTCTCGACTACATCCCCTCACCAGCTCTACCCTATCCTCCGCCCTCAACCCCGAGCCCCTCGCCGGCCAGCACCCCGAGCAGCACCCCCATCTCCTCCGTTTTCTCCGACCCCGACCACGACGAAACCCCTAGCTCCGACCCCCTGAAACCTAACGCCTCTCTCCTCGATCCAGCCACAGCTCCGCCTAGCCCGTGCCCTGGCCGACCGTCTCCGCCTCCTCCGGCCAGCCCCGGCGTCCTAGCAACGAAACCCTAACCGCAGTATAGTACAGGACACAGCACAGTACCGGACACGGTTGACGCTGGACACGAAGCAGACACACGGACACAAAAATCTCGGTTTTTGGAGCTCTGTTCAGGTACCCATTTCTCTCTCCTCGCTGTCCCATTTTCGATTCCGTCAGTTGTGTCGCGTAGACTCTAGAACCCCCTCGATGCCCGTACAACTCGCTCGGTGCGTCGCGCCCTGTGGTGATCACAACCCGCGATCCAAAAACAGAAAAACCAACGCCCCGTTTTATCCCGGAACTGAGTGCGCCCCGCCAAACGGGACGACTTGGTCACACGCGGTCTTTACCGAAACATGCGCGTCGTTGATACGGACGTGTGGAATTTCGCAGAAGTTGATTTGGATGTGCGTGCACACCGGAATCAACGCGTATCCGCCGACAACGCCCCGTATCCGCCTATTCTGGAATACGTCGTAACTTTGTGTACACACGTCGGATCGAGACAAAACTTGCGCCATCGGACTCATAGCAATACGCTGGTCCTGTGACCCAAGTTTGGTTCGACTCTGAGAACGTTGACAAAGTCGCGTATCGTGGGCCCCAAAGGCTCTATTTGACGGGCGATTTTGTGAACGGCTCATCGGAATCCACTTGCTGGAAGTTCCGTTGGGTTCGTATCATCGTTCCTGACTTGTTGACACTAAGTTTGATGAATTTGGAGACCTTTGACCCTGAAACATTTTTTGGTGCAAAGCGGCCCACATGTTGACGCCGCTTTGACCAGAAACTGTCATTTTTGCCCATGTGTCCAAATTGGACTTAAGGACAGGCGTTTCTAGCTATTTGATATTTTTTGAGACTATTGGTGATGTTTATTTCAGCTTTTGGAGGTGTACCTGCAGGATCCACTGATACCGGGACAGCTGTTGGTATTCAAACCCCAGGCAAGTGTACCTTGCCAAAACTTGCAGTTCTTGTTATTATTCCTTTGACTATATTTATATTGTTGTGCATGCTTGACCTTGTGACTTACTTAGCGTCCGATTAATAGTCGGGTGCCAACACCGTACGTAGAGTTGTGTAACGTCACCTAGAGATGGATATCGTGACCCTTTACATTCTCGTACTTGTCTTATCAAGTACATAGACCCAGGACACTTGACACTATTCATGAGACATAATCTTTTTGAGATATTCATGGTGATTCTGTGTAGGATACAGGTTTTATGACATAGATATTTTATTCATAGACATTATATGACTTGCTGCATTAGTTTTGATCCTGCGTGTCATGGACGTGAGACGTGAGATTATATTGGGTGGGGAGAGATTTACCATACAAAAGGCTGATTATATTATATATATTGTCATCTGGATGTGTCTGAGTTTCTGATATAGAGCTTTGGCACCAGTTCTGGCCCTTCGAGAGAATACTGCTATGGGTTTATTCGACACTGATCCTGTAGTAGTCTCAGCCCGAGTATGACTAAAACTCTCACTTGCATATCACTTAACTGGTTATATAGTTACCCTATTGTTTCATTTATTTCTGCACTGCATTTATTTTGGCTTGTATTATCTGTACCTTGTTATGTTCCATGAGGACCTGGATCCGGACTATGTCCCCAGGACTAGTAGATGAGATCGACCCCGAGTTACACGGAACATGAGCATTAGCAGGAGCAGAAGCAGAAGCAGGAGCAGGCACTGGAGCAGTACCAGATCCAGTAGACGAGTGATCATCGAGGGTATCTTCTGGGTATAGGCTTTACCCATACTCAATATTTGTTGTGGTTATCTTTATTCTTGTATCTTGACAGATGTATCAGACTCATTATCGGGTTATTTCCCCGAGTTTATGTTATATTGAGATTGATCTTGCTTTATGATTCTGATATTGTTGTATTTATTTCTGTGGATGAGATTAGTATATCTAGACCCTTATTGCTGTATTACAGCTTAAGTATGCCCCGATGGATCCATTAAATTAGGTTTGTCCATCGGTGTGTGCTGCTGGCCAATGCCACGTGTCTAGTCCCTCGATATTTTGGTACTGGGACGTGACAGAATCTGCTAGTGAGCGTATGGGATTTCTGTTTCTTAGTGTACTGTGAAAATGGTGCAACTGTGTAACCCCCTTGAGTACTACGGAACGTCTGGTGGGATGACTGTTCTTTTATTTCTCCCACCTCATGCGTCATTAGAGATGTCTTAAGTGCATATCACAAAGGTAGTTTAGTTACCATATTTATTGTTTATAACTTTACTTTCATGCATGTCGATTTCTTGTGTTGTTGTTATGTCCCTTTGAGGACCTGTCACCCTTTCCAGGTATAGAAGATCATGATTATTTGCAAGAGTACGAATCAAGATTGGCTACATCTTTCTCTTTCGAGGAGGTCTTTCCTTCGAGCTTCTTGATCACCAGATGATGTACTTATTTTGTTGTCTTTCATATCCTAGTTGGTAGTGGATTTGTCTCCACCCGACTACTAGTTCTTATCGACTATTTTCATAATTGGTACATTGTCGTATTTGGTTATATATATTTTAATTTGGTTTTGTGGATGAGATTAGTATTCCATGTGACTTGTGAAGTTATATACCACGTATGAATTATTATTCATAAAAAAACATACGTATGTGTATTGTTTCCATATATTGGAGTTGTCATATACATATGGCTAGCATGCTTACGTTTTCCTAGTCCTACGTATTTTGGGACTGGGACGTGATAGTGACAAACGCGAAGCTAGAGTTCCTTCTGATCGCATGCCCCTGCCCGTCCAGGATACCCACCGGCGCACGTTGAAGCATATAAAATCTACTCGATGAAGCCATGTACTCACTTCTTTGCTGTGGGTAACCGGGACTGCATGCAATCTAGGAAAATTCATATCCATGAACTATGTGAGTCTCTAGTTGTTTAATCCTGAGCATTTTCTTGTATGAATCCGGGTGTGATATTCCGTAAAATCTATCCTAGACATGATGCAACAAATCAAGTGCTAACAGTAATATAGTCCAGTTTTAATATACATTGCACAAACGGACTCATGTAAGCTACGACAACAACCAAGCCACGTGAAACCAAGTGAAGCCAGGTTGTCACACCCCAGTCCCAAAATACCGAGGGACTAGCCACATGCAATGGCCAGCAACACAACTCCGATGGGCAAACCTAATTTAATGGACCCGTTAGAGTGCACTTAAGCTGTAACAAATATAAATACATGTCTACACCATCTAACACAGTATAATTCTAGTCTCATCTACAGAAAAAAACACAATTCAATATGATAGACCAGTCAAAATAATAGAATAAGGAAATAGTCCATCAACAAGACCAAATCAGTAATGTCTCGGGGATCAACTCGATAAAATAAAGGAAAGAAAATAACATCAGTACATATGTCCACAAGTCAGATATAAAATAACAATAAGCAGAAATAATTATGTAACTGATACTCAGGAAAAATTCTCTCGCACAACCTCGTCCTCTGGTGCCAGTACTGCTCCAGCGCCATCTCATATCTCGTATACCACGGGGTAATCCTCCTCTGTTGTACCTGGGGACAATCTAGATCCAGGTCCTCAGGGGACATCGCAAGGTACAAGAAACACCCAAGCCAAATAAAATACATAAAAAATACATCCTCTGGACAAGCTATGCAACCAGCTATGTGAAATACAAATGAGAGCACCACTAGTACTCAGGCTGAGACCACTACAGGCTCTGTGTCGGGGAGCCCATAGCAGTAAGTAGTATCATGTATTCCAGTAGTATAGTATATATATAATTAGCCTGTAGCCTGTAGCAATTAGTATCATGTATTCCAGTAGGGTCGAACAGTTGAATCAAGCATGATGCAAGTCAAAAAATTTATTCAAGTCCGATATAGAGGTCAAGAAAGTGTCAACATATTGATGAGATACTATAAATTATTTTATCCTAATTTGCAGGTTTGCTTGGTTTTTTAGTTGAAACCGAAGCAATATAGTCGTAGACCTGCATGGGCCACCACAAAAACCATGTCACGCCTCAGTCCTAAAATACCGAGGAACTAGCCAGGTGGCAATGGTCAGCAGCACAACTCCAATAGGCAAACCTAATTTAATGGACCCGTTATAGCGCACTTAAGCTGTAACAAATATAAATACAAGTCTACACCATGTAACACAGTATAATTCTAGTCTCATCCAAGGAAAGAAACACAATTCAATATGATAGACCAGTCAAGATAATAGAATAAGGAAATAGACCATCAACAAGACCAAATTAGTAGTGTCTCGGGGATCAACCCGACAAAATAAAGGAAACAAAATAACATCATTACATATATCCACGAGTCAGATATGAAATAACAATAAGCATAAATAACTGAGTATGTAATTGAATACTCAAGAGAAATCCTCTGGCACAACCTCGTCCTCTTGTGCCAGTACTGCTCCAGTGTCAGCTCATGTCCTGTATATCTCGGGGTAATCCTCCTCTGTTGTACCTGAGGACATAATCCGGATCCAGGTCCTCAGGAGACATAGCAAGGTACAAGAAAAACTAGAGCCAAATGAAATATAGTAAATAAAAATAGATCCTTAAGGCAAGCTATGTAACCAGCTAAGTAAAATACAAATAATAGCATCACTATTACTCAGGCTGAGACCACTACAAGCTCTGTGTCGGGGAGCCCGTAGCAGCAAGAATATCACGTAATGGGCAAAGCTCTGATACAGAGACTAAAGCACCTCCAATAGTAAAGTATATATATACAATCAGCCTGTAGCATGTGTGTCTTTCCCCACCCAATGTAACCTCACGTCTGATGTCCAAGATGTCTTATGTCCATAACACGCAAGTACATGACCTCTAGCTAGTACAACGAGTCATAATGATATATATGTATATGCAAGTCTCATATCACGAATCCTGTAAGACTATACAGAATTACCATGAATAACTCAGGAAATATTCTGACACATGAATAGTGTCAAGTGTCCTATAGTATGAGGTACTTGGTAAAGCAAGCACGTAAAAATATAGGATCGTGGAATCAATCTCTAGTGACGTTACTCGACTCCGCATACGACGTCGACACCCGAATCTTGTCCGGACGCTAAGCAATATCTCACGGTCCTAGGTTGAACAAGTACATCACAGAAGTATATATAAAGAAAGAACACAAGCAAATAATGTAACAGGATCTCTGCAGATTTGGTAAGGTACACTTGCCTGGGTTCTGAACTCTGTCAATTGCTCATGTAATAGTAAAATATCCAGGTACGCCTCCGGACGCTGAAACAAATATCACCATTGCTCTTATAATACTTGAAATAGCTAGGATTGACTACCCATAAGTCTAATTTGGACACAGGGACAGAATTGACAGTTTTGGGTCAAAGCGGGGTCCACATGTGGCCCACTTCGTACCAAAAAATGTGCCAGAGAAAAAGTTTTTCTAATCTGTCAAACTTAGTGTTTATGAGTCTAGAACGATGATACGAACCCAACGGAATGTCCAGAACTGGATTTCGATGATCGATCACGAAATCACCGGTCAAGTGGAACCGTAGGGCCCGCAAAACGGTATTTTGTCAACGTTCTCAGAATAGAACCAAACTTGGGTTACAGGACCAGCGTAATGCTGCGAATTCTATAGTGCAAATTTTGTTGTGAAACGATAATCAGACACAAAATTATAACGAGTGTCAGAACAGGCCGATACGGAACTTTTCGACGGGTACATGTTGATTCTGGTGTGCACGCACATCCAAATCAAGTTCCACAAAATTCTACGCGTCCATGTTGACGATACACGTCTTTCAGTACAATTCGCACACGACGAAGTTGCCTCATTTAGCGGGACGCACCCCGTTTCAGAAAAATTTGGGTTTAGAAAATCAAGTTTTGAGGAAATTCAACAATAAATAAATTACAGCATACATCAAATTAAAAGAAAGTGTTTAAAGGGATTGAAACTATGTTATGCAGTCTAAATTACTGTTCAAGTAGAATTTTAAAATCGCATATTGTTATGAAGATAACGGGACTCAAACACGCGTACTTGGAACAGTTTATGTTCCTAAAAATAAGTTATTTTTTTCTGTTTTGTGTCACGAATTGTGATCGACACAAGACACGATAAGTTAAACTAATTATATAGGGTTCAAGGGGGTCATGTGGTTTTCACATAGGATTCGACGGGTCGATGTTTGGATTACTGTGCAGGAAGAAACAAGGGCGAGAAGAAGAGTACCTTGAGTAGTCTCTGTTGTTCATGATGTCGGGGCGGGCTTGCGCGGCGGCTTGCGGTGGCGTTTGACAGCAGCGGTGGTGGTCGACAGTTGTCGGCGGCGTGCTTCTGAGGTAGGGGAGATAATTGTGGTTGGTAGCGTGGTTATATAGGGTGAAGGGGAGGGAGTTACGGAGAGAGGAAGAGAGAGGTCAGACGGTTGACGAGGAGGGTTAGAGGTCGGGCTACGGGGGTTATCAGAATGTGAAGGGGTGCGGGTTATCGAGTACGGGTTTAGGTAGCCGGGTACGGGTTCGAGGTTGGGTGTGGGTCTAAGGTTTAGGTTGGTTTGGTTTTTGTTGTTTTGGGTTGGGTTTAATAATTAATAACCATATATATGTATATGCATATATAGCCATCTAAAAATAGTTTTGGACCTCAAAATAAATTCTATAATACTCTAATAATAGTTTTACACCCAAAAATATATTTTTTGTACAATAATAGTAATTAATTAAATAAATAAATATAATTATCAACCCATGAATAAATATTTATTCGAATTAGCTAAAATTACTAAAAAATCTTCCTTAATCTAAATAATTACATAATACCCATAATTAAATTAATTAAATTCAATTCAAAAAAATCAGGGTGTTTACATAGGTAGGCCAAGTGAAGCCAGGTCTGTCACGCCCCAGTCCCAAAATACGTAGGACCAAGAATACGTGACACGCCAGCTACGCATTCGACCAGACTCTGGTCTGACTCGAATACGTATAAGTTGTAAATATAAAAGGCACTATCTAGATATCCCATAAATGTAAACCTCTATGTCTCAATCCATAATGTACAACAGTATACAAGAATGAGCTATATGTGCTAGAGTCGGCCGCCCAATAACACACTAACTCGAATAGACTCGAGAAGAAGTATGAGTCTATAAAAACTAGGCTACAACAGCAGATGAATAATCAATGTAAAATAACCATAATGCCGGTAGATAAGATGTGAGTACTTGGTACCATGCTCGTAAGACATGCAACTCCAACAGCAACTCCAAATGCTCCGTAATCATCTATGCTGCAAAACTGGCAGGGAACCAGGTCCTCAGAGGGACGTAACAAGGTACAGAAATACAATATGCCAGGTAAATAGATAGTACAAGTGCGACGATAGGGTAATCTATCATAACCAAAATAGTGTGACACAGTTTAAAGACAATGTTCGACGCGTGGGCTGTCCAAAATAAAATCGTAGCTCCGGACACGGAAACACACGGGACATACCGAAGCTCTGGACAAGGAGTCACACGGGTGATACAACTACACTAGATACAGGATCACTACAGAAATAATACATATATATATATAAGCGCGTGCAGAGGAGCCCAAACGTCTAGTAACTATCTTCCCCTTCCCAAGCGGTCAACGATTGTGCGCTGAACCTGAACCTCTAACTACAGTCTCGACACACAGAATTAACTCAACAGACGCGACCCTAAGGTCATCCCAGTCTCTGGTCATGATGTCAATATTAGGATATAGGAATCTGGCACGATCACAGTGTATGAGTGTGTCCTGGGGTGTCGATGTACTCAGGTACGTGCATCGAGGTATTACAAAGCATCTAACAATTATTCTAAGACATTACGACGAGCGTCAACACCCGGTTGTGATCCGGACGCGAAATATCGAACGTCAACATAAATACGTGCACAATGTACATAATAAGACAATAAGTATATGTAAACTGAAATATAGGGTGGCAAGATACAATTGCCTGCGTGCGGCTGCTGACGACGGGGATCCGGTACCACGTCCAAGTCCTCAGGTCTCGCAGTACCTATAGATAGATACAAACCAAAATCAATAATCTATTCTACGTCAAGCAGGGATGCGACACACATCTACACCTAAACTCAGTCTCAGCTATGACTCACAGGGACAAGACGCTAGGGGGGTTGACCACAGTTGACTATCGGTACGATAGTCGAATCAACTAGTCATCTGTACACTCTCCTCGATTTAATTCTCTGTAATTAAATTAACATTTTTCCATCATGTACTATAGATCCCGATTATTTATTTAAAGGTAAAAAACCTAATTCTCCTCGAATACATATCTTAATTAAATTGTTATAATTCATGTAGAAGACAACCCTAATCTACAATCCACCTATCACAAATATATCTCTTCGACATACCACAAGTCGAATCCCCATGTCCTGGATCATACTCTACAATTATCATTACATGCTCTAAGAACAATATCGCAATAATATTCTCACAAGTTATATTTACCCTAATTCCAACTAAGTACATCACCCAAATCCATCCTTATAAAATACAAGATACATGATCACTACACTACATCTCCATATCCACCAACTTTATATAAACACAAACCCTAGCTAAATCCACACATCCATATATATAAAAAAAACATCCTATTTAAAACAATATTAAAATCTGGAATTAAAAATCAAGAGAGGGGGAGAGTCGACCTCGACGAGGGTGTTGATGACGGAGTACGGCCGGTGGAGGGTGGCCGCGGGGTGGTGCCGAGTGGTGGTAGAGGTGATGGTGTAATGGTGGTGGTGATGATGAAGTCGGACGGGGAGGAGGTCCGAAGTGGTGGTAATAGGGAGGAGATCGGATGAGGGAGGACGGACTGCTGCGGGTCAGCCGCACTGCCGGAGCGGGTCAGCCGTACTGTACAGTGCCGGAGGGAGAACAGTGGGTCAGCTGCACTGCCGAAGTTGGGGGACTGCACCGGAGCTGTGCGGGGGAAAAATGACTACACCGCCGGAGTCGGGTGCTGCGTGGGGGTCCACCGCCGGAGCTGCACAACGGGTCTGGACCGAAGAAGCTTCGATGGCGCCAGAAGAGTATGGCAGTAGGCAGCCGGACTGTAGTTGGAGCCGCTGCGGGGTGGGGGTTGCCCAGTCGGTCAGCCGGACGGGGGGTCCTTCAGGGAGAAGAAGAATAAAGGCAGAAGAAGAAGAATAAAGGAAGAAGGAGAATAATTTGCATGGAGAATAAAATGGAGGAGGGAGGAGAGAGAGGGGGGTTTCTAGGCTCCTTGGGATTAGGGCCTGCTTGGTTTGTTGTGAGGGTAATGTGATGGTTTTATAGGGAGGGGTGTATTGGATGGAGGGTGGAGATGTTCCCATTTAAAATAGAGGGCTAAGATTTAATATAAAGACTTGGTTTCTTCATGCAAAGGAAGGGGAAGGGAAATGTTGACTGCGGTCAACATATGGTAAGCTCTCCATTTGGTATTGGCCAATGAGGTGAGGACACCTAAAATCAATAAATTGCAATTAAGCCCCTTAAATTCGAAAAATTGCACGAACACATAAAATGATGCAAAAATTATGGAGAAAATTATTTTTGGTGATTTACAAGGTGAGGGGGGTGTTGGGTGTTTGGCACGGGTTTAATTTAATGGCCAACGGGATTAATTGAGGATTAAAATAGGATTAGGCAAAATTGGTATTCCCGATTAAAATAGAAATAAAGTGTCCCGCGCTTTTAAATTAAATGGGGGCACTTCGGGTCAAAATTTGGAAATGACACAAAGGTCAAAAATGGTGGGGACTTGGAGTCAGTCTTGGACCCTTTAGTTGGTCCGGCTCAACGGGTTAAGTTGGTATCTAAAAATTGAGGGTAACGGCACAGGTGTCCGACACAGAATTACATATGGATTATGGTTACAGAAATTTGTGCAATTAATTTAGAGCACAACGAATTCGATTTTTGTGTGACAGAAAAGTCCAGTGCCTAAATTGGCGAGTCAAGTCAGAAGTACAATAGTCCGATAGAATTTATGAGCTGATATTGGGCTCCGAATAATTAAACAATGATAGGGCGCCCCAAGGATTTTAATTAAACAAATTAAAATAACATACAAACTTAACTCTACTCTAAACCTCAACATCTGCTGCTAAATCCAAAAAAAATTCAGTCCAAACCTGACTATCTATAGAATTAATCGAGGGGGTTTACATTCTTCCCAACTTAGAAAAATTTTGCCCCCAAAATTAAAAGTAAAGCACGATAATAGCTAAGAGAATTTTAAAACAACTAGTACTCAATTTCCGTACATAAAATCGTACCTTGCTCCTCAAATAAGTACGAGAACCGCTGCCGAATAGAATCCTCGCTCTCCCAACTAGACTCGCCTGGTGAATGGTGTTTCCATGCCACTCTGACAAGTCGAATAGTCTGCCCTCTCAAAGTCTTGTCGCTGTGATCGAGGATCTCAACTGGCTGCTCTACGTGAGACAGACTGGGGCCCACTATAATCTTCGAATGATCAAGCACGTGGCTAGGGTCTGCGACATAATCTTCTCAGCTGTGATACGTGAAATACGTCGTGCACTCCCTCTAATGATGGAGGCAATGCAAGACGGTAAGCCACTTCGCCAACTCGTTCCAAGATGTCAAAAGGCCCGATATACCTCGGACTCAGCTTGCCTCTGCCTTCGAATCTGATGGTACCATGAGTAGCCGATATTCAAAAAAATTACATGGTCACTTTTCTTGAACTTCAACGGTCTGCGGTGCACATCTGCCCAATATTTATGTCTGTCCTGTGCTGCATGCAGGTGGCTCTGAATCTGCTTGACTTTTTCCACTGTCTGCATCACCAACTCTGGACCAAGTATCTGACGCTCTCCCACGTCACTCCAACAAACTGGTGACCTACACTTTCTGTCGTACAGTGCCTCATAAGGTGCCATCTGTATGCTAGTTTGGTAACTGTTATTGTAGGAGAATTCCACCAAGTGTAGGTGGTCCTCCCAAGATCCTCCAAAATCAATAATGCACGCTCTCAACATATCCACTAATATCTGTATCGTGCGCTCTGACTGACCCTTAGTCTGTGGATGATATGCGGTGCTGAACTTGGGACGAGTTCCTAGGCTCTCCTGCATACTCCGCCAAGAATGCGATGTGAATCTGGAATCATGATCCGATACGATGATGATAGGCACTCCATGTAATCGTACTATCTGCCTCATATACATGTCAGCTAAAATCTCTGTGGATTGCCCTACTCTGAAGGGCAAGAAATGTGCAGACTTGGTGAGTCTGTCTATGACAACCCAATCTGCATCCTTTCCGCTAGGACTTTGCGGGAATCCTGTGACGAAGTCCATGGTAATGTGTTCTCACTTCCACTCGGGAATGGGAAGCAGCTGCAATAATCCTGCAGTCCTCTAATGTTCAGTCTTGACTTGCTGACAAACTAAACAATTCGCCACGAGTCTTGCAATTTCTCTCTTTATTCCATGCCACCAGAAATATTGCCTCAAGTCGCGGTACATCTTTATACCCCCGGGATGAATGGAATAAATTGAGTTATGTGCCTCGGTCATCAACTCTTGGCGTAGCTTGCCACTTGGAACATATAGGCGATCTCCATATCTCAACGTTCCGTCTTCATGAATCCTGAGTTCCGTCTGCATGCCGGCCTCTGCCCTCTCTCGTAGACGTCGAAATCTCGCATCTGTAGGCAGGGCTGCCCTGATCCTCTCAATCAGTATAGACTGAACCTCGAGGCTGGCCATCTGTCCATCCGTGCCTGGCAATACAATCTCAATCCCAACCTGGAGATCCTCTAGCAATTGCCGCTGAGTCGTCAAAAAGTATGCCATGGGCTTCCTGCTTAAGGCATCTGCTACGACATTTGCTTTGCTAGGGTGGTACTGTAACTCAATGTCATAATCTGTCATCAACTCTAGCCAGCGCCTCTGCCTCATGTTGAGCTCCTTCTGCGTGTAGACGTACTTCAGGCTTTTATGATCTGTGTAAAACTTAACACGCTCCCCATAAAGGTAATGTCTCCATAGCTTTAGTGCAAATATCACTGCAGCTAGCTCCAAGTCGTGCGTCGGATAGTTCTTCTCATGAACTCTCAGCTGTCTAGATGCGTAGGCTATCACCTTGCCGTGTTGCATTAGTACACATCCCAATCAGCTCCCAGACGCATCACTATACACTATAAATCCTCCTGATCCTGAAGGTAGTGTCAAAATCGGTGTTGATGTCAGACGCTTCTTCAGCTCATCGAAAGCCGCCTGACACTCGTCGGTCAAGATAAACTCCTCGCCCTTACACGTCAGTCGCGTCATAGGCGCAACAATCCTCGAGAATTTTCTACGAACCTCCGATAATATCCGGCAAGTCCGAGGAAGCTCCTAGTCCCTGTAACAAGTGCAGGGGTTGGCCATGTCTCCTGCAACTATCTTCTCTGGGTCAACTGTTAGTCCATCTCCGGTGATTTTGTGTCCTAGGAAGGGTACCCCATCCAAACATAACTCACATTTGCGGAGCTTGGCGTACAGCCTCTCATGCCTCAGCGTCTCCAACACGATCCTGAGAGGTCTCTCGTGCTCCTCCTGGCTTTTAGAATATATCACGATATCATCGATAACTACCACCACGAACTTATCCAAGTACTGGTGGAAAATATTGTTCCTCAAGCTCCTAAATACTGTTGGCGTGTTGGTCAAACCAAATGGTCATGACTAGAAACTCATAGAGCCCATACTTCGTCCGAAAAGTTGCCTTCGGAACGTCCTCTCTCTGTACCTTGATCTGATGATAGCGTGATCTGAGATCGATCTTCGAGAATACACTTAGCTGATCCAAATAAATCATCGACGTGCGGCAATGGGTACTTGTCGGCACCATACGATGGGTACTCCCCATGGAGAAATACTAGCCCGACTGAAACCCTTGTCTAAGAGATCCTCTACTATGGACCTTCAACTCAGCCAACTCTATCGGTGCTAGTCTGAAGACGAAAAAATAACTGGCTCGGCTCTTGGAGTCAACTCTGTAACACACTCTTTCTGTCAAGTGGTAGGCCTAAAAGATTCTCTAGAACCACATCCTCAAACCCTGATATAATATGGTGGTACACTGGTTCACCTCCTGCATTGTATACCCCTAAGGTAGATGGGCACTATGCTCCCAGGCTCTATGAAGAAACTCAAACGCATGGTAATCCGGTGGTCTAAGGATGACACAACCACGACGGCGATCAAGCATTGCGTAGTATTGGCTCAACCAATCCATGTTTAGGATAATGTTATAGTCTAGACTTTAACCTCAAGATAAATTATCCTGTTCTATTTTCAACATCAATCCCCAAAAGAAAATATTTCCTTGCCTAATGTATAATTTCTCTTCTCCTCAAGGTTTTTCCTAAAATTTTATTCCTCGAATTTCTTCTTTTCGTTATTCATCTCTCCAAGTCACAAGTACAATAATGGTATCACTCAAGCACATACTAGAATTCCTGGAATCCGATCATTATCTTCCAAGTGAGATCCTAAAATTTCATCTCCTCTAGCTCATAATCATCGTTCCTAGCATTGCTATCATATACAAGCACTAGTTTCCATCATCAGGCTATGCATTTCCATAAATTATTCTAGGTCTTGATCAACAATCCTTCCAGCTCTCAGTACTTCCAAGATCTCTGCTACCTCAAGCACGAATAGGGTATTACTGGTTCCAATTCTCTTGCTGGCTTTCCACGCTAGATCTAGAATCTAAAAGAATCTATCAATCTATCCTACTAAGGTAACAATCTTCTCAGGAAATATTACACGAATTCTGTCTTCTGTCGTCTGTTCTTCGATCTTCTTCTGGAGGAAAACCTTCAATCACAAGCATTCGTCTTCCCGAACAATAGGGGACGAGAAACAAGGATAGCGATATTAACAAAAATTGAACAAATACAAATTGGAAGTCCAAGGGCGATAATCATATACAAAGAGTTTTTAAAATCGATTATGGATTGAGATCCTATTCAATAATCATAATATCTATTCCTAATTTGCAGGCTCGCTTGGCACAGTCAGGTGACCAAGACGATTTAAAACGGACCTGCATGGGCCATCACAAAAACATGTCACGCCCTAGTCCCAAAATACGTAGGACCAAGAATACGTGACATGCCAGCTACGTATTCGACCAGACTCTGGTCTGACTCGAATACGTATAAGCTGTAAATATAAAATGCACTATCTAGATATCCCATAAATGTAAACCTCTATGTCTCAATCCACAATGTACAGCAGTATACAAGAATGAGCTATATATGCTAGAGTCGGCCGCCCAATAACACACTAACTCGAATAGACTCGAGAAGAAGTATGAGTCTATAAAAACTTGGCTACAACAACAGATGCATAATCAATGTAAAATAACCATAATGTCGATAGATAAGATGTGAGTGCCTGGTACCATGCTCACAAGACATGCAACTCCAACAGCAACTCCAAATGCTCCGTAATCATCTATGCTGCAAAACTGGCAGGGAACCATGTCCTTAGAGGGACGTAATAAGGTACAGAAATACAACATGCTAGGTAAACAGATAGTACAAGTGCGACGACAGGGTAATCTATCATAACCAAACAAGTGTGACACAGTTTAAAGACAATGTTCGACGCGTAGGCTGTCTAAAATAAAATCGTAGCTCCGGACACGGAAACACAAGGGACGTACCGCAGCTCCGGGCAAGGAGTCACACGGGTGATACAACTACACTAGATACAGGATCACTACAGAAATAATACATATATGTATATAAGCGCGTGCAGAGGAGCCCAAACGTCTAGTAACTGTCTTTCCCTTCCCAAGCGGTCAACGATTGTGCGCTGAACCTGAACCTCTAACTACAGTCTCGACACACAGAATTAACTCAACGGACGCGACCCTAAGGTCGTCCCAGTCTCTGGTCATGATATCAATATTAGGATACAGGAATCTGGCACGATCACAGTGTATGAGTGTGTCCTGGGGTGTCGATGTACTCAGGTACGTGCATCGAGGTATTACAAAGCATCTAACAATTATTCTAAGACATTACGACAAGCGTCAACACCCGGTTGTGATCCGGACGCGAAATATCGAACGTCAACATAAATACGTGCACAATGTACATAATAAGACAATAAGTATATGTAAACTGAAATATAGGGTGGCAAGGTACAATTGCCTGCGTGCGGCTGCTGACGACGGGGATCCGGTACCACGTCCAAGTCCTCAGGTCTCGCAGTACCTATAGATAGATACAAACCAAAATCAATAATCTATTCTACGTCAAGCAGGGATGCGACACACATCTACACCTAAACTCAGTCTCAGCTACGACTCACAGGGATAAGACGCTAGGGGTGTTGACCACAGTTGACTATCGGTACGATAGTCGAATCAACTAGTCATCTGTACACTCTCATCGATTTAATTCTCCGTAATTAAATTAACATTTTTCCATCACGTACTATAGATCCCGATTATTTATTTAAAGGTCAAAAAACTAATTCTCCTCGAATACATATCTTAATTAAATTTTTATAATTCATGTAGAAGACAACCCTAATCTACAATCCACCTATCACAAATACATCTCTTCGACATACCACAAGTCGAATTCCCATGTCCTGGATCATACTCTACAATTATCTATACATGCTCTAAGAACAATATCGCAATAATATTCTCACAAGTTGCATTTACCCTAATTCCAACTAAGTACATCACCCAAATCCAACCTCATAAAACACAAGATACATGATCACTACACTACATCTCCATATCCACCAACTTTATATAAACACAAACCCTAGCTAAATCCACACATCCATATATATATATAAAAAAATCCTATTTAAAACAATATTAAAATCTGGAATTAAAAATCAAGAGAGGGGGAGAGTCGACCTCGGCAAGGGTGTTGATGCCGGAGTACGGCCGGTGGAGGGTGGCCGCGGGGTGGTGCCGAGTGGTGGTAGAGGTAATGGTGTAATGATGGTGGTGATGATGAAGTCGGACGGGGAGGAGGTCCGAAGTGGTGGTAATAGGGAGGAGATCGGATGAGGGAGGCCGGACTGCTGTGGGTCAGCCGCACTGCCGGAGCGGGTCAGCCGCACTGCACAGTGCCGGAGGGAGAACAGCGGGTCAGCTGCACTGCCGGAGTCGGGGGACTGCACCGGAGCTGCGCGGGGGAAAAATGACTGCACCGCCGGAGTCGGGTGCTGCGTGGGGGTGCACCGCCGGAGCTACACAGCGGGTCTGGACCGGAGAAGCTTCAGTGGCGCCGGAAGAGTATGGCAGTAGGCAGCCGGACTGTAGTCGGAGCCGCTGCGGGGTGGGGGTTGCCCAGTCGGCCGGTCGGTCAGCCGGACGGGGGTCCTTCAGGGAGAAGAAGAATAAAGGAAGAAGAAGAAGAATAAAGGAAGAAGGAGAAGAATTTGCATGGAGAATAAAATGGAGGAGGAAGGAGAGAGAGGGGGGGTTTCTAGGCTCCTTGGGATTAGGGCCTGCTTGGTTTGTTTTGAGGGTGATGTGATGGTTTTATAGGGAGGGGTGCATTGGATGGAGGGTGGAGATGTTCCCATTTAAAATAGAGGGCTAAGATTTAATATGAAGACTTGATTTCTTCATGCAAAGGAAGGGGGAGGGAAATATTGACTACGGTCAACATATGGTAAGCTCTCCATTTCGTCTTGGCCAATGAGGTGAGGACACATAAAATCAATAAATTGCAATTAAGCCCCTTAAATTAGAAAAATTGCACGAACACATTAAATGATGCAAAAATTGTGGAGAAAATTATTTTTGGTGATTTACAAGGTGAGGGGGGTGTTGGGTGTTTGGCACGGGTTTAATTTAATGGCCATCGGGATTAATTGGAGATTAAAATAGGATTAGGCAAAATTGGTATCCTCGATTAAAATAGAATTAAAGTGTCCCGCGCTTTTAAATTAAATGGGGGCACTTCGGGTCAAAATTTGGAAATGACACAAGGATCAAAATGGTGGGGGCTTGGAGTCAGTCTTGGACCCTTTAGTTGGTCCGGCTCAACGGGTTAAGTTGGTATCTCAAAATTGAGGGTAACGGTACAGGTGTCCGACATGGAATTAAATATGGATTACAGTTACAGAAAATTGTGCAATTCATTTAGAGCACAACGAATTCGATTTTTGTGTGACGGAAAAGTCCAGTGCCTAAATTGGCGAGTCAAGTCAGAAGTACAATAGTCCGATGGAATTTATGGGCTGATATTGGAATCCGAATAATTAAACAATGATAGGGCACCCCAAGGATTTTAATTAAATAAATTAAAATAACAGACAAACTTAACTCTACTCTAAACCTCAACATCTGCTGCTAAATCCAAAATTTTCCCAGTCCAAACCTGACTATCTATAGAATTAATCGAGGGGGTTTACAAGGTCAATCCAGGTGAAACCAAGTTAAACCAAGCCATGTTCGATAAACCATGTAAAGTCATGCCAAGTCAAGTCCAGTCAATCACGTCACGTGTAGCCGGACAAAGCCGGGTGAAACTAAGTAAGGCCAAGTCAAGTCTGGTCCTCTAAAGCCATGTAAGTTCATGTCTTGACAGGTCAAGTGAATACGTGTCCAAACAAAAGCCAGAAGAAACAAACAAAAACTTGAAAAACTAAGAATTCCTAAAGAAAGAACATGATCGATATACCGTCGGTACAGTCCAGTACGCTGACGATATACCGGTTAAGAGATAGGAAAAATACAGCAAGTTCAGAATTTTAATAAATCGGTATACCGGAGTATACCATCAGTACGCCGTTCCAAGTAGGCAAGAAAACTGCTGGAAAACAAAGTTCCTCAAATCGGTATACCGTCGGTACAACCCAGTGTACCGTCGGTATGCCGGCCAAGACAAATATGTAATAATGTTGACAAGATCTGTATATCGTCGGTATATTGTAGCACACCGTCGTTATGCCGATAAGTTTCACGAAAAAATATAGAAGTCAAAATTGGTATACCGTCGGTATACTATAATATACCGTCGGTATGCCGGTTTCTGACGGAAAATAGGCCAAAGTCAGAATATGATTTCCGAGACCCAAATCAAATCCCGAAAATTACCAAAACTAAGTCTAGCAAGAATTCAAGTCTAGGAGTAAGTCCCATATCACAATATGGACTAAAACTCATGGTCACAACTCCGGTAGCGTCTCCGTTATCGAGTTACCAAAATGGGACGGGACATAATTCTACCAGTATTTAAAATCGAGACGATCAAAGGACTAAAAATCACAAGAAGAAAAAATACAGTAAGGCAAGTATAAACTAAAAAACAACAACCAAGCTACAGGAAAAAAATGACAGAAAGTAAAAGAAGCTCACAAAATCGACAAGGTGTACTTGCCTAAAGAGAGCTCTCAGCCTAAGTCTTCTCATCCACCTCCTCGAAGGAATTCAGAAACCACACTCCAGGTCTCAAGACCAAGCTCCAAGCTCAAGAGAGAAAGATGAAAAGAAGAGAAAAGAGATAGAAAGGAGAAAGAAAGAAAAATAAGTACTATATATAGGAATCTCAAAAAGTGAAATAAATATCTTCAGGATCGATATACCGTCGGTGTACTGGAGTACACCATCGGAATACCGGTCAGGTAGTAAAGTTTTAATTTAAAAAAAAAATTGAGCTTACTCGAGAACCAAATAAAAGCAATAAATAACACAGAAATACGTATCAGCATAAAATACGAATACTGTGAGACGAGTCTGACAGCGGCGGGGTGCGAGGGCGGATGGCACCAATGACTCGGTCCTCCTCCTCCTCGTCCCCGTCGTCGTCGTCGTCTTCTTCTTCCTTCTCTTTAGGTTCGTCGAGATCAGGGAGGGAGACGGCGGGGCGGTCCCCGAAGGCCCTGGATATCTTGGCGTCGACGGAGGTGGTGTTCCTGTCGGCGTGCTCCTCGGCGGCAAACTTAGAGTAGGAGGCGAATTCCCACGGGGACTGGGGGGAGAGGTCCTCCTTGCTCTCGTACTCCTCCTCCTCCGAGCTCGCCGTGTAAAAGTGGAAGTTCGGATCCATCGCGGCGGAGGCCTCCGCCTTCACCTTCGCCTCCTCCCCAGCCTCCCACCGCCACCTCCTCCTCCTCCTCCTCCTCTGGCGGTTGGGGTTGGGATTAGGGTTAGGGTTTGGGGGTTAGAAAATTTTAAGAGAGAAAGTAAAAAATTTAGAATGAAGGATTTTAGTAAGGTTTGGGTGGATTGGACTGTCCTGAGTAATTTTTAGGCTGTTCTGAGTAAAAGTTACAAAAATCTGAACTGTCCTGAAGTAATTGACTGTCCTAAGTAAAATGTGGAGTGTCTATAGAATTTGTCATAGAAAAATATTTTTTTCTATGAAAAAAAAACTATTTTATGTGAAAAATAATGACAATCAAACATCCAAATTAAATTTTTTATAAATTTATAGTATTTTTTCTAATAAAATAATTATGTGAAATTAATTTTTAAAAAATATTTTTCACCTTACAATCCATCGCACCTACATTATTGCTGGAAATTTTGTTAATAAAAATATTTTTCAGGAAAAAAAATATTCCAATCAAACACAGCCCTTCACTCACCAAAATATTTCATTCAATATCATCGTGCATCCAAACAAGCCAGCCCTTAGACTATACTACATATATAATTATATACTATACAATCACATAACTCACTGCTAAAAGGTTCTTTCTCATCGATCAACCCCTCTCTCTCTCTCTTCTCTCTCTCTCTCTTTTCTGATTCTCTGAAATCCCACAATTAAGATTACTCGCCATGGATCACTTCAACACAAATATCTGCTTATAATTCACATAATTCAGTACACAATAATTTTGGCTTTAATTTTCACGGACTGACGAGCTTCTTCTGGTCGTCCTCGCTTTCTAGTTCCGTTTCCGGTACACGCTTGTATCGGTAGAAATGGGCGCAGACGAGGAAGTAGAAAAAATTGAGCAGTCCCATGGCCGCTATGACATAGTAGAAGTAGTCCACTCTGCCCAGGTTGATGTTGTTGTTCAACCATGAAGTCTTCTTCTGGAGTATGGCCACGAGAAAGCTGCTTATGTAGTTGGCCCCGGCCAGGCTGCAGTAGAAGAGCGCGTTGGCCAGGGTCTGCATCTGCTCCGGGAACTGCTTGTTGTAGAACTCGATCTGCCCCACCGCGTTGAACGCCTCCCCGACGCCCATCAGCACCAGCTGCGGCGCGAGCCACAATGCCGAGAGGGGCGACATCCCGTTGGCCCCTCCGTTGGCCCAGCTCGACTCCCTCCGCTTCCCCTCGACCAGCCCGGCGACCACCATCGAGCCCGCCGAGATGACCATCCCGACGCCCTGCCTCTGGAGGAGCGTGATCCCGCTCTCCAGCCCCGTGATCCTTCTCGCCAGCGGGGTTATGATTCGGTCGTAGATCGGTATGAAGAGGGACAGCGCGAGCAGCGCGATCGCTCCGATGGAGGCGGGCGGGATCTCGAAGTGAGACCCGATGTGCCGGTCCATTCGGAGGGACTGGAGCACGGAGAAGGTCCACTGCTGGGCCAGGGCGATGAAGCAGACGATGCCGGAGGCCCAGATGGGCACGATACGCAGGAGGCACTTCACCTCTTCGACCTGCTGGACGCTGCAGAGCCTCCATGGGTTTGCGACCGAGCCGTCCTCTTTCAGTTCCCCCTCGCATATGATTGCAGCCTTGTTCAAAAACCTGAGTGTGGCGGCGTGGACACGTGGATTATATACAATGTTTGTGTCGTACTTTTGTGTTCGTTTCACAAAGGATATGATACGCTTTTTGTGCATGTTGATACGCTGGTCTATATGCCTTGTTCGACTTGAACGGGATGGATGTATCCCAATTAAAGCAAAAGAATATGGCAACTTTATACTATTTCATTCCACTGTATACGTATGGACACAACAGTCAACAAGGACAGGTGGCTAACTCTCATACTCGTGTATCTTTTCTACAATTGATTGATTGATTGATAATTTAACATCTTGTCGTGCTTGATTTCAGTGCTGACAGTATGCATGCCGCTGTTGCATTATGTTCATCTTAAATCAAAGTTCTTCAGCTGTTCATACATTTTTGAGTTAAATTATTTCAATGGCGCCTCAACTATAAGTGTTGAGATGTCTTTTGCACTACATTTCGATTTTAACATTTTATATTTTATATTTTATATTTTATATTTTATGTTTTTTTTTAAAGTATTTTTCGTTAATTTTGAAGTACATTAAAAATATCCAGAAATACAAAGTACTAAAATTGAGTTTTCCTACTATAAAATGTGTTTTTGAATTTAAAAGAACAATATGTAAAATTGGAATGACAAAAAAGAGTTGCCAAAAATGTCTTACGCTATAATAAATAATTTAGTCTACATTTGTGTTACCTGAACTGAAGGGTGAATGGAAGTTTGGTAATCCGATCGCTCTTGGTCCCAGGATTGTACAGCGCCTCCTCCTGCAGCAGAACGTCTTCCGGCGCCGGCAGCAGAACCGACCTCTTCCGAGCGGCGGCGACGAAAACCTGAATGATGCCGGAGAACACGCTCCCCTCGGGCGCCACGTGCACGTACAGCCTCGTGCCCAGGAAGAACAGGACGACGGCGAGGAACATCAGGCCGGCGGTGACGCCGAGCCCGATCGGCCAGCTGATGTTGCTCTGGACGTAGACGATCACGGTCAGCGCCACCATGACCCCCGCGGTGGAGGTGCAGTAGTACCAGTTGAAGAAGCTGTTGAGGTCCCGTCGGCCCTTCGCGGTGTTGCGGTCGAACTGGTCGATGCCGAAGGGGAGGCTGCAGGGGCGGACGCCCGCCGCGCCGACCGACAGGAGGACGAGGGAGAGGATGAGGACCCCCAGTTGGTTTCTGGTGGCCCCCACGCACTTCCCGGCCAGCTGTTCTTCGGCACCGCAGCTCGGCGGTTGGAGCTTCGGGACCACTGTGGTCAGTGTCAGGACCATCAACCCCTAAATTATTGCCACAATGATTAAGCAACCTCACAAAAATTTATGTCATGATTCAAATCACAATTCAAAATAAGGACTTTCAATAGAGATACGGTACGTGGACGTATTTATCTGTTTAGATCGTTAGAAGAAAAAAAAAATCAATAAATAAAATGCATGTAATCCAACGACTGTTTATTGTCGATGTTTGAAATTTTAAGAACTCGTTAGTTCCTCTTGGACTTTTGCAATCTAGAATGTATTCAATTTCTCTAAGACTATAGCATGTGTTTGTCAGACACATATCTGCACCGCTATTGTCGTGTCCATAATGTTACAATGTGTTGTGCTGGAGTGTTCGATTGTGTGACCTTGAGCTCTACTCTGTTCCAAATGGAAGCAGCAAATGACAGCAGACAGTCAACAAAATCGACATAAGCTCCAGTCGGAAATGTGGATTAGCTCCGAGGAAATGAGAGAAGCAATGCTAAAAGTTGAAATGATGGGTTCTATAGTATAACACTGTAATATTCGTTGTTCATGAACTTTGTACTATGATGTGTCTGTCTCTCTTAAACTGTGACCTTCTTTTCCTAGATTTCACCTCCATTTTGGCTTCAACCACTTCCTGCACAGTTTGCACTGCACTGGCAACAGGAGAAACCGTAAATATCGAGGTTATCCATACGACACGCATGCACATACTAGGACGGCAACCGCCATGTTTCACTCACTTTTGTGCATGCCAATCAATTATTATATGATTACTTTTCATCCAATGTTCTTCTAGACACATGTATTGCTGAAAACCTTTTTGTGTATAAAAAATACTTGTGTTAAATCATACTAGTTTATCCAATATCATTTATTACTCCCATAAAGTATTCATTTCTTTCAGTGTCTGTCTTTGAGATCTCCTATATTATTATTGTTCGAGTTATATGTATTTATCTTTCCATTTACTATTTTGTTTCTTTTTCACTTTTAATTTATTAGTGTTACCCTCATTTAGTGTTAAATTTTGAAGAATAAATGCAGATAATACTTACTAAATGCATGAAATGAAAGGTTGCACAAATTAAACTAAAAATAGGAAAAGGTAAAACAAAATTATGAATAGTAGTAAATGGGAGGATAAATACAAATAACTCTTATTGTTTAGTTATTGCTTGGAACATGGAACTTAAAGATGACCACATTTGAGAAAGATTTCGTATAACAAGCAGAATCGTGCTCGTAGGATGCTCTGTTTAATGTTCCAAGAAGACTAACTAAAGTGCTGAAAAAACACAAACGTATTAACTTTTTTATTTTGTAGGATAGCAATGGTGACCTCATGTTTGGAACCTAGCTAGAATGTTAGTTTCCTTGTCAATTTGTTTTTATATTGGAATTGAGCAAATAGAAAATTCCAGTGAAATTGGTAGGATACAGAAAAGATTAGCAACACAGAGTCCTAAGGAAAGAGAATGAGAACTTGATAGCGCCCTTCTGTGAACAATAACAGCTAGTAGTGGAAGATAGAAAAGCCTAAATTTCAAATGAACTAATTCAAATTTAAATGGATCTCTTTTTTTTTTTTTTCCTAAGATTGATTTATCAACAAAAAGGTCTCCAAGAAACCAGAGCAAACTTGAATTAAAGAGGCAATTGTAGGAAAATCTATCCTTCATTTTTTCTTAATTCAAGCCTCATGAAATCCCCATGAACACTTCATTGAATGAGCGGAAGGAGGGGATGTATGATCATTTAATAAGGTTGGAGTGTTGTGGGCTTGTGGAATGTAATAATCATGCTTGCTATCCAAACAACTGTGAGTGCTAGCTAGCTTGTCTTAGCCCCAAAATTGGTCAATTATTGAGACCCAAGATTCAATGCAATCACATGGACAGTGATGCATAGCATTCCTAGTCCTAAAACAACTTTGTCACGAAACAATCAGTACTACAATACTACTTATTCCCGAGAAGAAGAAAGAAAGTAAGTAATTACCAGAAGAGTAGCAACAGAGGAGTAGGCCAGGGTCCGGAACCGGCCCAGGTACGCGTCGGAGAGGAATGCGCCGATCAGCGGGGCGAAATTGGTGGTCCCGCTGAATATGTTCGACATGTTGGCCGCCGCCACCTGCTCCATGTGGAACCGGCTCACCAGGAACACCGTGAAGTTCGCCGTCAGCCCCGTCGTCGCCACCCTCTCAAACGTCTCGTTCCCTAATTGATTCGCAAAGCATATATGCCCAATATTATCAAACTTTTCACGAAGGCTAAATTAATTTTGATTCACACCAGAACCTAACCCTCTTAAGAATCGAGATCTAGTTCATTGGAAAGAGTTTTCACCTATGATGAATGGCATGCATTTCCATCCTCCGGGTTTCGGCATATTATCCGCCGGCTTGTCGTCCTTGTCGCTTATTTCCTTCTCTTTGGGCATGACCGGTGAAGAGTGGAAGAAGGGAGTGTGCTTGAGCCATGAGCTCTTCTCCTCGGTCGTCATCGATCGATCGATCGGCTTCTTCTTCCTTCAAACTTGGAGGTTTTCTGAGGAGACAGTGGAGATATGGAGGAGGATAGGGGGGGTATATATAAATGGCTGGAGGAGGAGGAGGAGAAGGAGAAGAGCCGAGGAGGAGGAGGAGGAGGCAATGGGTGAGGATACACGTGGGTGACGCATTTAGAGTCAATGTCGATGCTTAGGAGTGAGAGCGAAGGGGATTTACTATGAATGATCATGGAACTAAGAGTACGTCGTGGGGAAATTAATACTGTATCAGACTCTGCTGGAAGCAGGGCCGATCCATAAGATTTGAGTTGTTTGGTTGTCCCTTATCTTTGTTGGGTTGGTCTAACCTGTTGCAGGCAGGTAATGCTGGACACAAGAGGTTATCCTAAGTAGGAAGGTTATTCAAGTTGAAAGTTTTGTCAGACTCACTTCTGGGTCGATCCTGGAAGTGGACGGAAGCAAATTCTTTTTTTGGTTTGTTGGTTGGTTAATCCCTCCAAACTATCTATCCTTGTCTGACAGCAGATGTGACATTTTAAAAAATATTATGTAGCATTATCTAACATGGCACTCGACGTGGTAAATTTTAATCCAAAATATTAATCAACCAAAACTTTTTAATGTTAATTTTAATTTGAGAAATTTTGAGTCGTTTCCCACTTAATTCAAGGTGCATCCCACCGAATTATCATAATGCATGAAATTTCTCACTTTTGACGGAAATCGTCAATGACTAACAGTCAACTCATTTGATCTATATAAATAAAAAGAAAAATTTTGAGTTGCACTTCACTTATTTTACCATAATTTAATGTGCACCCTACTCATTTGAGGATATTATGGTCATAATTCAAGGTGCACCCACTTACATGAGAAAACTTTGGTCATAAATGCGGGTCAAAGGAGTTGACTGCTACTAAGTAACGATTTTCATAAAAAGTGATGGTTTCATATATTATGGTAATTCAGTGGAGTGCATCTTGAACTATGGTTAAAAAACAAATTTGAATCACACCCCTCTTTATTTAACCATATTTAAGGTGCAAATTCTTTGACCAAAAATTTGACGGAAACTGTCTCCAACTTACGGTCAAATTCTTTGACCATAATTTTTTGACAACAATACTCCATTCGTCTTTTTTCCCCACTCCCATCCCGCACTGCCCCCTCCCCATTGCGTGGCACCGCCGCAACGTGCTATGACCCCTCCCTGCTGCGCGCTTCCATCGTCACGCAGCCCCCCTTCCAGCTGCGTGCTCCAACCGGAGCCCATCCCGCGTTGGAGAAGAGAGGGGTGAAAGAGAGAGAGAAGAGGGGAAGGAGAGAGAGAGAGAGAGAGAGAGAGAGAGAGAGGGGGGGGGGGGGGGGGGGGGAGGGGTAACCGTTGTTGTCGCCACCGTTGAGGCAGCTGAGGCCGCCACCGGCTCCAAACTGTTACTATTGTCGATGCTGCAACCAACCTGCTCCTCTCGACCCCCACGCCCCCCTTCCCACCCACAACATCACATGCGTCCTCCCTCAACAACTCTCCCCTCCCCTCTTGCGTGCGTCCCCTGTCCTTGCCATCGTCGGCTCCCCTCCCCCAGCCGAGCTTCCCTCATTTGAGTTGTCGTCGTCCCACCTCCTTGTCGTCGTCCCCACATGTACTTCACGATGGCCGAGAAAGAGGAGGGGGAAGAGAAAGGGAGGCTCCACCTATAGCCGGCAGGGGGGCGTGGCGGACAACATCAGTTAGCAGCCACTGGGTCCGCACAGGGAAGAAGAAATGGATTAGAAATTAAGAAGGATATTCTGGTCACAAATATTTGGTCTAATGGGTTGACCGTAAGTTGGAGACGATTTTCGTTAAAAGTGAGGGTATCGTACATTATGATAAAACAATGGAATACATCTTGAATATGGTTAAATAAAGTAGGGTACAACTAATAAAAATAAAAAAATAAAAAAAAATTGGAGAAGACAACTCAAAATTTTTCTTTCTAAATTTTAATTTTAATTTTAAAACTTTTATTGTCAACTGTCATATTAACTGTTACTTTGGCTTACTAACATAAAAAAAAAAGTATAGTTTGGAGGAACACATTGAGACGATTAATCTTCTTTCTGGTTAGGAGATAACTTGCGCCAATCTGTGCCGACCTCAACTCACCCGTCGGTTTTTTTTTTTTTTTTTTGGTAAGAAAGGACCGAAACAGTCCTTGGAAAAGACTCTCCACGTACTCCGTTCAATTGTCTACACCTTAAATCACTCTACTCAATCACCACCCTCCCAGCTGTTTCACCAAACTATATATCAAGCTGCAGAAATACTCAATTTGAATTTTATAAAAGAGAAAACTAAGCAGCAATTTCAACCGTTGATGTGGAGTTCTCCCTGGAACATTTGTTACATAAACATTCTGAGAGGTCGACCATAGAATAGAGAACCAAAGAAACAGTCTTATAAGTGATTTAGACTACGATGTTTCGAATCCAATTTTGAAGAGGACAAGCTCGAGTTTGGATGGATATGACCCGGAAAAGTAAAACTGGTCCCCAAAATTGAGTAAGGACTCAGATGCACATTAAATTTTAATCAGAAATTGTGTATAGAGCAAAATTTTTTTGCTGAAATTACTGTCATAACATAAAGTTCAGTAAAATTAAGATAGGAGGGGGGGAAAAAAAAAAATTCCTTCCGAAATACGTTTTGGTTGATTTGCTAGATACATTTTGATATTGATTACAAGTTTAATTCTTTTGTCCTGACCGTATAGAAAATGCCTTTCAAAAGGGCTTCTTCTTTTTTGAATTGTTAGAAAAATATCATTCTTAAGGACATTTTTTTGACAAATATTTTTTTTATCACCTACGTGACAAATTAATACATATAAAGACATCCATCAAAAGGATATTTTTTGCACATAAAACGTTCTTTAGATAGCCGTTTTTTAACAAATTTTTTTTGGCAAATTAATACATATGATATAATAACGCCCATTAGAAAAACATTTTTTGTGCATAAATGTCCTTTCGATAGACCTTTTTTTGACAATTATTCTTTTTTGACAAATTAATACATATGATATAACAACGTCCATCAGAAGGACGTTTTTCCTTCCGATGGACGTTTATCTTTAGCATAATTTTTATTTTTATTTATGTTGTCATTTTTATGCTCTTTCGATGAACGTTTTTGTTCTCAGAATGTATTTTATTAAAACTTTGTGCTCTCACAGTAACTTCAACAAGTTTCTTTGCTCTACATGCAATTTCTTGAATTTTAATCCCAATTATTTGTTGAAGGGATAGGTCAGGGGCGGATCCAGTAGGAGCGTGGGGTGGACTGCAAAAAGAAGAAGAGATATTAAGACTTTGGATCTCAGATAAGTTTCGAAATTTGTATTTTTGTCTCAAATAAGATCCGAAATTTGTATTTGGGTCTCCACAATATACATAATTAGTGTTTGGGTCTCAAAAATGTCACTAATGTTCCAAAGGTGTCACCAAAAGTGTACCAAAAATATCACTAATTATTTTTGGTGATATTTTGAGACCCAAACACTAATTATATATATTATAGAGACTCAAAACACAAATTTCAAAACTTATCTGAACCCAATATCTCAAAAAATCTTTTTTTTTTTTTCTTTTTTCTTTTTTCTTTTTTGTTTTTCTTTGTTGTGTATGAGTTAGCTCATATCTAGCCCATCCTAACCCAACCTAGTCCACCCCCTGTTTATATATTTTTTTCCCCAAATTACGTACAAGTTTCAGATCCGAGTTCGAGGCTAGCACTACCTGTACCTGATCCGGCCGGTTAGCGGTCCTAGTCCTAGGCCTAACCCTTCGTATCCAAGGGCTGAAGGAGTAAGTAAGAGAGGATCCAAGTCAAGGACAACCACCCTTGCAGAGGGTGGCGTGGGTGTTGGGGAGGGGGGTTTGGGAAGAAAAAGGTAGAGGCAGAGTTATGGGGGGTTGGTAGTGCGTGGGGGCCCACAGTGACCTTTTAGGCTGTAGGGTTTTGGAGATGGAGTGGGACTTGACAAGTGATGGACTAGGGGAGCTAGGGCACTGTGGAATGGAGTCCAGTGTGCTAGCTTGACTAGCCTTTGCTTGGGGCACTTTCCAACCAGTAGCATTTATACCCAAAGGAGAGCTAAGATCACCAGTTCAGGGACTTTCAGGTCTGTCATGGCAAAATGGGGGGTTGGAAAGAAGGAAGGAAGGCGTGGATGCATGTACGTACCTTTGCTTTTAATTCTCTACAGGAGAAGAAGTAGGAGTTTACCAAAACTTTTTCCAAAGCAAATGGACCCTCCCTCACGAGCCATATATAATGTGGATGGACCACGCTCATCGTGGATAAGCTCGATTGGTAGGATTCAGACCGAACCGGCACTTGTCATTCCAGCTACACAACTTTTCCCTGTAGCCCCTGCGCGCGCCTCTTGTGTGTGAAAGGATGAGTAGGAGAAAAAAAAAAAAAAGAAGCTGAAATCTTCAGGCAAGTACGCAATATACAGCACTGGTTGGTTTTTCCTAGGTTGTGTATCAGTGCGTGTATGGACCATAGTTTTTCTGACGTCGTGTTTGGTTGACATTGAAGCAGAGGGAAAGGAAGGGTTATTAAATGAGACTTGGAACTAGTTTTGTTCGGATTTCAAACGTACCATTTTTTCTCCTGGGCCGTTTTGTTTTGTCTATACAAAAACCACCTCAATTGACAAATATCAGAGAGGCATCATTTATCGTTTTTACTATTTTTCTTATTTAAAGTGAGAACTAAACTCGGCCCTTGATCTCTAGTAGACATTAAAAAAAAAATTACATGAGAAGTTGCAAATTGGAAAAGTTGTTAACTACAATGATTTAAGATAACCTCACTAATTACTTATAATCTAAGATAACAACCTAGAGTAGATTCTTGAACGGTTGAGATGAGTTGGGATCGTAGATTCATAAGGTAGATTGATGAGATTAAATTTCATCTTATATATATATATATGTCTTAACATTTTCTCTCTCTTCTTTATTTGTTTCATTTTTCTCTTTCTTTTTACTCTCCTCTTCTCCAACCTCCAAACCCTAGATCTAGCCTTGGAGTTTTAGTTTTCTTCCTTCTCTTTGGAAGATGTTAGGGCTAGGGTTCTCTTACAGTCAAGGCAAGTACATCTTGCTCAAGTGGAGAAGCCATAATTTTCAGAATTATTTTTTTATTAATAAATTAAAAATGTGTTTGATCAAAAATATTTATCTTGATATACTCTTTAAATTTAGTAATTGACATTTTCGGTTTGGATGAACGGTTTGGAGAAGATCTACGTTTTAAAGTTAGATTTTTTATGAATTTCGTAGTTTTGATCTCTTAAAACTTAAAATTTCTGAAAAATGATTATCCCATGCTGTAAAAAATTCAATTTTATGCGATTTTGGCTTTTAAAAGGTCAAATTTCGAGTTAAAATATAGTTTTTATGGCCAAAGCAAGTTTTTAGAATATTTTTTCGTCGGCTGAGGAAGAAAAACAATGTTCTGCGTTCAAAACTGCGCCAGAATCCATTTTGAGCAAAGTGCTCACAATGACCATTTTTTTGACCATTTTGATCAAAATTGCGCCAGAATTCATTTTGAGTAAGTGCTCACAAAGACCATTTTTATGACCATTTTGATCAAAAGTACGTCAGAATTCATTTTGAGCAAGGTGCGCACAATGACCATTTTTTTGAACATTTTGATCAAAAGTACGCCAGAATCCATTTTTAACAAAGTGCACACAATGACCATTTTTGTGACCATTTTTAACAAAAGTGCGACATAATGCATTTTCAACAAAGTGTGTCATTATCCATTTTTAACAAACTGTGTCAGAACCCATTTTTAACAAAGTGTGCCAAATTTACTTTTTAGCCAAAGTGTGTCATTATCCATTTTTAACAAACTGTGTGTCACGCTCCGATTTCGCCGAATCGTAGGGGCGTCCTCCGGCGTGACCGCCGTGCGGGCCTGGGGTTGCGCCCGCACAAGGCTAAAGTATTTTGCATAACGAGCACATATTCAGAGTACGCAGATAAATTGAAACACAGATTTGAAACATGAAAAAGTTTTCTTTATTGATAATGAACATCTATTACAAACTCCTGAACGAGTTAGCTAATATGCCGCACGGGCTTACAAAAGAGATGACTCAAAATGAGATAGCAGTCCTGTACATTACATCCCTTTATAAACTCAAAATAATAAAGACCTCCAGGCTGGAGGAAGGCTTTGCCACGGAGCTGCATTGTGTATGGAAAGTTGCAAGCTCCTTCTCTTAAAGTACTTCAAAAGCGGCGCGATCAGGATGCGCCTACAGCTGGACTGGATTCGGGAAGACGAGTTCGGCTCCTCGCTCGGTTCGCCTTGGTGCGGAGAACCTGTTTCAACGAGGGTCAGTATGTCGAAACATACTGGTGAAGGCGAGCTAGCCGAACTATACCAATCAACACGTTGTTTTAATGAAGCATGCAAGTTTTTTTGGGTTTCTATCTTGCCTTAGTTCATTTACAAGCAACAGTATATATATATGATACTGAAATGAACGTGCCACCGTTCGGTGGATTTTACCTGACCGTCTGAATTACCTGCACAATACTTACCATGCCTTCCCTGCCACGAAGACACAAGTTAGTTTGCAACAGGTTTAAATATACAAAATGATCACTGGCTTGATTGCCATAATGGACTAGTCTGTGACGAAGATGGTTTGCTACGTGCAAGTACGTGAGGCGCCGCATACCACCTTGTCCAAGTACGTGAGACTAAACGTGAGTTCCGTCCGGAGTCGGAACGGTGCCAGTGCCCCAGCAGCCGCCCGCAGGAACTATACCTTGTGCACAAGTTATCCGTGATCGCACATTAACAATCATTCGCCCGGAGGCTACGTTAACAAGCATTCGCCCGGAGGCTACGTGATTCGCCTTGAGGCTACATGAGTACAAGACAAGCAGTATTGCATGATTTATTTACATTGCATCTACGATAAATTCATGCATTCAGGATATAGCTTTGTACATTCAAACTTGCATCTATGCATATGATAAACATTCCGAACGAACAAGCATGCAAAGATATAACCGTTCACAAGTTTAATTGACAAGCAATACAATTCAAGTCTATTCCCTTTTATCTTGGTATCTTTTATTATTTCTTGGTATCGTTTGATCGGGACAAAGGAGAATGCAAGATTATATAGATGTGAAGCTTGGAAGCAGGGCTAGCTAATCGGGTTGGTAGCCACTCACTTGGATAGTTGGAAGGGAGAAAGAAAGAGGCGCTTCACGACTCCGCTCGCAAGCCGCCTACTGCTCGTTCACCTTCATCACGAACAGCTCGATCAATACTCCTTCCACTCTTTCCAATCTCGGAATATAAGTGCAGTTCAATGAACGAAAACAATGAAAACTATCGAAACCGTTCAAGGAAAACAAGCAAATCCCAAAACCAACTCAAAGTACGAAAGCAACAAGCGACATCGAAAATCGAGGCAATAAAAGATAGCAGCGGAGAGGTCCCTCCTGACTCTGCCGCTAAGTCGATCCCGGGGGCACGGTCCACTGAATATGAGAATCGATTTCGAAGAAACAAATCCATAACGAGGACGAGTTCTTAATTCAATCTATCCCGATCGAACGATACCGTCTTGTGTTTCTTAGCCGCGCTCTCCGCACCGGGAGAACGGGGCGCTGCACTGTGTCAGAACCCATTTTTAACAAAATGTGCCAGAACTTATTTTTAACAAAGTGTGCTCATTTTTAACAAAGTGTGTTAGAACCTATTTTTAATAAAGTGGTGCAATAATCAATATTTTTAACAAAGTGTGCCATCACCCATATTTTTAACAAAGTGTGCCAGAACTCATTTTTAACAAAGTGTGCCAGAATTCATTTTTTAACAAAGTGTGTCAGAATCCATTTTTAGTCAAAGTGCGCCAAATCCACATTTCTATCAAAGTGCGACGGATTAACCTTTTGACAGTTTTCTTCAATTAGTTGGATTTCTTATCAAATTTTATGATCTTGTATGATCTAAATAATGGCAATTGCTTGATGTGACCTATGATAGAACTATAGGCTCAACTAATTGACTCTAGATCCTGACTTGACTACTTGTATCCATGCTGATACTCCTTGATATTCCACCGAGGTGCTATAAAAAAAATTTATGCACTAAGTGTACTATATTGCTCATGCACTTAGGCGCTACATATACACTGAGGTGATATGTTGTAAGTATATTCTTGTTACATACTCGTTAGTACTAAAATAAAAATTGCTAATTGTTCGGCTCACAGTTTTTTGTCATTCGGTTGAAAAGAAAATAATCGGTTTTGGAGGACAGTCAATGACCGAGCTTGAGATGTAATCTCTTAGACTGAAGACATGTTTCTTTCTCCGATACACTTTTAATTTGTAAAGCCTACTATTCTGGATAAGCGGTTTGATAGATTAGTTGTTCCCATTAGTAGCGTCAAATTTTATTAAAATAATACCATTGAATCGCGAGAAATTATGGAAATCAACTATGCGAATGTCTCTTTCAACAGCTACCACATCAGCTGGACTCCCCTGACGGCTGTAGACCAAAAAGCCCAGAATCCCTCCCAGATAGTCAAGTGATGACAAAGGCAGTGAGTGCCAAAAGATTGTCCGTAGAGTTGGAGGGTGGATCAGATCGAGAAAAGCCATATATATATATATATATATATATATATATATATATATATATATATATATATATATATATATATATATATATATATATATATGTCCTTAGATAGTAGTTGTAATACCCCGTTCCGCTCAAGCGGACTGCCGACTCAAACAGCAAAAGTGCAACTGTCCCGACCCGCTTTGCCTCGATCAAGAAGCAAAAGATATCCAGACTTGTCCCTACAGGAATCCGGCTTGGACTTTCAGAGGCTCGCTTGACGTATCGCTCTACCGAGGCGAATCATCGCAAAGGTGGATGGCTACGGTGAACTTGTCTTTGCTTAGCCAGCACACATAAAATCTGAAATATTCATGCTAGTCGCTAGATGATTTACCCCCTGCATGCTAATAAGAATCCAACGCACCTAGCTAAGGGAATAATCCCAACTTGTATTGCTTGCTAGAACATGGAAATGAAATACTGCTTATATGTTCAGACCCTCGCATGCTAACTCCCTTAACGGTTTCAACTCTCGGCTTACCTTCGGGTCCGAGCAACGTGCCTGCTTATGTTCCTTAGAAAATGCATGCTTGTCTGCTTGAATGTTGCCTTATTTTCATCCAACTCCGGGAGACTACTAAGTAGTCGTTCCGTGCATGTTTGACCCTGCAAGTATCCAGGACCGTTAGGTCACCAGGCAGCCCCAAACCAGGGGAATGCATCAAGGCAAGATATTCACTGTACAGAATCATGATTTAAGTATCCCGTGTACTCGTGTTCCCGTGCACTCGTGTTCTCGTGTTCTCTTGTTCTAGTGCACGCGTGTTCTCGTGTATCTCGTGATAATTGGAAGACCCCAATTATGTATGTCGCGGACTAGTTCTACGGACGGTCACCGGGGCACTGGGGCCGATCCGATCCGGATGGAGCTCGTGTGTAGTCGTCGTATTCGGGACTGGGTAGCTTGCAGCGCATCGTGTACTCTCGTAGCATGCTATCCTTGTCCTCGGCTACGTCCATAATGGCTTTGCCAGCGACCGTGTTCATATAGATAAGTCATCCTCGCTTAGCGGCTATCCGCGTGCGAGTCACTGCATTGCATCAAGAATAAATAAACACCTGAACGATCCTGTTAAAACGACCCTCGTGTTTGCATATGCTTGCCTCCTGAATGCTTATACTTGCCCGTGCATGAATTAACAATATTTGCCTTGGACAGGGAAGGAGATGGTAAGTCTCGCCGTGTTTCCTCAAACAACGCACGGCGCACTGCCCGACACGATAGGCTATTCAATGTTTGCATGAAACTGATCCTAAGGCAACTAGAAAGACAACTTAATAGTTGTGCACGAAACTTGTATAACATGTTTGGATTTATCGAGCGGGCGAGTAGCTTCTCCACCAGTGCATTCAATGTACTGATAATCCACCAGTTTGTGTGCAGGGTGCGGAAGAACCTCGTTCGGTGCGGACGCCTCCAACGTACGTGCTAAGGCGTGGATATCACTTCGAAGCAACGGTGCATCCGGAACAGAAGCACATTTACAAGACATAATATTGTGAACATAGCCCGAACTCGCCTGAACATCGCCTCTACAATCATTCCACAATTGTAGCCACTTGGCACGCTTTTACTGTTTCAGAGAGAGGCTTGAGCGACTTGTAATCTCGGCTATACGCCGCCTATAACACATGTTCATATCAGTAAAGAGCTTGCTTTACTTCAACTTGTGTTTCAATGCTTCCGCTATATTTGTCGACTCAGTGAACCTGTTACCGATCGCTATGCGTTCATGACTCCGCTGCACTCGGACAATCTGTGCGACTCTGTGGCTTAGAACTCTTACCGCCAGCCAATGAATCACGGCCTTGCACGGGCGCGGTTCACGCTCGTGCGGCATCACGCCCGGATGGGTCAAGCGATCATTCCGCGGGACCGCTGGCGAGGGTGATTCCCGCTTAGCGGGAACGGCCGATTTGCCTGCGGGAGATCGGGACGTGACAGTAGTCTAGTGGTAAAAGGCTTGGGACATGGGGGTGGGCAGGGTTCGATTCCTGGGAGAGTCTTGGGTAGTTAATTAAGGGGTATTGGGGGGTCTCGGGTATATATATATATATATATATATATATATATATATATATATATATATATATATATATATATATATATATATATATATATATATAGTCCAAGGGTTGTGGCCTGGTAGTTACAATGGGGGGTCATGTGGGGTAGACCATGGTTCGAGCCCCCCCTTGGACGTCGGCTGGGTGACTTTGTGCCACGGGCGTGCCAAGCCTACTTGGATGGGGTAGGGGCTCCATAATGGGTGATCCGGGTTGTAGACCCCTCTCCGAGGAAGAGAATCTCCATGTTGAGCACTCTGGGTTGGAGACCCCACTCCGCTCGGGTTGGTTGGGTAGCCCTGCCACGGATTCAAGTAGGCCAAGAATGGACATTAAAATAAAAATAAAAATAAAAAATGTCACACCCCAGTCCCAGATTACACGGGACTAAGCCACGTGGAAATGGCCATCTACTTACCAAGGGGACTCCAGTCCGACTCTGAATATGTATAAGTTGTAAATGAGGGTCACTATCTAGATAACACTGTATACGTGTCTATGTCTCAAACCACAAGGATATGCAATAAAGAAAGGACAATATGTATTATGGTATGCACCCCACACTACACTCGTCCGAATAGACTTGAAGAAAATAATATGAGTCTACAAATACTGGCTATACTATTTGAAAATAAGCAAAGATCATAATAGCTGAACAATGAAGAAGTGAATACAAATATCGAGTAACAATACCTGTATACCGGTATAATACTCATCAGCAGCTCCAGTCTCCCGTCAGCAATCGACCCGACAATCTGGCAGGGAACCAGGTCCTCAGAGGGACGTAACAAAGTTCAAAAATAATATGCCATAATAAAACAGAAAGAAAATATGTGATACGCCGGTGTAATCTAGAATAACCACCTAAGTGAGACACAACTTTGAAGACAATGTTCGACGCGTGGGCTTTCCAAATATAAAACCGTAGCTACGAGGCACAGAGACACACGGGGCGTACCGTAGCTCCGAGCACAGAGTCACACGGGTGATACTACGACTCCGGATATAGGATCTCTACATAAACAAGAATATATATATATATATATATATATATATATATATATATATATATATATATATATATATATATATATATATATATATATAGCGCGTGCAAAGTAGCCCAAGTGTTTAGTAACTGTCTTCCCCTCCCAATGCGGTCAACGAGTGCTCGCTAAACCTGAACCTCTATCTAACAGTCTCGTCATACTGAAGTAACTATCAACAATTACGATACTAAAGTCATCACAGATTCTGGTCATGCTGACACTATCAGGATACAGGAAGTCTGGCACGATGACAGTGTCTGAATGTGTCCTAGGGTTCCGATATAATCAAGTAGGTACATCAAGGTATCAAAAAATCTCTAATAATCGATATTAGACGTTACCGACGAACGTCTGCACCCGGATACGACCCGGACGTGAAATAACGATTTCGATCCCAAGCGCACGTAATGTATAGATAAAATAAATAGTAAATCTGTAACTGAGATACAGAATGGCAATGTACACTTGCCTGAAAGCCAGGTGAAGATTCGAACTCATCAAGGAAGTAGCAGCGCAAGATAAAAACTGGAGCAGATATCTCCGGATGCTGTCACAAATATCACCAACAGTCCCGGAATGAGTGAGATACTCAGAAAAGCATATATATACGTCCAATTTGGACACAGGGGCAAAATTGCAGTTTTTGGTCAACACGGGATCCACAAGTGGGCCTGTCTTGTACCGAAAAATGTGTCAAGAATAAAGGTCTCTAAACTTAGCATATTATAGGTCAAACAAGTTATAAACGACGATACGAACTCAACGGTATGTTCATATTTCGAATCCGATGAGCCGGTCACAAAAATGCCTGTTGGAACGGATCGTGGGGCCCGCCAAACGGCGATCCGATACTGTCTCAGAATAAGGCGATACTTGGGTCATAGGACAAGTCGAAAGTCGCGAGTCCAATGGAAAAAATTTCAAAGTGATACGACAAGCGTGCACAAAGTAATTGGATAATTATAAAAAGTTACGATACGGAGATTTTTAACGAATACAGGTTTGTTTCGTCGTGCACACGCGATCGAATTGAATTCCATCAAAGCCCACACATCAAAAAATATCGTACACGTCTTTCAGTACAATCGGTATGCGAGGTTGTCCGGTTTGTAGGGACCAACTCCGTATCGAAGATTTTTAAGTTTTATAAAACTATTTTTCTCATGAATTGGAACTCTAATTACTAACAATAGAATGCAAGCTAAATTATTCTAATTGAACACATTGCAAAAGGGTTAAGTAGGGTTCATACCCGAAGAATCGGTTCAAGGGTCGGATGAGCGAGAAGGGAGATATCACTTCGCGAATAAGGGAGGTTGAACTCGGATTTCTGAACTCGGGTTCGAGTCGCGGTTCCTCGCGGCCGCGGGGAGGAGAAGTTCAGCCACGGTGAGGCTCGGGGACACTAGAGGGAGGTCAGCCAGCAGGGGGGTGCTCGCTGGCGATCGGGCTCTCCGGGGGTCGCCGACGATGCTGCAGTAGTGGCCAGAACAGTAACAGCATCTGCGACCGCAGCAGTAAGCACATCAACAAAAACAGCTGTTGCGGCAGCAACTCGGCCGTGGGGGGCCAGGATGGCGGTGGCCAGCGGCTACGTGGGGCGAGGGCACGTCGGTAGGGTGGCCGACGAAGGAGGAGAGGGAAAGGGGAGGCCGTGGAGGTTGTGGAGGCGGTGGTGTTGGTGTTATTGGTGGTGAGGGTGATGTAGGTGGTGGCAGTGGTGAGCTGGTGAAGTCGTGAGGTGGTGATGGTGGTGGTGCTCTGCTGTTGTTGGCAGTGTTGGTGGTTGTGCTCGTGGTGGTGGAGTCGTGGTGATGGTCGAGGGTGATGTTGGCCGGAGGGGATGGTGGTCCGGCGGGGGGGGGGGTGTAGGGGTGAAGAAGTAGAATGGAGAGGAAGAAGAAGAATAGAAGAAGAGGAATAGATGGTCGGTTGAAGTAGAGGGAGGGGAGGAGAGAGAGAGGGTGGTGGAAATTTTTAGGTTGTCTTGGGATTAGGGTCGGGCACTTATGGGGGGTTGTGTGTGTGTTAAATAGAGGGAGTGTGTGATTGTGATGGGGTGGGGATTTGAATCAAGGGTTAGGATTCTTCATGAAGGATTATTACATTTCAAAGGGAGAGAGCATATGAGGGTGACCGGTCATATGAGGTTGGGGGGGGGGGGATTCTTCATTGGTTTGCACCAATAAGAGGGTGCCACCTAGCACCATTTTTGCTTTTAAGTCCCTTAACATTTGGGTGTTTACACATGAAAAATAAATAAAGAGAATTTGATATGAGAAGTTGTGTTTGGTGTTTTGTAGAATGAGAGGTTGTTGTGTGTTTTGTATGAGCCTCATGAATGGGTGTTGGGTTAAGTTGGGGTTAGGTTAAGTTGGTGTCCCCAATTTAATTAAATAAAGTATCATATGTGCTCTTAAATTAAATAGGAGTACATGGGATCTCAATTGAGAGTGACACAAGGGTCATGGACGGTGTAGGCTTGGTGTCAGTCTTGGGCCCTTTAATTGGTTAGGCAAAACGGGTTGAGTTTGTGTCCCCAAATCGATGGCAACAACATAGGTACAAAATATAGGATTAAAGAATTAATTTTTGTGACTGAGAAGTTGTACAATTAAATTAGATCACAAGGGAGTGTGTTCGTGAGTGACAGAAAAGTCCAGTGCCTAGGTTGGCTTGTCAGGTCAAGAGTGCAAAAATTTATTGGAAAATAAAGGCTATTGTTGTGATCCAATTATTTTAGCAACGGTAAGGTGCACCAAGGATTTAAATTAAAGAACCAGTCTACAAAACCCTAACTTCTAAACCTTAATCAACCTGAAGCTAAACCAAAATTCTTACCATATGTAGTCTACCTAAAATATTTTGAAAGAGTTTACAATATATATATATATATATATATATATATATATATATATATATATATATATATATATATATATATATATATATATATATATATATATATATATAAACGGGATATGAGACATAGGCTCATATTCCTTCAAAAAACAAATGTACATGTGGACCAATAAGAATGAAGTGTACTAGTGAACGTAGGTGCCCACGGGATGCAGGAGTTCATTCCGATTGGTCCACATGTGTGTGGCTCATATCCCGTTTACTATATATGAATCGGGATCAGGTGACACATACAATATGACAACTAAAAAAATACGCAATCTCAGCCGCACGTCATTTGAAATGAATGATTCAGATTTGATAGAGTAATTTGTATTAATTAGTATACAAGTCAAATTAAATATTCCAAATATATATATATATATATATATATATATATATATATAAGAAAAGAGTAGTGAAAAATAAGACCGAAAAAAATAAATGAAAGTAGTAGTCAAAAAGTACACTTTTCCTAATTATGGACCTTATCTATTTTCTATTTACTCTTAGATAAAAAAATGATACTATACCAACACAAGACATTTGGAATAATAATAATAATAATATATGGTACATGCAACCTAAATTTAATAGGGTATAACAGAAGATATCACTTATCAGTGAGGAATTTTAAAACTTTGTTTATATACTAAATCAAATTTCTTTGAGACATTGTAGCACCCAAAACAAAAATGAAATTCTTCGGTAGAATATTCCGTTACGACCATGTACATAATACTACACACACTAGGATTTTGTGACCACCAGCCAAATTAATTTAGAAATTCTCTTTTTCTTAAAGTGATTTTTTTTTTTTAGATGTCCGACGATACGCATGAGACTTTTTTGTACACTGTATTGTATGTCATTTGAGTCCATTGTCCCTCACATTTTATAACGATTTGATTCGAATATCGTTCATCTAGTCAAAAAAGTTATATCTCTTCTCACTGACCACAAAAATTAATTGAAATCGGTTCTTAAAGTAATGTTTCTTATGAGACTTATATTATTGAACAAATTGCTGATAGTCGTGCAAAAAGAGAGGTTTCTTAGATATCTTTATTGATTTCTTCTTCTTCTTCTTCTTCTTCTTCTTCTTCTTCTTCACTCCTTAGCTTTGAACTCCGTATATGATGTGCCATAGCTAATTGTTCGGCTCTCAGTCTTTTGTCATTTGGTTGAAAAGAAAATGCGAAATGATTTGTGTATGACTTTAGTTTGGTGCATTTGGGACAAGAGGAACTATCACGACTAATCTAATTGTTCGTGATGCTCTCATCAATGAATTTGACTAATACTTGTACTTCCAAACGTGTGATGCCTCTAAGCTTAAGAAGTATATAATGATGGCCACTAATAATGGTAGACTTGCTATCATATCCGTCGGATCGGGGTAGTGCTGGACCTAGACTCGGACCCGTACTAGATCTAATATCAAGTTTTAGACCCAAACTCTTCCCATATTTTGTCGGATCCTGACTTGGGTAATGTTCAACTTTGCGGACCCGTTGGGCGTACTTTTGAAATAATCTTAAAATTAATTTCGCTGGAAATAAAATGGCGATGATTTTAAGGGGTCTGGGCCCACTAATGTTCATCGTGATGGCATTTTATGTGTAGGGTCTGTACCTACTTGTCGGATCCTGATTTGAAATACATAAAATGTAAGATTATTGGCACGTAAGTAAGGGGCGACATACAATATTGTTTCTTTTACATACAATTGCATGACATTTTACTTAACAATCAAATATTCCATGAAATATTTCAACATCATGATCTAACGAATAAAAAATGTCTTAGCAAAGATAATAAAGAAATGTATCCACTTGCTTCCCTTGCACATTCAGAAGTTTGCATCAAACATGTTACATTAAAAATATGAAAGTTTATTAAGAAATAAATTCCAACATTTAACTTCCAACACGAACATTCAAACAAAAAAAGAAGGCGGCTAATTTGCAACTTGATATCTTCAACTATTGTTGTCTTTCAACTTAATACTCTAACCTAAAACTTGATACTCTGTATTTTTTTTCCAAAAATATTCTTCCTCCTCACCCCGGCTGCCCTCTCTTACGCCCCCCCCTCCCGCCATCCCGCATCTGCCCCCTCCCACGCCACCTGCCCTCAGTCGACCCCTCCCGTGCCCGCACCTCCCTCCGTCGTCGGTTGCCGTCCACCACCACCCCCACTCCTCCCGCCACGGGCTCCATCCCCCAAAAAAATTATTTTAGGTAGGGATAGTTTTGGATTTTTTTTTAAAATTTATTTTATGATATGAAGTTAAAAATATTTAATAGTTGATAATATTAAATTGTTAAATAAAAAAATTTAGGATATCAAGTTAAAAAATAGTGATAGTTGAGGGTATCAAGGTGCAAATTAGCCCCCCAAAAAAAACATTACATAGGCAATTCATTCTTCTTGTGATAAACATTCAAGGCTATCAAGATGGGGTCTCTAGGTTGGGTCATAATTCTATTATCCAATCTGGACAAATGAACATTGGGTTTGGGTCCATGTTCAGGTCCGAGACGTTTACAAAAATAGGCGGACTGGACCCGACTTAGGAATGTATACTGTAAAGGGGTCCTACTATTTTACCTTATCCTTGCCCACTTAAGTCGAGTTCCGGTCGGGTTTAGATTGATCATCCGGATAGAACTAACAGCCCTAAATGCTGGAGCAGATGTCAATGAATAATAAATACAAAAATAATATCCATCACTTTGGATGATATAATCTATATGACAGATTTTAATGTTAAAAAAAATGTAACTTAATCCTAAAATCTCTCTTTCCACCACACAGTAAATCTATTCTTAGCTTAAAATTATACCATACAAATAGATTTATTTCATCAATAAACAGGTGTGGATGAATCAAAATCTGCAATAAATATGTTCCTAGCTAAGATTTATATCACATTAGTAACGTGCACTGCATCTGCGTAAATTTTTTTTAATATAAAATTATTATAAAAACTGTCATTCCTAGAAATCGAACTCAAACAATAAAGAAAATATCTTCCATCTTAACCAAATTTTTTTTTTTTTTTGAGATGCTCGACGATATGCACAGGACTTTTGTGCACGCTGCGTTGCATGTTATTTGGACCCACTGCCCCACATCTTTTCCACGATTTGATCCCGAGATCATCCGCCTAGCCAGGGAGGTTAGACCTCTTCTCACTGACCACAAGAGCCAGGTGAGTTCGATCCTTAACCACTTGAGTTAGAATCGTCTAATTATAAATAAATGATATTAACCACTTGAGTTAGAATTGTCTAGTTATAAATAAATAATATTAGATAGTTAAATAATTAGTTGTTTTAAAAAAAATAGTTTGTGCAGTATTTACATACAGTTTTCAAGCATCATTATAAGAGTATCCAAGCATCATTATAAGAGTAGAGATAAAGCGATGTATTTCATCAATAAACAGATTTTGATTCAATAAAGAGATGTATTTCATCAATAAACAGATTTGGATGAATAAAAATCTAATATGAATATGAGGAGGTTGAGACTTGAGAGGGGGGGGGGGGGGGGAGATGAAGTTGTGTTCTAAATCTGCAGTGGATTTTTGGGTTCTTAGTCACAAGAGTGAGAAAGCTAGAATATCTTGAGCAGCGGAAGAAAAATATATGCCATTGCACTTGTTAATCTCGCTCACAAGATGCTATGGATTTTGACAATTGAACCAGCCTTTGTGGTCCCTTACGGAGTACAAATCATAGTAGCCATAAGATGAAAAGAGGACAGACACGGGGCTAAGGACAACAACACTAGACAAGGATGCCAATAGGCAATAGCCTGCAGACGAAATTGCAGTTCTTTTAACATGCAGTTGATTTTGTAAGATTCTTAACAAACATTAACAAGTTTAATTGGCTCAAATTCTTCGCTACACGTAAGAAACAGTAAAGGGAGTCAAATCCCTGTCTTATGGGCCTAACACAAGTCATCTAAAATCAAATAAAAATCACATAGAACAGCCATATTTTCCCTCCTCTCACCTTCTTTCCGAGACATACAAAGTGTCCACGGAAGTAAGCTGTGCTTAAAAATTCCTACCACCAAATGTTAGGATGGCTCGACATCTCTTGCTTTCAGCAAAACTGCAACAGACCTGTTTAGTCCTCTATAATTTCTTCCCGTATTTCCTCTTCTTCGCATATTTTCTATAGGGGAAACAGTCTGTTGAATTAAAACCCAAAGAACCCGAGCTCCGTTGCTCTCTCCTTTTCAAAGGTCTCAAAGTACTGGTATATTATAGTTACTGCAAGCAAGATTCCCGTGCCTGAACCAATCGCACCCATGAAATCTGCAAGGACTGTCAGCGCGCCAATGCATATGCCGCCAAACGCAGCTGCTGTCGGGATGTACCGGTTCAACTCCTTCTGTAGGTTGGACTCCCGATGGCCAGGCATTACCATTTGTTGTTCCTGAAAGGAGGGGGGGGGGGGGGGGGGGGGGGGGGGGAATTAGACTGGAAAATAGAGCCACGCAATGCTCTTAAAACTTGCTTCTGGAAACCAAAACCACAAGAATATCTATTAAGTAGACAATGAATGTTATATCAAGAACATCAAAGGTTGAAAGAAGAGAGAGAGAGAGAGAGAGAGAGAGAGAGAGAGAGAGAGAGAGAGAGAGCACAATTGTTCATGATGACCAAATAAGACCAGCCAATAGGGATCCAATAGGGATTATACATGCCTAATTCACTACATCACTTAAAACTCAGGAACTACGGTGCTATGTTGCACAGCTACAGGAAAATGGTGTTCCTAACTATATCATGTTCGCTACCCGTATGTGTGTCCGTATTTATGCAACATAGGTAACTACCTATTGTATATTTGAAATGTCTGTATCCCATTTCATGTCGTGACCCTATCTGCAACTGTGTCCAAGTTCGTCTGATATAACTAAACTGTCTTTTAATGTGTTAAATCAACTAAAGTGTACCACAAAATGAGTCAACATCATACATTATGACAGTGACTACCTACTTCATTTTAGATATACGGGTTAATTGGTTGCCTAGGTATTGACATGCGAAAAGAAAAATGAATTGCAGGAAATATACTCGCAACTGAAGAGAATTGGGATAGCATATAACTCCTCAAAGCATGCCCACTAAGATATTCAGAAATTGACAAAATAACTTTTCTATTTCTTTGGTTATCCCTTGAATCCTGCAAAGGAGAGGATTCACATTATAGTTTGCATATCTTATTATTGACAACATGCCAGAGAAAACTTTCAATTCACCAAGGAAAATAGTCTGCTGGTGCCCAAAGTACAATCATGCCAAGAGAACCGTCATTAAAACATAAAAAATTATGTCCGTATCAAAGTAGAAGGTATGATACATTCAAGGACCGTTGATAGTAACTCCTCAATAATGAGGCAAACATGACTATATTTTCAAATAAGGTTTTCATGGGTAGGGAAAGACGGAAAGTCCCTTATATTTGTATAGGCTTAAAAAATATTCTACATTTTATTACCGTCATACTTCTTATATACCATATTGTGCAGTATCTAGGTTTTGACATAAGCCTCAAGACCTAATTTGGCTCATAGAAATAAAAATAGTTCAGTGCAGACTTAAGATAGCATGACAGGCAGGACTGTACCTTGAGCTGCTTAGCCACATCCCTTGCAGATGATCCAGACACTTCAATCCAAGTCTTTGAGAATAGTGCACAAGCTGACAGCATAAATACTATATAGAAGAGTGCATGGAATGGGTTTGCTGCCATATCTGCCAAGCTGCAAAACAAGATTTTCAACAGAGAAACTCAGAAGATGAGCTATTGATGGAGGAGAAAAACTAACCCCATCAGTCAGAAAAGGAGTTCAGAGAATAACTACTTTGACTTGAATTATATCTCACAATTGCGTATGAGAGGGTAAAAATCACCTTGATGGTGCTGTAATGTAGTAAGCGATACCACCAACAGGAATGAATTGACCACCAGAATATTCAGATTCCTTCCATTTACCCAGCAGATTCACGAAGAAATTTCCACTGAACTTCCGGTACAAGAGCTGCATAGGTTGTTCGGATATTAAATGTTTTGCTGAGATGATGATGATGATGATACTATTATACCAAAACCTTGCATCTTTTTGTAAAATATCTCATACCTGGGAAATGAAGTATAGGTTGGAAACCAGAGCGGACTGTAAAATGATGGGCATATTGGAGGTGTAAAATAACTTGATTGGGTAAGATCCCTGTTGTCCACGGGCAGTCTTTGATCTCACAGGAAGAACAACCCGAAACCCTTGGAAGTAGATCACAATGAGAAACACCAAGACTGTAGCAAGCAAATTTGTCACATTTGGAAGATTCTGTCGGTAAAAGGCTTCACGGAGAGCTCGGACTTTGTCTGTTCTAGTTATCAACAAGTGGAACAAGGCAATGACTGCACCTTCAAACTCAGCACCTCGGCCACTGTTTATAGTTGTAGGGCTAAATGCCTTCCAGATGATGTTCTCACTGCAATAGAAGTTGAAAGTCTTCAGTCATAAGCATATACCGTTGACCAATAAAGAAAACCATAAAAGTCTAAGCTTACCAGATGTTAGTGGCAATGAAAAGAGAGATTCCAGAACCAAGACCATATCCTTTCTGTAATAACTCATCTAAGCAGATGACGATGATACCAGCAAAGCAAAGTTGGAGAATTATGAGAATAGCATTGCCAGCACCAAGTTGGCTAACACTACCATACATCCCCGACAGAACATAAGCAACTGCTTCCCCAATTGCAATCAGAATACCCAGTAATTTTTGTGCTCCATTTCTGTAGAATTACAACAGATAAACAAATGACATCAAAGTATAATGCATAGAACAAACATAAGAGATACAAACAGAATGCACTTGTTTATGCATCAAAGTAGTGTGAAATTCAAGGACCGCCAATTTATGCAAGGGAATAAATCACTCAACCAACAAGTAAGATACTTCTCATTTCTGTCCAACAGAGAAATCTTACAATTACTATATAGGAGGAAATGGTTCAATCATTTGTAAAATAGATAAAATATTGGAATTTTTGTAGAAAACATAAAAGTCATTAAATGGTCCTTAATAGAGCTGAACCAAAGAAAATGATTCAAATGGCTGACCCCAAATTTTTGGGATAAAGGCTTTCGTTATTTTTGTACATAAAACTCTAGTATTTACATGAGTGAGGAAGGATGCCAATTCTACTATCTTGACCAACTGAAGGATTTCCCTCTTGACTATCACAACCTGAAATTGATTATAATGTTGTCTTAATTAACAAAAATATGTTTTAATAACAAGTTATCCGGTGAAAACATGTATATTGAATGGAGTACTGTTAATGATAATAATTATAAGATAATATGTGCAGCCATCATCCTGTAAGTTCTTCAGTCATCATTATAGATTGATAACATAATTAGCCATACTCTCATAATTCAAAAACATATATACTCTGAAAGAGTTGCAGAATTTTACTTGGAACAATATAGTAGGACTCATCAGAAGTGGAAATTTGTACAATTGAGCATAGAAATCACAAGAACTAATACTAAGCTAGTTCAACAAACCTATCAGACCAGTAGTAAAAAATCATATGTTTTACTAGATTAAATCATCTCAAAACCTTCACAAAGAAAGAAAGATTTGCAACCAAATATTAACTAATGCAAGTAAACTAAAAACTGTACATGCAAATACTTCTTTATATCATTCACATATAAGAGAAACGTATTATCGAATATAATGCTTTGGCTGGGATCTCCTAGATCCATCATTTTTTTCTCAAAAAAGGAAACATCTAGGGGAAAATAAAAACTTACAGTAAAGCACGGTCCTCTCTGACGCTATTATCAACCTCGATGATCTTTGACCCAGCGAGGAGTTGCATAACCAGTCCCGATGTCACGATGGGTGTTATGCCCAACTCCATGACTGTTCCCCGGTTGGATGCGAGAATAACGCGCATCCAATAGAAGGGATCTGCCCCTGTAGTCGAGTGGATGCCATACAAGGGAAGCTGGCTGCAAACCAGAAAAATGAAGAGGGATATCACTGTATAGATAACCTTTTCCCGGAAAGGAATTCTTCGGTCCGCGGTCTCGACTTCCGGCAAGATAGCCAGAAATGGCCTCACAAGGTGCAGTACTCTGAACCCGCCTGCCATACTTCCTGAAACTAAAATGGAAACATTATAATTAAATAAAGAAGAATATATCACAATTTCATAAAAAGTTGCAATCTCTATGACGTTTCAATGAAAGAATTCCTATGACAATCCCCCTGATAATCAAAAAGGAGACAGACCAATCAATTGTAGCAGAACAGATTGGAAATACCATCAATTGTAGCAACCTGATTGTAAATTCAGTTTCGCCAGAAAGTTGCATTCTTTATTACATTTCAATGTACCATAAATCATTTAGATGATGATTTCTTTGAGAACAGATCCAAATAGAGACCGTATAGTCATAGAAGAATTAATCTTAATCTCCTAACAATTTTCAATCTGTATGGCATTTTATTGGAAGAAAACCAATCACAATCTCCTCAAGAACCAAAATGAAAACAACATAATCAATTGAAGAAGAATTGACTGAAATTTCAATTTCCCAAACCTTGCAATGTTTATGACATTTCAATGAAGAAAACCCTAAAGCATTGTATATTATGAGTTCCTCTAGAGCTGATAAAAATAGCGACAGTATTAATCAATTTTAGCACAATTGATCTCAGTTTCTTAATGCTGCAATCTTTATGACATTTTGAATAAAAATCCAATATTTATAACAATCTAAACAACTATATAAATATGTCTGCAAGCACGCGTCGTTAACTTCAATTCCCAAAAAAAGTTTAATCTTTATGACATTTCAATGAGGAAAATCCTACTATGAAGCATTTTATATCGTGATTTCCAACAGCTAATAGCATAACTGATATAATTTTCCCTAGAAAGATACTAACGGATTCGGTGTCCGTGTCTCCGTGTCTGGATAGTGACGCATTTGTGTCCTGTGAAACATGGATTCCGGCAGACTTGAATCAAACTTCAATTTACCAAAAATGTTGCAAGCTTTATTAAGATTTCAATGAAGCATTTTAGATCACAATTTCCTCAGAAACGAATCCAAATTATAAAGTAATTGAAGTACTTCAAAATGCATTGATCTATAAAACTAGGAATAGAACAACACCATATCTACACTAAACGCATATATCAATTTGATCAAACAGAAGGAATTAAAAGAGTAAATTACGTTGATGTTTATATTGTGAAAAATAAATAATAAATCAAATTGGAATTATTTTTGGGGTGGAGCGAAAACCAACCTCAGATTTGGAAGCTTGAATGTGAATGGAAAAGAAAAAGAAGAAAAAAAAAACCGTTATATAGAGAGAAGGAGAGAAACACGTAGACTCGCGTTGCCACGTGCTCCAGCCAATGATAGTGTGCCATGTAGGACTTAGTTATGGGAATGGGTCGAGTTCGGGTCGAATGACTATCGTACCCGTATGCAAACCCATTAAGTTATGCCTCCATGTTTCAACCCATGACACTACGAGAGTATGAACTGTGCTGGATTTATATATACTAGTAAATTAACATGCAACACGTAAAATAATTTTTTTTCTAAAATTAATAAAAATTTATTTAAATTAAGATTTATTATATATATTTTAATTAGATTTTTTTATATATATTTGACTATATTTTAATTATAATTAGTTATTGATATATTTTTACTTTCCATAAAGAGTCTTGAAACGGTTAGTTACATAATATTATCTATTTATTAACAAATATCTCTTGTAACTCTTGTGGTTAAGGTGAAAAATATTTTTTCAAGTTGATTGAGTTCGAATTCTTATAGTGTTATTTATAACAAATTTAATTTTTTTCAACAATTTTTTACGTAATATTAATTTTTTTTAAATAATCAATTGTTGATGATTTACATACGGCTTAGACAACTCACTTTTAAGCCGTTTTGAAGCCTCATTATATTATGGAAGATGAAAGATATATACAACATTATATTTTATTGCCTTTGTTGTTGTTTTTTTGTTTTCATTACTTTTTTTAAGGGGAAAAAATATTTTTCTAAGCAACTAAAAGTTATTTGGTACCACCTTATATTTTTCAGAAAATTTGTTGTAGCAAAATTATCTTTTAATAATTTACCCAAAACGAAACAAGTTTTCAGAATTTTTGTGTAACGAAACCTTCCGCCAACTAAGTTGGCGGAAAACATATTTATATAATATTTAAATACAATGAGCGAAAGACCAGAGCAATTAAATAAACTAGGTTGGATTTCAGCCAACCTAGTTGACAAAAATTGGCATGACACACATTATTTAATTATTTTTTGTTTGGTTTCTGCCAACTAGGTTGGCGGAAAGTGGGTAGATGTTGGATTTTAGCCATTTAAGATGGCGGAATCTGAGTAGTCCGGTTTGAGAGGCATGAGGCGGACCGGGTTGGCTCGGGTTTGGGATTAAATGCCATAGGGAGAGAGGGAGGGAGGGAGGGAGGAGTTGGCTTGGGGTTAAATGCCATGGACAGAATCCGGTTGGCTTGGGGTTAAATGCCTTACTTAAAAATAACTCAAAAAAAATAAACCTATGCCCACCCAAATAAACAAAAAAAAGCTCACCTATGTTAACCAATCATATAAGCACATCATCTCCTGAACCAACCTATATAAACCCCCACCCTCTCCTCAACCAACCCAAATAAAACCAACCAAAATAAAACATCACCAATCCACAGGGGGCCCATCAACAAAACTTCAGTCCTGAAAATGCTCCTTGTATTTTTCTGCCAACTTAGTTGGCTGAAGGTTTCGTTACATACAATTTTTGAAAACTTGTTTCGTTTTGGATAAATTATTGAAAGATAATTTCGCTACAATAATTTTTCTGTATATATTTCTTAATAATGATGGTTGTGTAATGTATGTACATTTGGTAAATGCTTTTTTTTTTAAACACCAACAAAAGTTGTTTGTTATTTTGTGTATGTTTTCCTAAGCTATATCATTTTGGGTGAAACTTTTAGAAGTAGAACAAAACGGTGTGGAAGGACAAAACGGACGTCATGAAGCGACTACGGGAGTTGCAGCGAAGACAAGTGTAACCCCCCCCCCCCCCCCCCCCCCCCCCTTTCTTAATAGTAAAACTAAATAATGTAACCTATGTAGTTTATGTCTACATATATCCACCTTGTTTGTGCCTGAATATATAAAATTTGTTCTGACGAAAATATTTAAAAAAAAAATTAGGTACGACGAAAGAAGTTTGATGAATTTAATGGAGGAATCATATTCCGACATTGAAGACGAAAAAATGGATATGTCAATATTCAACCACAAGTTTTGGAAAAAAAATGACAAAACCAATATTCAGCCGGCGGAAAAATGGTTCATTGCCATTATTTTGTTGAATTATTGTTAATTGCTAAATGATAATTAAGTTGGTAGCATTAGGAGAGTATTTATGCATGTTTTTTTGATGTTGTGAATTGTCACATCCGTCTACCCTTTAGATGAGTAGACATGCTTTTGTATAAATGTTGTGCAGCATAATCATGTGTTAGCCCAAAACCCAATTATTCCCAATGGCAGAGTTGGCATAGTTATATCCTATTCCTCAAGTTTGTGCACTTGTAGTTGTTTGACAAGCAACACAATATATGTGTTCTATTGTGTATATTGATGCTCACATTAGTATTTTTCCACTGACAGGGTCTTTTGAATGACTTTAAGAGATGAGTAGTCACTTATAGCTGCTTTTTTCAACTAATTTTTTTCATGAAGTTGCTAGAAGGTATACACCAGCTTGATTGATTCTCTACCAGAATTCAACTGACAGGTCTTATGGGAAGTCATACTGAACATTAGTGTGTTGCTTACTTTTTTTTCCCCTACAAATACAGTAATAAGGAGAAGTTCATACTGCAATTGACATATATAACTAACACAGCAGAAAATCATGAAATATAGATGGTGAGGTTTTTCTTGGAGTCAATCAAGATTCTTCTTCACTGCAATATCTTTTTAACTTTAAAATTCCTTTAACGAAAGCCAAAGACAACCATTCTTTGAAATTCTTTCTAATGTAAATTCATATTTGAATGATAATGCTTCTCATAAGACGTATATATATATAGTCCCAAACATAAGCAGGAAATAGTATATTGGTAGTATACTGTGTTGCACTCAAAATACCTAATTTATGGTAAATTTTTACATGACTTGTCATAGTTGCGGGTATATAACTTGTAGAATTTATAACTTGCACATCTGAAACTGTCAGAATTCAATTCCATTCAAAAAAACACACATTTGTGGACTTGAAATCACAATTTGATACATACAAACGGACGCACAATTTTGATACATACACATTTTCCATCCAGTATTCCCAGAACACACACATGATACTCACAAAACACACAATTACATTCACCAAAAGGCTAAATGTAGTCAAAATACACATACTAATGTCAGAAGCTTCGATACTCAAAACATGCATACTAATGTCAGAAACACAATCGAAACTACCATGACTCAACTATTTTGATACAAAGGCATGTAGAAATATATACTGGTGCACATCCATTTCCCCCCCTGAATACATCTATCAAAATGAAGTAATTTTGAATTCACAAAAACCATATCACTGAACCTTCAATAAAAGCTTCATCAAAATGCTACCTCTACTTCACAAGTCATGGCATCCACCTCACTTTTCTGAAGAAAAATTTAAGCTATGCTAGTGAAATCTAAACTTGAAATTTTCCATACAAGTAAAGAGGTATATATTTAATTTGCTTACATAACAGTAGAGGCTCTCTTAGTTACATTTGATTTCTGAGTATGAGATTGTAATTGGCTAGTACCAATCTTCCTTATCCTCTCAACCACAACATTTTTTCCTGTGAAGAAGTGATAGGAGATAATCTACTAGGTATTTCATTCATCATGATATTGCATATATATACATCCACATATCAACTTGGAGCCTAAGTCACATGACCAAGCACCATAAATACAATTTAATACAATTTAATCCCAATACCCCAATCACCATATATAGCCAGCCAATCACCATATATAGCTAATCACCATAAATGCAATTTAATGATACAATTTAATCCCAATACTCCCCTCAAGTTTGAGAATACAAGTCACAAATGTCCAACTTGCACAAAAGAAACTCAAATTACCGTTTGTCCAAAGCTTTGGTGTGAAAATATCCGCCAGTTGCCCATCCGTTGGCACATGAGATAGGCAAATAACTCCAACAAGAACATCATCCCTCAAAAAATGAAAATCCACCTCAATATGTTTTGTGCGCTCATAAAAAACTGGGTTCTGCAAAAGATGTAAAATAGATTGACTATCATAAAACAAATCCATAGCATACGAATGTTGCACCCCCAAACTACCAAGCAACCTCTTGTGTAGTGCCCCGTTCCCCCTATTCGGGGAGCGCGGCTAAGAAATACCGTATCGTTCGATCGGGACAAATTGAATCAAGATTCTTTCCTCGTTATGGATTGAATTCTTCGAAATCAGGTCCCACATTCAACGGATCGTGCCTCAAGGAAGGACTCGGCGGCAGAGTCGAGAAGGGCCTTTCCGTTGCGTTGGTTTCCTTGCCCGTTTTTGATGCCGCATGTGTCACGCCCCAGTCCCAAAATACGTAGGACTAGAAATACGTAACACGCCAGCCGTATGTATACGAACTCTAATATATGGAAACCATATACACACGTACGCTGTACATGAATATCCAATCCACAGTGGTAATATATGTCACAACAAGTCACACGCAGTTCTATATCTCATCCACAGTACAAATAATAGATAAATGGAAATCAATAACTGAATGTCAAAGAAGCATTCTCAAAATAGAATCTCAAAGTGTGATAGTCGGGTGGAAACAAATCCACTGCAAATCGACTATAATAAACTACTAAAGAGAGAAGAGAATAAACTCTAATATAAGAATAAATGTCTCGAAAAAGAATAGCAACTAGAATCTCTAAACAGCTGCAATGAATCACATATAATCAGAAGGTAAGATCGCCTCAGACTGATAGGTAGCGCCAGGTCCAGGTCCATACTCCTGCGGGTACTCCTGCTCATCTATATCTGGAAAGGGACCAGGTCCTCAGAGGGACGTAACAAGATACAAAAAGCACATGCCAATAAAGTACTGAAAATAAACATCCATTGGGGTCGCCTAACCGTCTAAGTGAATGCAGTTAAGAACACCTTTCCCCCCAAGTGAGCTATCTGGCTGAAAACTGGAATTTGGCATGGTTCTCTTTTGGAGATCCAGGGGCCCAAAGGCACGTCGTCTTTTGAACGGCGGAGGCCCGCCAATATACATAATATATATATATGGGTCATCACCGCCCGTATCTCCAGTGGAGAATCCGGGTGCACAGGAGAAAAGTGCAAAGGAGCTCAAATGCGGTACTTGTTGTTCTCTCCACCCAATGCTCTAAGAATGTCATGTCCATGACACGATAAACCTCTAATAACCGCCAGGTCTACTAGCATGCAAAGTTTCTATTGGCAGTTATCCCTATCCGTCGCACGACCTATACGTACCAGTGGCCAGCCGAGTACGCAAGTCCGTGTCCTACATGTGACTCACACTCGTGTAAGAATAGTGTCATGGCCAATGAAACATAAATGCCTCATGAAGATGGGGTAGTCTCATAAAGTAGGTCCAATGCATATACATAAATAAAAATATAGTACGACGACACCGTCGTTGCACCCAAGTTTCCTTGGACGCGCAGTTTATATAGCAGTTAAAATAAATGAACTAAATAAGCAGAAAATAAACATGTATGCCTCATATGGAATGTAAATACAGTACAATGGCAAGGTATACTTGCCTGGCAAGAAATCTGTAATGTGTACGCGTCCAAATATCAAGGACACGGAACCTGGAACTAAGGACTCCGAACAAACGTCTCCGGATGCTGAAATAAATATCACCAACGTTTCCGAAATGAGCAAAATAGCTAAAAAGCACATTCCTTTCGTCCAATTTGGACACAGGGACAAAACGGTAATTTCGGGCAAAAGTGGGATCCACGTGTGGCCCACTTCACACCGAAAAGCGTGCCTAAGGTAACAGTCTCTAAATGGGACAAACTATAGGTCAAACAACTCTAAATGTCAATACGAACCCAACGGTATGTCCAAATATGGATTCCGATGAGCCGAACACAATTTGTCCAAAAAGTCAACGGTGGAACCCACCAATTAGCGATTTGGTCAACCGTCTCAGAATTGCGTGAAAATTGGGTCACAGGACCAGCGCGTTACCACGAGTCCAGTGGCGCAAGTTTTGTCGCAATCTGACAAGCGTGCACAAAATACGTGCGAGTTCCACAAAAGTTGCGACATGGGGTGTGTCCGCGGATACGGCCTGATTCCGGCTCGCACACGCGTCCGAATCAGTCTCCACGAATTTTCACGTGTCCGGTTACGCTGCATGCACCATTCGGTACACTTGGTACACGGCGGGGAGGTCCCGTTTGGCGGGGTGCGCTCCGTTTTCCAACTTTTGGAAATCTGGAAAAAGTGGGTGCGCGCAGTTTTGTGACGAATTTAACTATGTCCACAGCAACTAATAGCATAGGGTTATTTAACAAAAAATAAACTAGGTCAAGTGTTCTACAGGTATCAAAAAGAATCACCAAATTTGGATCTCTGTGGTGGGAGATACGAACTCGACAATATGGGTGGTCACCGCAGTTTTCTGCGATCCCAGAATTGGGTCTGCTCCGCCCACTTTGGACGCTGTTTTTCACCTAGGGGCACACGTTTTCCGAGGTTGACTATAATACAACTATGGAAGAGAGTTAAGAGGTGAGCGTACCGGTGAAGACGGAACGGAGTTTGGTCGAGCGAGTCGACGGAAAATAATTCCGGAGCGAAGGTGCCTCGTGTGGGAAACTGCAGTTCGCGAGGTCGGAGTCGTCGGGATGGTTTGGATGGCTTGGCGGGGCTTCTCTGGCTGCGGTGACGGCTCTAGATGGGAAGAGGAGGTCTGAAGATTTAGGTTAGGATTTTTGAAAGATAAATATATATATATATATATATATATATATATATATATATATATATATATATATATATATTTATAAGATAGGAAGAGAGGGAGAGAAGTTGGGTTCGGCCGAAGGGGGTGAAGGGGTCGGGTCTGTGAGTGCTATTTGCTGAAGTGGAATGGTGGGTCTTTCTATTGCAGCAAGTTTGCTAGGAATTTTAAGTGGGCGGTCACAGCAAGGAATATGCTGAAGGATGGGAATAGCAAATTTGCTAAGGAAATAAGTGTTATGTTGTTATCATTGTTATTATTATTATTATATTATTAGTTATGCTTTATTTAATTATTTCTTTTACTTTCTTTTCTTTTCCTTTCTAAATATATATATACATATATACATTTGTGTATACATATATATTATATATATTCATAAGAAAATTTATGGATTAGAATAATGCACAACATTAGGCTAGCAACTGCTCAAGGGGTCTCCTACATGGAATAAATTCCGAAAAATTCCTGATGGTCCCATAAGTCCTCTAAGTGTCCGAACACCTAAAATAAAAATTATTAAAAATCTATTTCTCCTATTTAGACCTAATTACTATAATTTAATTAATAATTAATAAATAAAGGGTATATACGATTTTCTAGGAAGGGGGTTTTACAGCATGGTTGCTTTCTTATTGGTTTTGTGATTTACGTTTTTCTGAACGGTTTCGATGGATTGCATTGCTTTCGTTCTTAGGATTTCGTATTTCGTATCGAACCCTTGGAGACTGAAGCAGGAGATATTGATCAACTATTGGTACGTGCAGGTGATCATGTAGGCGACGCGCAAGCGGAGTCTTGAAGATCTTCCATTTTTTCTCCCAGTTCACCAACTTGTGAGTGGTTTTACTTCGATTAGCGCCCTTCTTCCAAGTCTTTGTTCCTAATAAATTGACTCATTTGTGCATTCCGATCAAACGATACCAAAAAAAAAAAAAATTTGAGTCAGAATAAAGAAGAAGTAGACTTGAAATACTTATAATGCTTGTCGCATAAAATTCTCAACGATCATCATCGATGCATGCTTGTCCGCTATGCCTGTAGCTATTTTATGTTCAGTTGTAACTAGAACTTATTCATCTATAACTATTTAATGGATAGTGCAAAAATTGGAAATGTGATCATTGTGCAAGGTAGCCTAGACTATGGAAAATGCATGAAGTTTATTTACTTATATTGCTTGAAATATGCTCCAATTAATAACTTAGTTTGTAGTTGAGGCATGGTCTTGGACAACTTGTGCACAAGAGATATCGTTTTACGAACGGTCGTCGGGGCACTGGGACTGCTTCGACCCGGGTAGAATAATTTGTTACTGTAGTCCTAGCATTGGATGGGTCCGTACGTCCGCCAAGGGCTAGCTACCCGAGGCAGAATGGTAGCCAACCCATCTCTCGTCCAACCAAGTGATTGCTATGTATATTTAAACTGTGCAGACTAACTATATCTTCGTGGCAGGGAAGGTCATGGTAAATTTTGTACATGTGGTTCAGACGATACAGGCAAAGTCACCGAGCGGTGGCATATTTTATTATGTCATTTTATTCTATCATATACAAAGAATTGAACTAAGGGAAGATAGAAAGATCACATAAGAAAAATGTTGCATGCTCATATGAATTCGTTATCGGTTTTGGTAAGTTGGGTTAGCTCGTCCTTACCGGTACTTTTTGAAGTACTGACCCTCGTTGCAGCAGGTTCCCCGAGCCGAGACGACGCGACGAGGAGGAGCTGAAGCTTTCTCCAACCCTTCCTGGATCAAGGCGTGTTCGTGTTGTGACTTTTGGGAGCTCAAGTACATAATCAAGAAAGGAGCTCGCTCTCACCTTTTGAAGCCACTAGGCGATGGTGCTGACTCGTACCCAAGATATTTTGTGTTTCTGAAATATTAGTAAGTGATGTAATGTATTAATCGGCTATTTCATTTTACATCCAAGTTGTAAGCCCATGCGGTATCTTTATCACTTTTGGGTCAAGAGTCTGTAAACAGATGTTCATTATCAATAAAGAAAACTTTTTTATATCTCCAAGTGTGATATCTTATTTACATACTTTGTTGCATTTGTTCTAAAGAATATCATTATGCCTAGGCCTTGTGCACGCGCACCTTACGCGTGCACGGCATCACGTCCGAGGACAATTATCGATTTAGCGAAAATCGGGACATGACACCTTGAGCCACTTAAGCTCACACGTGACCGCCGCCATCGCACGGTACTCTGCTTCGGCCGAAGAATGGGACACCGTCACATGTTTCTTCGTCTTCTAAGAGATGGACGAATCACCAAGAAAAACCAACCAGACAAAAAGCATCGTGTGATGGGATAACTCGCCCAATTAGAATCACACCACCCCCGGAGCCACAAATTATAGTCAGAGCGAAGAAGAATGCCTTGACCGGGACAACCCTTCAGATATCTAACAACCCTCAAAGCCGCATCCCAATGATCACGCCGGGGCTCATGCATAAACTGCGACACGATGTAAAAATCATAAGATAAATCCGGCCAAGTAAATAAAAGATAAATCAGCCGTCCCACAAGTCGTCGATATGTTTCCCCATCAGACAAAAGTAGACTTATAGAGCGTGCTAGTTGATGATGTTGTTCCATGAAAAATGTTATGGATTTCGTCCCCAACAATTCTGTCTCAGAGATAATGTCAAGTGTATATTTTCGTTGACACAGAAAAATACCTTTCGCACTTTGAGCTACCTCAATACCAAGAATAAACTTCAATGCCCCAAGGTCTTTTATTTGAAAGCATGTACTCAAATAATTCTTAAAGGCAGTAAGAGCAGCAAAATTATTGCCAGAGAGAATCAAATCATCGACATACACAAGAACATTTATCTGAACATCGCCCTTATGAAGAGTAAAAAGCGAATAGTCAGAGTACGATTGACAAAATTCGTACTCCCGCAAAGAAGATGCCAACTTCGCAAACCAACAACGAGGAGCCTGTTTAAACCCATAAAAAGATTTTTGAAGCCGACATACCTTACCAGGGTGTTTGGTTTGGAAACCAGGTGGTAGTTTCATATACACTTCTACGGTAAGGTCTCCATGTAGGAAGGTATTGTGATCATCCATCTGATATAGTTCTCAATTCTTTGTTGCAGCTACAACTAGAAAGGCACGAACAGTAACCATTTTTGTAACCGAAACAGAAGTATCAGTGTAATCAATCCCTTCAACCTAATAATTTTTAAAAGCCACCAAACGGACTTTAAGCCGCTCAACACTCCCATCAGAGCTATACTTTATCTTGTACATCCACCGGCTCTCCAGAGCACATTTTTCAGTCGAAAGTATCTCCATGGTCCAGGTACCACTATCCTCCAACGCCTGTATCTCCTTCTGCATAGCTTTTCGTCATCCTGCATCTTTAACTGCCTCTTTAAAGGAGGTCGGTTATGTACCTGCAGTTACAGCTGCAAGAAAATTTTTGTCCCAGAGAAAATCGGTCATAATTCAAAAAATGTGCTATAGGATAAGGAGTACATGAGGAGTGATTGGATGTAGTGGAACGTTGGGAGGGAAGACTATGAGAAAACTTTCATATTGTATTTGTAACAAAGTCATGGACCTTCACAGACGGAATCTTGGTACGCATGCCAAGCCCCAATGCACCTTCACCATTCGATACCACCACGGCCGCCTCATCCTCTGCAGTCGCAGCCGCCACGGCTGCCTCCGTCACAGCGGCCTCCGTTGTAACATCTTCCACAGTGGCCTCTGCCTCAGCCGCGCTGTCCTCCACGGTGGCCTCAGCCTCCATGACGGTCATCCCATCCATATGAGGTAGATCAAATCTCAAAGCATTATCGCCCAAGACAAGGGGTGCCAGGTCATGAGGAGCCATATCACCACGATCATCTTCAACAAAATAGGAAAACTCATTCTCATAAAATTTAATATCTCGAGAGACAAAAAAATTACCAGTAGCTAGATCTGTCACGCCCTAGTCCCAAAATACCGAGGGACCAAACACGTGGCAATGGCCAGCAGCACGCACCGATGGACAAACCCAATTTAATGGATCCATCAGGGCGTACTTAAGCTGTAAAACAAGTCTACGACAATATTGCACAACTAATCTCATCCACACAAGATAAAATATGATCCACAGATATAAGAAATATAAATCATCAAACAGTCTCACAAAGTGCTTCGGGGAACAACCCGATAAAAATCTGATACAATGGTTCAACAGACCAAATATAAATGACTGAATAAAATAAATACTGAGCATATAACATGGATGTCACGCCCCGGTCCCGCCCGGGCCGCCGCTCCGCCCTGCCCCGCCCTACCCCGTACGACCGGGATTTAACGAACCGGGCACGAATCACCGTGCCTCGGCACGCCGGACGCGAATCACCGCGCCCGTCCCGCGGGTGCGAGGGAGGAAGGGAGCTAACAAAATGGCCCGTTCTAGCTTTCGGGGATGTGATGACGCACGGGCCTGGGGTTGCGCCCGTGCAAGGCCAATCTTTTAAGTTGATAGTTGGCTATCATCGCATCAATCGAGTAAGCAGCGGAAAGGGACTTGTTGCAATGCAATGCATTTAGCCAACTGAGCGTTCGGGACAATCGAGGCAACTTGGGTTTCCTTTAGCAAAGGCACACGTTCGTTCCATACATTATGCCCCTTTATACGATAGCATCCTCGGGGCAACAATCGAAACCAGGATTCCGGGTCTTCGGGACTGTGGTACGCCTATCGCTCAGTTGGCTAAATGCATTGCATTGCAACAAGTCCCTTTTCGCTGCTTACTCGATTGATGCGATGATAGCCAACTATCAACTTAAACGATTGGCCTTGCACGGGCGAAACCCCAGGCCCGTGCGGCATCACATCCCCGAAAGCTCGAACGGGCCATTTCGTTAGCTCCCTTCCTCCCTCGCACCCGCGGGACGGGCGCGGTGATTCGCGTCCGGCGTACCGAGGCACGGTGATTCGTGCCCGGTTCGTTAAATCCCGGCCGTACGGGGCGGGGCAGGGCAGAGCGGCGGCCCGGGCGGGACCGGGGCATGACAGATTGGTATCAGAGCCTGGCTTATACGCCCTTGAACTTCGTTTCTAATATCTTTGTTTCGAAAGCTCGTTCGTGGGTTATGTGAACACACTCTCTCAATGCCTCGATGGGATGTTCCAAACAATAAGTCTAAATACTTTCAAAGAGTTTTATTTGAATAGTATGATTGCTTGGGTGAAATTGTGTTGCAAGGGCCTTTGTGCCAACCTGTACTAGTCCTTATGGGATTAGATTCGTGCCAGACGTTCATTACGTGCAACCTGAAATGCCTATATGTGTTTACCCAACTGGTTAGTACGAAAATAAATATTGCTCAAACGGTTAGCTATGTACTCAGCCTTTCGGCTAAGTTGTGTAGAATATCGTGCACCAAAACCCTTAGGTGCAAGCCAGTTATAAACAAGATTTGGATATCGTTCAGGAATGATACAAGTCAGACCTAGAGCTACAAATCGATAAACTTTATCGGATTTATCGCTTAGGCGAATATTAAGGATCATGCTTGATTATGGGAAATAGCTCGAATGATAATTCAGGTTGGGAGATACAATCAAATATAGTTGCTTGGATGACTATCAATCCCGAACATATATATGAGATTAGATTTTATCAGGCGAACCCTGAGTAGTCGCCTGCTTTGAGCGGGATATGGTGCAATGCCCCCTGTTTTGCTTGCACACCATTCCGACAAGAGACTACGCCGTCCAATATGGCGTCGTGCCAGTGACCTCATATTCATATAGATAAGTCATCCTCGCTTAGCGGCTACCCGCGTGCGAGTCATTGCATCGCATCGAGAATAACTAAATACCTGAACGATCATGATATAACAATACTTGTGCATAAAGAGCACTTGATCATCATATGCAATGCACCTGATATTTCCTGTAACTCGTGCACCGTAGCGTAATCTCGCTCATAACACAGTGCTTGCATATTCTATGCCTCCTGAATGCTTATACATGTCTCTGCTTGAATTAACTTGATTTGCCTTGGATAGGGAAGGACAAATGGTAAGTTGGTAAGTCTCACCGTGTTCCCTCTTATATCGCACGGCGCACTGCCACACGGGTTAGGCTATTCAAATCTTGCATGAAACTGATCCTAAGGCAACTAGAAAGACAACTTAATAGTTGGTGCACGGAACCTTTATTATGTGTTTGGATTTGTCGAGCGGGCGAGTAGCCTCCCCACCAGTGCATTCATGTACTGATAACCCACCAGATTGCTTGCAGGGTGCGGGAGAACCTCGTTCGGTGTGGATGCCTCCTTCGTGCGTGCTAAGGCGAGGAGTTCAACTCAGAAGCCTTGGAACACTGTGTTCGAAACTGAAGCACATATATAAGACATAATTTTGGAACATCGCCTGAACATTTTCTGTATATCATCCATAAATGTAGCCACTTGGCACGCTTTTATGTTTCAGAGAGAGAGAGTGCTTGAGCGACTTGTAATCTCGGCTATACGCCGCCTGTAACACTTGTTTCAATATGAATAAATAGAGCTTGTTTTACTTCAACTTGTGTACTCAATCTTGCTTCCGCTATATTGTCGACTCAGTGAACCTGTTACCGATCGCCTATGCGTTCATGATTCCGCTGCACTCGGACAATCTGTAAGACTCTGTGGCTTAGAACTCTTATCGTTAGCCAACGAACCACAGCCTTGCACGAGCGTGGCTAACGCTCGTGCGGCATCATGCCCGGATGGGTCAAAGCAATCGTTCCGCGGGAGCGCTGGCGCGGTGATTCTCGCCTAGCGGGAATGGTCGATTTGCCTGCGGGAGATCGGGGCGTGACAATGGATGCTCAGGAAAAGTCTTCAGCTAACACCTCATCCTCGAGTGTCGGTACAGCTCCTGTATCTGCTTCTGCTCCTGCTACTGCTGCTGTCCCGTATACCTCGGGATAAATCTTGTCTGCAAATCCTGGGGACATAATCCGGATCCAGGTCCTCAGGGGACATAACAAGGTACAAATAATATAAGCCAAAATAAATGCAGTGCAGCAAATAATGAAATAAATAGGGTAAGCTATATAACCATCTATGTGAAATGCAAGATGAGAGCATCACGAGTACTCAGGCTGAGCCACTACAAGCTCTGTGTCGGAGAGCCGGTAGCAGTAATAATGAGTAATGGGCCAGGCTCGGGTTTCAGAGTCTTGTGCCTCACAGTAGTAGGGGATATATATGTAATTAGCCTGTAGCCTGTGTGTCTCTCCCCACCTAATATAATCACACGTCTTATGTCCATAACGTCTCATGCATATGGCACGCAAGATCATAGCTAATGCAGTAAGTCATAGAGTATCCAAGAGTATAATGTCTATGTCAGAAATCTGTATCCTATACAGAATCACCATGAATATATCAGAAAGATCATGTCTCATGTATAGTGTCAAGTGTCCTGGGTATAATGTACTTGATAAGACAAGTACGAGAATGTAAAGGGGTCACGAATGTCCATCTCTAGATGACATACACAACATCGCGTACGGTGTTGGCACCCGACTAATAATCGGACGCTAAGTATGTCACACGGTCCTAGGTTAAGCATGCACAGCAATATAAATAAAGCAAGGAAATATGTAACAAGAACTGTAAGTTGGCAATGTATACTTGCCCATTGATGTATAACTAAGTCAAGGAAATAAGTAGCAAAGCTGCAGGGTTTGAATATCAACAGTTGTCTCTGTATCAGTGGAACCTGTAGGTACTCCTCTAAAAGCTGTAATAAACATCACCAACAGTCTCAGAAGATATCAAATAGCTAGAAACGTCTGTCCTTAAGTCCAATTTGGACACAAGGGCAAAAATGATATTTTTGGGCCAAAGCGGGGTCCACATGTGGGCCACTTTGCACCGAAAAGTGGGTCAGGGTCAAAGGTCTCAAAATTCGACAAACTCAGTGTCAACAAGTCAGGAACGATGATACGAACCCAACGGAACTTCCAGAATTGGATTCCGATGAGCCGATCACAAAATTGCCCGTCAAGTGGAGCCTGTGGGGCCCACGATACGCGATTTTGTCAATGTTCTCAGAATCGAACCAAACTTGGGTCACAGGACCAGCGTATTGCTACGAGTCCAATGGCATAAGTTTTGTCTCGATCCGACGTGTGTACACAAAGTTACAGTGTATTCCAGAACAGATAGATACGGGACGTTGTCGGCGGATACGCGTTCATTCCGGTGTGCACGCACATCCAAATCAACTTCTGCAAAATCCCACACGTCCGTATCAACGACGCGCACGTTTCGGTAAAGACCGCGTGTGACCAAGTCATCCCGTTTGGCAGGGCGCACTCAGTTCCGGGATAAAACAGGGCGTTAGTTTTCCTGTTTTTGGATCGCGGTGTGCGATCACCACAGGATGCGATGCACCGAGCGGGTTACACGGGCATCGAGAGGGTTATACAGTCTATGCGTCACAACTGACGGAATTGAAAATGGAATTACGAGGAGAAAGAAAATGCTACCTGAATAGGGCTCCGTGAATCTGACTTTCACGTGTCCGAGCGTCCTTGACACGAGCTGTGTCCTGGCCGTGTCCGCTGTGTCTCCTTGACACGAGCCGAGTCAGTGTAAACCCCCTCGATTTATTCTATAGATAGTTAGGGTGGATTTGGAAAATTTTGGTTTTTGGTAGCGGATGTCGAGGTTTAGAGTGGAGATAATTTATCTGGTATTTAATTCATTTAATTAAAATCCTTGGCGCGCCCTGTCATTCCTAAATTAATCGGAGCCCAATATCAGCCCATAAATTCCATCAGGCTATTGTACTTTCGACTTGACTCGCCAAGTTAGGCACTGGACTTTTTCGTCTTTTAAAATCAGTTTTTGTGTGCTCTAAATTAATTGCGCAACATTCCAAAAATCGTAACACATATTTAATTCCGTATCGGACACCTGTGTCGTTACCCTAAATTTTGGGTTACCAACTTAATTCGTTGAGCCGGACCAACTAAAGGGTCCAAGACTGACTCCAAGCCTCCACCATTTTTGGCCTTTGTGTCATTTTCGAATTTTGACCCCAAGTGCCCCCATTTAATTTAAATTCGTGGGACACTTTATTTCTATTTAAATCGGGGATAGCAACTTTGTCAATCATATTTTAATCCTTAATTAATCCCAATGCCATTTTAATTACACCCGTGCCTAACGTACAACACCCCCCTCACCATGAAAATTACTAAACACAATTTTCTCCATAATTTTTGTGTCATTTTATGTGTTCGTGCAATTTCCCGAATTTAAGGGGCTAAGTTACAATTATTTAATTTAGGTGCCCTCACCCTATTGGCCATGACCAAATGGAGAGCCTACCATCCTTTGACCAAGTCAAGCCTCCCCCTCCCTTTCATTTGGATGAAGAATTTACTTCTTCATATGTAATCACATCCACCCATTTGAAATGGACAAATCCTGACCACACAATCCCATATCACATCCCCTATATAATGTCACTTCAGTGCACACATCCCTAGCAGGCCCTAATCCCCACATTTGGGAAACCCCACCCTCTCTCTCTCCTCCCTCCACTCTTTCACAGCCAAAAGAAATTTTTCTTCGTTCTTCTTCTTCTTCTTCTTCTTCTTCTTCGTTCTTCTTCTTTTTCCTCTCCACTTCTTCTTCAAGAGAACCCAACCCCGACCGGGTTCTCCTCTCCTCCGGCCAGTTTCTCCCCCCGAGCCGGCCACTCCCTCTTCTCCGGCGAGTCACCACCTCAGCAGCCTCCTTTCCCGCTGCCTCAACCACCTCCAGCCGCCGCTCCACGCGACAGGACTCCGGCCATCCTCCTCCAACAGCTCCCCCGACTTCCCACAGCACCTCCATCCACCACTACCCCTTGCACCACCCTCCAACCACCCTTCCCTACCATCATCATCGACTCCACCACAGACAACCGGCCTCCACCACCACTGCTACTTCCCATCATCACCTCCTCCTCCTACACCTCCACGAGCCCGAGCTCAACCCCCGCCGGAACTACCAGCAACACTACTGCTATCTCCATCTCCACTCGACTCCGGCCGTTCCTCCATCAACGACTCCCGCACATCCACCACTCCCCACCACCGGCTCTGCCATGAGCCCACCTCCACTGCACCGGCCGGGCCAGCATTCATCACCGCCACTGCTGTCCACTACTTCTCCGGCCTCTCCAATCCTCCACCACCACACACCATTGTCACCACCCCTCCCGTGCAGCCATGCCACCACCGGCCTCCATCTCGGCAGAACCACCACCGTCACCTCCACGAATCCCCACCATTACTACCATGGTCGGCTACGACAGCCCCATCCATCTACTTCGTACGTACCCCTGGTCACTCGAGTTTCTACTCCTTGCCGACCCCGACTACGTCATGTGCTTCCATATATTGTGTAGTCGGATGTGCTATTTCTCATGGAGAAGATGAAGCTTCAACAACAATATCGGGGAGAACGCAGCTGCGAGGGAAGAGAACAACTGTAAGCTGTAGGGCTTCATTTGAAGAGTTTTACTGTGGACCATAGTACTACTAGCATGGCTAGGCTTGGATGAAGCTTTTATACTCACAACCTCGCACCCCCACACCGTCACCAAGGTAACCCCTTCCCCAGCTCCATGGTTAGTCTAATATTATTTATTGTGTATAGAACTTAGTTAGGCTTGTTTATGCATTGAGTTTAGGATTTAAGGATGATAAAGATCTATTTAAGAGTTTGCTATATATTAAGATTTCAGGATTTTGGGATGCATGAGTTTAAGGTTTATTATATCTCAATATGTGCGATTAATGGTTAAATGTTAAGTAGAGATTTTAGGGTTATTACATGAAATTGAGGGAAAGTGAATACAAGGAATTTTATAGTCTGATGGGACAGAATATCTGCTTGATATATAAAATGATAAATATAACGAGTTTCGGGTTAAAATGTCATACGAGACTTGGGAGTTATTTATTATTTTATACAATTGGTTATCGTTGATGAGGGGATTTAATTGTTATAGAACGATGCTGAGGATATTAAAAACATTGAATAACAAGGATGAGCAAAGTTAACTATCGTAGAATGTGGTCGAGATATCAAAGTATTGGGTAATATTGAGAGCTATTTTTATGATGAATTTAATTGAGGAGTGGCTATTGGAAAGCGGTGTTCAAATAATTTACGGACGATATTTGTAAATCGAGGGATTAGATAATTATTAATTATTTGTTTCGAGGATGATATTTAAACATGTATGTTAGCGTCTGTGAACACCGGGATGACGTCTGAGGTTTGATCATGGCTTGAACTGCTGATAAACACCGTGATGAATAGTGAGATCAAGAATTTGTCTGATGATGTTATACAAGTGATTAATTGGATTAGATGTAACATACCCTTAGTCAACCTTGGTCAACCCTCTAGCGTCGTGTCCAAGTGAGTTGTAGCTGGGTTTGAGCATATGATTAGACCAGTGTCACATCTTATTTTAGTCTCGTGTTAGTTATTGATTGAGCTTGTACCTCTTCTCTAGGTACTACGGGGCCTGCGGACTTGGACGTGGTACCGGGACTTCGTCACCAACAGCCGCACGCAGGCAAGTGTACCTTGCCATCCTGTATTTTAGTTTACAGATATTTATTGTTTCGTTATGTACATTGTGCACATAGTTATGTAGACGTTCGATACTTCGCGACCTGTTCACAACCGGGTGAAGACGTACGTCGTAACGCCTTAGAAGGATTGTTGGATGTTTCGTAGCATCCCGATATGCGTACCTGAGTATATCGACACCCCAGGACACACTCATACACTGTGATCGTGCCAGATTCCTGTATCCTGATACTGTCATCATGACCAGAGACTGGAACAACCTTAGGGTCGCGTCTGTTGAGTTATCTTTCGTGTGTTGAGACTATAGTTAGAGGGTCAGGTTCAACGCACAATCGTTGACCGCTTGGGAAAGGGGAAGACAGTTACTAGACGTTTGGGCTACTCTGCATGCGCTTATATATATATATGTATTGTTCTGTAGTGATCATGTATCTAGTGTAGTTGTATCACCCGTGTGACTCTTTGCCCGGAGCTGCGGTACGTGCCGTGTGTTTCCGTGTCCGGAGCTACGGTTTTATTTTAGAAAGCCCACGTGTCGAATATTGTCTTTAAACTGTGTCACACTTGTTTGGTTATGTTAGATTACCCTGTTGTTGCACTTGTACTTTCTGTTTACTTGGCATGTTCTATTTCTGTACCTTGTTACGTCCCTCTGAGGACCTGGTTCCCTACCAGTTTTGCAGCATAGATGATTATGGAGCATTTGGATCTGCTGTTGGAGTTGCATGTCTTGCGGGTATGGTACCAGGTACTCACATTATATCTACCGGCATTATAGTTATTTTACATTATTTATTTCATCTGCTGTTGTAGCCTAGTTTTTATAGACTCATACTTCTTCTCGAGTCTATTCGAGTTAGTGTGTTATGGGACAGCCAACTCTAGCACATATAGCTCTTTCTTGTATATTGTTGTATATTGTGGATTGAGACATAGAGGTTTACATTTATAGGATATCTAGATAGTGCCCTTTTATATTACAGCTTATACGTATTCGAGTCAGACCAGAGTCTGGTCGAATGCGTAGCTGGCGTGTCACGTATTCCTGGTCCTACGTATTTGGGAGTGGAGCGTTACAGTCAGGGTCGGGGCGACTGTGCCTAGGGCTTGCCGGAGGCTGGCCGTTTCTGGTCGGGGGAGGGAGGCTCGTCGGGCGGAGGACGGAGTCGTCGAGGGCTGAGCGGAGTCGGCTCGCTTGGCCGCTGCTGCGGAGGGGAGCGTGGTCGAGCTGCTGTGCTCGAGGCGGGGGAAGAGGGAGACGAGGGTCGGCGAGGTCGGGCGGAGTGGAGAGGTCGACGGCGAGGGGCGCTGTCGGGGCTCCGGTTCTGCGGGTGATGATGGGGTGGTTCAGTCGGGGTCGATCGGTTGAGCAGGGGAGATCGACTGTAACCCCCTGATTTTTTCAAAATTTTAAAAACTGGATTTTTCACAATTTTCTGGATTTTTTTGGGATTTTTCTGTAATTTAAAAATAGGGTTTTAATTATTCAATAATTTTTAATTGAGAATAAATGATATTAAAATATTATGAAAATAATATTTTTGGATGTAAAATAAAAAACTGGACTTAAGGCAATTTTCTTGGAATTTATCGGACCCCGGACCTATTTTTAAAATACCTAAATAGTATTTACTTATTTAATTAATTATTTATTAATTAATTATGGATTTTATTAATATTATTATTATTATTATTATTTTTTTTTTTTTAAATTGCCCAGCCCGTTGGGCCGGCGCCCAGCCCGGCCCAACAGACCCGAACCCAGCCCGCTCCCCACCGGGTCGGGTCGGGTCTGACCGCCGCCCGACCCGCACCCGACCGACCCGTCTCCACCCAGCCCCCGCACGACCCGCACGCCGCCCGCGCGTCCCGGCCGCTTCGCCCGCCTCGATCGGCCACGCTCCGCCCGCCCGCGTCCCGCGCGGCCACGTCCGCCTCGACCTCCGCCTTCCCCGGCCACCATCGCCCTCGCCCTCACCTATAAAACCACACCCCTCGCCGCGCCGCGCTGCCCCGCCCTAGCTCCGGCCGGCCTTCCCCGCCGCAGAGCGCCGTCCACCTCCCTCTTCTCCCCCTCCGCTCGACAGCAGCTACAGCCGCAGCCGCCGCCTCCGGCCGCCCTGAGCCGCCGCCGACGCGTCTCCAGCCACGCCGCGCCGCCCTCCGCCGCGTGCCCCGAGCCCGGCCGCCCAGCAGCCGCCCTCCGTCGGATTCCGACGAGGAATCCCCAAACCCTAACCCTAATTCTGCCCTGTGTCCGACACGTGTCGGACACGACTCGACCCTGTTTTTGGGTCCCCTTCAGGTGCGTGTATCATCTTGCTCGTAGCTCGGATTTTGATTCCGTAAATTGCGTTGCGAAGCCTGTATGACCCTCTCGGTGCCCGGACAAACCGTTCGGGGCATCGCGTCCTGTGGTGATCGCACACCGCGATCCAAAAACAGGAAAAACCAGACCCTGTTTCACCCCGAAACTGAGTACGCCCCGCCAAACGGGACGACTTGATCGTGCGCGGTCTTCACAGATACGTGCGCATCGTCGATACGGACATGTGGGATTTCGCGGAAGCTGATTCGGGTGTGCGTGCACACCGGAATCAACGCGTATTTCGTGGAAGCTGTATTTATTTTGGCTTGTATTTTCTGTACCTTGCTGTCCCCTGAGGACCTGGATCCGGATTATGTCCCCAGGTACAGCTGAAGAGAATTACCCAGAGGTGTACGGTACCGGAGCACTCCTTGGAGCAGAACAAGGAACAGAGGACGAAGTAGTGGCCGAAGATTTCTCCTGAGCACCGGCTTCAACTACACAGTATTTCCATTTCCAGCATTTCATTCCTGTCTTTTCTCCTTAAATGTAACAGAATAATTTCTCGGATTGTTTTCCGAGATAACCTTATTTGATATTGCATATTTATTTCCATTGCATAATTTCTGGCAATTAATCTGTGTTATTTCTGTGGATGAGATTAGTAATACCTGAGACTTGTACTTAGTACTGCTAGACTACAGCTTAAGCATGCCCTGATGGATCCATTAAATTGGGTTGTCCATCGATGCGTGCTGCTGGCCATTACCACGCATCTCCAGTCCCTCGACATTTTAGGACTGGGGCGTGACATGGTTTTTGTGGTGGCCCATGCAGGTCTACGACTAAATTGTTCGATTTCAACTTAGGGACCGAATAGGCCTGCAATAAAAATAGGATAAGTTTTTAGGATCTCATCCACTTGCTTGAATCGTTTTTGATATCTGTATCGTATTCGAACTAATTTTGACTTGCATCTTGCCTTGATTCCTGTGCGCCTCTTATTGGTTATTTTGGATGCAGGGAAATGGACCCACAAGAATGCAATGAGACTCCCGCCGGAACCCCACAAGCTACAGGTGTCACCTATGACGACGAAGTGACACCAGTCGGAGGAGTTCCCTCAACTCAACAAAGCCAGCAGGCAGGTCAACCTACCTCCCGATTCCGGCGCGATGACATTCCACCTCCGCCGTAGTTCGTTCCACCAACGCCCGTACTCCCACAAGAACAGCCAATTGACGGGCAGCAGATATTCCAAATGATCTACGCGATGATGCAAGCTCAGCAACAAGTCCAACACGAGGCTCAGCGTCGCGAAGCTAACTTCTGGAGGGACAGTATCGTAACTATACTGGAGCAGGCCAACCTACCAACTCGACGGCCAACTACAGGCTCAATCACTGACTTCCGCCAACTGAAGCCCCGCACCTTTTCTGGAAAAGAGGAGCCCACCAAAGTTCATGAGTGGCTCACTAACATACGGCATCAACTTGAAGCAGCTGAGCTTCCACGGGAACGCTGGATGACTGCCGTCCGAATGCAATTGACAGACAACGCGCACCACTGGTGGTTGTCTGAGGAGACGCGACTCGGACCAGACCGAGTCACTTGGGAGGAGTTCTCCAGACTCTTCCAGGAGATGTACATTCCTGCCATCGCTCGGTCAGAGCTGCGGGACAAATTCAATCGCCTCACTCAGGACTCTATGACGGTGGAAGAATACAACGTAGAATTTATTCGTCTGAGCCGCTTCGCCCCCACCCTGATCCCGACAGAGGAAGAGAAGGCCGAGAAATTCTTCGACGGACTGAACTTCGAGCTACAGAGACTCATCGGATCCGTCGTACCTACCTCCTACTCAGACGTTCTCGCTGTAGCCCGACGCATGGAACGCGTCACCAGGAGGGAGTCTCGCCACAAGCGGCCAATCACCTCAGCACCAGATAGAGCATCACCAGGAGAATCTGCAAAGAGATCTCACCCGCACCAGCCACCGAGGACAGCTTCGCAGACCCTTCCTACCTGTCACTACTGCGGCAAGCTAGGTCATGTCGAGAAGGACTGCAGACGTAAGTTGGGATTGTGCCTGATTTGCGGGGCCAATCAGCACATAGCCAAGGACTGTCCCCAGCATCGAGATGGAGCACCAAGGGCAAACCAACCAGCTTCACCAGCACCGAGGCCACCTCTGGCACCTCTGGCGACACTCTTCCAGCAAGCTCAGCAGCAGCAGAGGAATCTACCTCAAGGACGAGGACAAGCTTATGCGCTGACTGTGCAGGACGCTGATGCGAGTAAGTGATTTGTAGTTATCCGTTTCTAGTCTTGTTTTAGCTCGTGCCCGTTGGTTCGTGACCTCAGCCCCAACCTAGTAAATCGCAACTTGTTAATAATAACCTGGTTTTCATAAAAGTTATAATTTTCTTGCTTTAACTAGATTTTCCTGGAAAGTGTATAACTTTCAATTTTTAGGGAAATGATACTTCCCTAAGTATCTTGTGATGTAATTCAAACGATGATTTCGACCGCGTCATCTCTGTTGACCGGTTATTCTTTGATTGCGAGGACGCAATCCTCTTAAGGGGGGTAGATTGTAACCCCCTGATTTTTTCAAAATTTTAAAAACTGGATTTTTCACAATTTTCTGGATTTTTCTGGGATTTTTTTGTAATTTAAAAATAGGGTTTTAATTATTCAATAATTTTTAATTGAGAATAAATGATATTAAAATATTATAAAAATAATATTTTTGGATGTAAAATAAAAAACTGGACTTAGGGCAATTTTCCTGAAATTTATCGGACCCCGGACCTATTTTTAAAATACCTAAATAGTATTTACTTATTTAATTAATTATGGATTTTATTATTATTATTATTATTTTTATTTTATTTTTTTAAATTGCCCAGCCCGTTGGGCCGGCCCAGCCCGGCCCAACAGACCCGAACCCAGCCCGCTCCCCACCGGGTCGGGTCGGGTCTGACCGCCGCCCGACCCGTACCCGACCGACCCGTCTCCACCCAGCCCCCGCACGACCCGCACGCCGCCCGCGCGTCCCGGCCGCTCCGCCCGCCTCGATCGGCCACGCTCCGCCCGCCCGCGTCCCGCGCGGCCACGTCCGCCTCGACCTCCGCCTTCCCCGGCCACCATCGCCCTCGCCCTCACCTATAAAACCCTGCCCCTCGCCGCGCCGCGCTGCCCCGCCCTAGCTCCGGCCGGCCTTCCCCGCCGCAGAGCGCCGTCCACCTCCCTCTTCTCCCCCTCCGCTCGACAGCAGCTACATCCGCAGCCGCCGCCTCCGGCCGCCCTTAGCCGCCGCCGACGCGTACCCATCCACGTCGCGCCGCCCTCCGCCGCGTGCCCCGAGCCCGGCCGCCCAGCAGCCGCCCTCCACCGGATTCCGACGAGGAATCCCCAAACCCTAACCCTAATTCTGCCCTGTGTCCGACACGTGTCGGACACGACTCGACCCTATTTTCGGGTCCCCTTCAGGTGCGTGTATCATCTTGCTCGTAGCTCGGATTTCGATTCCGTAAATTGCGTTGCGAAGCCTGTATGACCCTCTCGGTGCCCGGACAAACCGTTCGGGGCATCGCATCCTGTGGTGATCGCACACCGCGATCCAAAAACAGGAAAAACCAGACCCTGTTTTACCCCGGAACTGAGTACGCTCCGCCAAACGGGACGACTTGGTCGTGCGCGGTCTTCACAGATACGTGCGCATCGTCGATACGGACGTGTGGGATTTCGCGAAAGCTGATTCGGGTGTGCGTGCACACCGGAATCAACGCGTATCCGCGGACATCGCCCCATATCCGTACTTTCTGGAACGCGTCCTAACTTTGTGTACACACGTCGGATCGAGACGAAACTTGCGCCATCGGACTCGTAGCGATACGCTGGTCCTGTGGGTCAAGTTTGGTTCGATTCTGAGAACATTGACGAAATCGCGTGTCGTGGGCCCCACAGGCCCCGTTCGACGGGCGATTTTGTGTTCGGCTCATCGGAATCCAATTCTGAAAGTTCCGTTGGGTTCGTATCAGCGTTTCTGACCTGTTGACACTGAGTTTGGTGAATTTGGAGACCGTTGACCCGGACGCGTTTTTTGGTGCAAAGCGGGCCCACCGGTGGACCCCGTTTTGGGCCGAAACTGCCATTTTTGTCTTTGTCTCCAAATTGGACTCAAGGACAGGTGTTTCTAGCTGATTGATATTTTCTGGATCTGATGGTGATGTTTATTTCAGCAACCGGAGTACCGCCTGCAATTCCACCTGAAGTCAGAGCTGCAATCAGAGCCAGAACCACAGGCAAGTGTACCTTGCCAAACCCTGCAGCTTGCTAATTATTTTCTGGATTTAATTATGCAATAATGGACAAGTAAAGCTTGCCAAATCTCAGTAATTCTTGACATAGTATTTTAATGGATTTCTTGTGGAATTAAATATAAATATGTTTTAACTGCTTAACCTAGGAAGCGAGTGACGTGCTTAGTGTCCGATCATAGTCGGATGCCAACTCCGTACGCGGGGTTGTGTAACGTCACATAGACATGGATATCGAGACCCGATAATTCTCGTACTTGTCCTATCAAGTACACCAGAACCCAGGACACTTGACACTATTCCATGAGACAGAGTCTTCCTGAGTCATTCGAGGTGATTCTGTATAGGATGCATGTTGTATGACATAGACTTTACATTCTTAAACAATTGACTCATAGCTATCAGACTTGCTGCATTAGTTATAATCGTGCGTGACATGGACATGAGGCATCGTGGACATGAGACGTGGGATTACATTGGGTGGGGAGAGACACACAGACTACAGGCTGATATTATATATATAAAATATAGTATATTTCAGAGTATAATTCATAGTTATTGCCGCTACCGGCTCCCCGACACAGAGCTTGTAGTGGCTTCAGCCTGAGTTCTAGTGCTGCTCTCATATTGCATATCACTTAGCTGGTTACATAGCTTACCCTCTTGTTTAATTATCTGCTGCACTGTATTTATTTTGGCTTGTATTTTCTGTACCTTGCTGTCCCCTGAGGACCTGGATCCGGATTATGTCCCCAGGTACAGCTGAAGAGAATTACCCAGAGGTGTACGGTACCGGAGCACTCCTTGGAGCAGAACAAGGAACAGAGGACGAAGTAGTGGCCGAAGATTTCTCCTGAGCACCGGCTTCAACTACACAGTATTTCCATTTCCAGCATTTCATTCCTGTCTTTTCTCCTTAAATGTAACAGAATAATTTCTCGGATTGTTTCCCGAGATAACCTTATTTGATATTGCATATTTATTTCTATTGCATGATTTCTGGCAATTAATCTGTGTTATTTCTGTGGATGAGATTAGTAATACCTGAGATTTATACTTAGTACTGCTAGACTACAGCTTAAGCATGCCCTGATGGATCCATTAAATTGGGTTGTCCATCGGTGCGTGCTGCTGGCCATTACCACGCATCTCCAGTCCCTCGGCATTTTAAGACTGGGGCGTGACATCGACGGCGACTGCGGCGGGGTCGGGTGATGCAAGGAGGAGGTAGGCGGCTGGGGATCAGTAGGACGACGGTGAGGTGAGAGGGAGAGAGGTCTGGCGGCGGGGGTACGAACGTCGAGGGGAATTTATAGGGCTGCTACAGTATTTCCGGTAGGGGAATTAGGGTTCGGTCGGGTTCGGGTTTGGGTCGGGTTTCATGGATCCGACCTGACCCGCAACGCTGGGTTGGTCCGGTTCAATCTAGCGGTTTGGTTTGGTTCAGTCAGCGGTTTGGTTTGGTTCAGTCAGGTTTAATTGGATTTAATTCTACGTTGGTCTTTAGGGCTCTAAAACTGATTCCGGAGTCCAATAAATTTACCGAAAATTACTCTATGTCCGGTTTTCTATTTTACACAATAAAATATTATTTTTATAATATTTTAATATCAATTAACAGCATTTAAAAATCTTTTAGTCATAAATTCCTTAGTTTTAATTCCAGAAAAATACCGAAAAATTGGGAAAGACTATATTAAAATATTCTGAAAAAATCAGGGTGTTTACAATCTATCCCCCTTAAGAGGATTGCGTCCTCGCAATCAAAGAATGAACTACTAAAGGAAAGAACTATGGAAATTACAAGAATGTTTAGGTGATAACTGCATCCGCGAACAAGTGAGGATAACGCTGGCGCATACTATCCTCCCGTTTCCAGGTCGATTCGCCAGGAGAATGATGTTTCCAAGCTACACGGAATAGTCTAATTGTCTGTCCTTGCAATGTCTTCTCACTGATGTCGAGGATGCCAACTGGTTGTTCTTCATACCTCAAGCTTGGGCCCACTGCGATCTCTGAATGATCGACTACGTGACTTGGGTCAGTCACGTACCTTCTCAGTTGTGAGACATGGAATACGTTATGTAATCCCTCTAAGGATGAAGGTAACGCAAGACGATAGGCCACCTCACCAATGCGCTCTAGAATATCAAATGGCCCGATATACCGCGGGCTCAACTTGCCTCTGCTCCCGAATCTAATAGTACCTCGAGTGGGCGAGATCCTCAAGAATATGTGCTCTCCTTCTTTGAACTCTAGGGGATGTCTGTGCGTATCAGCCCAATGCTTCTGTCTGTCCTGAGCTGCTCGAAGATGATTCTGAATCTGTTTTACCTTCTCCACTGTCTGCATTATCAATTCTGGACCCAGTATTTGACGTTCACCAACGTCACTCCAATATATTAGTGATCTGCACTTCCTTCCGTTTAATGCCTCGAATGGTGCCATCTGAATGCTGGCCTGATAACTGTTGTTGTAGGAGAACTCCACCAAGTGTAAATGATCTTCCCAAGATCCTCCAAAGTCTAGTATACACGATCGTAATATATCCTCCAAGATCTGAATAGTGTGCTCCGATTGACCATCTGTCTGTGGGTGGTAAGTTGAGCTGAATTTGAGTCTGGTGCCCGGACTCTCTTGCATGCTTCGCCAGAAATAAGATGTAAATATCGAATCTCGATCCGATACGATACTAACCGGCACTCCATGTAATCTGACGATTTGTCGCATATACATGTCGGCTAGTACCTCTGTGGACTGTCCAACTCTAAATGGCAAGAAATGTGCCAATTTAGTGAGTCGATCCACAATAACCCATACTGCATCTCTTCCGCTGGGGCTCCTTGGAAATCCTGTGACAAAATCTATCGTGATATGTTCCCACTTCCATTCTGGTATAGGAAGCGGCTGTAACATCCTTGCAGTCCTCTGATGCTCGGCCTTTACTTGCTGACAGACAAAACATTTAGCCACAAATCTTGCAATCTCTCTTTTTATTCCATGCCACCAGTAATACTGCCTCAAGTCTCGGTACATCTTAGTTCCTCCTGGGTGAACAGAGTACATAGAGCTATGTGCTTCAGTCATTAACTCCTGTCTCAATTCTCCATTTGGAACATACAGGCGATTTTTACACCTTAATGTCCCGTCTTCATGTATGCGAAGTCCTGTCTGCATGCCTGCTTCTGTCCTCTCTTTGAGTCTTCGAAATCTAGCATCGGTGGGCAACGCCTCTTTAATTCTTTCCACAAGTGACGACTTAACTTCAAGATTAGCCAGCAAGCCACTTTGTCCTAGTAAAACCACATCTATCTGAAGCTCCTGTAGATCTCTCAATAACTCGGGCTGCATCGTCAAGAAATAAGCCGTAGGCTTCCTGCTGAGTGCGTCTGCTACGACATTCGCCTTTCCCGGATGATGCTGCAGATCTATATCAAAGTCTACCATTAACTCCAGCCAACGTCTCTGTCTCATGTTGAGCTCCTTCTGAGTATATACATACTTCAGACTCTTGTGATCAGTAAAGATATCCACCTTTTCTCCATAAAGATAGTGCCTCCAAATCTTCAGTGCAAATATAACTGCTGCTAGCTCCAGATCGTGTGTTGGATAGTTCTTCTCGTGGACCTTCAACTGTCTAGATGCATAAGCAATAACTTTGCCATGTTACATCAAAACACATCATATTCCACTACCTGATGCATCACTGTAAACAACAAAACCTCCTGACCCTGAAGGAAGAGTCAAGACAGGTGCTGTTGTCAATCTTCTCTTCAATTCTTCAAAAGCCTTCTGGCAGTCTTTTGTCCATGTAAACTCCTGGTCTTTACGTGTCAACTTCGTCATCGGCTCCGTAATCCTTGAGAAATTTTCTACAAACCTTCGGTAATATCCCGCAAGTCCGAGAAAACTTCTCACCTCTGCAACTGATGTGGGTGTAGGCCAAGTCTCTATTGCCGCAACTTTCTCCGGATCAACTGAAAGTCCTTCTCCTGAGATGATATGTCCCAAGAAAGGTACTTTATCCATACAAAACTCACACTTACTGAGTTTGGCATATAACTTCTCCTGTCTCAAGGTCTCTAGCATAATTCTGAGATGCTCCTCGTGCTCTTCATGGCTCTTGGAATATACTAGAATGTCATCAATGAACACAACCAAAAAATTATCCAAGAACTGAGAAAGACTCTGTTCATCAAACTCATAAACACTGCTGGCACGTTGGTTAAACCAAACGGCATTACCAAGAACTCATAATGTCCATACTTGGTCCTGAAAGCTGTCTTCGGTATATCCTCCTTCCTTACTTTGATCTGATGATAGCCGGATCTAAGGTCAATCTTCGAGAATACCCTAACACCACTCAATTGATCGAATAGATCAATAATGCGTGGTAAGGGATACCTATTCTTGATGGTCACAGCATTCAGTGCCCTGTAGTCAATGCATAACCGTACTATTCCATCCTTCTTCGGCACAAATAATATGGGTGCTCCCCAAGGTGAAACACTGGGCCGAATAAAATCCTTCTCCAAAAGATCATCAACTTGTTCCTTCAACTCCACTAATTCCTTAGGTGCTAGCCGATATACTGATGAAGTGATAGGCTCTGCTCCTGGAGTTAAGTCTATTGTGAATTCTATTTCCCGATCAGGCGGTAAACCTGAAAGATCATCAGGAAATACATCCACAAACTCAGATATGACTCTTGGGTAACATGTCTCCCCTTCTACAGATAGTACCCTAAGAGTAGGCTGAACTCCTTGCTCTATAGCTCCCCGAAGAAACTCAAATTCTGGATGTCCAGGCGGTCTAAATATAACCCGTCCAAGTCGGCAATCAAGAGTCGCATGGTACTGACTTAACCAGTCCATACCAAGTACAACATCATAATCCGGAATAAAAAAGATCAAAAATTGAGCTCGCATCTCTCTTCCACAGACTACTACAGAACATGATCTACAGACGTCACTGACTGGGATAATTCTACCTCCCGTAAGAATTCTCTTTATCTTCGGAAGGGGTACGGTAGCTACTCTATGGGTGGCTAAAAATCTAGCTACTATAAATGAATGCAATGCTCCAGAATCAAATAAAGCTACAGCTGGTAATAAAGCTACTAAAATAGTACCTGTGATAACCTCTCCTGCAGTAGCTTCCTCCTCAACGGCCAATGTAAATGCCTGGCCTCGTCCCTGAGCTTGGCCTCTCTGCTACTGAGCCTGCTGAAATAGAGCTGCCTGTGGTGTCAGTGGTGGTCTCTGCTGATTTCCTCCTGGGGCTGGTGGTCTGACTCCTCCAACTCCTGTCTGCGGTACTCCTACTGCTGGATAAGCTGGTCGTGGTGCAGGTAAAGCTAGTCTCGGTGCTCCCTCTCTGCGCTCGGTGCAGTCTCTGGTTTGATGCTGGTTGGATCCACAAGCCAGACATAGTCCTAATTTGCGTCTGCATTCTCTCTCAATGTGACCTACCTTGCCGCAGTGGTGACAAGTAGGGAGAGATATGGCCCTGTGTGCTGTTCTCTCTGGCATACTCCTCTGGGATCGTTTTACTGAATCTCCATGTACTGTCCTGGATGGTACTGATGTGATTGGCCTCTTCAGATTTGACTCCCTTCTAGTGACGTGCTCCATGCGTCGTGCTGCTGCAAGGATGTCGGTATATGATGTAGGTGCGACCGATCCAATCAACCTCTGGAGCTCGAACTTCAGTCCGTCAAAGAACTTCTCAGCTTTCTCTTCCTCTGTCGAAATCAAGGTTGGGGCGAAGCGACTTAGACGAATAAATTATGTGTTGTATTCTTCCACTGTCATATTGCCTTGGATAAGGCGGTTGAACTTGTCTTTGAGCTCTGACCGTGCATCTGCTGGAATATACATCTCTCGGAAGAGTCTGGAGAACTCTTCCCAAGTGACTCGGTCCTGTCCGAGCCTCCTCTCTTCTGATAACCACCAATGATGTGCATTTTCAGTCAACTGCATTCTGACCGCAGTCATCCATTTCTCTCTTGGAAGTTCAGCTGCTTCCAACTGGTGTTGTATGTTAGTGAGCCATTCGTGAACTTCTGTTGGCCCCTCTTTACCAAAAAAGGTACGAGACTTGAGCTGACGAAAATCGGTGATAGATCCCGTCACTGATCGCCTCGCTGGTGGGTTTGCCTGTTCCATTGCTGATACTAGGCTGGTTCTCAAATACTCGGCCTCATGACGCTGGGCCTCGTGCTGAACCTGCTGCTGGGCTTGCATCATGGCATACATCATCTGAAATATCTGTTGCCCGTCCATGGCTTGTCCTGGCGGGAAAAATGGCATCTGTGGAGTGAACTATGGCGGAGGTGGGATGTCATCACGTCGTAACCTTGGATTAGGCTGGCCGGTTTGATTGTTTTGCGACGTTCATCCTCCATTCCCTGGTGTCACTCCGTCTACATAAGTAACCACAGCGTCGTGTGGCGTATCCAAGGGATTCTCATCTCCGTTCCTGGGATCCATTACTCTGCAACCAAAAGATAAACTATAAGAATGCTCAGAGGAATCAACACAGATGCAAATCAAGTAACAATTTCGAGTTCGATATAGAGTTTAAAAATGGTTCAAACAATGGATGAGATCCTATAACCTATCCTATCCTTAGGGCAGGCTTGTTCGGTCCCTAAGTTGAAACCGAACGATTTAGTCGTTGACTTGCATGGACCACAACAAAAATCATGTCATGCCCCAGTCCCAAAATACCGAGGGGTCAGACACGTGGCAATGGCCAGCAGCACGCACCGATGGACAAACCCAATTTAATGGATCCATCAGGGCGTATTTAAGCTGTAAAACAAGTCTACGACAATATGGCACAACTAATCTCATCCACACAAGATAAAATATGATCCACAGATATAAGAAATGTAAATCATCAAACAGTCTCACAAAGTGCTTCGGGGAACAACCCGATAAAAATCTGATACAATGGTTCAACAGACCAAATATAAATGACTGAATAAAATAAATACTGAGCATGTAACATGGATGCTCAGGAAAAGTCTTCAGCTAACACCTCGTCCTCGGGTGTCGGTACAGCTCCTGTATCTGCTTCTGCTCCTGCTACTGCTACTGTCCCGTATACCTCGGGATAAATCTCGTCTACAAATCCTGGGGACATAATCCGGATCCAGGTCCTCATGGGACATAACAAGGTACAGATAATACAAGCCAAAATAAATGCAGTGCAGCAAATAATGAAATAAATAGGGTAAGCTATATAACCATCTATGTGAAATACAAGATGAGAGCATCACGAGTACTCAGGCTGAGCCACTACAAGCTCTATGTCGGGTGTGGTGCCCCGTTCCCCCTATTCGGGGAGCACGGCTAAGAAATACAAGATGGTATCGTTCGATCGGGATAGATTGAATCAAGAACTCATCCTCGTTATGGATTTGTCTCTTCGGAATCGATTCCCATATTCAGTGGACCGTGCCCCCGGAATCGACTTAGCGACAGAGTCAGGAGGGACCTCTCCGCTGCATTCTTTTGTTGCCTAGTTTTCGCTGTCGCTTGTTGCTTTCGTGCCTTGAGTTGGTTTTCGAATTTGCTTGGGTTTTCTTGAACGATTTTGATGGATTTCATTGCTTTCGTTCGTAGGACTGCACTTCAATTCTGATAAAGGAAAGAGAGGAAGAAGTACTGATCAGCTGCTCGTGGCAATGCAGGTGATCCAGCAGTAGGCGCCGCTTGAACGGACTCCTAAAGCACTTCTTTCCTTCTTCCTTCCAACTACTAAAGTGAGTAGCTACCAACCCGATTAGCTAGCCCTTCTTGCTAGTCTTCACATCTGAATCTTGTGTTCGTGCTTGCCCCGATCAAACGATACCAAGTAATAACTAAAAGACTACAAGATAATAAGGGAATAGACTTGGGTTATATTATGCTTGTCAAATGAAACTTGTGAACGGTTATTTACTTACATGCTTGCTCGTTTGGAATATTCTTCATATGCATAAATACAAGTTAGAATACATATTTCTTCTTAAAATTGTGCTATGTATAGAACTCATCTTGAATGCAATAACTCAACAGGAAAACTATGCAAAAGTAGATCTTGCCCTGTTATTGCCCTGTGCCTGATATTGCCTCAAATGCTAACTTAGTGTTCTTCGTTGATCACGGACAACTTGTGTACAAGGTCTTAGTTCCTGCGGACGGTCGCTGGGGCACTGGCATCGATCCGATCCGGACGGAACTCACGATAGTCGCCTGCTTCGGATAGAGTGGCTTGTGGCGCTTCCTGTCCTATGCGTTGCACGCCATTCCGTCCCGAGACTAGCCCGTCCATTATGGCAACGTGCCAGTGATCCCCTCGTATATTTAAACCTGTTGCTACTAACTTGTGTCTTCTTGGCAGGGAAGGCAAGGTAAGTATTATACAGGTGGTTCAGACGGACAGGTAAATATCACCGAACGGTGGCGGGTTATTTCAATGATTTCTATATCTATTTCTTGCTGTAAAATGAACTAAGGCAAGATAGAAACCCACAATAAATATGCATGCTTCATTAAAACGACGTGTTGATTGGTATAGTTGGGTTAGCTTGCCTTCACCAGTATGTTTCGATGTACTGACCCTCGTTGAAACAGGTTCCCCGCGCTAAGGAGAATCGAGCGAGGAGCAGAAGTCATTCCCCCAATCCAGTCCAGCTGTAGGCACGCCTAGATCCGTGCCATCTTTTGAAGCATTTTGAAGAAGAAGTTAGCCACCTAGCAAGTATGCAGCTTCGTGGCAAAGCAGTCGTTCCGACCCAAGGTCTTATATTTTGAGTTTTAGTATGGGATGTAATGTACATGACTGCTATCTCATTTTGTGTCAACACTTTTGTAAGCCCATAGAGGCAACCTTATGACTCAGTTCAAGGAGTTTGTAATATGTTCATATTATCAATAAAGAGAACTTTTTTATGCTTCAATCTGTGTTTTAATTTATCTGCGTACTCTGAATATGTGCTCGCTATGCAAAACAAAAATACTTAGCCTTGTGCGGTGGCACCCCCATATTTCGGATTAGGGGTATTTTCGTCTTTTCATGATTAATGTATAAAATATTGCATGATATTTAATTATATTTATATTGTCGTAATTTTATTTCATTGTTGCGCGTTACCGTTGCTTCGATATTTGGAGCGCTACCCTAGCCATTGCCTTCCAACAAATTTCACAATCTTGTCCTAGACATGCATGCCTTCTTTTCTGACTTTTGTGCAATTTTCCAATTGTTGGGCACTTTGGTGCAAAAGTGCATTAAGGTGTCCACCCTATTGAGCACAATACGTGAATAAACCTCTTTCCTCTTCATTGGTATTTTTCCATGATTTTAGGAGTGTGAAATTTAACATCCACATCCTTCAGACCATGGCCCTCCACACCTTGAACCAATTGAACCCTAGTCCTTCATTTTGAACCCATTTGAATCATGGCCATTGAATATTTCCATGAGAGGCCCAAACCCAAGAGGGGTTGACCAGTCAACCAACTCTAGGTCACCCACACCCGTATATGTATATAAATTATCTCTTTTATTTCCTTTATTTTTCCTTTATTTCCCTTTCACCAAGTCCCAGCCGACATCCCCATATCCCTATTCACCCATTATCCCAACTCCGGCGTACCCCGGCCTCAGTCCGGTGATCACCGCCGTCCTCCCCTTCATCCCGATTTCCCCGCTCGATCGCCGGGCTCGACACTGTGCTCGACCTCACCTCTCCCCGCCTCAGCAGACACCCCGACTGCACTCGTCGACGACAGCATCGCTCACGTCGGTCGACTTCCTCCAGCCCGTCGAAGACCCTCCTCCATACGACGACGCGAACGCCTCGTCATCCCTCGGCCGTCCCTGAACCCCGCTCATCCCTGACCTTCAACTGCGGCTCCACCCTCTGAAGCCGACCAGACACGTCGTGAACGAAGTCGCACTCGCCAGCGACGACCGGAATGACCCGCTGTCCACAGGAACGCTGTGCTCCACCACCTCATCGACCGGAGCAGCAGGAGATCGACCCCAACTGCAGTCGACTCTTTCATCTTCCTACTCGTCTTTTTCTTCCTTCCCTCTCCGGTCGGAGCCTCGACCACTCGACCCTGCCTGGATCAAGCCCCGCCTGGATCCGCTGACTGAAACCTCCCCCAAGTCGCTGGAGCACGACCCTGACTGCACCCACCGCATCATCATCTCCATCGTCATCCTCGATGACCCGTCATAGTCGAACCTCACCTGAGACCCGCCGAGCCACCTCGCCTCGTTATCTCCTTCCCGTCCTTGTCGCCACAACCTCGCTGGAATCACCATACCAATCATCACCATCGCCGACATCGTCGTCACCAACATCGTCGATCTCGTCGATCCCGTATGCAGGTTCGTTCTTGCCCTCGTTCCCGTCATTTCATGTGATTATGTATATGTAATTGTATAGATGTACGTATGTACGTATTAGCATACATATTAGTATATTTAAGTGTATATTGGTATATATATATATATATATATATATATATATATATAAATAATATTTCTCAACTAGTATATATATACATATGTATACGTATTGCATATCAATTGATTTAGTATATGAATATAATTGATTAGTATGTATATGTATACGTATATAAATATATATATAATATAAATTCTATTTAAATTATATCTAAATGCATATATCTATTATAATTGTAATTAGTTAGAATTAATGTTTGTGATAAATAATAAATAGGTATTATATGCCTGTGTATTAGGTGACCCTAATAAAATTACGGATACCCGTAGCCATCTGGACCTGTGACCATGTAGCATGATTAGAAGACTGTCATAGGTACACCGACGTACCGGCAAGACCCGTATCACTGACTGTCTGATTGCACAACAATTGCAGACACGACACCCGTGCAATTTGACGCACACTTGACCCTAGTTGACCAGTGCCCTGCGTCCAGTATTTTTATGACTATGTGTTAGAGTAATGTCTGATGCAATATTGTATTATATATTGTCTTTAGGACTGTTGGATTTTCAGACAAGATTCGGAAACAGACATTGGTATTGCCAGCAGTAGGACCCCAGGCGAGTACATTCTCTGACAGTTTCCATTATGTTGATTATCTCTATAATTCTTGTTGTATAGCGTACATGACTCTGACACAGTTATTTACACGAGTTGGCATCATTGAGACCTGTCACGAGGAGTCGTGATTGGAATCCATCGTGCTAGCTGGGGAAAATAGGGAAATATTAGTAGCTTATGTGATCATACCCAACTTTACATGCAGCATTAGCTCACCCACATCTCACGTCGGTGCAGCCTTACCCTTACATGCCTCATCGCTGTTACATCTGGTTAGCCTGACCTGTTGGGGATGATCGCTAATCCATGTAATGAGTCATATAGTCCCAAGCCGATCACATGATATACTGATGTTTCACACACTTAGTTAGATGTTCTTGACATGTATCTCTAGTATATTGATCTAGCATCTCCACATGTTCTAGTTATTGTTCTTGTACACACTTATATACCAGTTCATTGTCCTTGCGTGTACTTGGATTTCTATTCCATTGCTAGATGTACATTGATGATGACATATGCTCCAGTATTCCAGTTATTCCAGTATTTCTATTTTCAGTATATCCATGCTCGTCAGTATTTCTTATTGCCAGTTTTCATATCTGTCTTGTATTTCTTTACACTGTGTTATAGTTTTTGTCAATATACATGAAACTGCTGTTAGAGGTGTATTTCGTTCCAATCCTGACTGGATATTTTTTCCAGACTGTGACATAGAGGACTTGTTTTTGGCATACTTGGAGACTTGGATGTATTGATTGCAGGTTAGACTATTTATTGTTGTTTAGACTTGTCTTGTATTTTATTGTTTGCTTCGATATCTCATCGTGCTCTAGTTTATGTGATTGAGTATATTCCATATTATTTTGTGATATCTGCGTCTCCTTATGGAGTTGGATATTCATGTGAGAATGATTAGATAGTTACATGATCTAGACAGCGTTCTACCGTCGATGCTGCGGCGTAGGCTGGACGTACCCACGCTCTCGTGCCCCTATACTGGGTGCGGGTCGTGACATATTTTTAGTGGTGGCCCATGCAGGTCAGACTTCGCAGGTTGTGCGATGTCGTGGTAGTGCGATAACTTAGTTGTACTACTGCGTGCCTACTATAGAATATAGGACATAGGATACTAGGATGAGAGAGGATACTCAATCACAAATTTTTGAGAGATTCCTGGGACGACCCCTTGAGAATCTTATTATAATTTCCAATTTAAATCTTTTTCTTGTTTCCGTCCGTTCTTACTTATTAAACTTGATTCTTATTGATCAGTTGTTAAATTTGAATCTTGGTATCATTGTTGAGTTGATTCTTGTTGACCAGTTGTTAAATTTAATTCTTGGTATCGTTGTTGAGTTTCGATTTTATATCGAGATAAATTTTATGGACTAAACTTTACGGTATCATCTGATGACATATATTGATGAGGACAGTGAGAAAGGTAAAACGTCTACTTTGGTTATGGAACCTAGAGTTTGTTGCAGCCATATTAGCTGTCGTGATGAGAACGTAGGAACCAGATTTGGATGTACATACTGTAGTTATGAAACTTAGAGTCTCTCGCAGCCATACCGGTTGGCGTGGCGAAGATTCTAGATGACATGATTATAGAGTTTCATACCTTAGTTACGGAACCTGTCGTTTATCACATTTATGCTTACTGGCATGGCGAGGATTCTGAGTGTCATAATTTCTGACATACGTGTATGATTATCAGGTTGTATCTTAAATTGGTTCTTAAAGTATCATCTCAATATTTATCTATTTCTGTTATTCCAGGACTTTATTCCATCGCTTCTTTTTCTTTACTAGCAGTAAAGATACCTTCAGTCCTCACCCAGTTCCTTTTTGAGCTTATTTTCTTTGAGGATTCCTTGTTAGTATGATAAATTAGTGACTTGCAATTTTGATTGTGTCTTGTATTAGTTTGACTGAGTGTGACTTGTTAGTTTATAAGTATTTCTTGGTTGGATATGTGAGCAGTAGACATCGATCTATAGTTAACCTATAACATAGTACCTTGTAGCAATAGTTCTATGATATGTGTGTTATAGTTAGTATTGGCACTATAAGTAGAAGGAGAGTATAGAGTATCAATGATAGTTCCAAGGGTTAGTATCAGAATCAGCATACCAGTCCTGGATAGTCATGACTTTATGTAATTGGATGATCTATGTAAACAATTAAGTATCAAGGAATTGTGTTGAAAATTAATGGAACATGATATTCAATTTGATGATTGATACTGGGTGTATCAAGAGTAAATAAATGTATACGCATAAAGGGTATTAATGAGTATGCCATGGGTAGAGGAATATCAAGATTGATCATGAAAGGTATGAAGTGTATCACAAATTAGTGTAACAGTCTGTAAAAGATTAAAAGGAAAATACATATACATCAATCGAGATGAGGAGCCATATACTTGCTCATGAGAGTAAAGAGAAATAGGTGTATTATAAAAGGTACGAATAATTGTGAGTTCTAATAAGTTTAATGAGATAATCTAATGATGAAGCTAGTGTTACCATACCAATAGTGCTAGTGATTCTATATCAAAGATTTGTTGAGCAAGGTGCTAATGACAGTAAGAACTTCGTGTGATAATAATTAGAATGGTGTACTAGTTAATATAGATAGAAAGTCATTGGAGAAAATACGTGTAATGATAACTTTGATCATTTGGAAGTAGTAGTGCAAGTAATTCGAGCAGTACAAATTTCAGTACACAGTTTAGAGTTGTAGATAATTGATGTATTTGTGTGCACCTTGAGTATTAGAGACTGTGAGTATTTATATGCATACTTGTGGATTTAAATTTATAATTTGAAGAGTGAAAATAAATTTCAATTTTTAAGAATTTTAAGGAGTTGAGATTTTATGTTATTAAAATGTTTGAGGATTCAAAATTTGATTCAATAAACATAGTCAAAGCTATAAAGATTTTTGGAAGTGATTAAAAATTTATTTCGATATTTGAGCATTTGACTTTTGAGGAAAGTATATGCATTTTATTTTAAATTGTTCGAGAAGTTAAATTTTGATGATTTTATGTTGAGGATAAAATTTTATGGTGGGTAAGAAGTTTATATTAGTATATGAGTAGATGATATACATGTGTAAGGATCTTTTGACTTGAGCATGATTGAGATGGCACTATAAACCAACTTGGGTGTCCATCTAGAGTTGTATTAGAGAAAGTAGTACTTAGTATGGTATATTGTACTTGGTGTGCACTTGAGTGATAAGAACAACTAGTATAAACAGTTGTAGTAGGTAAGAGAGCTAGCAGTGAGTATACTTTTAGTAAAAAACTGTGGTACCTAAAGAGATAGAGGTATCAAACTTTGGGTGCATCATTTGACCTATGATTGTGTTAGAGGTCCTTGGTATCATATTTTGGTATTAATAGACAAACGTGTGTAATGTGGATGTATCCATGGATATCTTGTGGACTAGTGATTAGTTGAGATGGGTATCAGTGTATAGGGACATGAATTTATGAATAAATGTGCCAGAGTTAAGTGTATGATAGAGGTTGAAGATGTCCAAGTAATGGGTTAGAAGACTATGTTCCTTCCTTATGTTCATTTTCCGTCTGTTTGATTGGTTGCTTAATTTTTTAGTTTCGTAGCTTGTATCAATAATTCTCTTGCTAGAATGTAGTTAGTAGTACACCCTAACAGAGACTGTAATACCATGACAAAAGAGACCATAAACCATACATATTTTTCTTAGATTGTATGTTATATGACTGTAGGTAGAATTTTCTTAGATTTTGATTGTTGGGAGTTGACCGTAGTGAAAGAATTAATGAAGAGGTTATGATTTGACAAAGAGAGACAATGTGCCATAAATTTCGAGGATAAATATTTATTTAAATGAAGAGAGTTGAGAATTTAATATGACAGAATTGACGATTTGTTAAATCATAAATTTTTATGAAGATTGTGGTATGATTGAATGTCACTAATATTTGAGGAAATTAAGAAGATTATCATTGTATTTATTTGACTGCAAGATATAGATTTATTTTGAATATTGTAATTGAAGATTTGGCGAGTATTATATTATTTGAGCATTGTGTGGAAAAAGAATCGAGGAGTAAGATCATTAATGGATTAGTGTTTGAATTCAAATTTTGGGATGAGAATTTAAATTTATAAGTATACATTGATTGGATTTTAAAAAAAAAATTGAGGATTGGATATTAAGTTTTGTATTTAGTAATTAGCATAAAGTTTTTGAGGAGATTATGATACGAATGTAATTCGATTTTAAATTTGAGGATTTTTCAGAAATATGATATCTATAGAATTATGAAAGTTTTGAAATAACAATGTGGGATAACTTCATGATTATGGGGTTCGATAAATTTGAGTTTTGATGGAAAATAAAATAATAAATAAATACGACTGTTGAGGATCTTAAATTTCGAGGACGAAATTTTTTTAAGGAGGGTAGACTTGTCACCCCCATATTTAGGATTAGGAGTATTTTCGTCTTTTCATGATTAATGTATAAAATATTGCATGATATTTAATTATATTTATATTGTCGTAATTTTATTTTATTGTTGCGCGTTACCGTTGTTTCGATATTTGGAGCGCTACCCTAGCCATTGCCTTCCAACAAATTTCACAATCTTGTCCTAGACATGCATGCCTTCTTTTCTGACTTTTGTGCAATTTTCTAATTATTGGGCACTTTGGTGCAAAAGTGCATTAAGGTGTCCACCCCATTGAGCACAATACGTGAATAAACCTCTTTCCTCTTCATTGGTATTTTTCTATGATTTTAGGAGTGTGAAATTTAACATCCACCTCCTTAAGACCATGGCCCTCCACACCTTGAACCAATTGAACCCTAGTCCTTCATTTTGAACCCATTTGAATCATGGCCATTGAATATTTCCATGAGAGGCCCAAACCCAAGAGGGGTTGACCAGTCAACCAACTCTAGGTCACCCACACCCCTATATGTATATAAATTATCTCTTTCATTTCCTTTATTTTTCCTTTATTTCCCTTTCACCAAGTCCCAGCCGACACCCCCATATCCCTATTCACCCATCATCCCAACTCTGGCGTACCCCGGCCTCAGTCCGGTGATCACCGCCGTCCTCCCCTTCATCCCGAGTTCCCCGCTCGATCGCCGGGCTCGACACTGTGCTCGACCTCACCTCTCCCCGCCTCAGCAGACACCCCGACTGCACTCGTCGACGACAGCATCGCTCACGCCGGTCGACTTCCTCCAGCCCGCCGGAGACCCTCCTCCATACGACGACGCGAACGCCTCGTCGTCCCGCGGCCGTCCCTGAACCCCGCTCATCCCTGACCTTCAACTACGGCTCCACCCTCTGAAGCCGACCAGACACGCCGTGAACGATGTCGCACTCGCCAGCGACGATCGGAATGACCCGCTGTCCACAGGAACACTGTGCTCCACCACCTCATCGACCGGAGGAGCAGGAGATCGACCCCAACTGCAGTCGACTCTTTCATCTTCCTACTCGTCTTCTTCTTCCTCCCCTCTCCGGTCGGAGCCTCGACCACTCGACCCCGCCTGGATCAAGCCCCGCATGGATCCGCTGACTGAAACCTCCCCCAAGTCGCTGGAGCACGACCCTGACTGCACCCACCGCATCATCATCCCCATCGTCATCCTCGATGACCCGTCACAGTCGAACCTCACCTGAGACCCGCCGAGCCACCTCGCCTCGTTATCTCCTTCCCGTCCTTATGGCCACAACCTCGCTGGAATCACCATACCAATCATCACCATCGCCGACATCGTCGTCACCAACATCGTCGATCTCGTCGATCCTGTATGCAGGTTCGTTCTTGCCCTCGTTCCCGTCATTTCATGTGATTATGTATATATAATTGTATAGATGTACGTATGTACGTATTAGCATACATATTAGTATATTCAAGTGTATATTGGTATATATATATATATATATATATATATAATATTTCTCAACTAGTATATATATACATATGTATACGTATTGCATATCAATTGATTTAGTATATGAATATAATTGATTAGTATGTATATGTATACGTATATAAATATATATATAATATAAATTCTATTTAAATTATATCTAAATGCATATATCTATTATAATTGTAATTAGTTAGAATTAATGTTTGTGATAAATAATAAATAGGTATTATATGCCTGTGTATTAGGTGACCCTAATAAAATTACGGATACCCGTAGCCATCTGGACCTGTGACCATGTAGCATGATTAGAAGACTGCCATAGGTACACCGACGTACCGGCAAGACCCGTATCACTGACTGTCTGATTGCACAACAATTGCAGACACGACACCCGTACAATTTGACGCACACTTGACCCTAGTTGACCAGTGCCCTGCGTCCAGTATTTTTATGACTATGTGTTAGAGTAATGTCTGATGCAATATTGTATGATATGTTGTCTTTAGGAATGTTGGATTTTCAGACAAGATTCGAAAACAGACATTGGTATTGCCAGCAGCAGGACCCCAGGCGAGTACATTCTCTGACAGTTTTTATTATGTTGATTATCTCTATAATTCTTGTTGTATAGCGTACATGACTCTGACACAGTTATTTACACGAGTTGGCATCATTGAGACCTGTCACGAGGAGTCATGATTGGAATCCATCGTGCTAGCTGGGGAAAATGGGGAAATATTAGTAGCTTATGTGATCATACCCAACTTTACATGCAGCATTAGCTCACCCACATCTCACGTCGGTGCAGCCTTACCCTTACATGCCTCATCGCTGTTACATCTGGTTAGCCTGACCTGTTGGGGATGATCGCTAATCCATGTAATGAGTCATATAGTCCCTAGCCGATCACATGATATACTGATGTTTCACACACTTAGTTAGATGTTCTTGACATGTATCTCTAGTATATTGATCTAGCATCTCCACATGTTCTAGTTATTGTTCTTGTACACACTTATATACCAGTTCATTGTCCTTGGGTGTACTTAGATTTCTATTCCATTGCTAGATGTACATTGATGATGACATATGCTCCAGTATTCCAGTTATTCCAGTATTTCTATTTTCAGTATATCCATGCTCGTCAGTATTTCTTATTGCCAGTTTTCATATCTGTCTTGTATTTCTTTACACTGTGTTATAGTTTTTGTCAATATATATGGAACTGTTGTTAGAGGTGTATTTCGTTCCAATCCTGACTGGATATTTTTTCCAGACTGTGACATAGAGGACTTGTTTTCGGCATACTTGGAGACTTGGATGTATTGATTGCAGGTTAGACTATTTATTGTTGTTTAGACTTGTCTTGTATTTCATTGTTTGCTTCGATATCTCATCGTGCTCTAGTTTATGTGATTGAGTATATTCCATATTATTTTGTGATATCTGCGTCTCCTTATGGAGTTGGATATTCATGTGAGAATGATTAGATAGTTACATGATCTAGACAGCGTTCTACCGCCGATGCTGCGGCGTAGGCTGGACGTACCCACGCTCTCGTGCCCCTATACCGGGTGCTGGCCCGCACGGCGGTCACACCCGGGGGACGACTATCGATTCCACGGAATTGGGGCGTGACATGTTGGTATCAGAGCATAGCTTCAAAGTTCCTTTGACTCTTGAACTGGAAAAGTTCCCTTAACGATAAATTCCTGTACGAACTCCTGAACTCGTTAAGGCCAAAATGAGATACGTTCATGCAATAAGTCCATAATATCTTATGATCCTGATATAATTTACCTTCTTTTGAAGGAATGACACAAGCGCAACCGTCAGCTCTAGCACCAAGCGAGACGCAAGCCCAGGAGAGCAGTTCCGAAACTTCAGGAAGCTCTCGGAGCCAACGGGGCATGTCTCGAACAGACCCGCTTCAGCAGGTGATGCAAATGTTAGAAGCTCAACGACAGAGAGATGATGCCCGCCAAGCCAAGTTCGAGAGCAATCTGGAGGCCCGACTCTCAGTCCAGCAAAAGCAGGTAGATACCCTGCAGGAGCTTGTTCAGACCCTGGCCTCCAACCATTCTGCCGCAACAACAGCTACGCCAGTGGAGCAGCCAGCGCTTGAAGTCGAGACACCGCTAGCGCCAAGGACGAGGGAAGTGACTGCCTTCACCTTTGGCAACTTCAAGAAGGTCTGCAACACGCCATTTAATGGGACTGGGGACCCGATCGTGGCCCTAGATTGGCTCGTCGAGCTTGAAGATCATTTTTCTCTCCTAGAAGTGCCAGAAGACAAGCACGTCACCTGTGCCCAACTACTGCTTTGCCTCAATGCGCACGACTGGTGGGACGTGCATCGACGATCTCTTCAACTTGGCCATGGAGAGAAGGCGATCGCATGGACAACTTTTCGTGCCGCATTTGAGGAGGATTTTATACCCCCGCATGTACGCCGTCAGCGAGAAAACAAGTTCGTGCAACTACGGCAGGGCAGCATGACGGTTAAGCAATACTCGGCCGAATTCAATAAACTGGCCAAATTTGCTAGTGCCTATCTACCGGATGCAACAAGTCGTGCCAGACGATTCGAGGGAGGGCTACGTCCTGGCATCCACGGGCACGTAGTCGTTCCGCAGTATCAGACGATGAGGGAAGTCTTAAACTATGCCCTTTCTCTCGAACCGCAGTATCCTCACGTTGCCGCCGGCGCTGTGCAACCCCCAATCATAAACGCCAAGGCAACGATAAAGGAAACAACGCTGCAAAGCGTCAAAATAATGGCGGTCGTCAACGAGAAAATCAGGGACAGCGTTGTACCTTCTGCAACAGAAGAGGGCACACCGAGAACGTCTGTCGCAAACGGCTCGGCACCTGCCTCAGATGCGACGATCCTAGCCACCAGATTAGCAGTTGTCCGCTCCTTCTACCTCAACAACCAAATTAGACTGCGGCAAACCAAGCCAACCGAGCTGCGCCTCAGCAAGGGCGTAATCAGGCTCAAGGCCGGGTCTATACCATGACACGGGAAGAAGCTCTAGCTTCGGATACCGTCGTGTCAGGTACTTTACTTTTCAATAATATACCTGCTCGTGTTCTATTTGATTCAGGTGCAACACATAGTTTTATTTCCACAAATTTTGCCGTGGAGAACAATGTAAAAATGACTCCTTTTCACCTAGATTTAAGTGTTAGCACCCCCTCTGGTACGAAAATACCTGTTTGTTCAGCATGCCAAGGCGGTTATATCTGTATTGGGGAGAGAAAGCTGTCGCTTGATGTTTTAGTCCTAGATGTTCGGGACTACAATATCATCTTGGGAATGGATTGGCTCAGCGCGTGCTCGGCAACTATAGAGTGTGCACAGAAATGAGTCATCTTCCACCTGCCTGGAGAAGCCGAGTTCTGTTACACAAGTAGTCCGACAACTGATGCGACTGGGTCCTGCATGGTGATTTCAGCGATATCTGCTCGGCGAATGCTCCACTCAGGCTGCGAGGAATTTCTAGCATCAGTTTGGGACACACGGCAGGACTACGCAAACGTCGAGTCTATTTCCGTTGAGGCGGAGTTCCCCGATGTATTTTCGAGCGAACTACCCGGTATGCCGCCCAACCGAGAGATTGAATTCACTATTAATACATTCCCAAACACGCAGCCAATCTCCAAGCCTCCGTACAGAATGGCCCCAGCAGAGCTGAATGAATTAAAATGCCAACTTCAAGAATTACTTGATCGCGGGTTCATCCGTCCGAGCGTGTCTTCTTGGGGTGCGCCCGTGCTCTTCGTGAAGAAGAAAGACAGAACTCTACGCCTCTGCATAGACTACAGGGAATTGAACAAGGTAACAATCAGAAACAAATATCCTCTGCCACGGATAGATGACTTGTTCGATCAGCTACAAGGGGCAACAGTGTTTTCAAAGGTCGATCTTCGCTCAGGTTATCACCAGCTGAAGATTAAGCCAGAAGACGTGCCAAAGACTACTTTTCGAACCCGATACGGACATTACGAGTTTTCAGTGATGCCGTTTGGACTGATGAATGCACCTGCTGCATTCATGGATCTGATGAACCGGGTATTTCGGCCTTTCATCGATAAATTCGTGGTAGTTTTTATCGATGACATCTTGGTATACTCGAAGACTAGGGATGAGCACGCAGGACACCTGCGGATGGTGCTGCAAACCCTTCGAGACAACAAGTTGTATGCCAAACTAAGTAAATATGAATTTTGGCTAGACAGTATCTCCTTTTGGGGGCATATCATCTCCTCGGAAGGTATTTCAGTTGATCCGAAGAAGGTAGAGGCCATTACGCAGTGGAAACGTCCGGAGTCAGCTAGCGATATCCGAAGTTTTCTTGGACTGGCAGGGTATTACCGCAGGTTTATACAGAATTTTGCTAGAATTGCTTCGCCCTTGACTCAACTCACACGAAAGGGTGCAAAGTTTACTTGGACGGACGACTATGAAGCTTCATTTACGGAGTTAAAGCAGCGCCTCGTCTCTGCCCCAATTCTCACTCTGCCGAACGGACCAGATGATTTCAAAATTTTCAGTGATGCATCGGGTAAAGGACTAGGATGTGTCCTGATGCAGCGCGATAAAGTCATAGCCCATGCGTCGAGACAATTAAAGCCTCACGAGATGAACTATCCGACGCATGACTTAGAATTAGCTGCAGTAGTGTTTGCGCTGAAGCTATGGTGCCACTACCTCTATGGCGTGCCGTGTGAAATCTACACGGACCATAAGAGCTTAAAATATTTGTACACTTAAAAGAATTTGAATCTACGGCAGCGGCGATGGCTTGAACTCCTTAGCGACTTCGATATCATGATCAGATACACGCTTGGTAAAGGAAACGTAGTAGCTGACGCACTGAGTCGAGTGTTCGTAGGGAGCTTGCCTATCAACGATATGTCGCGCCAGAATCTTGAATTACTGGGCATTACACTGAAAATAAGGTATAAGAAGTGGGCGCAAGTAGCTCAACTGCGCCTCGAACCTGATTTGCTACAAAAAGTGAAGGTCACTCAGAAGGACGACCCATTCCTGCAAAAGATTCATGCCCTTATCTCAGCAGGAAAGGCGTCCGACTTTGCGGTAGGCATGGATGGGACGCTTCGAGTGAAGGGAAGACTGTGCGTTCCAAACGACACGGCTCTCAGAAAAGAGATCCTCATGGAGGCCCACTATGCTAGTTATACTTCCCATCTGGGTAGCACAAAGATGTATCGAGATCTTCGCACGACGTTTTGGTGGCACGGCTTGAAATGGGATGTGGCGCAGTTTGTGTCTCATTGCATGGCTTGTCAACGAGTAAAGGCCGAACACCAGAAACCAGGCGAAGAGCTACAGAGCCTTGCTATTCCGGAGTGGAAATGGGATCATATAACGATGGATTTTATTGTTGGCTTGCCAAGGACGCAACGGGAACATGATGTAGTCTGGGTTATCGTCGATCGACTCACCAAGTCAGCTCACTTTCTGCCTATCAAGTCTACTTGTAGTGCCGATCGCCTGGCTCAGATATATCTCAACGAAATCGTTCGACTCCATGGCGTGCCCGTAACCATAGTCTCCGATCGAGATGGTCGATTCATATTACGTTTCTGGGGAAGCCTGCAGTCAGCAATGGGGACAAAGTTGAAGTTCAGCTCCGCCTACCATCCACAGACCGACGGCCAAACCGAACGTGTCAACCAAATCCTCGAAGACATGCTGCGACTCTGCGTCTTGGATTTAAAGACTAGTTGGGACCTTCATCTACCTTTAGCCGAATTTGCTTACAACAATAGTTATCAATCAAGCATTCAAATAGCACCGTATGAGGCGTTATACGGGCAAAAGTGTCGATCTCCGATCTGCTGGGACAAAGTTGGTGAACGGCAGATACTTGGCCCCGACCTCGTGGAGCAGACCGTCCAGAAAGTTTGGCTGATTCGGGAAAGATTAAAGGTAGCTCAAAGCCGTCAAAAGAGCTACGCTGACATACATCGGAGACCGCTAGAGTTCCAAGTAGGCGACCGGGTATTCCTTGAGGTCTCGCCCATGCGAGGAGTCAGCAGGTTCGGGACAAAAGGAAAGCTAAGTCCGAGATTTGTCGGTCCGTTTGAAATACTCAAGCGGGTTACTTCAGTTGCTTATCAAATAGCACTACCACCATCCCTATCCGACGTACATGATATATTCCATATTTTTCAACTCAGAAAATATGTGTACGATCCAAGCCACGTGGTAGACCTCAAACAACTGAGTCTCCAGACCGACTTGACGTATGTAGAACAACCAGTGCAAATCTTGGATAGAAAAGAAAAGCTGCTTCGGACCCGTTCGGTTCCTCTAGTGCGCGTGCTTTGGCAGAATCACTCTGTCGAAGAATCTACTTGGGAGCTTGAATCAGAGATGAGGGAAAGGTTCCCCTCATTATTTCCTAGTGGTAGGTTCTATTCTTAAGTTTTGGGACGAAACTTCCAATTAGTTGGGTAGGATGTGGTGCCCCGTTCCCCCTATTCGGGGAGCGCGGCTAAGAAATACAAGACGGTATCGTTCGATCGGGATAGATTGAATCAAGAACTCATCCTCGTTATGGATTTGTCTCTTCGGAATCGATTCCCATATTCAGTGGACCGTGCCCCCGGGATCGACTTAGCGGCAGAGTCAGGAGGGACCTCTCCGCTGCATTCTTTTGTTGCCTAGTTTTTGCTGTCGCTTGTTGCTTTCGTGCCTTGAGTTGGTTTTCGAATTTGCTTGGGTTTTCTTGAACGGTTTTGATGGATTTCATTGCTTTTGTTCGTAGGACTGCACTTCAATTCTGATAACGGAAAGAGAGAAAGAAGTACTGATCAGCTGCTCGTGGCAATGCAGGTGATCCAGCAGTAGGCGCCGCTTGAACGGACTCCTAAAGCACTTCTTTCCTTCTTCCTTCCAACTACTAAAGTGAGTGGCTACCAACCCGATTAGCTAGCCCTTCTTGCTAGTCTTCATATCTGAATCTTGTGTTCGTGCTTGCCCCGATCAAACGATACCAAGTAATAACTAAAAGACTACAAGATAATAAGGGAATAGACTTGGGTTATATTATGCTTGTCAAATGAAACTTGTGAACGGTTATTTACTTTCATGCTTGCTCATTTGGAATGTTCTTCATATGCATAAATACAAGTTAGAATACATATTTCTTCTTAAAATTGTGCTATGTATAGAACTCATCTTGAATGCAATAACTCAACAGGAAGACTATGCAAAAGTAGATCTTGCCAAGTTATTGCCCTGTGCCTGATATTGCCTCAAATGCTAACTTAGTGTACTGCGTTGATCACGAACAACTTGTGCACAAGGTCTTAGTTCCTGCGGATGATCGTTGGGGCACTGGCACCGATCCGATCCGGACGGAACTCACGATAGTCGCCTGCTTCGGATAGAGTGGCTTGTGGCGCCTCCTGTCCTATGCGTCGCACGCCATTCCGTTCCGAGACTAGCCTGTCCATTATGGCAACGTGCCAGTGATCCCCTCATATATTTAAACCTATTGCTACTAACTTGTGTCTTCTTGGCAGGGAAGGCAAGGTAAGTATTATGCAGGTGGTTCAGACGGACAAGTAAATGTCACCGAACGGTGGCGGGTTATTTCAATGATTTCTATATCTATTTCTTGCTGTAAAATGAACTAAGGCAAGATAGAAACCCACAATAAATATGCATGCTTCATTAAAACAACGTGTTGATTGGTATAGTTGGGTTAGCATGCCTTCACCAGTACGTTTAGATGTACTGACCCTCGTTGAAACAGGTTCCCCGCGCTAAGGAGAATCGAGTGAGGAGCAGAAGTCATTCCCCCAATCCAGTCCAGCTGTAGGCACGCCTAGATCCGTGCCATCTTTTGAAGCATTTTGAAGAAGAAGTTAGCCACCTAGCAAGTATGCAGCTTCGTGGTAAAGCAGTCGTTCCGACCCAAGGTCTTATATTTTGAGTTTTAGTATGGGATGTAATGTACAGGACTGCTATCTCATTTTGTGTTAACTCTTTTGTAAGCCCATAGAGGCAACCTTATGACTCAGTTCAAGGAGTTTGTAATATGTTCATATTATCAATAAAGAGAACTTTTTCATGCTTCAATCTGTGTTTCAATTTATCTGCGTACTCTGAATATGTGCTCGCTATGCAAAACAAAAATACTTAGCCTTGTACGGAGCACAACCTAAGCCCGCACGGCGGTCACGCCCGGGGGACGACTATCGATTCCACGGAATTGGGGCGTGACATGTTGGTATCAGAGCACAGCTTCAAAGTTCCTTTGACTCTTGAACTGGAAAAGTTCCTTAACGATAAATTCCTGTACGATATCACCTGCGTCGTATATCACTTTCTATCCCGTGACTATAACTCGTCCTTTGTGGCAATATACCAGTGATCCCTTTGTATATTTAAACCTGTGCAAGCTAACTTGTGTCTTCGTGGCAGGGAAGGACATGATAAGTATTGTGCAGGTGGTTCAGACGTGCAGGTAAAAGTCACTGCACGGTGACAAGTTTATTTCAATAAATTTCTATATCATTGCTTGCTTGTAAAATGAACTAAGACAAGATAGAAAGACCACAAATAAGTTGCATGCTTCATTTAAACAACGTGTTGATTGGTATAGTTGGGTTAGCTCGCCTTCACTAGTACATTTTGATGTACTGACCCTCATTGAAACAGGTTTTCTGCACCAAGGAGATCCTGCGAGGAGCTGAAGTTACTTCCCAATCAAGTCCAGTTGTCGACACGTCCTGATCATGCCTTATTTTGAAGCATTTTGAAGCCCAGGAGCTAGCAAGTTTAACTCATGCAACTCCATGGAAAAGCCATCGTCCCGCCTGGAAGTCTCTTATTTTAAAGTTTTAGTAAAGGATGTAATGTATAGGATGCCACGCCCCAGCCCCGAGGGCCTCCCGACCACCGTTCCACCGCGGCGGTCCGGACGCGAATTACCGTGCCTCGGCGCTCCCGCGGGGTGCGTATGGTCGTTTGATGCCGGGACGTGATATCATGCGAGCCTGGGGTTGCGCCCGCATAATGCAACATCGTTAAAGTTTGGCTATCATCGTATCAATCGAGTAAGCAGCAGAGGGACATTGTTGCAAGCATTTAACCATCTGAGTATTCGGGGCAAATTGAGGGACTGGGTTCTTTGATTACAAATGTATCATTCCATACATTATGTCCCTTTATACGAAAGTATCTCGAGGTAATCGAAACATAATTTTTGGGTCTTGGGGATGAGGCACGCCTATCGCTCCCTCGGACGATCCAGTACATGTAAGCAAGAAAACTATTGGTGGGTCAGCACTTTTATAAGTACTGGTGAGAATAAACAACTGAACCGAAGCAAGCATTAACTAAAACCAATACTAAGTAATCTATAAAATATTACATTACTAGTGATCTTTCTAGTTTTACCTATGTTCGTTACATGCAGCAGAAGAACGGAGTCATATTACTTTCTTTATGAAAATATCTTTTGGAAATAGAGTTCATATTCGATATAAGCAAGCAGACAAGACAAGCCAATTGTTCGGTTATCAGGGTGTGCGCAGCGTATCTCGTGAGCTATACTCAAAGACTCTAGGGACAAATGCACATCTAGGAACAAATGCATATCTAGGGGCAGTCTACTACCAAGCCAACACAATAAACTATCTTATATGCAGTGCGGTCCCCGAGTAACTCAGGATCGGCAGCGGTTGATCTAGCTAACCAATGACTCATTTATCTGATGCTATTGGCAGTTGTGACACATGGTTGCTTTCCACTATCTCTGTAGTAGCCGTGACACATGGTTCAACTCTTCACCAATAGCTATTGTCCGACCGATGCGAATGCATGAAACACTATCAAATAAACTCTAGCATGCAGACGAGACAAACCATCAGACCATATATCTTTATTGCGGACTAGCCGCCCTTACTGAACAATTTAAGCACACAATATGGTTCTCTCAGAGCACAGGCGATAGTGGAACATGTTTATACAAACTCATACTCTTAGTCAAGCGTTTCAGGATTCTTAGTTAAGCAGACATATTCGTTTCAATGACAAGCTAGGTGAGTTTTCTTATTTAGCATGCAAGGCAGGTTCTATCATTCTCTTTAAGCAAACAAGCATTCAAAATACTCATATTCATTATTAAGGCATGCAAGAATCAGAGAACGAAGTTCTGCCCACTCATCTTGATACATAGTGCCAACGCGGAGCGGGGTACTACACAGGACAACTATCTCATTTTGTGTCAACTTTTGTAAGTCCGTGCGGCAACCTTCTGACTCGTTCAAGAGTTTGTAAAAGATGTTCATTATCAATAAAGAGAACTTTTCATGTTTCAACTTTGTATTTTAATTATCTGCGTACTCTGAATATGTGCTCATTATGCAAAATACCTTAGCCTTGTGTGGTGCGCAACCTAGGCCCGCACGGCATCACGCCCGGGGGACGACTATCGATTCCACGAAATTGGAACGTGACATATTGGTATCAGAGCACAGCTTCAAGTTCTTTAAACCCTCGTATTAGAAAAGTTCCTTTAACGATTTATTCCCTATGCGAACTCTTAAACTCGTTAGGCCAAAATAAGATATGTTCATACAATGAGTCCATAATACATTATGATCCTGATATAAGTTACCTTCTTTTGAAGGAATGGCACAAGCGTAAGCTTTATCGCTAGCGCCGGGCACGACACAAGCCCAATAAAGCAGTTCCAACACTTCGGGAAGTTCTACAAGCCAACAAAAAATATCCCGTATCGATCACATTCAGCAGATGATATAGATGCTGGAGGCTAACCAACAAAGGGACGAGGCTCATTATGAACGGGCTGAGAAGCGAGCAGAAGAGAGGCAGAGCAAGTTCCAAGACAATCTAGAAGCCCGGTTTGCAGTCCAACAAAAACAGGTAGATATCCTGCAACAGATCGTGCAGACTTTGGCCTTCAACCATTCTGCGGCAACAACAGCGACACCGGTAGAGCAACCGGCGCTTGAAGTCAAAATGCCTCAAACTCCAAGGAAGAAGGAAGTGACTGCCTTCGACTTTGTCAACTTCAAGAAGGTCTGCAATACACCGTTTAAAGGGACTGAGGATTCAATCATGGCTCTAGATTGGTTTGCCGAACTTGAGGATCATTTCAAATTACTAGAGGTACCCGAGCAGAAGCATGTCGCGTGTGCCCAACTACAGCTTTCTTAAACGCGCACGATTGGTGGAACATGCATCGAAGATCTCTTCCAGTTGACGATGAAGAAGAGACGATCGCATAGGCTACTTTCCGTGGCGCATTCGAAGAGGAGTTCATACCCCCTTCCGTACGTCGGCAAAAGGAGAACGAGTTCGTGCAACTACGGCAATGCAGCATGACAGTAAAGCAGTATTCCGCCGAATTCAACCGGCTCGCCAAATTTGTAAGTTCCTATTTACCTGATACGGTGAGTCGTGCCAGACGATTTGAAGGAGACCTACGACCTGCCATCCATGTGCACGTGGTCATTCTCCAATACCAGACTATGCGAGAAGTTTTCAACCATGCCCTTTCTCTCGAACCGTAGTATCCTCCTGTTGCTGTCGGTACTGTGCATACCTCTAATCACAAGCGCCATAGCAATGAGAAAGGAAACAACACTGCAAAGCATCCAAATAACGGCGGTCCACAAAAAGGGAACCAAGGGAAAGGGTTATGCTTTTTCTGTAAGAGGCCGGGGCACACCATAAATGACTGTTACCTCAGGAAAGGGCTATGCTTTAACTATGGTGGTCAAGGCCACATAGCTAGAGATTATTCGCTTTCCTCCAAGCTTCCCCCTCAGCATCCAAATCCTGCCCCTGCACCCCAAGCCAATCGAGTCATGCCTCAGCAAGAGCGTCGTCATGCTCAAGGTCGGGTGTACACTATGGCACGAGAAGAAGCCCTGGCCTCAGACACCGTTGTGTTAGATATTATGCTTTTTAATAACATACATGCACGTGTGCTATTTGATTCTAGTGCAACGCATAATTTTATATCCACGAATTTTGCCGTGGAAAATAATATAGAAATGACACCGTTGTATCTAGACCTTAGTGTTAGCACCCCGTCGGACACGAAAATACATGTCCGTTCAGTATGCCAAGGTAGTTACATCTGTATTAGAGGAAGGAAGTTATCGTTAGATATTTTAGTCCTAGATGTTCGGGATTATGACATTATTTTGGGGATGGATTGGCTTGGCGCTTGCTCGGCAACTATCGAATGTGCAAAGAAATGAGTCGTCTTCCGCCTACCTGGAGAAGCCGAATTCTGCTACTCGAGTAGTCCAGCAACTAATGCGTCCAGAGCCTACATGGTAATTTTGGCAATATCTGCTCGGCGGATGCTACACACTGCCTGTGAGGGATACTTAGCGTCGGTTCGGGACACACAGCTGGATTACACAAACGTTGAGTCTTCTTACATTGTGGCGGAGTTCCCTGATGTGTTTCCAAGCGAACTACCCGACATGCCACCTGACCGAGAGATCGAGTTCACCATTGACACATTCCCGAATACTCAGCCAATTTTTAAGGTGTAAACCCCCTCACACAAAAATAGGTATTTTGTGTGTATTTTGTATTTCTTGTATTTGTTTTAGATTCTTTTTTTTCAAATCAATTAAAATCCAATAATTTTATTAGGATATTTCATCGTGGTTTGGACATTAATAATATAGAATGGCCTCAAAATATGTCTCTTCCTTCATAGAAAGTAGCCTACACAGGAAACACTACCTTTAGGATCTTTTCGTGGCACAAAAATTTGATCATTTGGCATTAGTATGATATTAGTGTAACAACCATAGATTCTTGTGTTAAATATTTAGATAATTTATATATATATATATATATATATATAATTTAATTATGGTTATTTTTCAATTCTAACTTTTTTATAATTAGTAATCCATAATTTCTCGTATCAAGTTAGGCATTTTCTCTTTTTGTAGATTTGCATATTAGTTGCCATTACCTCATTCTTTTAGAATCCTAATACTACCTATGACCGAAACTCCACTAACTTTATTTTATATTTTTTAGTATTTTATTTACTCTTCATTTAAATGATAAATTTTTAGAGTATTCTCTTAGAAAATAAATTTCTTGATTATTTAATTATAAAAAGATACTTATTTAAATTTATTTCTTCAAAGTTATTTTTACTACAATTTATCTCGTGTTAAAATATTATAAATATCCTAAAAGTTATTTTGGGTGCAAATATATTTTTAAAAATTATTATTATTATTATTATTATTATTATTATTATTATTATTATTATTATTATATATATATATATATATATATATATATATATATATTTAAAGTAGAATAAATATTCTAAGAATTTATTATATGAAAATATATTTTTTGTATTTTTATATTCCCATTCATATGTATAAATATATATATGCAAACATATTTTGAAAAGTTATTTTCTTATAATCCCATATATATATATATATATAGTTAAAAAAAAGAGGAAAAGAAAAACAAAATAAAATAAAATAACACTAATAATAAAAAAAAACAAAAAACAAAAAAACCTAAACTAAAACCTACCCAGTTGAACCCGCAGACTCTCTCTCTCTCTCTCTATATATATATATATATATATATATATATATATATATATATATATATATATATATATATATATATATATATATATATATATATATATATAAACCTAAACCCTAATCCTAATCTCTCCTCTCCTCAATCACCCCGACCTCAGCGCCGACCCCCGTCGCCGGCGACCATCGCCGCAACGCCCGATGACCGCCGCCGCAGCAGCCCAGGGCCTCCCGCGCGCACGCGTGTGCACTGCCGCAGCCCCGAGCCCCTATTTTATGGTATTATATCTCTCTCATTCTTTTCTGAAGCGGTTTATCCGTATACGTTCACAACCTAACCCTCCAGGATTTCCTCCAAGCGGGACAAGTTTTCGTGCCCTGGATTGGTCGAAAAACCGCCAAAAAACTGACCAAGAACATTCCAGAAATTCGACCCAAACTCACATATTCATGCCCAATTTGCCACCAACCTCTTTAATATTTTTAAAATATAATTAAAAGATTTTCTTCTCAATATAATCAAGAATTTAATTATTCTTTTAGTTTTTATTAATTTATTTTATTTGTTAAATTATTCGGCCTCCAAAACGACCAAAAACTTGATATTTTAACACTAAAATTTTATGATACGGAGTGCGTCCCGCTAAATGGGACTGCCTCATCGTGTACCAATTACACGGAAAGGTGTGTATGGTATATCCTGGCATGTGAGTTTTCGCGAAAGTTGATTCGGACGTGTGTGCGCGTCGAAATCAACCAGTATCCGTAAAAAGTTTTCATATCGTGACTTTTGCAAACCACCACCCCAGTTTGCGTACGCTCGTCGAAATGCGATAAAACTTACGCCATTGGATTCGTGGTATCACGTTGGTCCTGTGACCCAAGTTTTACGCGATTCTGAGACAGTTGACCGAGCCGCCTATTCGCGGGCCCTACGATTTGACTTGAAGGGCGAATTTGTGATCGGCTTGCTGAAATCTAAAATTGGATATACCGTTGAGTTCGTATCGCTGTTTAAAATTTGTTTGACCTATAATTTATCATATTTAGAGACCTTTACCTCTAGCACGCATTTTGGTACAAAGTAGGCCCACATGTGAACCCGCTCTGATCTAAAATTATCGTTTTGCCCCTGTGTCCAAATTGGACGAAAGGGTAGTATTTTCTAGATATCTCGCTGATTTCGAAAATGTTGGTTATATTTATTTCAGCATCCAGAGATGTTCATTCGGAGGCCATAGTTTCTAATCCTCTGTACTTGACACCTGGACGTTTACATTACGCAGCTTTCTTGCCAGGCAAGTATATATTGCCATTGTATTATGATTTATATTTCATATAGTGAATGCATTTTATTTCTGTCATTTATTTTATATATTTTAACCACTATATAAACTGCGCGTCCAAGAATAACTTGGGTGCAACGACGGTGGCGTCGTACCTTGTCTTTATTATATATATTATGCTTGTTAACCTAGTTTTACGAGACCACCCCATTATCATGAGGAATTCTTATATTTCATTGGTTATGACACAGTTGTTACACGAGTATGAGTCTCATGTAGGACACAAACTTGCGTATTCGGCTGGCCACCGGTACGTATGGGACATGCAATAGATAGGGATAACTGCTGATAGAATTTGCATAATTAGAAGACTTGGTAGTTATTAGAGATGTCATCGTGTCATGGATATGGCATAAATAGAGCATGGAATGGGGAGAACAACAAGTAAGGCGTTTGGGCTCCTTTGCACTTTTCTTATGTAACCCGCACGCTCCGCCAGAGATGCGTGGTCTGATGACCCCTATATTATCTACAGGCGGCCTCTGACGTTCAAAAGACGTCATACTTTTTAGGCCCCTGATTCTCCGAGAGAATCATGTCAATCCCATTTTAGCCAGATAGCCCACGTATTGGAAAGTTGTTCTCAAAGTGCATTCACATAGGCGGTTAAACGATCCTTTGGATGTTTATTTTCAGTACCTTATTGGTATGCTTCTATGTATCTTGTTACGTCCCTCTGAGGACCTGGTCCCTTTCCAGGTGTAGACGATCATGACTATTCGCAGAAGCACGGATCAGTACTTGCTACTTTATTCTCTTTCGAGGAGGTCTTCCCTTCGAGCCTCTCTGATCATTAGATGATGTACTTATTATGTTTACTTTTATATTCTAGTTTGGTAGTGGATTTGTCTCCATCCAACTATTAGTTCTTCTCGACTAGTTCATATTTGGTTTATTGACATATTTGATCATTTATTTTTTTATGATTTTTGTGGATGAGATTTAGTTATGTCCTGTGACTTGTGACAAATATATACCACTTGTGAATTATTGTTCATAATACAGCGTATGTATGTGTTATGATTTTCATATATTAGAGTCTCCATATACATACGGCTGGCATGCTTACGTATTTCTAGTCCTACGTATTTTGGGACTGGGACGTGACATGACGTGTTGTGGCCCATGCGGGTCGAGTTAGCCGTTTTGGTTACGTAACTGTACCGAGCGGGCATACACCTAGGATTAGAATTTTATGTCTCATCCACATACTTGACTTTTTTCCTTGATTTTGTTCTAAATTCTTGAACTCACCTGCCTTTCTTGACCTTCGAAGTTGTACTCGCTTAATTATCTTTACATAGGTTTCCTTAATAGTTTCTTGAGTATAGCCTTCTGCTAGAATATAGAAATCCTTGTTGTTAGGAGATAATTATGATAACATACCCACTAAAAAAATAAATTAGAATATTGGCAGCTCCTAAAAGTTTAGCATATCTAATGAACCCTAGCATCCAATACCTATAAATTGATTGACCATTATCCCTTGATATTTAGGAATGACTTGAGAGTAGTATAGACACTATTAGGGTTAGTTAGAAATTTGACCATATCGTTTGACCCTAGCATTGAGGAACCAATAGAAATTCAAGGTTGAATATTAGGACTAAACCTAACTTTCATAGTGAGATAGTATTAGAGAACTATAAATTTAGATTCTTGTCTTGATATTAGTAGAAAAGTACCTTAGGAAGCTAAGAGGAATGAATAGAATATTTTCCTTGATCATACCTCGAACACAGAGATTAGCATACCACATTTTTTTCTTAGGAAACCATGATATTATCAAGAGTCTCTCTATTTAATTTCACATCTTGTTCCTCCAAAATCTTAACGCTCCTTATTTGTGCGACGACTAAATTTTTTTCCTTCATCTTTCAATTCGTGCCACATAACCCTTCTGATTGTAGGCCAAGTGATTCCTTTTAGGATATATAGTTTGCTTGGATTATAGTTGTTAATCTTGAATTTTGAAATTATGTGCTTAGTAGTTAGAACTTGATAGTTTGAGTTGCTCATTTAGATTATAATTTTATGATTATTCTTTAGTTTTAAATCACGTAATTTGTATCCATATCTCAATACAAGTTATATCCTCTTTCACTTGAGGGACAGTAACTTCTCCATTCTTAATATTAATACTTTGTTCTGTAAGTACTATGATAAAGACTTAAGATGACCATTACCTATATAATGTAATAGGATACCCTAATAAGTACCAAGATCTTTTTCTCGTATACCCTAACAAGAGTTTCTACTTTATTTACAAGGATAAGGTTATTTTGTAGAATCTCCTTAAGGCAGTTACAGTATTAGTTTATTCTTGTAAGTTGGGTAATATGCCTCACAACCTAGTATCACATAGTCCTTTTGACCCATTAATAAAGTGTAATTGAATGACACCAACTATAGGATTCCATAAGAAGATAGTGTTTATCCAGAATGTAGAACTTAGAGGCCCATACCCCCATTTAGTCGACTAGAGACTTAAACAAGAAGTTAGTATGGCAACTATAGAGGCACAACACCAGACGAGTCATAACTTCCTGGTGAACTTGAATTATTTTGTACCTTCCTTCATCATAATACAGCGTAGTTATATTTTCTGGACTATCTCGACTTATGCTGCTATTATAGCCTAGTTTTGCAAGCTTATCCTTTTATCGAGCTTGTTCATGACATATGTATTATTGGGGCCCCACTCTAATATATTTGTCTATTTAGAATCAGTGTATTATGGTCTGATCAACCTTAGTGTGCTTGGTTCGCTCTTCGCATGACTACTTTATGTGTATTGAGATATAATTGACTCAGCTTGTGAGACGAATATACTTGCCCTCTAGACAGGTCAGAGCATATCATATCAGGTACATAACTATTCTAATATGAACATTCGAATAGGAATTTACTAAAATAGGATCTCATCCGCAACTGCCCTGACAACTCTCTTTTTGAATTCTTTAATCGCCTTGAACCCCGTACTTGTATTCTATCACCTCCTCCTTGAATTATTTATTGTTGTTTTTCGTCTTCCCCTATTTCGGAAAGACGAACGCTCGTGCTTGATATAAGTTTGATACACGAAGAGTACTAGATATACCCCATAGGCCAATCACATTACCTTGTGACTATCTTTTGTAATTAAGGGCACATCACATGGGATATATTTGGTGTTAAATTTTTTGAGGATATATTGAATAACACGATTAAATAATTTGAGGAAGTCTTTCTTTGTGTGATAAATCGTTAAATTTTAAGTTGGGTAGAAGTTGCATTGTCAACTTGAGGTAATTTTTTTTTAGATTGTGATCAAGTAAGAATAGATTGAGAGATTTAAGTCATTTTAATTTTGAAATTTTTTAGAAGAATGATTAAGATGATGAGGATTTAATTTTAAAGATAAGAATGCCTTATAGAATAAATTTTGAAATCTTGATATTGCGGACCAAATATTTATAATTTGAGCACATGATTTAAATTTTGAATATTGGAGATTGAATTAACGATTTAAAATTTTGAGAAAAAAATAAATAAATAAATAATAGAACTCTAAACATGAACATTGATGGATTGAGTTCAAAATTTTATAATTTGATGATTTGAATTAAAAGTTGAATGTTGATTGTTGGATCATCTATTTGAAATATTGATGATGGAAATTGAATTTAAAATTTGAAGAGTACGAAATTCTTAAGTTAAAAATAGGAATAAGATTTGATTAGAATTATTTATTATTTAAAATCTAGAGGAGATTATGATAGTTGAAAATCGTGATTTAAATTTTGATGTGGGATGTCATATAGATTTGAATGTTGATTATTTAAAAATCGAGAAAAGATTACGATTTGTTGAATTTTGATTTAAACAATGATTATTTAATTTTGAAGTAATTCTGATGGATTTGAATAGATTTCGTTATTTAATTTTTTTGAAGAGATTGCGATTGACTTGCCTTATATTCGAATGTGAAAGATTTAGCAAATCATACCTTATTTTTAATTTTGATAACGAAATTCTTGTAAGTTGGGTAGATTGTAAACCCTCTCACCCAAAAATAGGTATTTTGTGTGTATTTTATATTTCTTGTATTTATTTTAGATTCTTTTTTTAAATTAATTAAAATCCAATAATTTTATTAGGATACTTCACCGTGGTTTGGACATTAATAATATAGGATGGCCCCAAAATTTGTATCTCCCTTCATAGGAAGTACGTAGCCTACAAAGGAGATAGTACCTTTAGGATTTTTTCGTGGCACAAAAATTCGATCCTTTGGCATTAGTATGACATTAGTGTAACAACCATAGATTCTTGTGTTAAATATTTAGATAATTTATATATATAATTTAATTGTGGTTATTTTTTAATTCTAAATTTTCTACAATTAGTAACCCATAATTTTCCGTGCCAAGTTAGGCATTTTCTCTTTTTGTAGATTTGCATATTAATTATCATTACCTCATTCTTTTAGAATCATAATCATACCCATGACCGAAACCCCCTAACTTTATTTTGTATTTTTTAGTATTTTATTTTTTCTTCATTTAAATGATGAATTTTTAGAGTATTCTCTTAAAAAAAAAAATCTTGTTTATTTAATTATAAAAGGATACTTATTTAAATTTATTTCTCCAAAGTTATTTTACTATAATTTATCTCGTATTAAAATATTATAAATCTCCTAGAAGTTATTTTGGGTGCAAATATATTTTTAGAAATTGTTATATATATATTTTTAGAAATTGTTATATATATATATAGAGTGACTTGCAAATATATTTTTAGAAAGTTATTTTTACTTCAATTTCGAGATTGGAAAGAGTAGAAAAGGTATTGATCAGCTGTTCGTGGCAATGCAGGTGAACGAGCAGTAGGCGACATGCGAGTGGAGTCTTAAAGCACCTCTTTCATTTTCTTCTCCAACCAACTTGTGAGTGGCTTATATTCGATTCAGTTGACCCTTCTTCCAAGTCTGCACATCTAAAATCTTGTATTCTTGCTTGCCCCGATCAAACGATACCATAATAACTAAAAGATGTAAAGATAAGAAAGAATAGACTTGGACTACTTATTGTTTTACAATCAACATGTGAACGGTTACCTTATTGCATGCTAGTTCGTTTAGAATGTTCTTCATATGCTTCAATTTTAGTTAGAATGTATACTTCTATAAATTATGCTATGCATATAGAACACACTTTGTTATGCGATATATTGATCAGTAATACTATGCAAAACCGTTTATGCTATGAAACTTGTATCGTGCTCGTATTGCCTTAAACTGCATGAATTGATTGAAAACTAAATGGACGATGTTTGATCACGGACAACTTGTGCACAAGGTTTACAGTTTCGCAAACGGTTGTCGGAGCACTGGGACCGATCTGATCTGGACGGAACATATGGAATAGTCAAGATGTTAGAGGAAGAAATAGAATATGGCGGCGCATATCACTTTCTATCCCGTGACTATAACTCATCCTTTATGGCATTATGCCAGTGATCCCTTCGTATATTTAAACATGTGCAAGCTAACTTGTGTCTTCGTGGCAGGGAAGGACATGGTAAATATTGTGCAGGTGGTTCAGACGTGCAGGTAAAAGTCACAGCACGATGACAAGTTCATTTCAGTAAATTTTTATATCATTGCTTGCGTGTAAAATAAACTAAGGCAAGATAGAAAGACCACAAATAAGTTGCATACTTTATTTAAATAACGTGTTGATTGGTATAGTTGGGTTAGCTCGCCTTCACCAGTACGTTTCGATGTACTGACCCTCGTTGAAACAGGTTTCCCGCACCAAGGAGATCCTGCGAGGAGCTGAATTCACTTCCCAATCCAGTCCAGCTTTCGGCACGTCCTGATCGTGCCTTGTTTTGAAGCCCAGGAGCTAGCAAACTTAACTCATGCAGCTCCGTGGAAAATCCATCGTCCCGCCTGGAGGTCTCTTATTTTAAAGTTTTAGTAAATGATGTAATGTACAGGACAACTATCTCATTTTGTGTCAACTTTTGTAAGCCCGTGCGGCAACCTTCTGACCCATTCAAGAGTTTATAAAAGATGTTCATTATCAATAAAGAGAACTTTTCCATGTTTCAACTTTGTGTTTCAATTATCTGCTTACTCTGAATATGTGCTCGTTATGCAAAATATCTTAGCCTTGTGCGGTGCGCAACCTAGGCCCGTACGGCTTCACGCTCGGGGGACGACTATCAATTCCACGGAATTGGGGCGTGACACCAAGCATAGAAATAAGTTGTTGTCATTGGTCAGAGTCAATCCCGGCATACCACTGCCGCCTGCACCATCATCTGTCATTTGTGGCTGTGCAGCAAAGAAGCCACGACCTGCCACCGTCGCACGCACTTCTGTACCCCGTCCACTTCCACCACCAACCACATATCCGCTAAATTGGACATTGAACGAATCCCACAATCGTTTCTCCCCCTCAAAGTATGGTATTGTCTTCTTCACTGAAGCGTCGATAGTATGCAAAATCTACTGCACAAGGATCGATTGGACGCAATACCAATCCTCCAATTGATCATTCTCTGAAGGTTTATTGATAGACCCATCAACAAACCTAAATTTTCGTCGAGCCCGTAGAGAAAGTCGAATATATCTCGACCATTCCTCATAATTCTTTCCACGAAATACCGCTTTCGTAATTGTATTACCCGGATTGTCATTAGAACCAAGGTAATACGGGGATGTGGGATCGATCCACGATACCGCCGACATAAAAGTCATGTCGCCACCGCCGCTCTCTATATCGTCGTCGCCGCTTGACATACCGCCACCGACGTCGCTCGAAGAAAACGTGCCCTAGCCATATGGATCTGACACCATGTGAAGAAGTGATAGGAGATAATCTTCTAGGTATTTTATTCGTCATGATATTACATATATATACATCAACATATCAACTTGGGGCCTAAGTCACATAACCAATTACCATAAATACAATTTAATCATAATATCCCAATCACCATATATAGCTAATCACCATAAATATAATTTAATGATACAATTTAATCCCAATATTTCCTTATCCATAATCACAACATGTTATCCTTGAAATTTCATTAATTACCTACTTATAAGGTTCTTATCCAAGCTTCCTTTTCCAATGCGCTAATATTTCCTTATCCACAACCACAACATGTTATCCTTGAAATTTTATTAATTACCTACTTATAAGGTTCTTATCCAAGCTTCCTTTTCCAACGCGTCTTTATTGAAGTGTTAAAACAAACACACGACATGTTTCATTATAGGAAAGTCCTTAGATAGTAGCTTAGTGGTAAAAGACTTGGGATATGAGTGAGGGGGGTGTAACGACCTATTCCGCTCAAGCGGACTACCAATTCAAACAACAAAAGTGCAACGTCCCAACCCATTTTGCTTCTGCGAGAATACTCGTTTGAGGCAAAGGATTTCCAGACTTGGTTCTTCAGAAGTTCCGGCTTAGGCTTTCAGAGGCTCGCTCAGAGTATCGCTCGACTGAGGTGAATCATCGCTAAGGTGGGTGGCTACGATGAACTTGTCTTTGCTTAGCCAGCACTCTTAAAATATAGATTTTCATGCTAGTCGCTAGGTGAATCACCCCCTGTATGCTAATAAGAATACAACACACATAGCTAAGTAAATAATCCCAACTTGTATTGCTTGTGCTAGAACATGAAAATAAAATATAGCTTATATACAGACCCTTGCAAGCTACCTTTGCCTTGTGCAACTAGACCCTACTATGCCTCGATTAGAACGATATATATGTACTCTTTGTTGTGTACGGTTCACTTGCTACACTGTGTCACGCCCCAGTCCCAAAATACCGAGGGACCGGACGCGTGGCAATGGCCAGCAGTATGCACCGATGGACAAATCCAATTTAATGGATCCATCGGGCATACTTAAGCTGTATTACATCAGTCAGAGTTTTACTATTCTCATCCACAGATATAAGATAGCAACATCAGCAAAGAAATATTAAACAACAACAGTCAAAGTAAATAAAATCGGAGAACAATCCGATATTAAGTCTGTTTACAAGAGTTCATTTCAACAGGAATTTAAAGAGTTTATTAGCCATAAACAATGAGCATGGAATAAGCAGTTGTTCAGGAGAAGTCCTCAGCGATCACCTCGTCCTCAGGTTCCGGTACTGCTCCGAGAAGTGCTCATGTTCCGTACACCTCTGGGTAGATCTCGTCTACTAAATCTGGGGACATAATCCATTCCAGGTCCTCAGGGGACATAGCAAGGTACAGAAAACACAAGCCAAATATAATGCAGTGCAGAAATAAAGGAATAACGGGGTAATTAATTAAACCAGCTAAGTGATCATGCAAGTTGAGAGTTATTAATTATACTTTAGGTTGAGACTACTACAGGATCAGTGACAAGAAACTATAGCAGTGTTTTTCTCGAAGGGCCAGTACAGGTGCCAAAGCTCTGTGTCAGAGACTAGGACACTTCCAGATAATAATATATATAAAATAATCAGCCTTGATATGGTAATACTCTCCCCACCCAATGTAATCTCACGTCATAGTTCTCAATGTTCATGTTACGCAAGATTAAAACTAATGCAGTCAGTCATTTATTAAGTTCTAAGAAAATAAGCTTAAATCATGAAATCTATATCCTATACAAAACCTCCTTGAATAATCAGGAAGATTCTATATCATGCTTTCTGTCAGGTGTCCTGGGTATAAAGTACTGGATAGGGCAAGTACAACAGTCACAGAAATTAAAGCAAGAGAATCAAAATGAATCAATAACTGCATTTTATGGCAAGGTACACTTGCCTGGGTTTCCTGCTCCAATTGTAGCTCGAGCTCCAGCTGGATTTCCAGACAGTAGTCCGGTTGCTGAAACAAACATCACCATCAGATCCAGAACATTTTAATCAGCTAGGAACGCCTGTCCTTGAGTCCAATTTGGAGACAAAGGCAAAAACGTCATTTTCGGATCAAGGCGGGATCCAGATGTGGGCCGCTTTGCACCAAAAAATGCGTCAGGGTCAAAGGTCTCAAAAATAGTCCAACTTAGTGTCAACAGGTCAGGAACGATGATATGAACCCAACGGAACTTCCAGAATTGGATTCCGATGAGCCGTTCTCAAAATCGCCCGTCGGGTGGAGCCTGTGGGGCCCACGACACACGATTTTGTCAACGTTCTCAGAATTGAACCAAACTTGGCTCACAGGACCAGCGTATTGCTACGAGTCCGATGGCGTAAGTTTCGTCTCGATCCGACGTGTATACACTAAGTTACAGCGAGAATCAGAATGGTCGGATACGGGACGATGTCCGCGGATATGCACTGATTCCGGTGTGCACGCACATCCGAATCAGCTTCTGCGAAATCCTGCACGTCCGTATCAACGACGCGCACATATCGGTGAAGACCGCACGCGACCAAGTCGTCCCGTTTGGCGGGACGTACTCGATTCCGGGGTGAAACAGGGTGTTGGTTTTCCTATTTTTGGATCGCGGTGTGCGATCACCACAGGACGCGATGCCCTGAGCAGTTTATCCGGACACCGAGAGGGTCATACAGGCTACGCGATACAATTTACGGAATCGAATTCTGAGCTACGAGCAAGAAGTTATGAATACCTGAACTGGGCTTGAAAAACCGAGTTTCCTCGTGTCAGACACGCGATACACTGTGTCCGAGTCGAATCCTGTGTCGAGTCCTGTGTCCACCCTAGGTTTTAGGGTTCCTGTGTCCGGGCAGAAGCGGCTGTGTCCGACTCGTGTCAGGGCTGAGCGAGGCCGGCGAGGGCTCAGGGAGGTCCAGGGCGGCCGGACGACGACGTTGCAGCGGCCACGGCGATGTCTGGTGGCTGGGATGCTTGGGTCGGCCGGAGAGGAAGTCGGGTAGGGTTCTGGTGAGGGAGAAAAGAGGAAGAAGGAAGGAGAAGCTGGCCACGGCGAAGCTGCGGTGCTGGAGGAGAGGAGGTGCTGGGCGGAGGGAGGCCGGTCTCGTCGGCGACGGCGAGGTGAGCGGCTGGGCACGGCGGCGTGGTCGGGGAGGATGCTAGGGGATCCGGCGGGGAGGCTGCGGGTTTTTATAGGCGGTCGAGGGAGTGGGATCGGCGGAGATTGCCGGAAGTGGAAGGGAGCGGGCCGGCCGTTCGATGGAGTCGAAGAGACAACGCCGCCGGCGGCCACGACGGCGGTAACGGCCGCCGGAGGAAGACGAAGAAGAAAGGAATTGGGGGTTAGGGTTTAAGGCGGGTCGGGTCGGGCACTGGCGGATCGGGTCTGACCCGGATCCGACCCGCTAAGGGTTTGGGCCGGTTCGGTCAGACCGGCCGGTCCGGGTCGGTTTAATTTGGGTTGGTTTGGTTAAATAAACCCGGTTTATTTGGGTTTTAAATTGGTTTAATAATTTAATTAGTATTTAGGGCTTTTAAAATTCATCCGGGGCCCAATAAATTCCCAGAAAATTATCCTATGTCTGGTTTTCTATTTTACACCATAAAATATTATTTATATAATATTTTAATATTATTTATTTATATTTAAAAATCCTTTAAAAATTAAAGAACCTGAATTTAATTAGAGAAAATTCACAGAAAATTCCAAAAATTCCAAAAAAATGTAAAAATTCTCTTGAAAATCAGGGGGTTTACAATCTACCCCCCCTTAAGAGGATTGCGTCCTTGCAATCAAAGATTAACTGGTCAGCAGAGATGACACGGTTGCAACCATTGTTCGAAGCACATCAAAATCAAGGAGCACCTAGGAAAAATTATTTTCCTAAGCATTAAAAGTTATGCAATTTCCCAAATGTGGGAAATCTAAAAAATTACAGCTTTTATAAAACCAGGTTATCTTTCAAAATTTATCAAGTTAACATTTATAAAACATTCTGTATTATTGGCAAGTTCTAAATTACTAAGTTAACCTAAGTTATCAATTAATAGCAAGTTAAAGTTATCAGGTTTAGTCTGGGGTCACGAACCAGCAGGCACGAACTATAACAATGCTAGAAACGGAACAACTAAAAAGACTTACGCGCATTAGCAACTCCATGGTTCTGCGCGTCTCCCACAGTCATCGCGAAAACTTGACCGCGTCCCTGAGGTGGTGCTCTCTGATGTTGCTGGGCTTGCTGGTAGTGTGCTGCTTGATGTGCCAAGGGTGTCCTTGGTTGATGTCCCGTTGGTGCCGGTAGAGCTTGTTGGTTTGCCCTTGGTGCTTCCCTACGATCAGGGCAGTCCTTCACTGCATGCTGTCTGGATCCGCAACTTAAGCACAGTCCGTGTTTACGTCTACACTCCTTCTCAACATGGCCTATCTTGCCGCAGTAATAACAAGTAGGGAGAGTCAGGGTTTTGGATGCAGATCCCTGTGGTGCTTGATGCAGATGAGGTTTCTTGGCAGCTTCTCCATTGTTTGCTCTGGCTGGTACTGTTGTGGAAGGCCTCTTCAGACTGGTTTCTCTCCTGGTGACGCGCTCCATGCGTCGAGCTACAGCAAGGACGTCCGTGTACGAAGTTGGTGCGACAGATCCAATCAGTTTCTGTAGCTCGATGTTAAGTCCGTCGAAAAACTTCTCGGCCTTCTCTACTTCTGTAGGGATCAAGGTAGGAGCGAAGCGACTCAGACGAATGAACTCGGCATTGTATTCTTCTACCGTCATAGCATCCTGAGTGAGGCGATTGAACTTGTCCCTCAGTTCTGATCGAGCGATAGCAGGTATGTACATCTCCTGGAAGAGTCTGGAGAACTCTTCCCAAGTAACTCGGTCTGGTCCGAGCCTGGTCTCCTCGGATATCCACCAGTGATGAGCATTGTCTGTCAATTACATTCTGACGGCAGTCATCCAACGTTCTTGTGGAAGCTCAGCTGCTTCTAATTGATGCCGAATGTTGGTGAGCCATTCATGCACTTCTGTTGGTCCCTCCTTGCCAGAGAAAGTTCGGGGCTTCAGCTGGCGGAAGTCTGTGATAGAGCCCGTCGGTTGCCGTCTAGCTGGTAGGTTGGCCTGCTCCAGTGCATTTACTAGACTGTTCCTCAAGTACTCAGCTTCGCGACGATGGGCCTCAGTTTGGATTTGTTGCTGAGCTTGCATCATTGCGTAGAACATCTGGAACATCTGCTGTCCGTCCATTGCTTGGCCTGGTGGAAAGACAGGCATCTGTGGAGTGAACTGGGGCGGAGGTGGAATATCAACACGCCGAAATCTAGAAGATTGCGGATCTGCTTGGCTGCTTTGGTGAGTAGAGGGATCTCCACTCAATAGCGTCACTTCATCTTCTCCGTAGGTGGCTTCAGCACCTATTGGTGTTCTTGCTGGAGTTCCGTCATTTTCTCGTGGATCCATTACTCTGCATCAACAATAAACTATAAGAGGCGCACAGAAATCAAGGCAAGATGCAAGTCAAAAATTAGTTCGAATACGATACAGATATCAAAAATGATTCAAGCAAGTGGATGAGATCCTAAAACTTATCCTATTCTTATTGCAGGCCTGTTCGGTCCCTAAGTTGAAACCGAACAATTTTAGTCGTTGACCTGCATGGGCCACCACAAAAACTATGTCACGCCCCAGTCCCAAAATACCGAGGGACCGGACGCGTGGCAATGGCCAGCAGTATGCATCGATGGACAAACCCAATTTAATGGATCCATCGGGCATACTTAAGCTGTATTACATCAGTCAGGGTTTTACTATTCTCATCCACAGATATAAGATAGCAACATCAGCAAAGAAATATTAAACAACAACAGTCAAAGTAAATAAAATCGGAGAAAAATCCGATATTAAGTCTGTTTACAAGATTTTATTTCAACAGGAATTTAAAGAGTTTATTAGCCATAAACAATGAGCATGGAATAAGCAGTTGTTCAGGAGAAGTCCTCAGCGATCACCTCGTCCTCAGGTTCCGGTACTGCTCCGAGAAGTGCTCCTGTTCCGTACACCTCTGGGTAGATCTCGTCTGCTAAATCTGGGGACATAATCCATTCCAGGTCCTCAGGGGACATAGCAAGGTACAGAAAACACAAGCCAAATATAATGCAGTGCAGAAATAAAGGAATAACAGGGTAATTAATTAAACCAGCTAAGTGATCATGCAAGTTGAGAGTTATTAATCATACTTCAGGCTGAGACTACTACAGGATCAGTGACAAGAAACCATAGCAGTATTTTTCTCGAAGGGCCAGTACAGGTGCCAAAGCTCTGTGTCAGAGACTATGACACTTCCAGATAACAATATATATAAAATAATCAGCCTTGATATGGTAATACTCCCCCCATCCAATGTAATCTCACGTCACAGTTCTCAATGTTCATGTTACGCAAGATTAAAACTAATGCAGTCAGTCATTTATTAAGTTCTAAGAAAATAAACTTAAATCATGAAATCTATATCCTATACAAAACCTCCTTGAATAATCAGGAAGATTCTATATCATGCTTTGTGTCAGGTGTCCTGGGTATAAAGTACTGGATAGGGCAAGTACAACAGTCACAGAAATTAAAGCAAGAGAATCAAAATGAATCAATAACTGCATTTTATGGCAAGGTACACTTGCTTGGGTTTCCTGCTCCAATTGTAGCTCGAGCTCCAGCTGGATTTCCAGGCAGTAGTTCGGTTGCTGAAACAAACATCACCATCAGATCCAGAACATTTTAATCAGCTAGGAACGCCTGTCCTTGAGTCCAATTTGGAGATAAGGACAAAAATGTCATTTTCGGATCAAGGCGGGGTCCAGATGTGGGCCGCTTTGCACCGAAAAATGCGTCAGGGTCAAAGGTCTCAAAAACAGTCCAACTTAGTGTCAACAGGTCAGGAACGATGATACGAACCCAACGGAACTTCCAGAATTGGATTCCGATGAGCCGTTCTCAAAATCGCCCGTCGGGTGGAGCCTGTGGGGCCCACGACACACGATTTTGTCAACGTTCTCAGAATCGAACCAAACTTGGCTCACAGGACCAGCGTATTGCTACGAGTCCGATGGCGCAAGTTTCGTCTTGATTCGACGTGTATACACTAAGTTACAGCGAGAATCAGAATGGTCGAATACGGGGCGATGTCCGCGGATATGCACTGATTCCGGTGTGCACGCACATCCGAATCAGCTTCTGCGAAATCCCGCACGTCCGTATCAACGACGCGCATGTATCAGTGAAGACCGCACGCGACCAAGTCGTCCCGTTTGGCGGGGCATACTCGATTCCGGGGTAAAACAGGGTGTTAGTTTTCCTGTTTTTGGATCGCGGTGTGCGATCACCACAGGACGCGATGCCCCGAGCAGTTTGTCCGGGCACCGAGAGGGTCATACAGGCTACGCGATACAATTTACGGAATCGAATTCCGAGGTACGAGCAAGAAGTTATGAATACCTGAACTGGGCTTGAAAAACCGAGTTTTCTCGTGTCAGACACGCGATACACTGTGTCCGAGTCGAATCCTGTGTCGAGTCCTGTGTCCACCCTAGGTTTTAGGGTTCCTGTGTCCGGGCAGAAGCGGCTGTGTCCGACTCGTGTCAGGGCTGAGCGAGGCCGGCGAGGGCTCAGGGAGGTCCAGGGCGGCCGGACGACGACGTTGCAGCGGCCACGGCGAGGTCTGGTGGCTGGGATGCTTGGGTCGGCCGGAGAGGAAGTCGGGTAGGGTTCTGGTGAGGGAGGAAAGAGGAAGGAGGAAGGAGAAGCTGGCCACGGCGAAGCTGCGGTGCTGGAGGAGAGGAGGTGCTGGGCGGAGGGAGGCCGGTCTCGTCGGCGACGGCGAGGTGAGCGGCTGGGCACGGCGGCGTGGTCGGGGAGGATGCTAGGGGATCCGGCGGGGATGCTGCGGGTTTTTATAGGCGGTCGAGGGAGTGGGATCGGCGGAGATTGCCGGAAGTGGAAGGGAGCGGGCCGGCCGTTCGATGGAGTCGAAGAGACAACGCCGCCGGCGGCCACGGCGGCGGTAACGGCCGCCGGAGGAAGACGAAGAAGAAAGGAATTGGGGGTTAGGGTTTAAGGCGGGTCGGGTCGGGCACTGGCGGGTCGGGTCTGACCCAGATCCGACCCGCTAAGGGTTTGGGCCGGTTCGGTCAGACCGGCCGGTCCGGGTCGGTTTAATTTGGGTTGGTTTGGTTAAATAAACCCGGTTTATTTGGGTTTTAAATTGGTTTAATAATTTAATTAGTATTTAGGGCTTTTAAAATTCATCCGGGGTCCAATAAATTCCCAGAAAATTACCCTATGTCTGGTTTTCTATTTTACACCATAAAATATTATTTATATAATATTTTAATATTATTTATTTATATTTAAAAATCCTTTAAAAATTAAAGAACCTGAATTTAATTAGAGAAAATTCACAGAAAATTCCAAAAATTCCAGAAAAATGTAAAAATTCTCTTGAAAATCAGGGGATTTACACACTGTACGACCCTAGATAATGTTGCTCGAAAAGACCCTTTACTGTTTCACTCCTCGGCTTACCTTCGGGAACGAGCCAACGTGAATGCTTAAGTTTTCTTATGAATGCAATGTTTGCCTGTTTATATGTTAACTTGTAATATTGTCTCGATCCAAAACTTACCACAATGAAACTTATGCCACAAATCAAATAACACTATCGCGTATCGTGCATGCATCGAGTCAGCCAGAAGACTATTGAATAGTCCTTCTGTGCATTATGAACCTGCAAGTATCCGGGACCGTTAGGTCGCCTAGGCAATCCCCGAACCAGGGGAATGCATCAAGGTAAGTGGAACGCTGAACGAGAATCATGTCAAGTTTACATCTGAACGAGAATCATGTCAAGCAAATCTAGAATCACAGCTCGTGGAGCAAATGCTCGTTCAGAATAAGAATCATGGAATCATGTCAAGTTGGTGAATTTGGAAGACCCGGACTTGCATGTCGCGGACAACTTGGAAACAAGGGGGATCTTCGGATCCCGTTCCACGGACGGTCTTCGGGGCACCGGGGGCGATCCGATCCGGATGGAACTCACGTAACAATCTTTCTCATGTTCAAGTGGGATGGCATGTGCGCTTCATGCTGCGCCATTCTCGCTCTATATTGATAGTCTCATGTACAAGACGGGATGGCGTGTAGCGCCTCATGTACTTTACGTTGCACTCCATCCTCGTCTATGACTATGTCCTTTATGGCTATGCCAGCGACTCATGTTCATATAGATAAGTCATCATTGCTTAGCGGCTATCCGCGTGCGAGTCATTGCATCGCATCATGAATATCTGAAAGAACCGAACGATCGTTGAGTATAACACAACGTATATATATGGAACACTTGAACATCTCATGCAACACACCCGATATTTCGTGTAACTCGTGCACCCGAAGCGTAATCTCGCTCACAACACAATGTTTGCATATGTTATTGCCCCTGAGTTTTATTATATATGTGCTTGTGCTTGAATTAACTTGGTTTGCCTTGGATAGGGAAGGACAGATGGTAAGTGGATAAGTCTCGACATGTTTCCTCTTATATCGCATGGTGCACTGCCACACGAGATAGGCTATTCAATATTGCCATGAAACTGATCCTAGGCAAAACTAGAAAGACAACTAAATAGATGGTGCACGGAACCTATTGAACGTGTTTGGATTTGTCGAGCGGGCGAGTATCCTCCCCACTAGTGCATTCATGTACTGATAACCCACAAGATTTCTTGCAGGGTGCGGAAGAACCTCGTTCGGTGCGGATGCCTCCTTCGTGCATGCTAAGGCGTAGAGTTTACTCTGGAGCCTTGGTGCGTTGTATCCGGAACTGAAGCACATATACAAGACATAATGTTGGAACATCGCCTATACATCATTCCACAAATGTAGCCACTTGGCACGCTTTTACTATTTCAGAGAGAGAGGCTTGAGCGACTTGTAATCTCGGCTATACGCCGCCTGTAATACTTGTTCAATATCAAATAAAAAGTTTGCTTTAATTACATCATTCCACAGATGTAGCCACTTAGCACGCTTTTACTGTTTCAGAGAGAGAGGCTTGAGCGACTTGTAATCTCGGCTATACTCCGCCTGTAACACTTGTTCAATATCAAATAAAAAGTTTGCTTTAATTCTTAACTTGTGTTATACAATGCTTCCGCTATTGACGACTCAGTGAACTTGTTACCAATCGCTTATGCGTTTATAATTTCGCTACACTCGGACAATCTTGTGCTACTCTGTGGCTTAGACTTCTTACCGCCAGTCGAACCCGGCTTTGCACAGGCGCGGCTTACGCTCGTGTGGCATCACGCCCAGATGGGTCAAACGATCGTCCCGCGGGAGCGCTGGCGCGGAGATTCTTGCCTAGCGAGGACGGCCAATTAGCTTGCGGGAGATCGGGACGTGACAGGGGGGTAGACAAACACACGGCATGTTTCATTATAGGAAAGTCCTTAGATAGTAGCCTAGTGGTAAAAGACTTGGGACATGGGGGAGGGGTGGGGGGTGGGCAGGGTTCGATCCCTGGAGGGATCTCGAGTAGTTAATTAAAGGGTGTTGGAGGAGGGTCTCGGGTAGGAAAAAAAATATATTAAGATTTTGCACATTGGGTGTGGTGAGGCACATGGTGCGACGTGGGGGGAGGGGAGTGTCTCAAGTAGAAAAAAAAAAGTTTCATTAAAGGAAAGGAAAATAATCAAAACTCGCAAGCCAACAAATCGCCTTATAGACGCTAGTAACGTCCGCGTGTCCGCATTCGTTGAACATATATTCGTTAGAAATAATTTATATTGGACATATTTATTTCATAATTTTTAATTTTTTGGCTCTACTGGTAAGCAATATGTTGGGTGCTTTTATTTTTTTTAAAATGATTAATTTGTATCTTCTGTAAGTTTTTAAAAAAAATTAATTAATTGAATGAGGATGATAATTTACAAATGGAGAGGAAGTTGATTTTATAATTTGTATCTTCGTAAGTTTTTTAATTAATTAGATGATAATTTATAAACGGAAAGAAAGTTAGTTTGATCATTTATATCTTCCATAAAAAAATTAGTATTTTTATTAATTGAATGAGGATGAGAAATTACAAACGACTTAAACGACTCAATTTAGAGTAGTCTAAAAGTCGCATTATACTATGGAAGATAACATTACATATACTCCGTTTCTTTCTCTTAGGGTGAGAAAACAATCTTCAAAATACTGAGTCTCATTCTGAAATCTCATTTTTTTTTTCCATAATTCTTCATCGAGGCATTAAAACAAACACATGTCATGCTTCATGAAATCAGAATCCCAACTTCTTCCACTTTTGTTGATAAAATAATCTCCGAATTAGTGCCTTACTCTCTAAATCTCCATTTTTCCTATTCTTTCCTCAAAGCATTAAGGGTCTGCTGGAGAATTATAGAGATAGCGGTTATGAAACATTTTTAGAGTACCAGTTATGAGTAGATATAAGAGATCCGATTTTATGTGATTTTAAATAGCGACTTTTAAACCAGTCCAACTCAAACACATGCTTGGTAATTCATTAAGGAGCGATTCTGAAAAAAAATTACACGAATAAAATTACCTATATGTTCATATATAAACAAAATGGTCCCGAGTACGGTAATTGTCACTCAGTCCACGCCTCGGTCTTGATGTAGAAGTTCATATTTGTTCAAAATAATAGAAACACATTAAATAATAGAAACGTCTGGATGAAAGTAGGAGAGAAAATTTTAAAAACTTATCGAAAAAGTAGTCAAAGTTTGAAAGAAGTAAAAAAATACAGATGAAAAAAAAAATATATGATAGGGTATTAATAGTTATAATTATATATTTTTTGTGATAATATAAATGAAATAAAATAATAAAATAGTTTAAAATCTACCGATATGAAATTTTATAAAGTCATCCAAAATTATATTAGACTGACTTTATGAAATTTTTGTGCCGAACAAAACTATTATCTTAAAAAAATTAATAAACATATTCACAATCAATAAGATCAAAAATATTTTAAAATCGATAAAAAAAAAAACTGCTACCAAACAGACCCTAAAACAAACACTACGGACTTCAAGAAATGAAACCCTCAATTTTTTCTCCTACCTACAACATCGAAACAATCTTTTAAACAACGGGTTCATTTTCTAAAATTCTCTCATTGAGACTTTAAAACAAGCACTTAGCAAACATTGACAAAAGTGTAACATATGAAATAAACAAAATCTCTTATTTCCTCCACCTGTGACCAGAAAATAATCTCCAAACTAGCGAGTCGCTTCCTAAATCGTCATCCACCTAATTATGTCCTTGAGACATTAAAACAAACACATTGCAAACTTTTTGAAAGCAAAATCTCAACTTCTCTCTACAACAAACACACAGCGAGCATCAACAAATCACAAAAACGATGTCGTAGGAGTATGTACCACTGAGCCACCTTCCATCCGATCAGTTTCTTCCTCAAAATCTTGTACAAGACCTCTTCCCTAGAGGATTCAGCACGTGCGGAAAGACCCTCGTAGGCACATGTCACATTCAACCCCTTCGGAGCCGCCACGATTAAAACCCTAACGGAAGAGAACTTCCTTCAGTTAAAAGTGTTACACGGGTAACCCTCTCCTTTAGAAAAAATAATTAAACATAAGAGTTATTAGTGTTGGAGCGTGTAATGGGTCGAGCCAACCCGATGAACGGTTTGACTGGATTTGATCGAGTTCGGATCGATCCGAATTGAAACCCAGACGTGGACTGGGCCGGCCCGGTCCGTAGACGCTGAAGGCTGACCCAGCCCAGATCCATGATCCGGCAACTAGCAGTCCGGACTGACCCAATTTTTTAATTTTTTTTAAAAAATATTTTTAATTACTATATATATATATATATATATATATATATATATATATATAGTCCAAGGGTTGTGGCATAGTGGTTACAACGGGAGGCTCCTGTGGTGGGGACCACAGTTCGAGTCCCCCCTTGGACGTCGGTTGGGTGATTTTGTGTCACGGGTGTGCCAAGCCTACTTGGATGGGATGGGGTCTCTCTGTTAGGTGATCCGGATTGTAGACCCCTCTCCGCGGAAGGGGAGGCTCCCTCTGAGCACTCTGGGTTGTAGACCCCACTCCGCTCCGGTTGCCTGGGTGGCTCTGTCACGGATCCGAGTAGACCAAGAATGGACATTATATATATATATATATATATATATATATATATATATATTATTTTTTGTAAGTTATTAAATATATATAAGTTATTAATTGTAAGTTAATAAATATAAATAATAAGTTATTTAATTTGAATTAGTTAATAAGATTAAATGTAGACAACCTTAACTAAAAATTCCTCCCATATGAAAATTTCTATATAAAAATTATACTAACAAAAGTATATATAAATTATACTAACAAAACTATATATAAATTAAAAAAAATTACTAACAAATAACTTATAATTTTTTATTTATTTTATATATATATATATATATATATATATATATATATATATATATATATATATATAATAATTTATACTATATATAATATATATTAAAAAAAGTAACCGGGTCGGCTCGGTCCGATCGTGAACCGTCCGGACCGCACCATTGATCAACCGGGCCTGGCTTGCGGGCCGATTTCCCCGACCAAGCTCGGACCCCCGAAGAGGGTGGGTCGGTTCGTGCCGGTCCGTTGACCGGGTCCGGGCCGGCTCAGACCGACGTTGACCGGACCGAGCCGGCCTAGACCGACGTTGACCGGGCCGAGTCCGGGCCGGGTTTCGTACCGCTCGGCCCATCTTGCACCTTGAAATTAGTGTTGTACATTTCTAGAGAAAATATAAATCATAAAAGAGCACTTGGGACTTTGTGCACACTGTATTGCATGTCTTTGGGTCCACTGCTCTCAACTTCCATCATTTATAAATGGAAGAAATAATACGTCCCCGTAGCTCGATATACTGATCTTCTGCCACTCAGTCAGGGTCTTATACCTCTCATCGGTAACCACAAGAGCAACTCGAGTTCGGTCGTGTAATTAAATTTAAAGTAGGAATAGCCCATCTAATAAATATAAAACATAAAACTAGTTATCATAAATAAACCTTTAATAAAGAAGTATAAGCAACCACGATTGAGGGGTTAAAAAACCTTTTTTTTTTTTTTTTTTTTTTTTACTTTACCATCAGGATCATCAGTTGTACAACTATAGTTTAGGATAGGACCATAAATTGTCTATTTACAGTTCAAGATATAAACTGTTACGATAAGAAACTTTAGAAATTGAGCTGCAAATATTTTTATTCACTCACCAAAACTTGAATGTTTGTTCACCCTCCAATAAAAAATAACACGTGCCATTTTCATCCAATACAAAACCACTTTAGAAGTGGTTTTGTAAACATCCAAAATGGCTAAAATGGTTTTGTAAACATCCAAAATAATTTTGATATTTAATTTGACATGTTTATTTTTTATTGGAGGATGAACAAACATCCTAGTTTTTGTAGTTGAACAAAAATGGACTTACAAAACTAGGAAAGTTGAATATTTAGCTACAATTAAGCCTTATAAAACACAGTATTAACCTTGGAAAGAGTATCAAATAATCATTGCATTTACAACAAAATATAATTGGGCTTCTAGCTCTGCAAACTACACAGTTAGCGCACACATAGGACCTATAATGGATCCTCTGCAACATTAAAACAAGACTAGAGTATCACCATCAAGTACTCCAAGCGAAGAAACAAATGAGAGAAATAGCTGTTGCACTACCATTTTCTTGTCCAAGAAAGTCCAATATGAAGAGTTACTCAGCAACAAACATGACAGTATAGGCTTAAATTGATTTGTTTAAAACCAAAGTTTCCATCAAGATGACACAATAAATGTATCCAATTTGCCCTTCCCTTAGAAGACAGATCAGTAAGAAAGCAGCCTTCCCCGACACCTTTAGATAAATACACAAACAAACAGTATGTCACCGTCTTCCTGAGATTGGGCTGTGGCTTTCAAAAGATTAAAAACTACTACTCCCTGCTTCACAAAAGCTTCCCAGATAATTAAGAATCTGCTTCAACATGATTGTCTTGAGTTGGTGCACCATGGTTGATATTGTACATGGAAGAACCGGCGGGCCTGCCACCTCCCCTCCCCCTCGTATTATAATAGTTTCTTGGGTAGTTTCCAGATTCATAATACTGCTGGCCTCGACCATTTTGATAGTTGCCACCACCACCTCGACCACCACGACCTCCGCGGCCATTGGCATAATAACCCCTTCTACCGCTGCCACCTCGACCTCCACCCTTCTGGTTCTGATACGGTCTCCTGGGAACGTATTGCTGTTGCTCCTTGTGATCTGCGTCTCCCTGGTTTTGTTCTTCTGAATCCACATCTAGTGTTTCCTGCTCCTGGTGAGCTGTAGTAGTGACTACTTCAGAAGGATTAAACTCCCCAGCCTCATCCTATGTTGCACAAAGCAAATTACTACAAAACTAAATGAAATAAGAAAAATGTATGAACTTAAAGAAATAGTGCTCTCATCAAATGCCACTATTGTACAACCTTCAGAGATTCATCCACAGGATTACACTGAGCATGGCTGGCTTCTGTTGCTTGCACATCTTTTTGTTCATCATCCTGCCAAACAACCATATAAGCAGATTTGTCAGTCAGAAAAACCACTATATAAACAATCTAATGGAGAAAATAAAATAATATAAAATAGCTTTGATAAAAGTTCCTAGAAAATGAGGATCATCCTTGCAACAAATTCAAGAGAGCATGATCCAAGATTTCTGTAAACCAACAGAAGTGTTGGTGACTAGCAGGATAGTTAGGCAAAGGGTAATTGGCATTATTCAGTAGCAATAAGGAAATAACAATGTCATGATAGGTTCACACATTCTGTCATAGGTTTGACAAAACATTGGCACTATAACCAGAACCCGACTTGCCAGAAAAGAATAAAACAAGTACCCAATGAACTCATTGAACAAATAAGCCTACAGTGTGTACATTAAACTGGTAGCTTTAAGTGTAGTCTATCATCTCATATTCAACAACCATTTATAAGTGACCCAACCGATCAAACATTGCGATAACACAACCGCACTCCTATTTGAATTAGCACAGGCATAGCAAAACCAATAAGAGTTGACTAGCACCATACACATGGAATGTCAAACTTGAGGAAAGTAATCTAAAGGTTGGGGGTTCATACTTATTTTTTGAGATTTACATGCACATTTTGTTACCCCTACAAGTTAGAAAAGATTTTTTTACCTATGATTATGCTTCGCGTATATGCTTTGTTTCGATGTACATTTAATGCTTTTGCACTTAGAAATTTTAGAACATATAACAATAGTTGCTTTTGTGTTTTTCGTACTGATACGTAATGACCCGGTGTGCCTATAATTAAAGAAGAAACTGCCCAAAACATAGCATCAACATTTTAGAATTATGGTAAATATTGAAATATAATTATAGGGTTTATGAATGCTTTTACAAGTATGTAAATTGGATTTGTAAGATTAATTAATATCAATCACAAATTAGTTATAGGGTTTATGAATGGTTTTACGAGTAGGTAAATTGGATTTGTAAGATTAATGAATATCAATCGCTAATTAGTTATAACACCTCATTTCTTTAACAGAAATTTTTCTGTACAGAAAATATTTTTAAAACGAAACAATTTGTAAAAAAATTGAAATCATGAAAGCTTTCGCCCTCTTTGATGGCGAAAATATGAAATAATAATAATAAATTTATATTTTTCAAATTTTCGCCAACCGAGTTGGCGAAAATCTGACAATGGTTTTTTTTTTTTTTTTTTTTTTAGGTTTTTTTGTGTTGGTTTTTTTAAATTTTTGACAATACTAATTTGTTTTTTTTAAATTTTTTGTACAGGAAATATTTTGTTAGAAATTTTGTAGTACAATACTAATCAGAAAATTTGTTGTACATAAAATATTTTTAAACAAATTAACTAAAACTTTTTAAATTTTCAACCTCCAAAAATTAGTATAGATAACTAAAACAAATAACAAACTAATTATCATTCATATTAGTATAGATAATAACAAATTAGTATAGATAATAAAAAAATTCGAAAATGAATTACCGAAAGTAAAATTTTGAGGTCGAAACATCGTTTTTTTGCGATTCTAAAAATTTTCGAAGTCCGTCAAACGGTGAAACAGTTTATCCCTTAGTACTTTTCGATACGGTCATTTTGGCACAAACTGGACCTTGTTTCGACCTCCCAGTCAAAATTTATGATACTTTAAAGTTTTAAATTTTATATTTTTGCCTATAACATGTGCGTCTTGCTTCGGATAAAAATTCTTTCTACACGAATTGTGTTACTCTCGTCGAAAACATACAAATCGACATATTGTTTGACGAAAAACGATTTCAAAACAAATAGTTATGGCCGCTTGAAGTTTGCTCGGCGACGGACGTAATATTTTAATGCAAAATTTTTTTTTTTGTTCAATGATAGCATATTTTATTTTGGATGTTAAATTTTATTTTTTTTCTAATTTATTTAAAAAATTATTGCTACAACAATTTTTTTTTAAAAGAACTAAACCTAAATAAAACTAAACAAAAGGAAAAAAAATTTAAAAAAAAAGAAAAACAAACAAACCAGGAAAAAAAATCGAGTTGGCTCCCCCGTTTGTTTGCTTTAAAAAAAACAACACAAAAAAAACCTAAAAAACAAACAAAAAACCATTGTCAGATTTTCGCCAACTCGGTTGGCGACCCAAATTTTCGCCAACCCAGTTGGCGAAAATTTGACAAATATAAATAAAAAATTATTATTTCATATTTTCGTTATCAGAGATGGTGAAAGCTTTCGTAATTTCAATTTTTTTACAAATTGTTTCGTTTTAGTTAATTTGTTTAAAAATATTTTCTGTACAGCAAATTTTCTGTTTCTTTAAGTAGGTATATTAAATAAGATATTGAGGCAAGGTTAAACGGTGAAGGCAAGACTTCTTGGAACGATTAGGTGGAACATAATACTCTTCGGAACCTGGAACGGTTTCTTTTGGAACGAAATATTATATATAGCTTCTCATCACTCAAAGGATCGATCAAACCAACTTGTAACTTAAAAATCTAGCTAGCTTAGTGATTGCTCGACATTTATTCACCTTAAATCCCGACATCAAGATAAAGTAATAAACTATAGGGAACCCATAAGTCTATTTCAAGGATTATTTATATTTCCAAGGAGTCCTATGTTCCTCTCTCTCACTAATCCAGCTACGAAGTTGGATGCCACAGCACTTTGAACTCCAAGTCCAAGAATCCAAGTGAAGAACACTAATTAACTATAAAGAATACCAAAAGCTAATTATATTTACAAGGGTCTTTTATATTGCCTACTCTTTTGTTTTCTCCCCATTTTGCCAACAAAGTGGTTGGCTTCCATGTATACAAAAACCCAAGACCAAGCACATTTATAACTCTAAGGACTTATCTTGGTTGTTTTTAACGTTCTGGAATGCTACATTTAGCATTTTGAAACAGTCGTTCCCCATTGGAAACGAATTTATGGAGTGTCATTGAGCAATTTATGGTAAGTGTTGAGGGCTATAAAGAGTTTCTTTGGGTTGGAAATCGCATTTCAAATGGATATGCCACCATTGAGGAGATGCAGGAAATAGGGGGGGCTTCCTTCTGAAACCAACGTCTCCTTTTACCCTTTATCCGGTTATGATTGCTGGTGTGGATGCATCTGGTTGAAGAAGAAGACAAAGAACTTCAACCGTCATGGTATTTAGAATTGTATCAGAAGTGAAGAATCAAATGCATGAGTACTACTTGTGATAACAAAGAATTGTACCTCTATATGTATTTATGTTGAACGAATATGGATAAATCGATACATACATGACAGTTCTGAAAACCTAGGATATAATGCAACAGAGATAGGAGTAAATACATGGAGAATTTGGTTCCATCAATCAGGACAAGTGCAAGCCTTAGGCTGTTTTTGGTTGGTAAGAGAAAGTGGAAGAGAGGAAAAGGAAAAAAAAAAGTTTTCACTTGTTTTGCTACAATGGAGAAGAGAAAAAGAAAAGAGAATCTCATATACTAACTATTTCCTTTCCCTTTCTCTCCCTTCACCAAGGAAAACCATTTTCCTCTCGAGATGACTCATCAATAAGACACTTCGAAGATCTTTTTAACAAAAGAACAAACCCTCTCTTTTTATATTTTCTTTTGGTTTATGTAACTTCCTATCTCAATTTTCTCTTCAAACTTTCTAGAGGAAGATATAGTTATCAATGTATGTATAACTTATTCTTTCCATTATGTAGTAATCTTCATTATTCTCATTTTTTTTCCTAAAATTTTATATTATTTTTATTTACTTAGTTTTTATGATAATTTTCTTTTTGCAGATTAAAAGCGAGACGAAAATGATGGATCTTGATCTTAGGATGCTTGGATTTATAGACTAATTCTATTATGCCTCTACTCCACAAAAAAACACATTTATAATAAGTTTTATCTTATCTTTTTCTAATTTTTAATATTGTCTTTTGATTCATGTAATTATAGTTTAGTGTCCTGGATTTTTAAAATCAAGCTATTTTTTTAATTAAATTACGTGTATGTTTTTATTGGTAGTGTGTTAATATATTGTTTTAACAATGATATATTTAAGTGAGTTGTGATTAAATTTTAAGTATTTTTGGTTAATATTCTCTGGAAGATATGCAACAATGTAAATGTTCTAAAACAATTTCTAGAATATTATGTTCTTGTACTTTAAAATTTTTATTAGTCTGCAAAATCTTGTCCCTCTTGGTCCCTGTCACTTTTGGATCTGTCCCTGCTGGTGGGGCCAGATTAATCAAAACGTATGATAATAATGATTATATATATGAAGCAAATATTTTGGGGGCCAAAGCCCTTGTCCCCACCCCACCCCACCCCACCCCCAACCCCAATGTTCATTCGGCCCTGGCTTATATTCCAATGAGTCATGTGACAAGGATGAGCATGCTCACAATCAAAGCTTTATGGAGGAGGCTGGCTTGCAGCCTAGAAGGAAGTGATAAGCCAAGGAGAACACTAACCCTACCTTGACATCGTAGATCCCATCAGACAATCCAAAATTCCAACAAATGTCATGCAGATTTGAAAAGCATTTCAAATCTAAGACATTGGTAAGAAATGAGTACCAAATCGAAGAACTGCATTAGCATAATATTGAAGATTGGCATACAATGGAAAAGCTTCAGTCTTGAGCAAATGAGAATAAATGCATTACAAAAAAGATCAGATGTTTTAATCGCTCAAGGTACCTAAATAAATGGTGAACAACACCGTGCAAAAGCCTGCATTTAGCATGTGATACACATCATGTTGAGAAAGCAAGTGTCAATTAAACACTCATTAGCCCTATAAGTCAATATCACTGGAAATATTGACTTCTTACTACTTCAACAAGACCAAGCTATGAGTTCAAACCTAGGAAGCATGGACATTCTGAAAATGTAGCCGTGTCATGTCGGACGCATCTTAGACACTCAAAGATACGTATTGGGCACTCCAAATACTAGGACACACCAAAATACATGTGGTTGTCTGTGTCGCCGCATCCTGTCCTATCAGTGTCCATGCAACATAGGTTCAAACAAACATTAAACCTCAAAAATGTTTCAACAAGACCAAGCTATGTCCTGCCAAGCATCAAACTATTTACTACTATATACATATCTATGAAGCACGGGCACTCCATTTAGTAAAGTGTACCCTTACCGGGTACTGGTACTCTTGAGTACTTGCACCAAACATATCCAAAATTTTACTTATTTATATTTTCAATTTTAGTTTTGGGTACTTATATTGGTACTTTATGGGTACTTTCTAGTGCAAGTCATTGATTTGTTACTTACCTTTTTGATTAAAATTTTGTTTATTTTTAAACTTTACATAACTTTTAAACTAAAATTTGATGACTTAATGGTGAAAGAAATTTAGATTCTTACTTTTACTCATGAAGTCATAAAGATGCATACCTAGTATTTAGTTTTTTAATATATATATATATATATATATATATATACACACACACACACACACACACCCCAACTTTACCCGTACCATGAATCTTTAGAAATTGTCATATAAACGTACCAAGTACATTCCGTACCGGGTACTCATACCTTTACCTATGTTTCATAGTATTAAACCCATGTACAAATATGACTTAATGCATGACTACAAAATTAGTTATATATAGCATATCAAAGTCATGGCTACAATCCTGTAAAACCATGGCAATAGTACTATAACCTCCTAGTACGTTCAAAGCAATATAACTTGTCGTGACCTATTAATCTTAACAGAAACACATTAGTCTTTCAAATCAGTGGGTTCCATGAAGCATGTGGCAGTTCTTTGAAAACTTCTAGTGTTAATGATGCCCATAACTACTCTTTACCTAGTCTTGTATCATAAAATTAATCACCTTGGCCAATCTTCCGAAGTTGTAACGACCCGTTTCGTTCAAGCGGACAGCCGATTCAAACGGCGCAAGTGCGACGACCCGACCCGTTTTGCTCAGCGAGAAGACTCGTTTGAAGCAAAGGATTTCCAGACTTGGCCCTTCAGGAGTTCAGACTTAGACTTTCAAAGGCTCGCTCGGAGTATCGCTCGACCGAGGCGAATCATCGCTAAGGTGGGTGGCTACGATGAACTTGTCTTTGGTAAGCCAACACACTTAAAATATGGACGATACATGCTAGTCGCTAGGTGAATCACCCTGTGCATGCTAATAAAGAATATAACGCACCTAGCTAAGGGAATAATCTCATCTTGTATTGCTTGTGTTAGAACATGGAAATGAAACTTGGCTTATAATTGGACCCCCGCATGCTACCTTTGCTTCGTGCAAGTAGACCCTGCTATGCCTCGAGTAAATCATCATATACTCTTCGTAGTGCACTGTTTCACTTGTTTACACTGCATGTCTAGATTATGTCGCTCGATAATGTCCAGGTACGGTTACACTCCTCCCACTACCCCTTAGACCGTGCCAACGTAAATGCTTATGTTTCATATAAATGCATGCTTGTCTGCTTACATTGTAGCTTGTACTTGTTTGCCTCGTTTTAATGCTTGTCACATAATTATATGCCACAATCAAGTAACATTATATGTATCGTGCATGCATCTAGTTAGGCAAAAAACTATCAAATAGTCCTTCTGTGCAATATGAACCTGAAAGTATTCGGGACCGTTAGGTCGCCAAAGCAGTTTCCGAACCAGGGGAATGCATCAAGTCAAGTTGAACTCTGAACGAAAATTATGTCAAGTAAAGCAAGAATCACAGCTCGTGGAGCAATTCGTTCAGAACAAGAATCAAGGATTATCATGTCATGTTGTGAATTTGGAAGACCCAAGGCTTGCATGGCGCAGACAACTTGGTAACAAGGGAGATTCTCGAATCTCGTTCCACGGACAGTCTCCAGGGCACCGGGGCCAATCTGATCCGGATGGAACTCACGCAGCAGCCTTTCATGTGCGAGCAGGATGGCGTCTCCACTCACCCTGCGCTATTCTTACTCAAAGGCTGATAGTCTCACGTGCTGGACGGGATAGCTTGTAGCGTCTCACGTGCTTTTCATTGCATACCATCCTCGTTCAAGACTATAACTCGTCCTTTATGGTTATGTCAGCGACTCATGTTCATATAGATAAGTCATCATCGCTTAGCGGCAATCCGCGTGTGAGTCATTGCATCGCATCCAGTAATCGGAAACACCTGAACGGATATGAGTATAACACACTTGTACATATTTGAACAATTGAACATCTTCTGCAATACTTCTGAATAATCCGTGTAACTCGTGCACCTGAAACAGAACCTCGCTCACGACACTTGTGTTTGCTTATGCAATTGCCCCTGAATTTCATTATATATGCTCGCGCTTGATTTAACTTGGTTTGCCTTGGACAGGGAAGGACAAATAGTAAGTTGGTAAGTCTCGCCGTGTTACTCTTATATCATACGGCGCACTGCCACACGAGTTAGGTTTTACATCATTACCATGAAACTGATCCTAAGGCAAGACTAGAAAGATAACTTAATAGATGGTGCACGGAACCTTTATTACGTGTTTGGATTTGTCGAGCAGACGAGAAGCCTCCCCACCAGTGCATTCATGTACTGATAACCCATCAGATTGCTTGCAGGGTGTGGGAGAACCTCGTTCGGTGCGAAAATTCCCTTCGTGCGTGCTAAGGCGTGGAGTTCGCTTTGGAGCGTTGCGTCCGGAGCTGAAGCACATATACAAGACATAATGTTGGAACATTGCCTATATATTATTCCACAAATGTAGCCACTTTGTACGCTTTTATTGTTTTGAGAGTACTTGAGCGACTTGTAATCTCGAGCTAGCGTCGCCTGTAACACTTGTTCAATATCAATAAAGTGCTAGTTTTACTTCTATACTTGTGTTATTCAATGCTTCCGCTATTGACAACTTTATGAACTTGTTACCAATCGCCTGTTCGTTTCTTATTCCACTGCATTCGGACTATCTGTGCGACTATGTGGCTTAGACATTTTATCGCCTGTTCAGATCATGGCCTTGCACGGGCGCAGCTTATGCTCGTGCGGCATCACGTCCAGATGGAAAAAGATCGTCTCGCGGGAGCGCTAGCGCTGTGATTCGCGCCTAGTGGGGACGACCGATTACCTGCGGGAGATCGGGACGTGACATATTGGTACCAGAGCACAGCTTTACGCCTTTGGACTTCTTATCGATTTTTCCAGTTTCGAAAGCTCGTTCGTGGGTTATGTGCACTCTCTCTCTCAATGTCCCAACGGAATGTTCCATACAATGAATCTAAATAATTTCAAAAGTGCATGTGATTGATATGATTGCTTGAACTGGAATGCAAAGACCCGTGTTCCGACCTGTGTTAAGCTTTGTGGGAATAGACTCGTGCTAGCATTTGCAAGTTATGAACAAACCCGAATACTTATACGTGATTACCCAGCTGGTTAGTGTGCGAGATTGAATATCGTTCGGACGATTAGCTATGCACACATCCTTTCGGCTAAGTTGTGTTAAGTATCGCACGCCAAGACCCTTTCGTGCTAGCAAGCTAGTTGCAAGCAAGATTGGGATATCGTTCAAATAAGGATAAGTCAAACTTAGAATGACTACTGATAAAAATATTTTCAGATTATCGCTAAGGCGAATATAGAGGATCGTGCTTGAAGTTTGAGAAATAGCTCGAACGGTATTTCGTGTCAGTAGATACAAATCAAATATGGTTTACTTGGATGACTATCAACAGGATATATACGGGACTAAGATTTATCAGGCGATGCTTAGGTATCGTGCAGAAATTCTAAGGAACGACTTGGTGAATATGCTAGCGATTGATGCGAACACGATTGAGGATTAGATTGGTTGACTCGATTCCTGAGTGGTGTATGGATCATTTTGAAAATGTTCAAACAAATTCATAGGTCTCGTGCGATAGTTGGTTTGAACGATTGAGAATATCTTGAACAAGTGATAAGGCTAATATCGAATAGGGATTCAAGGTAATAAAATCAATATCTTGGTCAAGAAAACTTTGTGGAAACTTGATGGATTGTGCGAGCGATTTCAAATTGAATCAAACAAATTGAAACTTGAGTAGGATATCGCTCGATAGAAGTTAACTTGAGAAGGAATATTATGGTTCGATGAAAGAGGTAAGTGATAACGGATTCGATCTAGAGTTTGGAAGAACAATCGTGAATCTAGTTCGAAAGATAACATTCGACAATCAGTCCCAGCCGAGAACGATTATCCTGCGGGTCTATGGAGCGCCGGCGTGGCAATTTCACGTCCGGCGAGGATGATCGAACTCACAGGAACATGTTTGGTGATTATTTCAAACGAACTAGATGAATGGAAGGCATCAAAAGTGGATAGACTTTGGCTTGAGTATTGAACTTGGTTGTTTGAGGAATGCCAGAAGTAGACTATGGATATTATCGAACGGTAACATTGAAGTTGAAGTAGACTATGGAGCGCCGGCGTGGCAATTTCACGTCCGGCGAGGATGATCGAACTCACAGGAACATGTTTGGTGATTATTTCAAACGAACTAGATGAATGGAAGGCATCAAAAGTGGATAGACTTTGGCTTGAGTATTGAACTTGGTTGTTTGAGGAATGCCAGAAGTAGACTATGGATATTATCGAACGGTAACATTGAAGTTGGATGATTAGCTAGACGAATTATGATCATGGCATGAACGGACAGGACTTGGTGGATAAACATATATAACTTGGATGGAGCGAAGTGTAATGACAAGGTGTCTCGATCGTTTCGAAGATAACCATAACGTTCGACGTTCTAGCCTTGTGCGAGCGTAACTCTATGCTCGTACATGGGCCACGTCCGGATTAGGACGATTATCCAGCGGGAGCGTTGGCGTGGTCGCGTGGTAATCTCACATCTAACGAGGATGATCGAACTTGCGGGAGACCGGAGCGTGACAACTGATGGATCGTCTTGACTAGTGGTTCGACACGATAAGACGAGTTTGAAAATGCAAGTGAATCGAAAGTATTTCAAGGATAAGTTAACTTGGAGTAAGTCACACTTGATAGTTTCGTGAACGGATACATGAATCTTTTTGGACGACTTAGAGTTTATGATTGAGATCAAAGATTTACAACTGAATCATGGCTTGGCGGTTTAGACTTAAAATGGATATATGGATTCTATCAAAACATGTTTTGAGGAGATAGACTATGTGAATTACTAGGCTTGTCATGCGACTTGGATATATCATAGATTTGACCGAACGGACTCGAACCTTGTACAAACGAACATGTTAATGAGTGTAGGATGATCCGTGCTCGATGTTTAGAAATCTGAGTGAACGAGATTGGGTAGAATATCCCGTGCAAAATGAACAATGATTTGACCTTAGGAATTAGGACGAGCATCGTGTGACAAATTTGTACGATGAATCGTGTGCTTGAACTTGTACCTATGACCTTATGAGCTGACCTAGTAATTAGGCAGACGACTTCGTGTCGAGTGAAAGAACATGTGTAACCGACTTTAGAGTATTGCTTGAGCAAGCCATAGAACTGGGGCAACAAGACTTAGTATTAGACTGGGAACGGTGTGTGATATGTTTGACACAAACGGAATGTACGATAGGACATGGACGCTAGTCGGTTGATCAGATAGATCGTGCTTAACGGTAGTGCAATGCCTGATTTGAGTGGGATTGGAAATGACTTGGATTTTATTGACCATGTCGAAGGTATCATCATGATTCATAAGACGAGAACCCTTGAGATTTTCGCAAGTAGCTTGTCCGATTTTACTATCACTAAGTTTGGTTGAATGCATATGTTTGAGGAACGCCAGGAACGTGTGCACGATCCAAGACCCAGTGAAATGTTGAACTCGAGTGCAAAAACTTCGATATCGCTAAGTTGGTTGACATACATATGTTTGAGGGACGCTTTGAATATGTGCACGATCCAGACTCGCGATATGCTGATCTCGAATGCTAGTGCAAGTGAATATGTTAGATTCGCATAAACGAGTATAACAATTTGGATAAGTTTGCCTCAGCCTTAGATCATCATTCAAGATGGATCATACAATACCCCGCATTAAGCGATATGTTCGTGCTAAAGCGCAGTAGAGACCAAGTCAGAGCTTAGATTGAATGATAGAGTCATTCAGTGAGACCTACCCAGCACACACGCGACACGGATTGTTATGTTTGAGATAGATTTGATAGTTAGATATAACGGCTTGTGCTCAGGAAGTCTCGAGGACGGAACTTTTTTTGAGTGGTGTATAATGTAACGACCCGTTCCGTTCAAGCGGACAGCCGATTCAAATGGCACACATGCAACGACCCGACCCGTTTTGCTCAGCGAGAAGAATCGTTTGAGGCAAATGATTTCCATACTTGGCCCTTCAGGAGTTCAGACTTAGACTTTCAAAGGCTCGCTCGGAGTATCGCTCGATCAAGACGAATCATCGCTAAGGTGGGTGGCTACGATGAACTTGTCTTTGCTTAACCAGCACACTTAAAATATGGACGATACATGCTAGTCGCTAGGTGAATCATCCCTTACATGCTAATAAAGAATATAACGCACCTAGCTAAGGGAATAATCTCATCTTGTATTGCTTGTGTTAGAACATGGAAATAAAACTTGGCTTATAATTGGACCCTCGCATGCTACCTTTGCTTCGTGCAAGTAGACCCCGTTATGCCTCGAGTAGATCATCATATACTCTTCGTAGTGCACTGTTTCACTTGTTTACACTGCACGCCCATAGATTATGTCGCTCCATAATGTTCATGTACGTTTGCACTCCTCGCACTACCCCTTAGACCGTGCCAACGTAAATGCTTGTGACATATAAATGCATGCTTGCCTGCTTACATTGTAGCTTGTACGCGTTTGCCTCGTTTCAATACTTGTCACATAATTATATGCCACAATCAAGTAACACCATCAGTATCGTGCATGCATCTAGTTAGCCAGAAGACTATCAATTAGTCCTTCTGTGCAATATGAACCTGAAAGTATTCGGGACCGTTAGGTCGCCAAGGCAGTTCTCGAACCAGGAGAATGCATCAAGTCAAGTTGAACTCTGAACGAGAATCATGTCAAATAAAGCAAGAATCACAGCTCGTTGAGCAATGCTCGTTCAGAATAAGAATCAAGGATTATCATGTCATGTTGTGAATTTGGAAAAACCAAGACTTGCATGTCTCGGACAACCTGGTAACAAGGGAGATTCTCGAATCTCGTTCCAATGACGGTCTCCGGGGCACCGGGGCCGATCCGATCCAGATGGAACTCACGCAGCAGCCTTCATGTGCGAGCAGGATGGCATCTCCACTCACGCCGCGTCGTTCTTGCTCAAAGGCTGATAGTCTCACGTGCTGGATGGGATGGCTTGTAGCGCCTCACGTGCTTTTCGTTGCATATCATCCTCGTTCAAGACGATAACTCGTCCTTTAAGGCTATGCCAGCGACTCATGTTCATATAGATAAGTCATCCTCGCTTAGCTGCAATCCGCGTGCGAGTCATTGCATCGTATCCAGTAATCGAAAACACCTGAACGTATATGAGTATAACACACTTGTACATATTTGAACAATTGAACATGTTCTGCAATACTTCCGAATAATCTGTGTAACTCGTGCACCTGAAACAGAACCTCGCTCACGACACTTGTGTTTGCTTATGCAATTGTCCCTGGATTTCATTATATATGCTCGCACTTGATTTAACTTGGTTTGCCTTGGACAGGGAAGGCCAAATGGTAAGTTGGTAAGTCTCGCCGTGTTACTCTTATATCGCACGGCACACTGCCACACGAGTTAGGTTTTACATCATTGTCATGAAACTGATCCTAAGGCAAGACTAGAAAGATAACTTAATAGATGGTGCACGGAACCTTTATTACGTGTTTGGATTTGTCGAGCAGACGAGAAGCCTCCCCACCAGTGCATTCATGTACTGATAACCCACCCGATTGCTTGCAGGGTGCGTGAGAACCTCGTTCGGTGCGGAAACCCCATTCGTGCGTGCTAAGGCATAGAGTTTGCTCTGGAGCCTTGGAGCGTTGCGTCCGGAGCTAAAGCACATATACAAGACATAATGTTGGAACATCGCCTATGTATAATTCCACAAATGTAGCCACTTGACACGCTTTTATTGTTTCGAGAGAGAGTACTTGAGCGACTTGTAATCTCGGCCTAGCGCCGCCTGTAACACTTGTTCAATATCAATAAAGTGCTAGTTTTACTTCTATACTTGTGTTATTCAATGCTTCCGCTATTGACGACTCTGTGAACTTGTTACCAATCGCCTGTTCGTTTCTTATTCTGCTGCATTCGGACTATCTGTGTGACTTTGTGGCTTAGACATTTTACCGCCTGTTCGGATCATGGCCTTGCACGGACGCAGCTTGTGCTCGTGCAGCATCACGTCCAGATGGGAAAAGATCGTCCCGCGGGAGCGCTGGCGCGGTGATTCGTGCCTAGCAGGGACGGCCGATTAACTGCGGGAGATCGGGACGTGATAAAAGTGATGTTGCAACTCTATCCCTTGTGACTCTACTAGGTCTACATAAATTATTTTGTCCCCTGTGCTTCAGACATATTTGTCCTCTTACATGGTCAAGTAGGTCTATTGCTTGGCTAGCCTAGGAAGCTCCCTCTTCATCCTTCTAGTCCTGTCCCAGTTTCATAGCCTGCATGGCATTTCTCATTTGCCTGATTAAATTAAATTACTGTGAGGTGATCGGCCAATCATGGTCTAACATAAAAGTTAATCCATTCCCCTTCTAAAGGATCTTCAACTTGCATAAAAGTAACCTTACATTGTCAAAAGTGGGACAGTTACTTTACTACTTGGCCACCTCACTGTTGTGTCATCCTTCTGCTACATTGCAGAATCCCTCCACTTTCTGTTAGCAGGTTCACATATCTCAAATCCTAGATCCAAGGACTTTGAAAGTACTCATACCACATAAACAACGTTTGGGCAATACGGTAAGTAGACCCAGCTCACAAGTGTTTGGTCTAATCACCTAAACTCTTAAACTTAACCTTTTTCTCAACTTCCTCGTCCATATCACTAATAATAAATAAGATAAACTGAGGGAAAACACTAACTTCAAACTTCCTATCCAGAAATTAGCCTCCAGAACACCCCTCCAACCAACTAACATATCAGCGGTCCATGAAAGGATTTTTGAACATAGCAGGTAATTGATTTCTTAAATAAAACTTTCAGAGGTTTTATGAAGAATCAGTCACAAGAAATTCAGCAGCGATTTTGAGAGTGAGAACAAGGGGTATGATTTCCCTACCTAATGCTTCAAAGAGGCCAACAAATATTGTGAACACAAGATTGGATTTTTGTCAAAGTTGAAGTAAACTATTACATAGAAGTTATATAAAAAAAATCCTTAGCTACATCAATGTGAGAATATGAACAAGATGAAGAATTGGAACGCCATAATCTTCAAAGTGACAGATTTTAACTATATAATAGCACATTGACTTTTGCAATTCAGGTGCATCCTTGTTTTGCTTAAGCATGGAGCTCTAATCGAAAGAGGTTATCAGGTCACACAATAGAACCATCAGCTTCTTGGACATTTGGGAATCATACAAAAAAAATTGTCCAATGTGAAATTTGATTGTCCAGCAAATGCTTCCAAGAAGCCAATGATCAGAATCCAAGATGTTTTTTTTTGTCAAAGTTGACATGAACTATTGCATCATTGTCCAAGATAAGGAATCGGCATGCTGGATAAGGTAAGGATATATGGATAAGATAAGGAATCGGCATGCTGTAATCTTCACATGTGACAGATTTTAGCTATATAATAGGGCACAAAATTTGGAAATTATGTGCATCTTTGTTTTGCTTAACTATAATGCTCTAGTCCATAGCTTCAGAAGAAAATGATATAAACCCTCTCAAAGATTTAATTAGTTAGATGATATTCGAAAATTGAGAGGTTATCAGCTCTTGTAATGGAGCCCTCAACTTCTTGCACAGTTGGGAAGTGTTAATGATATCATAAAAGAATCATACAAGATTAACATAGTCATTCAATGGGAGATAAGTATTGCACTAAGATGAATAAAAAAAAGTGGTAAGGTTACACACCAATGGATTTGCAGAGAACTAGTTTATTAGTGTAAGATGCAGAACAAATGTGGCATTGACTAGGACAAGTAGTAGCTCCCAAGCTGCTTAATCAGCAAAGAATGAGTGGCCTGGCATCGTTTTGGAGGACCAATGTGGGGCTAATATGCCTTTACCAATTAGTTTCAGCATACTGGAGATGATATGAAAGCTTAAAAGGATGTGCCTATCATTCTTTCCTTATATTCTAAGTCTCTTTTTCTATTTTCCTATTGTAAAAAAGGGGTGATTTTAAATCAGAGGCCTAGCAGCTCAAAACGGAATGAAGACTAATTTACAGAAATCTAGTTAGGCAACATGTTCCCAGAATGGAAAGGGCTATCAGAATTTACAGTAAGGGGTGATTCTAAATCAGAGGCCTAGCAGCTCAAAATGGAATGAAGACTAATTTACAGAAATCTAGTTAGGCAACATGTTCTCAAAATTTACAGAAACCTAGCAGCTCAAAATGGAATGCTTTAACCTGGAAAAAAGAAGAGGAAGCTATGTATGTGGAAGGGCTATCATATAAAAGCTACTATTCTTTTTTTTTTAGACTAACCGGTGGGAATAAAATTCCTCCGCGTTCCATTAATGAAATAATTAATGGAAAAAAAACTACTATTCTTATAAACTTGGTTTAAGAGGAGAGCAAAATGTTGGAAACTAAAGACAAGTGACCGAGACGCTTGAGGACATAGATGGGGTGGTACCTACTGCTCGAGGCCCGTTAAATCACAAGAAAGAAAATAGAGGAAGACTCGCAAAGAGAATACGGAAAGAAAAAGAAGCAAAGGGTTGGATTTAATGGGGAAAGTTAGTTTCTTGTTCGTATCTACACACGATCATACCATCCCAACACCAGGCATCTCATCATGTACTCACAAGTATAGCAGGAGATGGAGTTGTGCCCCACATATCACAGGTTTACTGCATAGGTTAACAAATGTATCTTGGAAGTTCCTGTACACGGTACATACCTGATAAGAGACACCACTGATTTTGGAGTGCAAGTGATTAATACCACACCAGACTGGTTGTTGGGACGAAGTTTTTTTTGAGAAGGTCAAAACTAATACAAAGTTTACGAACGTGAAGAGTATTAGTTATTGCTAGTATATTTTTCTTACTTAGGTATCACTTCTCTTAGATGTCAAAGCTTCACTGTTCTCATACCTCAGCAAAGAAGATATACAAGACCAAAGTTCTAAAGGCATGAGATTTGGTTGAATACTACACTTTGGATCCACTATCTATCCCTACCTCAAAATCAATCATAATAACATATGCTTTTGGGTGACTCCGATAAGAAGTTCCAAGGTAGTCAAAGGCGCAAAGTGCACTCGAGACCTAAAAGATCCATATTGTCCGAGGCGCAAGGCGCACTTAAGGCGCGCGCCCGAGCGCATTGAGACGCAAAAATAAAAAATAATATACATAAATAAATAAATTAGTAATGTAAGAAATAAAATCAAATAACATATTAAAATCAACAAAAACATGTTAAAACATAACCAAGTAAACTAGCAGAGCAGCAATCAACAGAAATAACCAAAATTTGTGTTCTCTAACAAGAAGTAACAAAATACAAGGAACACCAAATTGTAAAATAAATAAAAAACCAATAGAACAATCATTCATGTTCATCAAACTCCATCAAATTATTATCGCCCTTGTATGAGTTAAGGGCCATCTCTCAATCTCAAAGTTTTTCGTTAAAAAAAAAAAATCAGCCTAGCGAGGTGTGAGGCGCAGCTGATGCGCCTTGCCGCGAGGCACGCCTTTGACTACTACTAAGAACAAATGGTTTATATACAAAACTTTCTCATAGTGGACGACAAAAATATAATATCCCATAGTTGCACTAGATCTGATTAGTCACACCTACGATTAGGGATTGACCTTTCATAACAAATGTGTGCATCAAAATCATTATGACAGGTGTTTGCTTGATTAATATAAGAAAAGCTGCAAAAGCATAATCCCTAAATACAAAGGACAAGTTTCATAACTTATACTTGTTTTAATTAGATACAGACAGATTGTTTTCTTAACTTGTAAACTGAAAAAGAACTGTTTTCTTAACTTCATAATGGAAAAAGACTGGCTGAGCATAATACTTGAGAGAAATACTTGATAAGTGAAGGGAGGCTAACAATGATGTGGTTGTAGCAAATTGTAAAGATTGTGCAAGAGTAGTGAAGTCAACAAAGCATTTGAAATAAATTGCTAGTTAGACAAAGAGAAATGATAGATGAGGAAAAGATGGGATATGTAAGAGCCAGATGGAAGCCTAAATACACACAGCACACACAGAGGTTAGAAGGGAGGAGAGAGAAAGAGAGGGATAGGATAATGAAGACCATTATGTTTAGAAACCGCATAAAAATTGTGTAGCTTCTCACTAGCTTGTAGCTCAGGGCCACCTTAGAACTTTCTTCCCAGCTGAGGACATTCTCCCAATATCATATCGACTAGAACCTCTAAAGATCAAGCTTTGTTAATATGATAACCCCACCCCACCCCACCCAACCCCTTCATATATTATAAATCCAAATCCCAAATCACATTAACCCCCCAACCCCTTCATATATTATAAATCCAAATCCCAAATCACATTAACGTTCTTGAGTGTAGGCATCCTCTTCAAAAACAGAAGAGGCAGCTCAATGGAAGGTTTGCAAAATGAATAACAAATTCATATATCCATCTCTTCTCTACCCTTCATTAAAAAGACTCGAACACTTACCCGGTTTATGTGTGTAGCTTCTCACTAGCTTGTAGCTCAGGGCCACCTTAGAACTTTCTTCCCAGCTGAGGACATTCTCCCAAGATCATATCGACTAGAACCTCTAAAGATCAAGCTTTGTTAATATGATAAACACCCTCCCCCCTTTCATATATTATAAATCCAAATCACATTAACGTTCTTGAGTGTAGGCATCCTCTTCAAAAACAGAAGAGGCAACTCAATGGAAGGTTTGCAAAATGAATAACAAATTCATATATCCATCTCTTCTCTACCCTTCATTAAAAAGACTCGAACACTTACCCGGTTTATGTGTGTAGTTAGAAGCATCCTCAGATCCTCTTCAAAGTAGAAGAGATAAGATAGAAGAAGGTTCTTGAAAAGAATACTACCTCCTAAACAACATTATAAATCAATCCTTTCCCCCACCGTAAAACCATACAAAAACACCTCTGAAGTTTGTAGTGAGAATAAGTATCACAACCAAGGTTCGCAGTATCAGAATCGGTCTTGGACCCTTCTTACGGGTCAGTATCGGAGGTTCTATGGTTTTGGATTGGAGTTTCGGAGTTTTTGGTTTCGGAGACCAAAAAAAAAGGTTATTTAAAAAAGTTCTAAAATATTTGATAATTTAGCCATAATCTTATGTAAACATGTTGGATATCATTTTTGTTATTTTACTTTTTTTAAGAAAAAAACACCTTGTAATATATATAAGTTTTGAATGGAATGATATTACGATGTACAAACATTGTGAATTTATTGTACACAACTTTGACAAATAGTAATGGTTACTGTGTCGATGAATTTTATCGACACATGTAACATGTTGATCTTCAGAATGATTGAATCATTGTGTCTACATTGCTTTTTCCAAGACTTGTCTCTTTAAAAAAAAAATCCTTCCTAAAATGACCGAAAAATAGCCAAGTTCTCGGTATCTGCCGGTATCGTTTGGGGTATCGGATGGGACATGCCAAAAACGATACTATGCGACCAATACATATCGGTATCAGCCGATATTGTGAACCTTGATCAAAACCTTGATGAAGATGAGCATATAACTCTATAGTTATAAAGTCCAATTGTAGGTCAGATGGCATGTTGCTCACAAAAACCAATAAAAGGATGACAGCAAAACAACTGCCTAATGACGGCTAATAGCTACCATTTGTATTGAATATTACATACAGACAGTAAATATTAAGTACCAAGAACAATTTCTTAAAGGTGGTAGACATTTGCTCATGAATAAGTCCACATCATCTAACCTTCACAATAAAGGCAATATGAATGGTGTTCAACAGATTTCCTCGGAAACTTTGTTCAATTGGACATAGAAAAGACAGACATACACCTATATTAGCATGCATCCTACACAAGAAACATCATATCCCATGCTCACACATACCAGGAAAAAAAATACAAATGATCATTTACAACATAATAGAACTACTAAATTTTATGTCATAATAATCACATATTTGTTGGCAAATAATAAAATTAAAAAAACAGAGATAAAAATAGGTTTATGAATAAGTAATGTTGAGACAGTTCCGACATTCGAATCATCAAGATGTGTTGCTTAACACAAAATTTATGGATCATTCTACGAGTACTGATACACTTCCATAATCCATTAGTCATGTCTCTGCACAAATCTAACTAAGTTCACTAATGACTGTCTTCTAACAAGTTGGAGGCCATGCATATTATTTTGGTATCTTAACATCCAGTCACATGCAGAACGCATTCTTTATTTCTATGTAATACCTCAAGAACCAGGTACTGGTAGATGACTGCAATTCTCTATTTCCTATTGTGAACGGAGGCTGCATGCTTTAAGATCATGGTGTGTAATGGGCCGGGCAGCCCGAAAACCGGCCCGGGCCAAGTCAACAGACCGGCCTGAACCGGCCCATCCTCCCCCCGGGTCCGGGCTGGGTCGGAGGATCCGACCCGCAAGTCAGGCCCGGACCGCTCCCTGCGTCATTCAGTCCGGATTTATTCAGTTGGTCCGGTCTGACTCGGACCGGCCCAGTTCAAGTCCAGTTCGACTGGGAAAAAAAAATTGGAATATAACCGTTGAGAGATATTTTTACCAAAATACCCTCATTTTGGTGGCAGATTTATGACCGTTTTAGGGGTATTTTGATTATTTTGCTAAAAATGACCAAAATACTCATTATAACAACTCTTTTTTTAGGGTATTTAGGGCCATTTGGCCCCAAAAATTTTCTATAAATAGGCCATAATTCATGAAAAATAAACAACACAATTTCTTCTCTCTTACAAAATTTGTTCCCTCTCTTACAAAGTTTAGAAGCAAAGCAATTACTTGAGTCCAACTTCTTCTCTCTCAACACAGTTTCTTGCGATTTCTTTTGTAGGCTTCTAGAAGACGTTACAAGTAACTTTAATATTACATAAAAAAAAATTGTTTTTTTTTCTGATTTGGGATTTTTCTTTCCTCTATATTTGTCACTGATAGTGAGGGCGCACCGATTTTAGATCCAAAAGATCAAAAATCAATACTTAAGGTTGCGGGATGTAAGAAATGTAAGTTGGTTTACAAATAGAAAAAAAATGATGGTACGGACACTTTAAAAATGCACTACGAAAGTTGCTATGGCAAAAATACACTGCATGCTAAACAAACAAAGCTAAGTATCGGTGGTCAAGGATCTTATATAGATACCTTTACTTATTCTAATGCTCGTAACAAGACTGAGTTAGCAAAATATATTATTTGTGATGAACAACAATTTACATTTGGTGAGAGTGATTTCTATTATGATTATGCAAGTAATACCCTTAATTCTTGTTTTACTAAAGTTTCTAGATCTACTACTAGAACAGAGGCTTTGAAAAAATTTCAAAAAGATAAGCCTGCTTTGAAAGAGAGTTTTATGCATGTTAGTAAATTAGCTCTAACTTCTGATATATGGACTACTAAGCAAAATTATGCTTATATTTGTATCACGATACATTATATAGATTCAAGATGGATGTTGCAAAAACGCATCATTTGTCTAAGGCCTTTAGAATTTTCACATATCGACGCTGTAATCGGTGGCGCAATCGATGGCGCTATAATACAATTTGTGCGTGAATATGATATTCACAATAAAATATTTTCGATTTCTTTAGATAATACTAGTAATAACACTTCTTCTATTAATGTTTTGAAAACACAATGTCTACCTAAGTTAGAAGGTAGACTTTTTCATGTTAAATGTGTTTGTCATATTATTAATTTAATTGTACAAGAATGTCTTGAATTCTTTCAACTAAATTTAGAAAATGTTAGATTATGTTTACAGAGTTTGAACACTTCTGCAAGTAGACAACAAACTTTTAAAATTTTATGTACACAATATAGTGTTACTTTTAGGCGATTTGTAAAGGATGTGCCACATAGATGAAATTCTACTTATTTAATGTTGAAATCTTCCATGAATTTTAAATATGTTATTACACATTACTGTAATGCTAATCCTAGTTTTGATTATCAAGTAATTGAGAATGATTGGTTAATAGCAATTTCTATTTTTGAATTTTTAGAATTATTTTACAATGCTACATGTATTCTATCTTGAGTTTATTATCCAACTTCTCCTTTAGCTTTAACATAAATTTTTAACATGTCTCATTTATTTTGTAAATATAGAAATGTCCCTGGTTTTGATTATGTTGTTTCCAAAATGGAAGCCAAATTTAAAAAATATTGGGATAATATACGTCTTCTATATTGTTTTGCTTCGATTTTTGATTCCAAGATTAAATTAGATAGTGTATAATTATATATTTTATTAGACGAATTTAAAGAAAATATAAGAGTTAACGTAGGTAGCTTGAAAGTAGAAATTAATGATGTTTTAGATAGTTAATTGCTTTATATGAAGAAAGAGTTGTATCCACCCGTCCCGGTACAACCGTTCAAGGTAGTAGCTCTGGTTTTATTTCTAAAGTATCATCCGCTAAAAGTTTACTACAAAGGAAGAAACAAAAACAATCTTCCCAACCCACTCAAGAATTGTCCTTGTATCTAAATTCTTATGAAGAAGATGACTCTTCATCTTGTTTTTCAATTTTACAATGGTGGAAGAGACGAAAAAAATGTAGCATATACTTTCTGCTATAGCACGCGATATTCTAATGGTCTCGGTGTCCACGATAGCATTGGAATCTTGTTTTATGCAGGTTAAAGGATGCTAAGCAAGAAGAAGAGTCGGTTGCTTTCAGATAATTTGGAAGCTTGTGTCTGCGTTCAAGATTGGGTCTGTGCTGAAAAAAGAACTCAAGACTCAAGAGATGAAAGTGCCATTATCACATAGCTGGACTTTCAATCTTTCACTATGGATGACGCTACTGAAGGAGGAGCTAAGCAATAAACTTCAACGAAAGACGGACTACGAAAATTTTTTAAAAAACTTATACATTTTTTTACAAACTTTATGCAAATAAAATATCATTTACAAGTTTCTATTTTTTTGTTACTTAATGTTATAATACATTTATAATTTTATTACCATTAATAAAAAAAATCAGCTTTTTCTTACTTAATGTCGTTAGTTAGTTGACATTTAACTTCTTTATGTCTATATAAATAACTATATAAACAAATTAAAGTTATATAAATATCTATTTAAATATCAAGTTATAAATTTATATTTATATTTGAAAAAAAAAAAATTATACTTAAAGTTATATATATATATATATATATATATATATATATATATATATATATATCAAAAAATAATTATCTATAAAAAGAAAATTTAAAAAAATATTTATATATTTTTTTATAATTTTTTTCAAAAAAAATTAACTTATAAATATTTAGATTTTTATTTATACTTAAAGTTATATAAAAATCGATATAAAGAAATCAAATAATTTTTTCTTACTTAATGTTTATATCAAAATTTACATAAATTATAAAAAAACTTGCTAACAAAAAACTTATAAATTTGAAATTATACAAAATTAACTTAGTAAAAAAAACCAATAAATTTTAACTTGAATTTATTACCTTACATATAAAAATTAAAAAATAAAAAATAAAAAATAAAAAATAAAAAATAAAAAATAAAAAATAAAAAATAAAAAATAAAAAATAAAAAATAAAAAATAAAAAATAAAAAATAAAAATTTAAACCGGGTCGGTCTGGCCCGACCGTGAACAGGCCCGGACCCAGACCGGGTCACGGTACGGGGCTGGGTCGGCTTCCAAGCCGACCGAACCGGCCCGGTCAGCTCTCTCCACCGGGTTGGGCCCAGACCGACCAGAACCCGATCAAACCCGGTCAACCTGGGCCTCGGGCCCATTACACACCTTGACTTTAAGAGAACCCCTTTCTCTCTACCCAATTATGCATTTCCTATCATGAAATGGAGGCCGCAAGCTTAAGATAACCCTCCCTCTCTACCCTTTCAACCAATCTAAGCACCAAAGGTTGCCTCTAACACGTAACTTTACCAAACAAAACAAAACAAAACAAAGAAAACTAGTGAAAATATGTTAAAATTCAATACCATTACAAATATAGAAGAACTACAAAAGAAAGGTGTCTAGAGTTATGGCTGCCGCAACAGTCTTATAGACCAAAAGCCATGTTGGTCACAAATTCCAGAACCAACAGACGTGTTTTTTTACAAAAAATAATGTTAAATAAATAGCAAAGTTGTAAATGACACCGTGATCACTCACAACAAGTAGCTAATTGACATTATACGAGCACGATCTCTTAGGAGTAAATAAAATAACATAAGAACAAGTAGATAGAAAGATTTTAAGCATCAAAAAGAGAACCTTTATTGTAAGCCTTCAATGCCATTATGGTCAAAGCTCGTGAAAGATTTATAATTTGTATACCACTGTGGTTAAAGGATGGATGACAGTACCATGCATGCATGCATGCATGTTTGTCAGTGGGACATGTGGCAGCCATCCAGACATGCCGTGGAGTTTTTGGACTCCACCGGTGGTATATAAAATAATGAAATATGAATTCTTTATGTTAAACATTGTAGTAAGAAATATTACATCGGTACTAGTCATCAATGGTGAGTACATTGTGAAATGTAGAACAATATATCATCGTTCTCATAATTCATAAATCAACAAAGTTAAACTAATAAACAACCTTTCATTTGCCATACCTACAAGAAACACTCTTATGTTATAGGGACATGAATACGATAAGACATAACTCAGATATGCAACACTAAAAAAGACATCAATTTTAGTGCCCTAAGGTAATTTGGAGGGTATGAATCATCTATGATACGTATCCAACAAAACACGACAGACACGGCACCGACTGTGGAGTGATTGTGTTTTCTAAGAGATACTACATTGTTACTTGTCATGAATGGTGACTGTGATAGACATCATAAAGAAATAACAAAATTTACCTTATGGTCATAATAGGCTGGGTCGGCACAATCGACCTCCTCCTCCTCCTCCTCCTCCTCCTCCTGACCGTCCACCTTGACCGTCCCTGCCACTGTACCGTACTTCCCCACCACAGCTGCCACATCCACAGGCGCCTTCATCTCCGGCGTTGTCGTGAAGTAATCAGACGCCATGATTTTCTTCAGCTTCTCTCTTAACCCAGCATCTACAGAAAAAAGAGTAAACCTTATCATCAACAACAACATCAAAATCCCCCCCCCCAACCCATAAATAAATAAAAATCCAAACTTTCTTCCTCCTTACAAGTCAACTCGCAATTGGGACCGACCAGCTGGTCGGCATTCCTCAACCACAGTCCGGCATGCCGGACGCACCCTTCGAGAGCATCCCTATGCGAAACCCGCGAATAAACCGGCCGCGAGACCATCATCCCCCCGGCCGCCGCGATCAAGTCCAGGTCCCTCTCTCCGAGAAGCTCCGTCGCGGCGTCGTCGGTCACGTAATCGTACGTCAAGCAGCAGCTTCTCTCGTGCGCCCTGGTCAGCATCGTCGACGTGAACTCGCTCTGCGGCTTGACGTCAAACAGCGACGCGAAGTAGAGGAGGCCGAGGAGGTCCTCCACCTCGGACGGAGGCGGAAGTGAGTGTCCAGGAGCGGATCCGGAGATCTCCTCCTGGAGGGCGGCGGCGAGGGGCTGGCGGAGCTTCTCGTACTCGTCGATGAGAGCGGCGACGACGGGCTTGGAGCTGAGGAGGTCGGACTGCTCCTTGTTGAGGGGCTTCCCGACGGAGAGGTGGGTCTGCTCCATGGAGAGGATGCGGTTGTACTTCTTCTTGAGGGCGCGGAGGCGCTTGGTGAGGACGGTGAGGACGGGACCGTCGGGGACTTCGGAGCCGGAGACGGAGGACGCCATTGGTGGTGGTTGTGGTGGTGGTGGTAGTGGAGAGAATGGGGATTTCTCTCTCTTTGGAAATTTAGGGTTAGGTTTTACTCTCTCTCAGTATTGGAAATTAGGGTTTTGGGGGATTTGGGGGGGAAGAGAGTTATATAGAGGAAGATGGGATTGGGGCCGTTGGATTAGGGGAAGAGGAAAAGACTGGTTATTAAAATAGTTTGTGTTACTTAATTCTAATGATTGAGATTAAATAGTTTCTACTGGTCTTATGTATTTTAATTGTGATAATATTGTGTTTGTTGTCCGACTTTTTATATGCTAGTACGTACGTAAAAAAAAATTACTAAAAAATTAAAATATAAAATTATTATAAATATTATTGTTTTTAGAAATTGAAAGCAATTAAGAAAATTATCTTTCGCTTTAACCACTTGAGTAAGAATTATTTAGTTGTAAATAAATAATGTTAGGTAGTTAAATAATTAGTTATTTTTTAAGCAAAATGTTAGTGGAATATTTACGTACGACTTAAATGGCTTAATTTGTAGTCGTTTTCAAATCTCCTTAAGAATAAAAATTTGTACTTTTCAACAAATAATTTTAAAAAATTAGCAATATTTTTCTAAAGGAAGACAGCATTATATCATTATATACCTCTTTGACAATGGGTTTTTTGAAATCTTTAAAGCATCTCAGACAAATTTGAATATACACAAGTTGAATTCTAGTACAAATTAAAAAAATAATGAACAATGCGGAAGTGAATGCATGGAAAGAGAACAAGGTTTGATAAATGGGTTCATAGTGTGTGCAAGGACATAAGATTTAGGTTTTGTTTGATTGCTAAGAAAATGAGAAAAATGAAAGGACAATAAATCTTGTGACAGGTGACTTTCAATTTCTATATTTAAACTTTCTTTTTTCCTTTCGTCGCTTCCAACCAAAAAAAAAACAATAGTAATCTGCTCTTTATTTGAATACGGTGTTTAGAGTCTTCGTAAAATACGATGAACTTTGTAGGAAATGATATTGCTAGAATAATTTTTTTTAGTGATAAAATAATGGAGAGAGAATGATTGTAAAACTTCAAAGAAAACGGTTTCAAACAATAAGTAATGTAATTCAAATGGTTTAAAAGAGAAATGTTTGTGCGCACTTTTCTAAAAAAAGGGGGGGAGATTCAAGTATTCATTACACCATAATTAAAATTTGTTATGAGATCCTCAAGACTATTGGTTGGCCCATAATTGATCACACAAAATCCTCTTCCCTCTAACATTATATGCTTTCAAAAGATTTTCAATTCTTTTTGTGATATGTAGAAATATATTATCTATGCCCATCCTAGTGTGTCCTCAACCAAACTATCATAGCATTTTAAGAGATTGTTTGCATGATGCATATGCACATTGAAGGGGGGAGTTTGTTGCATATGCAGCATCCGAATTCCACTTCGACTGTTTGGATGAAGAGAGAAGTAGGGATACGAAGTGACCTCATTTATTGTGTTGAAGTTCATATTTAAGGGATAAAGCTGCAAATTGTTGACATCCCACGTCCTATTTTTTGTGAGGATACGGGCAGGATGTGCCTAGCCAAAATTTATTTTTTAATTGATGGTTATTAATTCTGTTAATAAAAACTAATATATATTTTTCTAATTATTAATAAAATTAAATTATCAATTTAGCTCAATATTATTTTATAATAAATTAAGACGATGCAAAATTAGTGAAGACACATCAAAATAATACAAAACTCAAGTATTATCTAATACATTATAATTACTAATAAAATAATTGATGATATTAATTGTTAATACTTAAATTAAAAAGGTAAATAATTATCAATTTAGTTACATAATGAAATAATTTCTATTTTTATTATCATGTACTTTCTCGCTTCTTCTTATCTAAACATTCAAACACTGTGTTCACTTCCAAGTTACAAAATATAATCTATCCAAACATTGAAAGTAGTTACAACAAACAAGAATGCACTTTCACTAGATAATAACTAAAAAGCAACCAAACAACCCCTAAAATGAATATATTGTGTGGAGAATTGTTTTTTTTTGTTGCATACCCCCAAGTCATCTTATTTCTTAATCTATTTTGATTTCATCCTCCTTCAAATCAACCACATAAAATGAATATATTGCTAGGAGAATTACATTTCTTTATGCATACACCCCGAGTCACACTTTATTTTGAGTAAAACTTTGATACAGATGCCGTATAAAAAAATTGATACTACTGTTCGCCATTAAATTCGAAAGTTATAAAAAGAGCTTGATTTAATCAACAAACGGAAGAAAGTACAAAGAGGTCCTGGATGGACAATCTAAGTACAATATTTTTTTGATTATGGGGTGTGGCGATGGACAAGGAGTGCTATGGCGTCTCCTTTACTCCGTGGATACGATGTAGGGTGAGGAAGCTTACGTTCCCTCTTTGCTCCTCTCGGTATGCTCTCTCTCTGTATTGGGCGGGGGTGGTATGCTTTCTCTCTGAAGTAGAAGAAAAAAACCAGGCTTTAGAACGTTCAACTTGCTCCTATTTATACCCATCGTGCTGATGGACTATGGGTGCCGCATATGCCTCTGTTTGGTGGCCGCATAAGGCCCCTTCAACAGAATGCAGTTGCAATTGTCGACGCATGCCATGGGCTGATTGCCACGTGGTCTTGGTTGAGATATGTTGTTGAAGAGATATCGGGATTATTTTTAACCCGTTGTGTGCGTGACTTGGTCAGCTAGACACGTGGTCAGCACCAACTGTATGAAGATCTTTGTAGGTGTAACGGGAAGATCTTGTGAGATGGTGGATGCATAGCAACTTGTCTGCATGATGGCGAGGCCGCATGGGTCTTGTAGCTGCATACGTGCTCTCGTTTGGGCCTTGGTCGAATGGACACTATGGCCGCATGATGGCGAGGCCGCACGGGTCTTGTAGCCGCATATGAGCTCTCGTTTGGGTCTTGGTGTCACGCCCCAGTCCCAAAATACGTAGGACTAGAAATACGTAAGCATGCCAGCCGTATGTATGTAACACCCCGTTCCGCTCAAGCGGACTGCCGTCTCAAATGGCAATAGTGCAACTGTCCCGACCCGCTTTGCCTCAAACATATAGCAAAGGATATCCAGACTTGTCCCTACAGGATCCCGGCTAAGGCTTTCAGAGGCTCGCTTGACGTATCGCTCTACCGAGGCGAATCATCGCTAAGGTGGGTGGCTACGGTAAACTTGTCTTTGCTTAGCCAGCACACATAAAATATAGAATATTCATGCTAGTCGCTAGGTGAATCACCCCCTGCATGCTAATAAGAATCCAACGCACCTAGCTAAGGGAATAATTCCAACTTGTATTGCTATGCTAGAACATGGAAATTGAAATACTGCTTATATTCAGACCCTCGCATGCCCCAAGTCCCCTAACGATCTAACTCTCGGTTTACCTTCGGGCCCGAGCAAACGTGCTACTTATGCTCCTTAGAAACGCATGCTTGTCTGCTTGTAATGTTGCCTTGTTTTCATCCAAATCCCGGGAGACTACTACGTGGTCGTTCCGTGCCTGAATGAACCTGCAAGTATCCGGGACCGTTGGGTCTCCAAGGCAAATCCCCGAACCAGGGGAATGCATCAAGGCAAGTTAATCACTGTACATAATCATGATTCAAGCATCTCATGTACTCGTGTTCTACTGTACTCCTGTTCTACAATACTCGTGTATCTCGTGAACTTGGAAAGACCCTGACCTGCATGTCGCGGACAACTCGGAAACGAGGCATAGTTCCACGGACGGTCTCCGGGGCACTGGGGCCGCTCCGATCCGGATGGAACTCCACTGTAAAGCCTATTGTACTTGACGGGATGGCGTGTAGCACACATTGTTCTTTTGCTGCATACCATTCTCTCCACGGCTAAACTGTATTGTATAGTCTACTATACTAAACGAGATGGCTTGTAGCGCCCACTGTACTTTCGCTGCAAACCATTCGTTTATGACTATTGTCCATAATGGCTATGCCAGCGACTCATGTTCATATAGATAAGTCATCCTCGCTTAGCGGCTATCCGCGTGCGAGATCTTGCATCGCATCAATGAACAACTGAACACCTGAGCGATCATGATACAAAACGACTTTCGTGTTGCATATGCTATAACTTGGTTTTTATTATGAATGCCCCTGAATGCTTATACTTGCCCGTGCTCAGATTTATAATGTTTGCCTTGGACAGGGAAGGTAAAATGGTAAGTTGGTAAGTCTCGCCGTGTTTCCTCTCATGTTGCACGGTGCACTGCCCGACACGTTAGGTTATTCAATGTTTGCATAAAACTGATCCTAAGGCAACTAGAAAGACAACTTAATAGTTGGTGCACGGAACCTGTATTACGTGTTTGGATTTGTCGAGCGGGCGAGTAGCCTCCCCACCAGTGCATTCAATGTACTGATAATCCACCAGTTTGTATGCAGGGTGCGGGAGAATCTCGTTCGGTACGGATGCCTCCTTCGTGCGTGCTTAGGCGTGAAGATCACTCCGAAGCAACGATGCATCCGGAACTGAAGCACATATACAAGACATAATGTTGGAACTTGCCTGAACATCGCATGTACAATCATTCCATAATTGTAACCACTTGGCACGCTTTTACTATTTCAGAGAGAGAGGCTTGAGCGACTTGTAATCTCGGCTATACGCCGCCTGTAACACTTGTTTATATCAATAAAGAGCTTGCTTTACTTCAACTTGTGTTTCAATGCTTCTGCTATATTTTGTCGACTTGGAGAACTTGTTACCAATCGCCTATGCGTTCATGACTCCGCTGCACTCGGACAATCTGTGCGACTCTGTGGCTTAGAACTCCTACCGCCAGCCAATGGACCACGGCCTTGCACGGGCGTAGCTTACGCTCGTGCAACATCATGCCAGGATGGGTCAAGCGATCGTTCCGCGGGAGCGCTGGCGAGGGTGATTCCCGCCTAGCGGGAACGGCCGATTGCCTGCGGGAGATCGGGGCGTGACATAATGGTATCAGAGCCTGGCTTCTACGCCTTTGGATTTCAATTCGATTATCTCAGTTTCGAAAGCTCGTTCATGGATTATGTGCATGCTCTCTCTCAATGCCTCTGTAAGCCCCCTGATTTTCAGGAATTTTTAAATTGGATTTTTCATAATTTTTCTGGAAATTTTTATGAATTTTCTGTAATTAAAACCTAGGTCTTTGGTAATAAAATAATTTTTAATTGCTCTTAATTAATATTAAAATATTATGGAAATAATATTTTATGGTGTACAATGAGAAACCAGACGTAGGATAATTTTTTGCGAATTTATTGGACTCCTGAAACCCGTTTAAAGCCCTAAAAACTATTAATAATTAAACCGTATTCAAACCCTAAAATAAACCGGGTTTATTTGAAATAAACCAAACTTGGCTGAACCAAACCAAACCGCTACCCTAAACCGAACCAAGCCAACCCATCGTAGCGGATCGGGTCGGATCCATGTTGAATCCGACCCGCAGACCCGTAACCGAAACCCGAAACCCTAATTCTATCCGGAAACACTGTTCTTGCCGCCTTAAAAACCCTCGACGTTCGTGCCCAGACAACCGAAACCCTAACGCGTCGCCGCCGCCTTTCTCCAGCTCCGCCGTCGAGACCCTCTTCTGAACCCTAGCTCCGCCCTCCTCCTTCCTCCCTGCGAGCCCGACGGCAGCCTTCTCCTCCACCGATCAGAACCCCGAGCCCGGCCGCCGCGCACGCCTGAACCCTAAACCCACAGCAGCCCGGCCATCTTCTTCCTCCTCCCGCTCCACCAACCACCCTTCACCAACTCACCCCGACCTCGACGACCTCCCCACTCCTCGCCGTGCCCAGCCGACCTTCCTCCGCCCTGTCCCTCGTCTTCCCCGATCCATAGAACCCACCCCGCAGTCGACTCCCCGCTCCGCCCTGAATCTCCTCGCCCCGAACACCACCCTCACCGTCGTCCTCCTCTCCCCACGATCCCGACCGACCCCGAGCCCATCCCTGAACCCTAAATCCCTCCGTTCTCCCCCAATTCCCTCGGCCTAAACCCTAGCCGACGACTCCGATCAACTCCCTCCTTCCTCCGCCACCCTCTCCCAAGCCTCGCCGTCCTCCTCCTCAATTTCTCCCTCCGCTCGACCGTCCCCAGTCAGCCACCCCTCCGTTCTCCCCCAACTTCCTTGACCCGCAGCCTCCCCCTCGACCCGCCTCAGTCCCAGCCGACCACCGACGCCTTCACCGGAGCAGTCACCGTGCAACCCCCTGGCCTCGTCGCCGTCCCCTGCATCCCTCCGGTCGATAGCAGCCTCCCAACTCCGGCGAAACCCTAGCCCTAACCCTAGAGCACAGTGGACACAGCACCCTGACACGATCCAGACACGCGGACACGAGTAATTCAGACTTCACGGAGCCCTATTCAGGTATCATTATCTCTCTCCTCGCTGCCCCGTTTTCGATTCCGTCAGTTGCGTCGCGTAGACTGTGTAACCCTCTCGGTGCCCGTGCAACCCGCTTGGGACATCGCGTCCTGTGGTGATCGCAAACCGCGATCCAAAAATAGAAAAATCAATACCCCATTTTACCCCGGAACTGAGTGCGCCCCGGCAAACGGGACGACTTGGTCGCACGCGGTCTTTACCAAAACGTACGCGACGTTGATACGGTCGTGTGGGATTTCGCAGAAGTCGATTCGGATGTGCGTGCACACCGGAATCAACGCGTATCCGCCGACACCGCCCCGTATCCGTCGATTCTGGAACATGCCATAACTTTGTGTACACACGTCGGATCAAGACGAAACTTGCGCCATCGGACTCGTAGCAATACGCTTGTCCTGTGAGCCAAGTTTGGTTCGATTCTGAGAACGTTGACAAAATCGCGTATTGTGGGCCCCACAGGCTCCACTTGACGGGCGATTTTGTGATCGGCTCATCGGAATCCAATTCTGGAAGTTCCGTTGGGTTCGTATAATCGTTCCTGACTTGTTGACACTGAGTTTGACAAATTTGGAGACCTTTGGCCCTGACACGCTTTTCGGTACAAAGCGGCCCACATGTGGACCCCGCTTTGGCCCGGAAATGTCGTTTTTGCCCTTGTCTCCAAATTGGACTCAAGGACAGGCGTTTCTAGCTATTTGATATTTTCTGAATCTAATGGTGATATTTATTTTAGCAACCGGAGTAGTAACAGCATATCACACTGAGACCAGAGCTACAGTTGGAGCCAGGACCCCCGGCAAGTGTACCTTGCCAAACTTTGCAGTTCTTGTTACATATTTTTCTTGATTCATTTATATTGTGGTACATGCTTGACCTAGGACCGTGTGACTTACTTAGTGTCCGATTATTAGTCGGGTGCCAACACTGTACGCAGTGTTGTGTATTGTCATCTAGAGATGGACATTCGTGACCCCTTTACATTCTCGTACTTGTCTTATCAAGTACATAGACCCAGGACACTTGACACTATTCATGTGACGAAATCTTTCTGAGATATTCATGGTGATTTTGTATAGGATACAGGTTTATGACATATACAGTTACATGCTTAGATTTTATCCTGACTTGTTGCATTAGTTATGATCTTGCGTGTCATGGACATGAGACGTGTGATTACATTGGGTGGGGAGAGATTCACCATACAAAAGGCTGATTATATATATATAATAATTTAATGGAAGTGCCTTAGACTCTGGCAACAGATCTTTGGTACCGTACTGGTCCTTCGAGAAAATACTGCTATGGGTTTCTCCGACACTGATCCTGTAGTAGCCTCAGCCCGAGTATGACTAAAACTCTCAACTTACATTTCACTTAGCTGGTTATATATTTACCCTATTGTTCATTTATTGCTGTACTGCATTTATTTTGGCTTGTATTTTCTTTACCTTGCTGTCCCCTGAGGACTTGGATCCGGACTATGTTCCCAGGTATAGCTGACGAGATCTATCCCGAGGTATACGGGACCGGAGCATTAGCCTTAGCAGGAGCAGGAGCCTACCTTGGAGCAGAACCAGGATCTGAGGACGAGATCATACCAGAGGACTTCTCTTGAGTATTGGCTTGAGATACTCATTTATTTCAGTTTATAGTTATTTCATTTCCAGTCTATTTCATTGATGTACCAGACTTATTCTCGGATTGTTCTCCGAGACACTTTTATTCAGTTTTGTTAGTTTATTTTATTTACATTTATTCTGGCATTGATCTGTGATTATCTGTTGTGGATGAGATTAGTATAGACTGTGACCTGTATCATTGGTTCCATTTATTGTTAGACTACAGCTTAAGCATGCCCTGATGGATCCATAAATTTGGATTGGTCCATCGATGCGTGCTGTTGGCCATTGTCGCGCATCCAGTCCCTCGGTATTTTGGGACTGGGGTGTGACATAGTTTTTGTGGTGGCCCATGCAGGTCAACGACTAAATTGTTCGATTTTAACTTAGGGACCGAGCAAGCCTGCAACAAGAATAGGATAAGTTGTTAGGATCTCATCCACTTGCTTGAAAACGTTCTTAATATCTATATCGTATTCGAATTAAATTTTCTTGTATCATGCCTTGATTCCTGTGCGCCTCTTATAGTTTATTTTTGATGCAGAGTAATGAATTCAAGAGCAAACGACGAAACTCCAGCAAACACACCAATAGGTGCTGTAGCCACCTACGGAGAAGATGAAGTGACGCCATTGAGTAGAGATCCCTCTACTCACCAAGGCAGCCAAGCAGATCAGCATACTTCTAGATTTTGGCGTGAAGACATCCCGCCGCCTCCGCAGTTCGTTCCACCAATGCCTGTATTCCCACCAGGACAGCCTATGGATGGGCAACAGATTTTCCAAATGATCTACGCAATGATGCAGGCCCAACAGCATATTTATCAAGAAGCTCAGCGTCGTGAAGCAGATTACTTAAAGAACAGCATAGTAAATGCACTGGAGCAGGCCAACCTACCAACTCGACGACAACCGACAGGCTCTATCACCGACTTCCGCCAGCTGAAGCCCCGTACTTTCTCAGGTAAGGAGGAGCCCACAGAAGTTCATGAGTGGCTCACCAACATACAACATCAATTAGAAGCAGCAGAGCTTCCAAGGGAACGCTGGATGACCGCCGTCAGAATGCAATTGACAGATAATGCACATCACTGGTGGCTATCTGAGGAGACACGGCTCGGAACAGACCGAGTCACCTGGGAGGAGTTCTCCAAACTCTTTCAAGAGATGTACATCCCGGCTACCGCTCGATCAGAACTTCGGAACAAGTTCAATCGCCTCACTCAGGATACTATGACAGTGGAAGAGTACAACGCAGAATTTATCCGTCTGAGTCACTTCGCCCCTACCTTGATTCCGACAGAAGAAGAGAAGGCTGAGAAGTTCTTCGACGGATTAAACATTGAGCTACAGAAACTAATTAGATCCATTGCACCTACATCTTACTCAGACGTCCTTGCTGCAGTCCGACGCCTGGAGCGCGTCACCAGGCGAGAGTCCAACCTGAAGAGGCCTTCCACATCAGCACCAGCCCGAGCACCGCATAGAGAAGCGGCAAAGAAACCTTATCTGCATCAAGCACCACAAGGAGTTGTATCCAAATTACTGACTCTTCCTACTTGTTACTACTGCGGCAAGATAGGCCACGTTGAGAAGGAGTGTAGACGTAAATTCGGACTATGCTTAGGTTGTGGATCCAGACAGCATGCAGTGAGAGACTGCCCTGAGCGTAAAGAAGGAGCACCAAGGGCAAACCAACAAGCTCTACCAGCACCAGGAGGATATCAACTAAGGCCACCCTTGGCATCTCGACCAGCACCCTTCCAGTAGGCCCAACAACAGCAGAGGGCACCCCCTCAAGGACGCGGACAAGCTTATGCTATGACTTTGGAGGACGCACATATTCATGGAGTAGCTAATGCACGTAAGTTTTATAGTTTTCTGTTCCTAGTATTGTTTAATTCTCGTGTTTATTGGTTCGTGACCCTAGCCCTAACCTAGTAATGCTGAACTTGCTAATAACCTAGTATATTTTATAACCTAGAATGTTTTATAATTGGTAACCTAGTGATAACCTACTTTTCTAAACTGTAGCCTTCTAGATCTCCTTCATACGGGAGATTGCATAACTTTTAATGCTTAGGAAAATAATTTTTTCTTTGTATTATTCTTACACTCTCATCCTTGAATCTCCTTGATCGTGATGTGCTTCAAACAATAATTGCAATCGTGTCATCTTTGTTGACCGGTTATTCTGTTGATTGCGAGGATGCAATCCTCTTAAGGGGGGTAGATTGTAAGCCCCCTGATTTTCAGGAATTTTTAAATTAGATTTTTCATAATTTTTCTGGAAATTTTTATGAATTTTCTGTAATTAAAACCTAGGCCTTTGGTAATGAAATAATTTTTAATTGCTCTTAATTAATATTAAAATATTATGAAAATAATATTTTATGGTGTACAATGAGAAACCAAACGTAGGGTAATTTTTTGCGAATTTATTGGACTCCTGAAACCCGTTTAAAGCCCTAAAAACTATTAATAATTAAACCGTATTCAAACCCTAAAATAAACCGGATTTATTTGAAATAAACCAAACCTGGCTGAACCAAACCAAATCGCTACCCTAAACCGAACCAAGCCAACCCATCGTAGCGGATCGGGTCGGATCCATGTTGAACCCGACCCGCAGACCCGTAACCGAAACCCGAAACCCTAATTCTATCCGGAAATACTGTTCCGGCCGCCTTAAAAACCCTCGACGTTCGTACCCAGACAACCGAAACCCTAACGCGCCGCCGCCGCCTTTCTCCAGCTCCGCCGTCGAGACCCTCTTCTGAACCCTAGCTCCGCCCTCCTCCTTCCTCCCCGCGAGTCCGACGGCAGCCTTCTCCTCCACCGATCAGAACCCCGAGCCCGGCCGCCGCGCACGCCTGAACCCTAAACCCACAGCAGCCCGGCCATCTTCTTCCTCCTCCCGCTCCACCAACCACCCTTCACCAACTCACCCTGACCTCGACGACCTCCCCACTCCTCGTCGTGCCCAGCCGACCTTCCTCCGCCCTGTCCCTCGTCTTCCCCGATCCACAGAACCCACCCCGCAGTCGACTCCCCGCTCTGCCCTGAATCTCCTCGCCCCGAACACCACCCTCACCGTCGTCCTCCTCTCCCCACGATCCCGACCGACCCCGAGCCCATCCCTGAACCCTAAATCCCTCCGTTCTCCCCCAATTCCCTCGGCCTAAACCCTAGCCGACGACTCCGATCAACTCCCTCCTTCCTCTGCCACCCTCTCCCAAGCCTCGCCGTCCTCCTCCTCAATTTCTCCCTCCGCTCGACCATCCCCAGTCAGCCACCCCTCCGTTCTCTCCCAACTTCCTCGACCCGCAGCCTCCCCCTCAACCCGCCTCAGTCCCAGCCGACCACCGGCGCCTTCACCGGAGCAGTCACCGTGCAACCCCCTGGCCTCGCCGCCGTCCCCTGCATCCCTCCGGTCAACAGCAGCCTCCCAACTCCGGCGAAACCCTAGCCCTAACCCTAGAGCACAGTGGACACAGCACCCTGACACGATCCAGACACGCGGACACGAGTAATTCAGACTTCACGGAGCCCTGTTCAGGTATCATTATCTCTCTTCTCGCTGCCCCATTTTCGATTCCGTCAGTTGCGTCGCATAGACTGTGTAACCCTCTCGGTGCCCGTGCAACCCGCTGGGGACATCGCGTCCTATGGTGATCGCAAACCGCGATCCAAAAACAGAAAAATCAACACCCCATTTTATCCCGGAACTGAGTGCGCCCCGCCAAACGGGATGACTTGGTCGCATGCGGTCTTTACCGAAACGTGCGCGACATTGATACGGTCGTGTGAGATTTCGCAGAAGTCGATTCGGATGTGCGTGCACACCGAAATCAACGCGTATCCGCCGACATCGCCCCGTATCCGTCGATTCTGGAACACGCCGTAACTTTGTGTACACACGTCGGATCAAGACGAAACTTGCGCCATCGGACTCGTAGCAATACGCTTGTCCTGTGAGCCAAGTTTGGTTCGATTCTGAGAACGTTGACAAAATCGCGTATTGTGGGCCCCACAGGCTCCACTTGACGGGCGATTTTGTGATCGGGTCATCGGAATCCAATTTTGGAAGTTCCGTTGGGTTCGTATCATCGTTCCTGACTTGTTGACACTGAGTTTGAAAAATTTGGAGACCTTTGGCCCTGACACGCTTTTCGGTGCAAAGCGGCCCACATGTGGACCCCGCTTTGGCCCGGAAATGTCGTTTTTGCCCTTGTCTCCAAATTGGACTCAAGGACAGGCGTTTCTAGCTATTTGATATTTTTTGAATCTAATGGTGATGTTTATTTCAGCAACCGGAGTAGTAGCAACAGATCACACTGAGACCAGAGCTACAGTTGGAGCCAGGACCCCAGGCAAGTGTACCTTGCCAAACTTTGCAGTTCTTGTTACATATTTTCCTTGATTCATTTATATTGTTGTGCATGCTTGACCTAGGACCGTGTGACTTACTTAGTGTCTGATTATTAGTCGGGTGCCAACACTGTACGCAGTGTTATGTATTGTCATCTAGAGATGGACATTCGTGACCCCTTTACATTCTCGTACTTGTCTTATCAAGTACATAGACCCAGGACACTTGACACTATTCATGAGACGGAATCTTTCTGAGATATTCATGGTGATTCTGTATAGGATACAGGTTTATGACATATACAGTTACATGCTTAGATTTTATCCTGACTTGTTGCATTAGTTATGATCTTGCGTGTCATGGACATGAGACGTATGATTACATTGGATGGGGAGAGATTTACCATACAAAAGGCTGATTATATATATATAATAATTTAATGGAAGTGCCTTAGACTCTGGCAACAGATCTTTGGTACCGTACTGGCCCTTCGAGAAAATACTGCTATGGGTTTCTCCGACACTGATCTTGTAGTAGCCTCAGCCCGAGTATGACTAAAACTCTCAACTTGCATTTCACTTAGCTGGTTATATATTTACCCTATTGTTCATTTATTGCTGTACTGCATTTATTTTGGCTTGTATTTTCTGTACCTTGCTGTCCCCTGAGGACCTGGATCCGGACTATGTCCCCAGGTATAGCTGACGAGATCTATCCCGAGGTATACGGGACCGGAGCATTAGCCTTAGCAGGAGCAGGAGCCTACCTTGGAGCAGAACCAGGATCTGAGGACGAGATTGTACCAGAAGACTTCTCTTGAGGATTGGCTTGAGATACTCATTTATTTCAGTTTATAGTTATTTTATTTCTAGTCTATTTCATTGATGTACCAGACTTATTCTCGGATTGTTCTCCGAGACACTTTTATTCAGTTTTGTTAGTTTATTTTATTTACATTTATTCTGGCATTGATCTGTGATTATCTGTTGTGGATGAGATTAGTATAGACTGTGACCTGTATCATTGGTTCTATTTATTGTTAGACTACGGCTTAAGCATGCCCTGATGGATCCATTAAATTGGGTTGGTCCATCGGTGCGTACTGCTGGCCATTGCCGCGCATCCAGTCCCTCGGTATTTTGGGACTGGGGCGTGACAGCCTCGATGGAATGTTCCAACAATAAGTCTAAATACTTTCAAAATATGTTTTGAATGATATGCTTGCTTGTGTATGCTGTGCTGCGAGTGGCCTTTGTGCCAACCTGTGTGAACCCTTGAGAGTATCGCTAGTAGCTTGTCCGATTTTACTAACTCTAAGTTTGGTTGAATGCATCTATTCGAGGGACGCCTTGAACTAGTGCACCATCCAAGACTTAAGAAAATGTAAAACTCGAGTGCTAAGACTTCGCTATCACTAAGCTGGTTGACGTGCTCACGCTAGAAGTGCACTTCGAAAGTGCGCACGATCCAGTCTAAGCGTTATGCTGATTTCGACGCTTGTGCAAGTGAATATCCAAATAAACAAGTATAATGACTTGTCTAGGATTGCCTCAACCCTAGATTACTGCTTGTCCTCAGTAAGTCTCGAGGACGAGACTTTTTCTGAGTTGGGTAGGATGTAACACCACATTCTGCTCAAGCGGACTGCCGTCTCAAACGACAATAGTGCAACTGTCCCGACCCGCTTTGCCTCAAACATATAGCAAAGGATATCCATACTTGTCCCTACAGGATCCCAGCTAAGGCTTTCAGAGGCTCGCTTGACGTATCGCTCTACCGAGGCGAATCATCGCTAAGGTGGGTGGCTACAGTGAACTTGTCTTTGCTTAGCCAGCACACATAAAATGTGGAATATTCATGCTAGTCGCTAGGTGAATCACCCCCTGCATGCTAATAAGAATCCAATGCACCTAGCTAAGGGAATAATCCCAACTTGTATTGCTATGCTAGAACATAGAAATTAAAATACTACTTATATTCAGACCCTCGCATGCCAAGTCCCCTAACGATCTAACTCTCGGTTTATCTTCGGGCCCGAGCAAACGTGCTACTTATGCTCCTTAGAAACGCATGCTTGTCTGCTTGTAATGTTGCCTTGTTTTCATCCAAACCCCGGGAGACTACTACGTTGTCGTTCCGTGCCTGAATGAATATGCAAGTATCCGGGACCATTGGGTCTCCAAGGCAAATCCCCGAACCAGGGGAATGTATCAAGGCAAGTTAATTACTGTACAGAATCATGATTCAAGCATCTCCTGTACTCGTGTTCTACTGTACTCCTGTTCTACTGTTCTACTGTACTCATATACTCCTATTCTACAGTACTCGTGTATCTCGTAAACTTGGAAAGACACTGACCTGTATGTCGCGAACAACTCGGAAATGAGGCATAATTCCACGGAAGGTCTCCGGGGCACTGGGGCCACTCCGATCCGGATGGAACTCAACTGTAAAGCCTACTGTACTGGACGGGATGGCGTGTAGCACACATTGTTCTTTTGCTGCATACCATTCTCTCAACGGCTAAACTGTATTGTATGGTCTACTATACTAAACGAGATGGCTTGAAGCGCCCACTGTACTTTCGCTGGAAACCATTCGTTTATGACTATTGTCCATAATGGCTATGCCAGCGACTCATGTTCATATAGATAAGTGTCACGCCCCAGTCCCAAAATATCAAGGGACTAGCCACGTGGCAATGGCCAACAGCACACACCGATGGACAAACCCAATTTAATGGATCCATCGGGGCATACTTAAGCTGTATTACAACCATAATCAGGGTCTACTAATCTCATCCACAGAATGAATATATCAATATCAACAAAAGGAAATATAAACATCATCATCAAGTCACAAGTACATAAATCGGGGAACAAGCCCGATACAAGTCTGATACAACTGTCAAGATACAAAATAAAGATATCAACAAAAGTACTGAGTATGGAAACAGTATATACTCAGAAGATACCCGAAGAGATCACTCGTCTATTGGATCTGGTACTGCTCCAGCGCCTGCTCCTGTTCCTGCTTCTGCTCCTGTTAATGCTTCTGTTCTGAATATCTTGGGGTGGATCTCCTCTGCTAATCCTGGGGACATAATCCGGATCCAGGTCCTCAGGGGACATAGCAAGGTACAAGAAAGCTCATGCCAAAATAAATGCAGTGCAGCAAATAAATGAAACCATAGGGTAAATGTATAACCAGCTAAGTGATATGCAAGATGAGAGCAGCACTAGAACTCAAGCTGAAACTACTACAAGCTCTGTGTCGGGGAGCCGGTAGCAGGGATATCATGTGGTTGTCTAGCTCGGAGTGAGACTAAGACGCCGGCATAATATATAATCAACCTGTAGTTTGTGTGTCTCTCCCCACCCAATGTAATCATGCATCTCATATCCACGACGTCTCATGTCCATGCCATACAGGATCATAACTAATGCATCCAGTCATATAATATCTAAGCAAAGGAATAAGTCATAAAAACTGTATCCTATACAGAATCACCATGAATATCTCAGGACGATTCTGTATCATGAATAGTGTCATCCTGGGTAAAACGTACTAGATAAAGCAAGTACGAGAATGCAAAGGGTCACGATAACCAGCTCTAGGTGACGTACACAACTCCGCGTACGGGGTTGGCACCCGACTATTAATCGGACGCTAAGTAAGTCACACGGTCCTGAGTCAAGCATGTACAACAAATATATATGTCAAAGAAATATATAACAAGAACTGCAGGATTTGGCAAGATACACTTGCCTGGGGTTCCGGCTCCAATTGTAGCTCTGACTTCAGCAGAAATTTCAGGGACTGCCCCGGTTGCTAAAATAAATATCACCATCAGATCCAAAAAATATCAATTAGCTAGAAACGCCTATCCTTGAGTCTAATTTGGACACAGGGGCAAAAATGACATTTTTGGGTCAAGGCGGGGTCCACATGTGGGCCGCTTTGCACCGAAAAATGCGTCAGGGTCAAAGGTCTCCAAATCTGTCAAACTTAGTGTCAATAGGTCATGAATGATGAAACGAATCCAACGAAACTTCCAGAATTGGATTCCGATGAGCCGATCACAAAATCGCCCGTCAAGTGGAGCCTGTGGGGCCCACGATACGCGATTTTGTCAACGTTCTCAGAATCGAACCAAACTTGGCTCACAGGACCAGCGTATTGCTACGAGTCCGATGGCGCAAGTTTCATCTCGATCCGACGTGTGTACACTAAGTTACAGCGAGAACCAGAAAGGTCGGATACGGGGCGTTGTCGGCGGATACGCTTTGATTCCGGTGTGCACACACATCCGAATCAGCTTCTGCGAAATCTCGCACATCCATATCAACGACGCGCACGTATCGGTGAAGACCGTATGCAACCAAGTTGTCCCGTTTGGCGGAGCGTACTCAGTTCCGGGGTGAAACAGGGCGTTGGTTTTCCTATTTTTGGATCGCGGTTCGCGATACCACAGGTCGCGATGCACCGAGCGGTTTGCACGGGCACCGAGGGGGTCATGCAGGCTACGCGATACAACTGACGGAATAGAAATTGGGGCTGCGAGGAGAAAGTTATGAGTACCTGAACAGGGCTCAAAAAGTTTGATTCACGCGTGTCCGAGTCGAGTATTCTGCGTCCTGGACGTGTCCGGCCGTGTCCTGGCTAGGGCACAGGTTCTGTGTCGTGTCCGAGTCCGCCAGAGACTTGCTGGACAGCTGAGGGGTCGCCGGAGCCGTCTGGAGAGGTCGACGAGTCGTGGGCGGCCGGACCTGGGTCTGGTCGAGGAGGAGAAATGAGCTTCGGCTGTGGACGGAGGCGGGTCGGTGTTCTGGAGGTATGGCGGGGTTGTCAGCGGGTGGTACTGGACGCGGCGTCGGGTCCCGGAGGGCTGAGCGGTGGCGCCGGGTGGTCGAATACTGGAGGGGTGGCCGGAGTCATAGAGGCACGCCGGAGAAGAAAGGTTTGAAGGGGATTTCCGGCGGCCGGCTCGGGTTTATATAGAGGTTTGAGAGGAGAGGGAGCGCCAGGGGTTATGGCCGGAATAGGTAGAGGAAGAGGCGGCAGGTCGGGGAAGGTGAAGTGGGGGGTTCCGCCGGCGACCACGGCGGCGGAAACGGCCGTCGGCAGGGGAATCGACGGGGCTGCATTGAATTTGGGGGTTAGGGTTAGTCCGGGTCGGGCGGGTCCAAGCGGGTCGGGTCTGACCCGGATCCGACCCGTTAAGGGGTTGGGCCGGTTCGTGTAGACCGGCCGGTCCGGTTCGGTTTAATATTGGGTTCGGGTAAACCAGGTTTAATTAATTTGGTTTATTTAATCAATAGTTTTTAAGGCTTTAAAAATCCATCCGGGGTCCAATAAATTCCCGGAAAATTACCCTATGTCTAGTTTTTTATTTTACTTCATAAAATAGTATTTTTATAGTATTTTAATATTAATTAATAACATTTAAAAACCCTTTAATTACAAAATACCTTGATTTTAATTCCAGAAAAATCTCAGAAAATTATAGTAAATTGGGGAAAATTCCAAATTATCAATTTTTAAAAATCAGGGGGATTATAATCTACCCCCCTTAAGAGGATTGCGTCCTCGCAATCAAAGAATAACTGGTCAACAGAGTTGACACGGTTGCAAACATTGTTCGAATCACATCAAAATCAAGGAGAATCAACATTGAGAGTAACACCTAGGAAAAATTATTTTCCTAAGCATTAAAAGTTATGAAATTTCCCGAATGAAGGAAATCTAGAAAATTACAGTTTTAGAAAACCAGTTTTATCCTTTAAAAACTTATCAGTTTAACATTTATAAAACATTTTAGGTTATCACTAGGTTACCTATTATTAGCAAATTAAAATTGTAGGTTAAGTCTAGGGTCACAAACCAGCAGGCATGAACTAAAGCAATACTAGGAACGAGATAACTAAGAATCACTTACGCGCATTAGCTACTCCATGCATCTGCACGTTCTCCAAGTTCATCGTCAGAGCTTGTCCGCGTCCTTGCAGTCGATTTCTCTGCTGCTGCTGAGCCTGCTGGAAGAGCAGTGCCTGGGGTATCAAAGGTGGCCTCGGCTGATAACCTCCTGGAGCTGGTGGTAGGACTTCTTGAACTTCCATTTGTGGTGCTCCCAATGTTGGATAGGTTGGCCTCGGTACTGGCAACGCTTGTTGGTTTACCATTGGTGCTCCTTCTCGACGCTCGGGATATTCCTTCACTAAATGCTGACTGGACCCGCAAGCTAAACATACTTTCCTTTTTCGTCTGCACTCGTTCTCATTATGGCCTCGCTTGCGACAATATTGACAAACAGGTAGTGCCTGTGGAGATGCTCCAGGTGGCTGGTGTATGTGAGGTCTTTTTGCAACTTCTTCCTGTGGTGCTCCGGATGGTGCTGATGTGGACGATCGCTTCAGACTGGTCTCTCTTCTAGTGATGCGCTCCATGCGTCGGGCTGCAGTAAGGACGTCTGAGTAAGAAGTAGGTGCAACGGATCCAATTAGTTTCTGTAGCTCAATGTTTAGTCCGTCGAAGAACTTCTCAGCCTTCTCTTCTTCTGTCTGAATCAAAGTAGGGGCAAAATGACTCAGACGAATAAACTCCGCGTTGTACTCTTCCACTGTCATGCTGTCTTGAGTGAGGCGATTGAACTTATCCCGAAGTTCTGATCGAGCGATGGCTGGAATGTACATCTCGCGAAAGAGTCTAGAGAACTCTTCCCAAGTGACTCGGTCTGGTCCGAGCCATGTCTCCTCAGATAGCCACCAGTGATGAGCATTGTCCGTCAACTGCATTCTGACAGCAGTCATCCAACGTTCCCTTGGAATCTCAGCTGCTTCTAATTGATGTTGAGTGTTGGTGAACCATTCATGAACTTCTGTGGGCTCTTCTTTTCCTGAGAAGGTACGAGGCTTCAGCTGGCAAAAATCGACGATAGAACCCGTCGTTGGCCGTCGTGCTGGTAGATCTGTCTACTCTAGTGCGTTTACTAGGCTGCGACTCAAAGCCTCTTGTTGAGCTTGCATTATTGTATAGATCATTTGAAACATCTGTTGCCCGTCCATGGCATGCCCTTGTGGAATTACGGGCATTGGTGGAGTAAATTGCGTCGATGTTGGAATATCATTTTGCTGGATTCTCGTGGCATGCTGACTTGCTTGTTGAGCTGATTGTCTTTCATCAACTGGTGTCACTTCATCTTCGTTGGTTACCACAGCATCTCGTGGTGATATTGCAGAAGTCTCGTCGTTTGCTTGTGAATCCATAACTCTGCAACCAAAATAAATAATAAGAGGCGTACAGGAATCAAGGCAGGATGCAATTCAAGAAATTGATTCGAATCCGATATAGATATCAAAAACGTTTCAAGCAAGTGGATGAGATCCTAAAAACTTATCCTATTCTTATTGCAGGCCTGTTCGGTCCCTAAGTTGAAACCGAACAATTTAGTCGTTGACCTGCATGGGCCACCACAAAAACCATGTCACGCCCCAGTCCCAAAATATCAAGGGACTAGCCACGTGGCAATGGCCAGCAGCACACACCGATGGACAAACCCAATTTAATGGATCCATCGGGGCATACTTAAGCTGTATTACAACCATAATCAGGGTCTACTAATCTCATCCACAGAATGAATATATCAATATCAACAAAAAGAAATATAAACATCATCATCAAGTCACAAGTACATAAATTGGGGAACAAGCCCGATACAAGTCTGATACAACTGTCAAGATACAAAATAAAGATATCAACAAAAGTACTGAGTATCTAAACAGTATATACTCAGAAGATACCCGAAGAGATCACTCGTCTACTGGATCTGGTACTGCTCCAGCGCCTGCTCCTGTTCCTGCTTCTTCTCCTGTTAATGCTTCTGTTCTGAATATCTCGGGGTGGATCTCCTCTGCTAATCCTGTGGACATAATCCGGATCCAGGTCCTCAGGGGACATAGCAAGGTACAAGAAAGCTCATGCCAAAATAAATGTAGTGCAGCAAATAAATAAAATCATAGGGTAAATGTATAACCCGCTAAGTGATATGCAAGATGAGAGCAGCACTAGAACTCAAGCTGAAACTACTACAAGCTCTGTGTTGGGGAGCCGGTAGCAGGGATATCATGTGGTTGTCTAGCTCGGAGTGAGACTAAGATGCTGGCATAATATATAATCAACCTGTAGTTTGTGTGTCTCTCTCCACCCAATGTAATCATGCATCTCATGTCCACGACGTCTCATGTCCATGCCATACAGGATCATAACTAATGCATCCAGTCATATAATATCTAAGCAAAGGAATAAGTCATGAAAACTGTATCCTATACAGAATCACCATGAACACCTGAACACCTGAACACCTGAACGATCATGATACAAAACGACTCTCGTGTTACATATGATATAACTTGGTTTTCATTATGAATGCCCCTGAATGCTTATACTTGCCCGTGCTCAGATTTATAATGTTTGCCTTGGACAGGGAAGGTAAAATGGTAAGTTGGTAAGTCTTGCCGTGTTTCCTCTCATGTTGCACGGCGCATTGTCCGACACGTTAGGTTATTCAATGTTTGCATGAAACTGATCCTAAGGCAACTAGAAAGATAACTTAATAGTTGGTGCACGGAACCTGTATTACGTGTTTGGATTTGTCGAGCGGGCAAGTAGCCTCCCCACCAGTGCATTCAATGTACTGATAATCCACCAGTTTGTATGCAGGGTGCGGGAGAACCTCGTTCGGTGCGAATGCCTCCTTCGTGCGTGCTTAGGCGTGAAGATCACTCTGAAGCAACGGTGCGTCCGGAACTGAAGCACATATACAAGACATAATATTGGAACTTGCCTGAACATCGCCTGTACAATCATTCAACAATTGTAGCCACTTGGCACGCTTTTACTGTTTCAGAGAGAGAGGCTTGAGCGAGATGTAATCTCGGCTATACGCCGCCTGTAACAATTGTTTATATCAATAAAGAGCTTGCTTTACTTCAACTTGTGTTTCAATGCTTCTGCTATATTTTGTCGACTCAGTGAACTTGTTACCAATCTCCTATGCGTTCAAGACTCCGTTGCACTCGGACAATCTGTACGACTCTGTGGCTTAGAACTTCTACCGCCAGCCAATGGACCACGGCCTTGCACGGGCGTGGCTCACGCTCGTGCGGCATCACGCCCGGATGGGTCAAGCGATCGTTCCGCGGGAGCGCTGGCGAGGATGATTTCCGCCTAGCGGGAACGACCGATTGCCTGCGGGAGATCGGGGCGTGACAATGTATATGGAGACTCCAATGTATGGAAACCATAACACATACGTACGCTGTATTATGAACAATAATTCACAAGTGGTATATAATTATCACAAGTCATAGGGCATAACTAAATCTCATCCACAGAATCAAATATAAATGAATCACCAATCAACTATATAACTGAATCAAGTATAAGATGCTTGATAAGAACAAGTGGTTGGGTGGAGACAAATTCACTACCAAACTAGAATATAAGAGAAACAAAATAAGTAAATCTAATGAACAATGAGGCTCGAAGGGAAGACCTCCTCGAAAGAGATTGAAGTAGCAAGTCCTGATCCGTGCTCCTGCGAATAGTCAAGATTGTCTACACCTGGAAAGGGATCAGGTCCTCAGAGGGACGTAACAAGATACATAGAAGCATGCCAATAAAGTACTGAAAGATAAACATCCAATGGGTCGCCTAACCATCTATGTGAATGCACTTTGAGAATAACTTTCTAACACGTGGGCTATCTGGCTAAAATGGGATTGGCATAATTCTCTCGGAGATTCTGGGGCCTAAAAAGCATGTCGTCTTTTGAACGCCAGAGACCACATGATAATAATAATATATATAGTGGTCATCATGATCGCGCATCTCCGGCGGAGCATACGGGTTACACAAGGAAAGTGCAAAGGAGCCCAAACACCTTACTTGTTGTCCTCCCCACCACATACTCTAAGCATGTCATATCCATGACACGATGATACCTCTAATAACTGCCAAGTCTTCTCGCATACAAATTCTATCAGCAGTTATTCCCTATCGCATGTCACATACGTACAGGAGGCCAGCCTGTCACGCAAGTCCGTGTCTTACATGAGACTCACACTCGTCTAATAGATGTGTCATGGTCAATGAAACATAATAATGCCTCTAAATCATGTGGTGGTCTCGTAAAACCAGGTCAACATGCATAATATACAATAAAGACAAAATACGATATCACCATCGTTGCACCGAAGTTATTCTTGGACGCGCAATTTATATAGCAGTTAAAATATATGAACTAAATAACAGAAATAAAATGTATGCACCTATGGAATGTAAATCACAGTACAATGGCAAGATATACTTGCCTGGCAAGAAAGCTGCGTAATATAAACGTCCAGGTGTCAAGTACAGAGGATCAGAAACTATGGCCTCCGAATAAACGTCTCTGGATGCTGAAATAAACATTACCAACATTTCTGGAATAAGCGAGATAGTCAGAAAACACTACCCTTTCGTCCAATTTGGACACAGGGGCAAAACGATAATTTTGGGTCAAAGCGGGTCCATATGTGGGCCACTTTGCACCAAAAAGCGTGCCAGAGGTAAAGGTCTCTAAATGAGATAAATTATAGGTCAAACAAATTCTAAACATCGATAAGAACTCAACGCTATGTCCAATTTTGGATTCCGGTGAGTCGAATACAAATTCGCCCTTAAAGTCAACCGTGGGGCCCGCAAATAGGCGGCTTGGTCAACTGTCTCAGAATCGCATGAAACTTGGGCCACAGGACCAGCGTGATACCACGGATCTAATGGCATAAGTTTTGTCACATTCCAACGAGCGTACACAAAATGGGGTGGTAGTTTACAAAAGTCGCGATACGGGAACTTTTTACGGATACATGTTGATTCCGACGCGCACACACGTCCAAATCAGTTTACGCGGAAGCCCACACGTCAGGATATACCATACGTGTATTTTGGTGTAATTAGTACGCGATGAGACGGTCCTGTTTGGTGGAACGTACTCCGTATCATAAAATTATAGTTTTAATAAATTAAGTTTTTGGTCGTTTTGGAGGTCGAATAATTTTACACATAGAACAAATTAACAAAAACTAAAAGAACAAAAAAATTCTCGGTTATATGGAGAATAAAAATCTTTTAATTAGTTTTCGAAAATATTAAACAGGTTGGTGGCAAATCGGGCGTGAACATGAAGGTTTGCGTTGAAGTTTCTGGACTGTTTTGGGTCAGTTTTTGGCCATTTTCCGGTCGATTTTTCGACCAACCCAGGGCACGAAAACTCGTCCCGCTTGAATAAAAATCCTAGAGGGTTAGGTTGTGAACGTACACGAACAAATCGCACACAAAAATAATCAAAATTGAGGGAGATACATCACCTTAAAGAGGGGGAAAAACTGTGCTGCTGTACTCGCGCGGCGCGCCCGGGGACGGACGGCGGCGAACGGCTGCGGCGACGGTCGGCGCGGGGGCAGCGGCGCCGGCGTCGGGGTCGACTACTAGGGTTAGGGTTTGAGTTAGGGTTTGGGATTGGTGTTAATATATATATATATATATATATATATATATATATATATATATATATATATATATATATATATATATAGAGAGAGAGAGAGAGAGAGAGAGAGAGAGAGATACATATGGGAGGTGGTTCTGTGGGTTAGGAGTTTGCTACGGGGGTGGGGGGTAGATTAGGATTAGTGATTACGTTAATGAGTTAGATTAGTATTAGGTTTTAGGTTATTAGTTAATATCTTCTTTTCTTTTCTTTTCTCTTTTTCTTTTCTTTTTCTTTTCTTTTATTAACAACATTACTATTATTATTATTATTATTATTATTATTATTATTATTATTATTATTATTATTATTATTATTATTATTATTATTATTATTATTATTATTATTATTACTACTATTATTATCTTTTCTTATTATTATTATCATTATTATTAGTATTATTAATATTAATATTACTATTATTATTATTATTATTATTATTATTATTATTATTATTATTATTATTATTACTATTACTATGATTATTATTATTATTATTATTGTGTATTTATTAACATATATTCAAATATATAAATGAGAAAAAATTAAAAAATAATATTTGCACACCAAATAATTTTTAAAAAATTACTTTGTAAAGTTTTAATAAAATACTACACACAAAATATTTTATAACTAATAATTAGATATTTATCTAGATATAATAAATCAAATAATTGTATTATCTAATTTAACTAAGTAATTAATTAAATGGTTATCCACCAAATAGGGTAATAGTAAATATTATGCAATCTTACAAAAAGAGAGTTCACCTAATTTGACACGGAGAATTATGGGATGTTAATTGTAGGAAGTTGGGATAGAAAAATAACCGTAAATAAATTATATATATATCTAAATATTTAACCATTAATCCATGGTCGTTACACTAACGTCATACTAACACCAAGGGATCGAATTTCTGTGCCACGAAAAGATTCTACAAGTAGTGTCTCCTGTGTAGGCTACTTTCTATTAAGGGCGATACAAATTTTGGGGCCATCCTATATTATTAATGTCCAATCCATGGTGAAGTATCCTAATATGTATTATTGGGTTTTAATTATTTTGAAAAATAATCTAAAACAAATACACGAAATACAAAATACACACAAAATACCTATTTTTGGGTGAGGGGGTTTACACTTGGTCGAATGGACACTCTGGCTGCATAATGACGTGGCCACATGCAAGCTCTCGTCGGGCTTTGATCGAATGGACACTTAAGCCGCATGGCGACGAGATCGCATACGTAGGACACGTGGCATGGCACGTTTGTCGAAGCAATTAGTACACAGATGTGACTTGTTGTCTTTTCCTGAGTCATCGTCTTCACGAGTCTTGAAGCATCTCAGAGTGACGAGTGATGTGTCATAGCTTCTGACAAACATTAGAATCTGTGTCAGAGGTATTTTATGCGGCATCCCTACTCTGTGGTCGTTCAGGCCGCATATAGTATACTATGCGGCTTCTCTGCGAGTTAGTTTGATCAGGCCGCATATGGCTCTCTGCGACTTGATTGTTCAGGCCGCATGTGGCTTTTCTGTAACTTAATTGTTCAGGCCGCATGTGACTTTTCTGCAACTTGATTGTTCAGGCTGCATATGGCCCTTCTGTGGCTTGACGGTTCAGGCCTCATATGGCTTCTCTGCGGCTTGGTTGTTCTGTTGAGGGGGCATGACCTTTATGCGGCCTGCATAATTTTTCATGCTTCTACAATGTCATGCCCCGATCTCTCGCAGGCAAATCGGCCATTTTCGCTAGGCGGGAATCACCCTCGCCAGCGCTCCTGCAGAACGATCGCTTGACCCATCCGGGTGTGATGCCGCACGAGCGTGATCCACGCCCGTGCAAGGCCATGGTTCATTGGCTGGCGGCAAGAGTTCTAAGCCACAGAGTCGCACAGATTGTCCGAGTGCAGCGGAGTCATAAACGCATAGCGATTTGATAACAGGTTTACTGAGTCGACAATATAGCGGAAGCATTGACTAACACAAGTTGAAGTAAAGCAACTCTTTATTGATATGAACAAGTATTACAGGCGTCATATAGCCGAGATTACAAGTCGCTCAAGCCTGTCTCTCCGAAACAGTAAAAGCGTGCCAAGTAGCTACAATTATGGAATGATTGTACAGGCGATGATCAGGCGATGTTCGGGCGATGTTCACAACATTATGTCTTGTATATGTGCTTCTGTTCCGGACGTACCGTTGCTTCGGAGTGATCTCCACACCTCAGCATGCACGAAGGAGGCATCCGCACCGAACGAGGTTCTCCCGCACCCTGCATACAAATTGGTGGATTATCAGTACATTGAATGCACTGGTGGGGAAGCTACGCGTCCGCTCGACAAATCCAAACACGTAGTACAGGTTCCGTGCACAACTATTTAGTTGTCTTTCTAGTTGCCTTAGGATCAGTTTCATGCAAACATTGAATAGCCTAACGTGTCGGGCAGTGCGCCGTACGATGTTAGAGGAATACGACGAGACTTACCACTTACCATTTCTCCTTCCCTGTCCAAGGCAAACATTGTTAATTCCAAGCACGGGCAAGTATAAACATTCAGAAGCATAGCATATGCAAACATGAGTATGGTTATATTGTTCAAGCTTAAACACACGAGGTGGACAGAGTCAAGGATAAGGATAACATGCAACGAGAGCACACGATGAACACACGATGCGCTGTAAGTTATCCCATCCGCACACGATGACTAAGCCACAAGTTATTACACATGATGCATTGTAAGCCATATTCACACGATAAACACACGAGACATTGCAAACATATACACACGATGATCATTGGCTTGATGCCATTATGGACTAGTCAAGGACATGGATAACATGCAACGAGAAAACACGAGGAGCTCATAAAACACGATGCATTGCAAGTTACCCAGTCCGCACACGATTGACTATAAACACAAAGTCTGCCCGGATCGGATCGGTGCCAGTGCCCCAGCACCGTCCGCAGAACTTATATCCTTGTGCACAAGTTATCCATGATCGAACACGATTATTAATTCACACTTCATGCAGTTAAGGCAACACGAGCACACGACAAGCAGTATTGCATGATTCATTTAGCCATTGGATATACACAGTCTCCTGGGCTGATGTAAGCCCGCTCGAGGGAGACTTGCAGATATCCGAATACCTGAATGAGTCTTGCCACATGAGTATAATTCATTTACTTGACATGATGCAGTCCCCTGGATCGGGAACTGCCTTGGCGACCTAACGGTCCCGAATACTTGCGGGTTCATTCAGGCACGGAACGACCACGTAGTAGTCTTCCGGGGTTTGGATGAAAACAAGGCAACGTTTAAGCAGACAAGCATGCATTTCTAAGGAACATAAGCAGGCACATTTGCTCGGGCCCGAAGGTAAATCGAAAGTTAGATCGTTAGGGGACTTGGCATGCGAGGGTCTGAATATAAGCAGTATTTCAATTTCCATGTTCTAGCATAAGCAATACAAGTTGGGATTATTCCCTTATCTAGGTACGCTGGATTCATTAGCATGCAGGGATGATTCACCTAGCGACTAGCATGAATATTATACATTTTATGTGTGCTGGCTAAGCAAAGACAAGTTCACCGTAGCCACCTACCTTAGCGATGATTCGCCTCGGTAGAGCGATACGTCAAGCGAGCCTCTGAAAGTCCAAGCCGGATTCCTGTAGGGACAAGTCTGAATATCCTTTGATTCTCGTTTGAGGCAAAGCGGGTCGGGACAGTTGTACTTTTGCCGTTTGAGTCGGCAGTCCGCTAGAACGGAATGGGGTGTTACATACAAGACCCCCTTCAAACTTTCCAAAATGATAAGTTTAGAATACTTTGAAAGAAGCATGAACGAGCACTATTGGCCGCATATGAAGGGCATGCCACATAGTCTCGTTGTCGCATAGTTGTCTTTGATAGGCTGTCCGATCATTAAATGAGGAGATTTTGCTTTGATATTTGCGCGAATTTCTTGGGATTCTGCGTTGTCTCCTGACACGGGGCTTGAGGCGTCGGTTTCCAAGGAGATTTAAAGTGAATCCCGTAAATCGAAGCGCCAGATTCATTCTCATAACTGCTTTGGTTCACTGCCTCGATCTCTTCCCGCGGCTTTTGAAGCCTATAAATAGGCGGCTAGAAGGAGAGAGAGAGCTTCATTTTTTTGTTCGTTTTCTTTTCTTTGTGAAGGATGATGATAGTTGCGGCTCTCCTTGCTGAGGAATTTGTCAGGGGCGGTCTTGATCATTGGCCCCCTGATTCCGGTGCTTTACTCAGAGGTAGGGGAGCACCACGTTCTTTGTGCCGGGCTTCCATGGACACAAATACACCCATGCATAGTCTTGCTGTGTGGACGAGAAATCGTCTAGAACACGCACAGACTTTTTACACAGCCTTGCCGCATGGATGAGAGATCATCACGAACATGCGCATGCTTTCTTCACTAGTCTGTCGCATGGATGGGCAATCATAATGCGGCAACTAAGATCATGATGCATAGATAAAGGCTCGACCTAGACATACGACAACCATGACTCTATCGTATGGATAGAAGTTCGATCCGGACATGCGACCACCATAGCTCTGCCGCATGGAAGATACCTCATGCGCCGACTAGGCTCTGCCGCATAGTTGTCAACTTTGTCTTTGTATGCTGATGTCATATGTTTTCCTTGTTGTCACACAAGATTTCAGATTTGGTATTTCTTGAATTTTTAGAATTTAATTTTTCTTGATAATGTATTCATGTTATATTTTTCTTGTTGTTGGTTACTATTTTTTTATTTATTGTTATATTTTTTAGAGAGACTACCCGAGATCAGTAGAATATCCATTGGTATTGCCATAGACCCGGTTTAGGATCTGTATATAGAATGGACACCTGGCTCGGTTCATTTGATCGAACCCATGACTAAACCATCTTCCTCTCCTCTTAGTATATATATGAGTATTTTCTCTCTCCTCACTTATTTTCTTATTTTATTCTTCTTGCTTCCTTCTTCCTTCTCTCCCTTAAGATCCCTCTAGCCAAACCCTAATCCTAGGGAGAAGTTGTTGTGACTTGGACCGAGAGAGGTAGAGGATAGGAGCCACCCGAGGCAAGTACATCTTGCTCCATGATAAACCTTTATTTTCAAATTTTTTATATATATATTATTTTTAAAATATATTTAATGGAAAATGTTCTCCTTGAGTTGCTGATCATATTTAGTTCTTGGAGCTTTGGATTTGATGTATAGATTTTTGTAGATCTGAGTTTTAAGTTTAGAGTTTTTATGGGTTCCATGAGTTTTTCTTAGTTTTGATATATTAAAACTTAGTATTTTTGAAAACTAGTTATTATTTATGATAGAGTATTTTATTTCATGCAATTTGGCTTTTGTTTCACTTGATTTGGAGTTAAAATGAAAATTTTATGAAGGAAGTAAATTTTTGTTTTTTGAGCTCTCGGGCCATTGCTGAACTTGCTGTTGGAGAAGATGAAGTATTCATGCGGCCAGTAGAGCATGCGGCAGAAGCTGTCATGCGGCATGTCATATTGCCTCATATGGTAGACGGTCATGCGGCCTGCACTCTTGCCGCATATTCCTTCCAGCATGCGTCCATCTTGTTGGAAGCATGACCGATTTGTACACATGCGTTCTGGAGCTAAGTACTTGGGAAAGTCTTAACGACGGAACTCCTTGTATTTCACTCGCTGAACGAATGAGAACTTCACTAAGTCCGAGAGTTATTCATGTGGCCTAATATGACAAATTAACATGCGGCCTCATATGGCAAGTTGTCATGCGGCCTGTCATGTTGCCTCATATGGCAAGTTGGTATGTGGCCTCATGCAGCAGTCCATACGGCCAATGGGCGCATGCGACCAGTAATCCTTGTGCATATTTTGTCTTTCTTTTAATTATGTCCATATAATAATTACTTTAGTGATTATTGTTGTGTGCTTCCTTATGTTGATACGAGTTTATGTTACTAGACAAGTTTTGTATGTAAGTTCACGAGACAAGTTTATATACAAGTTCACAATCCTCACGACATCGTGAAAATATTTGTGTAAAAAATCCATTACATTTGGCATCAGACAATCGAGTGTGAGTATTGCCAAATGTATCGTATGTCGCAAATACGATAACTCGTGAAAAACTCGTACTCGTGACTCGTCATTCTAGGGAGTTCTCAAGCATCCACGACTCAAGAACTTAAAATAATTTAGTAATGGCTAAACAAGATAAAATTTACCTAGATCATTGGGAGGAAAGAATATTGCGCTACCGGCTACCCCGATCTCTAAGGGCCCCATGCAGCATGGACCAACCCTGCTAGGCAAGGGCTCCATGACTGACCAAGTTTACGCGTGCAACGGCACTTACAAGACAAGTTTATATATAAGTTTATGTTACAAGACAAGTTTATAAAGCAAGTTTATGATCACAAGTTTAAGTTTATGCTTATAAGTTCAATTTATGTTTATGACAAGTAACAAGTTATGTTATTGTATGATTGAATGTGCACTTAAGTTTACAAGACAAACGTACAATTGGCCATCCGGTTTGACTGCAGTGTCGGTGGTAGCAATATTCTTAAAACTTATATTTAGTAATTAATGTATGTGACAACCCTATCTAGTTAATCGTAACAAGCCGTAAAGTTGTTTGGCCGTACGATGAATGATGTTACTTTTATTATAGCTCGCTCTTCTAGTTTCATTTTCTTCCGGCGCGTGGTTAGGGTGCTAAGTTTTGCTCGGGTGAAGATCTGCAACCCCGGTCCTTATTTGGTTTAAGGGTTATGGTCCCGATCCAGAGCATTTCTTGTTCTCTTTTGCCGCTTGTCGCCTTACTTTTATTTTTTGCACTTGTTATCAGTTCTTCCAGTATTATTCTTGAGACATGTATATTGGTACCATACAAGTCTCGATCAACATTTATTTCTTGTATGTCTCTTTCTGCTTATGTTGTGATGTGTTTCGTCTATCACCTTGAGCTCCTTTGTGGTACTTGTTGCTTGGGGTTCTTACCCCACTGGCTTTGCATGGCTAGGTTACCCCGAAGAGAACCAGGATCCACCGCACTTCTAGCAAGATGGCTCGCACTCGTAGAATTGCGGTTGAAGCTCGCTAGTGGGTTTCCTTCGTCCAGCCCTCGTCTTGATAACTTCATTTTGTGGTATTTCGCAAGGGGCAGAGTTAGCTCCTTATATTTTTGAGACTACGGTCAACATGATGTATATATTAGACCATGACTGGTATATTTGATTATGTATAATTATACTCTGCTAGTGCAGCATATTGTATTCACTAGCTTCACGATCATATGTGGTATATAATTTGGGATGCCTTTTTTACTTTCATATATGATATAATATTGTACTTGTCTTTCTTGATTAAGATACTAGCATTTGTTGGCCTTAGAACTGACGTCATAGCATGATATAGTCCATCATAAATGTAACCAAGACCCCAGATGATGAGAATGTAGCAGTAGTAAAGTTGCAACTGTCAGATCTTGTCCGAGATTGGTGGGCAACACAAGAATGGTTCTTCTGAAGCTTATTGATTAACAGACGTTTAAGGAGCATTTTTCCAGGAGAAGTATTTCTACACCACCGCCTAGTTCCAGCTCCAGCAACAGTTCATCAACCTCCGCCAGAACACATGATTGGTTGACCAGTATGCGACCGAGTTTTGTCGACTTAGCCGATTTGCTCCCCATATGGTAGCTTCCGAAGAGGATCGAGCCAAGAGATTCGAACAAGAGTTACATCTTGAGCTTCAGTAGTTTACGGTGGGTCATAATTATACCACCTACGATGAAGTACTCAGGGCAGCTAGGTCCCAAGAACTTGCCGGCCAGAGATTAGTAGCACGGACCAGAGGCTAGAAGAGGTCAAACTCATCCATGAGAGGCATCAGTATTCAGTCATAACCTCCAGCACTAGCAGTCAGAATACCTCGTTCGCCAGCACCTCCAACCTCTACAGTAACCTCAGTGCAATCTACCAGGCCGTCTGTTGTAACACCCCGTTCTGCTCAAGCGGACTGCCGATTCAAACGGCAAAAGTGAAACATCCCAACCCACTTTGCTCAGGCGAGAACACTCATTTGAGGCAAAGGATATCCAGACTTGTCCCTTCAGGAGTTTGACTTAGGCTTTCAGAGGCTCGCTCGGAGTATCGCTCAACCGAGGCGAATCATCGCTAAAGTGGGTGGCTACGGTGAACTTGCCTTTATTTAGCCAGCACACTTAAAATATGGAACGATATATGTTAGTCACTAGGTGAATCACCCCCTGCATGCTAATAAGAATATAACGCACCTAGCTAAGGGAATAATCCCAACTTGTATTGCTTGTGTTAGAACATGGAAATGAAATATTGCTTATATTAAGACCCTCGCATGCTACCTTTGTCTTGTGCAATCAGACCCGCTATGCCTCAAAGTAGAACCATATAGATATGCTCTTCTTAGTGCACTGTTTACTTGTTTACACTGCATGACCCTAGATCATGTCGCTCAGAAAGTCCCTTACGGTTTCACTCCTCGGCTTACCTTCGGACACGAGCTAATGTGAATGCTTATGTTTATACAAATGCATGCTTGTCTGCTTATATGTTAACTTGTAATATTGTCTCGACTTAATGCTCGCCATAATGAGATTATGCCACAGTCAACTATACTATCGCGTATCGTGCATGCATCGAGTCAGCCAGAAGACTATCGAATAGTCCTTCTGTGCAATTGAACCTGCAAGTATCTGGGACCGTTAGGTCGCCAAGACAGACCCTGCACCAGGGGAATGCATCAAGGCAAGTTGAATCAATGAATAGAATCCTGTCAAGTTTATATTTGAATGATAATCACAGCCAGTTTATATCTGAACGAAAATCATGTCATAAAAAGAATCCCAGCTCGTGGAGCTAATGCTCGGTTCAGAACAAGTTCATGGATTATCATATCATGTTATGGATTTGGAAAGACCCTGGCCTGCATGTCGCAGACAACTTGAAAAAGGTGATCTTCGGATCTCAGTTCCACGGGCGGTCACCGGGGCACCGGGGTCGATCTGATCCGGATGGAACTTCATGTTTAGTCTTCATGTACATCAGACAGGATGGTTTGTAGTGCCTCATGTTCTTTCGTTATATTCCATCCTCGTCATCGACTAAAATTGCTCTTTTATGGCTTTGCCAGCGACAATCGTTCATATAGATAAGTCATCCTCGCTTAGCGGCTACCCGCGTGCGAGTCATTGCATCACATCAAGAATAACTGAACAACTGAACGATCATGGTAAAATAATACTTGTGCATAAAGAGCACTTGAACATCGTATGAAACACACCTGATCATCCGAGTAGCTCGTGCATCCAAAACATAGACTCGTTCACAACACTGTGTTTACATATGTTATTGTCCTAAATGTTTATACATGCTCGTGCTTGAAATTAACTTGTTTGCCTTGGACAGGGAAGAACAAATGGTAAGTTGGTAAGTCTCGCCGTGTTTTCTCTTATACCGCATGGTGCACTGCCACACGAGTTAGGCTATTCAATATGCCATAAAACTGATCCTAAGGCAACGAGAAAGACAACATAATAGTTGGTGCACGGAATCTATATTACGTGTTTGTATTTGTCGAGCGGACGAGTAGCCTCCCCACCAGTGCATTCAATGTACTGATAATCCACCAGATCGTTTGCAGGGTACGGGAGAACCTCGTTCGGTGCGAATGCCTCCTTCGTGCGTGCTAAGGCGTGAAGGATTTTAAGAAATAGCTAGAACGGTATTTTGTATCGATAGATACAAATCAAATATGTATTTGATTGGATGACTCAATTCTGAGTGGTATATGGATCATTTAAAAATGTAGAAATCGATCCATTTGTCTCGTGCGATAATCAGATTAAATAATTTCGGAACGTCTTGAATAAATGATAAGGCTTATATCGAATTGAAATTCTTGGAATTGGAAATCGATATCTCGTCAAGTAACTTATTGGAAACGTAGATGATCATACGAGCGATTTCGGATTGAAACAGCCGAACTGAACTAGAATACAATACTGCTCGAAATGAAGTTATCCCGAAATGAATATTGTGTTTCAAAGAAAGAGATAAACGATAATGGATTTGGCTTAGAGTTCGGAAGAACGGTCTTGAAATCATGTTCGAAACGATAACTCTCAAAATCAGTCCCAACGAGAACGGTTATCCTGCGGGAGCGCCGGCGTGATGATTTCACGTACGACGGGGATGATCAAACTCACGGGAACATGTTCGGTGATTATTCCAAACGAACTCGATGAATGGAACGTATCAGAATTTGAATGGACTTGGACGATTTGCCAGATGGTAATACTGAAGTTGGATGATTTTACTAGACGAATTATAATCACTGCATGAACGGACATGACTTGGTAAAAATAATAAGTTGTCTCGATCGTGCTGATGATAAGCCATAACATTCAAACGTTCTTGTCTTGTGCGAGCGTAACTCTATGTCGTACATGCGTCACGCCCGGATTTGGACGATTATCCAGCGGGAGCGTTGGCGTGGGAATCTCACGTCCAACGAGGGTGATCGAACTTGCGGGAGACCGAGGTGTGACAACCAATAGATCGTCTTGACTTTTGGTTCGATACGATAAGACGAATTTGGAATGCAAGTGATCAAAAATATTTTGATGGATAAGTTAGCCTAGAACCTGAAATAAATCACGCTTGATGGTTTTGTGAACGGATACATGAATCAGGTTGAACGAATTGGAGTTAAACTAAAGGTTTAGAATCAAATCTTGGCTTGGTGGACTAGACTTGAAATGGATAGGGATTCTATCAAAACGTGTTTGGAGGGATAGACTACGCAAATTACTAGGCTTGTCCTGCATCTTTGATATAGTGGATTTTACCGAACGGACTCGTCTCCCGTGCAAACAAATATGTTATTGAGAGTAGGATAATCAGTGCTTGATGTTTAGAAATCTGAGTAAAACGAGCTTGGGTAGAATACCCGTACAAATGAACAATAGTTTGACCCTAGGAATTGGGACGAGCATTGTGCGACAAATTTGCACGATGTATCGTGTGTTTGAACTTGTACCTATGACCTTGTGAGCTGACCTAGCAAGTAGGCAGACGACCCTATGCCGAGTGAATGAACCTGTGTACCGACTTTACCATATTGCTTGAACAAGCTATACAACTGGGGCAGAAAGACTTAGGGTTAGACTTGGGAACCATAACGTGTGCTAAGTTTGACCAGAGCTAATGAACGCTAGTCGGTAAACCGAACAGATCATGCTTAACGATAGTGCAAAAAGCTTGAATTTAGTTGGATGGAAAATGATATGGAATTGGATTTGGCACTATCGGAAGTATTCTTATGATTCATAAGACGAACCCTTGAGATTTTTGCAAGTAGTTTGTCCGATTTCACCATCTCTAAGTTTAGTTGAATGCATATGTTTGAGGGACGCCTTGAACGTGTGCATGATCCAAGACTCAAAGAGATGTGAAACTCGAGTGCTAAGACTTCGCTATCGCTAAGTCGGTTGACATGCATATGCTTGAAGCACTTCGAATATGTGCACGATCCAGACTCGCGATATGCTGATCTCGATGCTAGTACAAGTGAATATCCATCTGAGCAAGTATAATGACTTGTATAAGTTGCCTCAGCCCTAGATCGTTAATCAAGATCGATTGAAACGTACCACACGTTAAGCAACATGTCCCGCGCTAAGGCACAATGAGACTGGCTCGGCATACACGCAACACGACGTAAGGATAGAGTATGAGATTATGTTCAAATGGATTTAGTGGTACCGATTACTACGCTTGGGATATATTCCACAATGCGATAGTACGGCCTGCCTTCAGTAAGTCTCGAGGATGAGACTTTTTCTGAGTGGTGTATGATGTAACACCCCGTTCTGCTCAAGCGGACTGTCGATTCAAACGGCAAAAGTGCAACATCCCAACCCGCTTTGCTCAGACGAGAACACTCATTTGAGGCAAAGGATATCCAGACTTGTCCCTTCAGGAGTTCGACTTAGGCTTTCAGAGGCTCGCTCGGAGTATCGCTCAACCAAGGCGAATCATCGCTAAAGTGGATGGCTACGGTGAACTTGCCTTTGTTTAGCCAGCACACTTAAAATATGGAACGATATATGCTAGTCGCTAGGTGAATCACCCCCTGCATGCTAATAAGAATACAACGCACCTAGCTAAGGGAATAATCCCAACTTGTATTGCTTGTGTTAGAACATGGAAATGAAATATTGCTTATATTAAGACCCTCACATGCTACCTTTGTCTTGTGCAATCAGACCCGCTATGCCTCGAAGTAGAACCATATAGATATGCTCTTCTTAGTGTACTATTTACTTGTTTATACTGCACGGTCCTAGATCATGTTGCTCGGAAAGTCCCTTACGGTTTTACTCCTCGGCTTACCTTCGGACCCGAGCTAATGTGAATGCTTATGTTTATACAAATGCATGCTTGCCTGCTTATATGTTAACTTGTAATGTTGTCTCGACTCAATGCTCGCCATAATGAGATTATGCCACAGTCAACTACACTATCGCGTATCGTGCATGCATCGAGTCAGCCAGAAGACTATCGAATAGTCCTTCTGTGTAATTAAACCTGCAAGTATCCGGGACCGTTAGGTCGCTAAGGCAGACCCCGCACCAGGGGAATGCATCAAGGCAAGTTGAATCAATGAATGGAATCCTGTCAAGTTTATATTTGAATGATAATCACAGCCAGTTTACATCTGAACGAGAATCATGTCATGAAAAGAATCCCAGCTCATGGAGCTAATGCTCAGTTCAGAACAAGTTCATGGATTATCATATCATGTTATGGATTTGGAAAGACCCTGGCCTGCATGTCGCGGACAACTTAAAAAAGGTGATCTTCGGATCTCAGTTCCACGGGCGATCACCGGGGCACCGGGGCCGATCCGATCCGGATGGAACTTCATGTTTAGTCTTCATGTACATTGGACGGGATGGTTTGTAGTGCCTCATATTCTTTCGTTACATTCCATCATCGTCATCGACTAAAATTGGTCCTTTATGGCTTTGCCAGCGACAATCGTTCATATAGATAAGTCATCCTCGCTTAGCGGCTACCCGCGTGCGAGTCATTGCATCGCATCAAGAATAACTGAACACCTGAACGATCATGGTAAAATAATACTTGTGCATAAAGAGCCCTTGAACATCGTATGCAACACACCTGATCATCCGAGTAACTCGTGCATCCAAAATATAGACTCGTTCACAACACTATGTTTACATATGTTATTGTCTTGAATGTTTATACATGCTCGTGCTTGAAATTAACTTGTTTGCCTTGGACAGGGAAGGACAAATGGTAAGTTGGTAAGTCTCGCCGTATTTTCTCTTATACCTCACGGTGCACTGCCACACGAGTTAGGCTATTCAATATGCCATGAAACTGGTCCTAAGGCAACGAGAAAACAACATAATAGTTGGTGCACAAAATCTATATTACGTGTTTGGATTTGTCGAGCGGGCGAGTAGCCTCCCTACCAGTGCATTCAATGTACTGATAATCCACCAGATCATTTGCAGGGTGCGGGAGAACCTCGTTCGATGCGGATGCCTCCTTCGTGCGTGCTAAGGCGTGGAGTTCACTCTGGAGCCTTGGAGCGCTACATCTGGAACTGAAGCACATATACAAGACATAATATTGGAACATTGCCTGAATATCGCCTGTACAAATCATTCCACAATTGTAGCCACTTGGCACGTTTTTACTGTTTCAGAGAGAGAGGCTTGAGCGACTTATAATCTCGGCTATATGCCGCCTGTAACACTTGTTATTATTAATAAAAGAGCTTGTTTTACTTCAACTTGTGTTATTCAATGCTTCCGCTATATTGTCGACTTAGTAAACTCGTTACCGATTGCCTATGCGTTTATAACTCCGCTGCACTCGGATAATCTGTGCGACTCTGTGGCTTAGATCTCTTACCGCCAGCCAATGAACCACGGCCTTGCACGTGCGTGGCTAACGCTCGTACGGCATCACGCCCGGATGGGTCAAGCGATCGTTCCGTGGGAGCGTTGGCGCGGTGATTCTCGCCTAGCGGGAATGACCGATTTTGCCTGCGGGAGATCGGGACGTGACATCTGTATCAGCAGGATGCAGCCACTGCCGCAAGCCAAGGCACACCAGAGATCAGTGTCAGAGGGTGTCACGTCCCAGTCCCAAAATATTGAGGGACTAGCCACGTGGCAATGGACAGCAACACAACTCCAATGGGCAAATCCAATTTAATGGACCCGTTAGAGTGTACTTAAGCTGTAAAACAAATACAGTGGTCTAAGATACATGTCACAGTTTAATTTAATCTCATCCACATAAAGTAAACAAAATTAATTTATGATAGACTAATCAAGATAAAGAAATATAGTCCACCAATAAATCCCAATAAAAAGTGTCTCGGGGAACTGTAGTGCTTGAAATAGTTGCCCACAACGTGGGTCAGTACTCAACTTGTACTGGTGAGCGGGATGAACCCACTGGACTAAATCGACACTAGCTTATTAGGGGCGAGCATGCATTAAGATGATCTTCTATAAAGAAGCAAGTGAATTCAATTCATATCAGTTGCATGTTTTGATAGAAATGAAAATAACAATGAATCCAACCAGTACATCGGTTGCTTACTCAACCGATGCACGCCTTCCCTGCAACGAAACACAAGTAATACTTACCATCTGCACAAGACAATAAATTAACATGTGTTCTATTCTATGCGGTCATTGGTGTGATCGACACCTTAGGGACATATTCTAAGCATTAGCGGCGCGCCCTATCAGCCCGGGTAGCAAGTCCTGCTGGAGGTCCCGCAATGCATCGTGACTAGCACGAATCAAATATTTCCCTCCGGATCGATACGGTTCCAGTGCCCCGGAATGCCGTTTCGAGGAAATGCCAAACCTTGTGCACAAGTTGTCCCAGACCATGCAAATGCATGAACAATTCATATATCATACAATGTATCAAAATAAACAAAAGAAGTAAAGCAGCAATATATCTCTTATGCAACAGTTCATATTTTCTCAATGCGGTGTTCCGATTTTGGTATCCCATAGGTCCAAACTCTATCCGAGGCACCAGGCCGCAACCAACAACCAATTTCCTTTATAAACAAACTCAAATTATAAGGTGTGCAAGCATATAGTAAAATTAGTCTACAATTTCCATGTTCCTTTCTTAGTTCGATCGGCCCTGTCGTGGATGGGATGTACAGTACTTACAAATATATGCTCTGATACCAAGTAAAGTCTGGAGATGGAGAAGAGAAGGGGAAGTAGGAGAAGAGAGAATATGAGAAAGGAGATTGCAAGGGCCTTAAACCCTAGGTTGCATCTCGTGTCTATTTATATTGATATGCAATACACCCACAATTACTATTATACTCTCATATGAAAAATAACAAAATAAAATAACTCTAATATATATATATATATATATATATATATTATTGGAGAAGGTAAATGTGTTACAATTGCTTGACATGATCCCGGGACTTGGTACTCAACACCCTCACGCTCATCCTCACACAAGTCTCTCCACTCGGCACAGAGGCCTTACATTACTTGGCCCATAGGCTTATCTCACCCGGCCCGAAGGCTCGCATCACTTGTCCCATAGGCTCATTGTACCACCTGGCCCGTAAGTCCGTTTGCCATTCCACCATTTATATTAAATGGAGGAATACATTTGAAAGGTATCAGTTGGAAAAGTCTTTGTCTTTACTTTTAGATTTTCCAACTAGTACCTTCTAAAATTTTAGTGTTCCTTTCATCTTATATTCGTACCATTTTCTCATATTTTCTCTCTTATGTTTCTTCTTCGACTTTACTCCACAATGTGCTTCACATTTCTTATTGCAAAATAATATAGGTTCAAATTTCTTTAATTCAGTTGTGTGTGTCCCTTTACTATGTGTTTAATTTGTATGCTCCGTTCGCTTTCCTTTTACATGTGCTATGTTGCCCAGACATGAAAACAACGTTATGTGAACTCTGCGACACAGACACATCACTTAGTTTGGTGTGGCTTAGTGTATTTGGAATGTCCATACGGACACTGACACCACATGGAACGGACACAACAATGATTTTTGGAGTGCCCATGCTTCCTGGACTATATTTCTAAAAGCCTCTTTTGGTCACTGTGGTGTGTTATGAAGTGTGCATGGGAGGAACCCATGTTGGTTGAGAAGGAAAAAATCCAAAAGCTCCTTTTCTTTTAATTAAAAGACATTTCTTCGTCTAGGTTTTCAGTTCTTGATATTTTTCTGAATTATGATCATCGGGGGAAGCCTCTGGATTGGCAAGATTTTGTTGGAATAATCACCCTGCTTATAATCAATTCAACAATCAGCTTTATTGAGGAGAATAATGCTGGTAATGCTGCTGCTGCCCTCATGGCCCGCCTTGCCCCTAAAGCTAAGGTATTAACACTCTACAACACCCAGTGACTCATTTTCCCAACATTTTGATCATCCCTTATTTGGTGAATAGATTAGAAATTAAGAGTTCTAAAGGATTCTAGTGAAATTTAATGCTCAATATGTATCCAAAAATCCACAGGTGCTGAGGGATGGTCGTTGGAATGAGGAGGAAGCAGCTATCCTTGTCCCAGGAGACATCATCAGCATAAAGCTCGGAGATATCGTCCCTGCTGATTCCCGTCTCCTTGAAGGAGACCCATTGAAAATTGATCAGGTTCTTGTCATCATATTCTTACTGTTATTTATATTAATTGTTTTTTCTATATCATTCATATGAAGATTTTGCTCATGCAGTCTGCCCTCATGGGAGAGTCCTTGCCAGTAACCAAGGGTCCAGGAGATGGTGTGTATTCTGGTTCCACTTGCAAGCAAGGTGAGATTGAGGCAGTCGTCATTGCCACGGGTGTCCATACCTTTTTTGGCAAGGCAGCTCATCTCGTTGACTCCACTAACCAAGTTGGTCACTTCCAAAAGGCAAGCCAGAACACTTGAAAACTGTGTATTTTGCACTTCCTGGTAATCCTTTTTGTACAATTATCGATGGTTTCTTTCCTTTGTTGAGTAGGTATTGACTGCTATTGGAAATTTCTGTATCTGTTCGATCGCGGTGGGAATGTTTGTTGAAGTTATAGTCATGTACCCTATCCAGCATCAAAAGTATCGCCCTGGAATTGACAATCTTTTGGTTCTTCTCATTGGAGGAATTCCCATAGCTATGCCAACAGATCTTTCTGTAACTATGGCTATTGGATCTCATCGCCTGTCTCAGCAGGTCGGTAACATGTTAAGTTACAATGTCTGTTTTCAACATATTATTTGATTGGTTCACACAGACAAGGGAGAAGAAAATTTTGAATCCTTAGGTTCATGTCAATTCTCATTCCATTCAGAAGTTCCCATCCATGAATTCTTAGAACTAGTATTTCCTTGAATTGCTTGAATTTGAGGTGCCTTGTGATTGATACAGGGAGCTATTACAAAGAGGATGACTGCTATTGAGGAAATGGCTGGTATGGATGTTCTCTGCAGTGACAAAACAGGAACTCTTAACTTTGAACAAACTAACAGTGGATAAGAACCTAATTGAGGTCCCGAGCTCTTCTTACTCATGATATCCTCATCATGGATCAGTATGAAATTTCTCTCAATCTCATCCTCTAGATTGAAATACCTAAATTATATTTTAATTACATTTATCAGGTCTTTGTCAAGGGTACAAGCCAGGATACTGTCATTCTGATGGCCGCTAGGGCCTCGAGAACTGAGAATCAAGATGCTATTGATACTGCTATTGTTGGAATGCTTGCAGACCCAAAAGAGGTAAAGTTGCTTCCATGTTTGTATTCTATCTTAAAAGAAAGCGAACTCAATGTGTCTAAATTCTGACTTATGCCTGCTTCTGCACATCTGTGATACATAACAAAGGCTCGTGCTGGGATACGAGGGGTTCATTTTCTGCCATTCAACCCAACTGACAAAAGAACTGCTTTAACATATATTGATGCTGATGGAAAATGGCATCGGGTCAGCAAAGGTGCACCTGAGCAGGTCATTTCTTGTTCATATTTTATGTCTTCATATTCTTCTATATTGCTTTTTTTATAACTGTTCTATTTTTTACCCTCATTCTATTTTGTTGTTGCAGATTCTAAACCTAGCGCATAATAGGTCGGACATTGAGCGTAGGGTCCATGCTGTCATTGACAAGTTTGCTGAGCGTGGACTTCGATCCCTTGCGGTGGCATATCAAGTAATCTCATCTTCCATCTTATATAATGATTTTATTGTTTGCTTTGCATTTTATATGTGCTGAATAAGATATCCTTTCTGTACATCGTGCTTATGCAGGAAGTTCCAGAGAGAACAAAAGAAAGTACAGGAGATCCTTGGCAGTTTATTGGTCTCATGCCGCTCTTTGACCCTCCTAGACACGACAGCGCTGAAACAATTAGAAGGGCGCTTAACCTTGGAGTTAATGTGAAAATGATCACAGGTTTGGCTTCTCTAGTGAAATAAATATTGATCTTTTGGTCTGTTCTTTTAGAAGTACTATTTAGCTCAAGCGAATAACTTATGATAGGGAAGTATATTAGAGAGAAACCTACTGATGTTGTATTACTTATGTGGCTTACCATCAGAGTGCACAGAGCTCTTTTGATGTAAAAGATATTATCATTAATAGGACATTCTAATTATATGGTATGCATGCCCTGCCCGCCCGTTCTCAGACATTCTTATATGTAAATTTCAGATGGGTCTACAAGATGGGTCTACAATCTGCATAAATAAAGATATTTTCAGGAAAAATTAAAGCTTTTCTCTTGTTTGTTCATCCATTGAACATAATCTTTATGTTACAGTATAATAAGTCCTAGGAAACTCTGTTTAGTATAGGTTTATTCTGTTTTGAGAACACATTAGCTTGAGTGGTTATGTTGGTTTCAGCCAGCATCTTTAGAAATCTCAACCCACTGAACTTTTATTAGTTTTACCCAGTCTTTCCCTTGTCCCTTGAGCACATGAATTGTTGCGCAACAGACATGACATCATCATCACCTATGTTGGTACACCGTACACCTTAGAATTGGTTCGACCAATGAAAAGTGGGAGGCTAAAAGGACGGAGAGTAGAAGGCCTGGATGGTGAGGCTTCATCTTTACAGGGAAAGGGTGGTGGAAGAAGGGGGGATGGATTTGATCTTCATATTCATTAATTTAATTCGAGGACCAATGTTCTGGAATGGTGCCTCCTCTGATATCTTATGAAAAGCCACTGTTTGTTGATTCAATGTAAAGGCGATGAAGAATTTTGTCAGGTTGTCATCCAATCAAAAGTGGATCCTGAGGCATACGGTTATCTTATTGAAATTCTGGATGCTCCACATAAGTACATGTGCACTTAATTTCTGTGCTTTTGCAAACAGGTTGTATGGTTATTCAAAATATTTTGCTGCGCATTGTAAAAAATCGTTTATCTAATGTGTCTTTAGGGCTTCTGATTGCCATCTTTTTGGTTTGCGAAAGGGATGAAGCATAAGGATATGGAAGTTTTCTATTGAAGCACCTAGGTAGCAATCATAAGGAATATTTGAACTTCAAAGTAATATCATTGTAATTCGTAGTACTTGGAGCAACCCTTGATATATTGTAAATTTTGTATATAATGAAATCACCCAAAGTACCTACACTATATTTTTGACTTTGTTACTGTTCTGTCATCTAGTAAATAGTTAAGGACAATAAGAACCATTAAATCTGAAAAATAAGTAATTATGGATATTTATGTACAACTAGACGGTGATAAGAACAGAACCATGATTTAAAAACCACACTTCTAGTGTCGTTTCTCTGAATGGAGATTTCTTCTATTTATTGTCATCTTTAATGCAGTTTAGGCCAATTTATAGTTATTACAACTTTACAAGTTAACCCCACCTTTAAAAGTTGCCTGACAGAAGTATATATACTTTTTACTTGTGAATAGGTGATCAACTGGCAATAGGAAAGGAAACAGGTCGTCGTTTGGGGATGGGCACAAATATGTATCCCTCATCAGCTTTGTTGGGCCAGATGAAGGATGAGTCTATTGCGGCTTTGCCTGTTGATGATCTGATAGAGAAAGCTGATGGTTTTGCCGGAGTCTTTCCAGGTATAAGTGCTGCTTTCGTATATTTTCTGGAATATAATCTCAATACTTTCTTTTTTGCCTTGATAGAAAGCTAATTTTATCTGTACCATGTTTGGTATCATCTATTTTACTTCCAGAGCACAAGTATGAGATCGTGAAACGTTTGCAAGCGAGGAAGCATATTTGTGGTATGGCTGGCGATGGGGTTAATGATGCTCCTGCCCTCAAGAAAGCAGATATTGGAATTTGCAGTTGCTGATGCTACTGATGCTGCTCGAAGTGCTTCTGACATTGTTCTTACGGAACCAGGTTTGAGCCTAATTATTAGTGCTGTCCTCAATCTGTTACGCCCCGATCCTGGGAAATGCATCAAGGCAAGTGGAACACTGATCGAGGATTATGTCTAAGTTTACATCTGAACGAGAATCATGTCAAGCAAATCAAGTATCACAGCTCGTGGAGCAATGCTCGTTCAGAACAAGAATCATGAATTATTATGTCAGGATGTGAATTTGGATGACCTTAGAGATATGCATGGTCACGGACAACTTGTGCACAAGGTGGGTTTTCGAATCCAGTTCCGCGGACGGTCGCCGGGGCACTGGGGCCGATCCGATCTAGACGGAACTTCAGGTAGTCGTCCGTTTCGGCGGGATGAGTGCAATGCCCATCGTATTATATTTGCTTGCACTCCATCCTCGACCTTGAGGCTACAACCGTCCACTATGGAAGTCATGCCAGTGACCTTCAGTTCATATAGATAAGTCATTCTCGCTTAGCGGCTATCCACGTGCGAGTCATTGCATCGCATCGTGAATATCTGAAACACCTGAACGATCATAACACAATTGTATATATGGAACACTAGAACATCTTCTGCAACACACGCCGTGCTATTTTTCAGAGAATGAAAAACTATACAGTAGCTGATTGCTATTCCTTTTAACATATCATTACAAGTATTTCATACTTCTTTGTACTCCTTTTTTTGTGAGTTTAATCTAATAGTTCCATATTTTGCAGATTTATGCGGTTTCAATTACCATCTGTATAGTGGTAGGTTTAACTGTGTGCGTTAGTCTTCTATATGAAACTGTGGATACTATGGTCATTTACGCTATTATTTTGAGCAAATATATTTCTTGTTGAATTTCTCTATCAAGTAGCAGACATTTTACTTTCCTGGCTTAGTTTTGAAATACTATTTCATCCATGTTCTCCTTCGAAAGAGAGTCGATGATATCAGCATGATGCCTTTATGCTATGTTTGATTGACCAGCTTGGGTTTATGCTTCTGGCCCTCCTATGGAAGTTTGACTTCCCACCCTTTATGGTCCTCATCATCGATATCCTCAATGATGGTAATATATGGTTCCTCCCATCTCAAATGATATTATGTTGCTTGTTTATTCACTTAGCTCATTGGTTAGGTTGCTTGATACAGAACTTCTCTATTGTTCTAGTTTTATATTTGAACCATTATCTACTTTAAATTGCCAGTTCGTACATGACATGATCAGGTAATATAA